>CM035093.1:72446508-73086888 GCA_020205505.1 Panax japonicus
CTCTGATCACTAGTTCCAACAAAAAGAGAAGTTAATATTTTATCTTATTAGAAAGGTATTGGGTTTTAAGGAATGACAGGTGAGATGGGGAGAGAGATCAGATTATCCTACAGTGTTTATAAAGGCAGGCGGCAAGGGGGGGAATTAACTGGGAGTAAGTTCGTTAATTATTACAGCACATGAAACAGTTGTGCAACAGGAACCTGATCCACCTCGAGAGGCGTTCCAATACAATATGTTAAGTAGTAGTAGCATCTACCTGCTGCAGCATTTCGTTTTCATTGCTAATCAAACATAACAATAGGAATAGTATGTATAATGCATTTAGCTAGCAGCCTAGGCTACTCGCTCGCTTCTTTGATCTCTCCTATAGGATACCGTCTCGTGTGCTCGGGATGGATGCACGGCCACCGCCGGACATTCAAAGGGTCTGCTGAGATTTCTGACTCTTGTCATGTGAAGTGGGCCGTAGGGTTTTGGAGTTCTTTAAAACAAAGTAGTAGTAAAATTTAGGAACAATTACATTTTCTATTACTTTTTTAAAAATAATTACAAAAAAAGTGCCCTCATAAAATTTTTATGCAACTAATACGCTTTCATATTTATTTACATATTCTAGTGCATTTAGGATTCCTTAATTTAAGGAATTAATATCAATTAGGATTCTTTAATTTAGGGCTTCTTCTCTCTCCTTATCTATAACAACTGCAACATGCAATCCCATTCTGTTTCTGACGTTGCCATAAAATATCTCTTTCTCTCTCTTCTGCTAAACTTAAAAAAATGGCAACAGTAACCGTCTTCTTCTTCCCCTTCCTCCGCCTCCCTTCTCCCGCCCCCGCCTCCGCCTCCCGCCTCCCGCCCCAGCCCCTCTTCTTCTCCTTCATCCGCCTCCCTTCTCCTCCCCCAAATACCCAAATACTTATTTTGGCACTATTGCTGGATCAGCCCTATTGTGTTCACTTCTGTGCATAACTGCTTCTACCCTTGGGTCAAATTATTAAGGCTCTTCATTGCTATAGCTCTAGTATTGGGTAGAGTTCCTTTGAAAATAGAGCCAAAGCTGCCTTCGCCAAGTTTTTGGGAGAAATCCCTTGTTCATTTCGAATTTCTTTATACTTGAATACCATCAAAGCATCCTCAACTGTCCCACTAGATGTGCGAACTTTTTGTTTCCTCCGCCGAATAATTACCAAGAATGCCACAACTATGAAAATTATGAAGGGTTGGTTACCTTAGTATGAATGTAACCAATTCAATTTTATTAGGTTACCAATGTATTTTGATATGATGCAGTTTGGTAACCAAACTTCATGCAGTTGGTTACCAAACAGTCATACCAAGGTAACCGAATCTTAATATGAAGGTTTCCTTGTTATCAAGGTTTGGTTACCTTGGTATGAAGGTAATCAATTCTGTTTTATTTTATTACCAATTTTATTTTAAATGTGATGCAGTTGGTAGCCAAACTTTGTATAAAGGTAACCATTTTAATTTTTGTAGGTAACCAAATCGTCAAAAAAATCAGAATAACAACTCCGGTTAGATAGCGGTGGTGGTGGCGTAGTCGATCTAGCGGCGGCGGGAGGCGAATCTAGACAACGGAGATTCGCGGCGGTGTAGCGGTGGTGTAGCGGAAGAATCAACGACTTGGCCATTTTCGGATACTTTTCTCTCTCTACAAAGTCACTCTCTATAGTGAGGAAATAAATACTTTTGAATAAAGTTCATGATGTTCCTGGATCAGAATTTGTTTTTGTTGTTAGATTTCAAATTTTTGAATTTGAATTTGAATTATTAACAGTTATTTCTCCTTGATTTTAGGTTTCCTAATTAATGTGAATTGTACTATTTTTATAATATGAGTCCTAAGTACACTATTTTTGTAATTATTTAGTTGATGCACTTTTCTTGTAAATACTTTTTATTTGTTGTATACTTATGTAAAGGACCCTAAAATTTAAGGCCGAGTTAGATTTGTACAGTTCACTCAATTGTTGAGATTTGGAGAATATAGATAAAAATATATAATTCATTCATGCACCATCAAATGCACTTATTGCATCTCTTGGAATAGTGGGTAGATCTGAACCGTTGAAATGGTGGGCCATCTCCACCTTTCAATGCATCATCTAATCTTTTAATTTCTTACCGTCTTAAAACAACACTCGCTTGTATATTTATATTTTCAAAAATAAATTTGGTAATTTATTTTAAAAATGAAACTAAATTATTATTTTATCTTATATTTGAAATAGTAGGGATTCCAGTTTAGAAAGACACTTTGCTTTACCACGTAATTTTACATTTTTGTTTTTAAAAAAATTTATTTAGTTGCATTATTTTGATATAGTTATAGAGAAATAATTTCGAAAGAAATGACTTGAAGAATTGTTAATATTAATGTATTTTTTTATTTTACCCCCTTTGAAACAAAATATTGTCTTCTTCACTGTACAAAGCTTGTTTGCTAGCCTACTGAACCTCTTAGTCCTGAAAATGGCCCACAATTTCAATGACTCTGATCAAATTTAGCAAGTGAGCATGCTCCATATGAAGCTATTCTGTGTAGTTAACATCTATCATATAAGAATTTTTAACTTTATTATCTGTAAAATAACTGCGCGAGAAGATTTTTTCATACTATAAATAAATAAAAATATATAGGGTAAATTTCACTTCACATCTAATGTTTTAGTATTTTTTTCACTTAACCACCTGTTATTTAAAAATCTATATTTAAACACTTGAGGTTTTGAGGTGAAGTGAAAAAACGATTTTCGTGTTGACGTTATGATTTTAAATGGCTAAGTACATATTTACCGTTTTTATATAAATTGAAAAAGATAGAATTGAAGCTCAGTTGTATCGTGGGATCTAGGGTTTGGAGATACTGAAATTAGACGATTTTAGGTTTCTATCAAATTTTCTTCAAATTTGAGTGGATTTCATGGTGGTTTAGGGCACTCTTGGGGTTTTAGACTCGATCTTTTGAGTTTGTGATAAAAATTGATTCTTGGATCTAATGAGTAATTGGTACGAAGAACTTTTTGTTCTCACACTATGTCAAGCTAACAACTTACCATAACCAACATCAACCTCGAGGAAGTTAATATTCAAGGGCAAATTAGTATCACTGAAAAAGGCAGGAATGGGGGGAATTAAGGCTTTGATTTTGTCTTGAGTTATTTATGGCTTTTGATAGTTTGGTGTTATTTAAATGTTGACTACTGTTACATTTGGTATTTTGGTATAATTGTTATTTTTTGGTATAGTTTGATATGACCAGATATCATTTTGGTACAATTTCATATGGTCAGTTTAGTATTTTGGGTACAGTTGATTGACAATATTTTGGGTACAATTTGATATGGCCAAATATTTAGATATAATTAATCTTCCAGTACAGTTGGGTATTTTTGGCAAGTTGGGCATTTTTGGCCAAGCATTTGATATGTAAAGTATTGTGACCAAACTTTTGGTTAATTGAATGAAGTTCCATGTTTTTGTTGACAATGGTATCTTCTTTATTTTTAGAAATTAGATGTTTATTTGCTCTGGTCAATTTTATATGATTTTCACTTGTACACAAGTAGAAAATTAAAAGATATAGAATAACAGAAAATAGGGTTTCATATAGCTTTTTCACAAAACACATGACTCTATATCAGCACTTAGATATTAGAGTAATAACTTAACGATCACAGAGTAATAACTTAACAATTGTAGAATTATAACTTAGATCGTAGAGTAATGACTTAACCAATTTTAGAGTCATTACTTAGATCGTAGAGTCAGTACTTAAATGGTAAAGTTTTGAGTGACTTCGGCCTTAATTTACTATAGCAGAGCTCGTAGAGTCATTACTTAGATCGTAGAGTCAATACTTACATCGTAGAGTTTAGAGTGACTTCAACCTTTATTATAGCAGAACTAGTACTCTACTATTGTAACACTTATTATTATTATTTTTTTTAAAATTTGCATATACTCCAATATTTTTTTTCAATATTTAAATAAATATTTTTAAGAAAAAATATTTAGGAAAATAAAGTTAAATTTTAATAATTCCAAAATTTGTCAAGAAACAAATTTGTGAAACCCCATATTTTATGAATAAAGAATTAATTTTCTCGAAATAATTTTTTAATATTATGGTGTGAATTTGAGATAATATTATAGTTGTGGGTAGTATTTATAAATTTTGCAAAGTATGCAAGTTGTTATATTATATTCAATTGGTCAGGGAATATTCTTAATTTGTGTCGAAAAATATTCGTACGACGGTAAAATTATTGGTGGACTCCACAACGGAATTATTGTCGGATTGAGAAAACGACAAAAATATTTTATTAAAAATAACGGCGGAAGTTTATCGTTGATACTGTTGAACTACTGGGTAGTAAAAGTACAGTAATACGCGTTGTTGCATAGTAGCACACGGTATTGATTATTGATATTTACGTGAGAAGTCGCTCAGTTTGATTCAATTATTGTCGATTAATAATATTAATTATTATAGCGATGATGACGTTTTGTTTTATTCGTATTATTAACGTAATAAAACAGAAACATCTTTTTATATAAAACAGAATACTTTATTAAAGTTATTCTATAAATAGAATATATTATATTTTATTATGAATAGTGTTGTATAGTGTTTTGCATAGTGTTGCATAATGTTTGCATAGTAAAATCTTTTTATATAAATAGAATATATTATATTTTATTTAAAAGATTTTTCTTTAAATATAGACCGTCAGATTAAAGTAAATCAATTTGGACCGTTCATGGATTAGTTATTATGCATTCCATTTTCCTATAAATAGAAGCTCATTCCTTCATTATTTTCTTACGAATTCACTGAACTCTAGAGAGAGAAACTATAGAGAGATAGACGAAAAGCTTTTTGCTACTTAATTTTTCTTTTCATATATCCAGTTTCTGTTACGGTAAGGGGTGTTATTCTTTCTTATTCATGAAAAGAACTGTTGTTATTCCATTTCTTATTATTCTGTTGGAATAACCTGTATACGCGGTCTACTCTATACTTGGTGACATTCTTCTATTATTCTGTTGGAACATCCTGTCTGTGTGTTTTACACCGGACCTGGTTCCGTCTTTATTATTATTCCGTTGGAACATCCTGTCTGTGTGTTTTACACCGGACCTGGTTCCGTCTTTATTACTATTCCGTTGGAACATCCTGTCTGTGTGTTTACACCGGACCTGGTTCCGTCTTTATTATTCTGTTGGAACATTCTGTTGGTGCAAATTTTGTCTGACCTGGTTCCGTTATTATTATTCTGTTGGAATAACCTGTCTATGTGAAGTATCGCATGCATGGTGATTTCTTTTGTTATTCCATTCTTTATTATACTTAGTTGGTTAAAGTTTTGACTTCTATACTCCATGAAATTAGTAGAATATCCTTGATATTTGCGCTTCATCCAGTATCTTTTCATGGAAATATTCTTCTGATCATTCTTGAATTTTACTCTACAAAGCAGTATCATGTTGATAATTTGGACGTTAGTAGTTCTTGGACAAATTAATTCTTGAACTTGTTTTATTGAATTCTTATATCATTGTCATCATCCTCATGTTTATGTTATGCTGAAAGTCATATATGGCCTGTAGTGCATAGATGGACTTGGAATGATTATGATCAGGGATTATTCGGTATAATCATGACCATAATGTTACAAATAATGTGAAAATTAAAAGTCATCATTGGCCCGTAGTGCATTGATAGACAATTTTTGGTATGATATGGCTATGGATTCTCTTCGGCCAAGGGAGCAAAGATGAATTATTTTATGGCATGATCATGACCATTGATGAATACACAAATATCCTTGGCCCGTAGTGCATGGAATTTGTGGTCGTGACCCTAATGAATATCCTTGGCCGTAGTGCAGGGATGATATGGATTATTTATTAAGCTGAGTCTCAGCGATAAAAGTGATGAAAAACTTTTTAAATCATAAAAGATAGTAGATTCTATTCTCTACTTGACTCTTTTAATGGATTGCTTGATCTGCTGCTGTTAAACCTGATGTTGTTATATTTTATCAGTTTAATACTGTTGAAGGCTAACGATAATTTATTCTGCATTATCTTAGTCATAATATTTCTTATTGGGCTAGTTGAGCTCACCCTTTCTTTCACTGTTCTCTTCAGGAAATGAGAACATAGCAGGGACTAGTCGGGGAACGGAGTGACGGTCCAGAGGTTAGCATTAGTAGTCCTCACTATTCTGTGAAATAGTTTATTAATAATTGTAATGAGGACTCTTTTTGAGTTTGTATAATCTCTAGTAGACAATAATTGTATTCAAACTCACAGTTATGTTTTGTCGTATTGTACACGACAGTTGTATTAGTAAGTTGTATTTGAATTATGTACCATGTATCTGACGACCCAAGATGGGTGATGTATACCTAATTTTGGGGGCGTCACAAAATTAATCTACGTAGAGTGAATCCTCAGATTGTAGAATGACTTAACTATACATTTTTACACTGGAGTCTAGAATCGTAAAGTTAAGTCACTTTATATACGTTGACCTTTTGACTGTGTGAGAAATTCTACAGATGTGATATTGTCTTTATAACAAATGTGCACTTGATAATGGTCATGCACTTAATATAATTATATAAACATATCAATAGGCACTAAATATTACCAAACATTTCAGAAAGTATGACATGCTTAAGAAGCTTTAATGTGAGACCTCAAATTTTATGAATAAAGACTTAAATTTCTTGAAATATTTTTTTAAAATTATGGTGTGGATTTGAGATAATGTTATAGTTATGGGTAGTATTTATAAATTTTGAAAAGTATGCAAGGTGTTATATAATATTCGATTGGTCGGGGAATATCCGTACGACGGTAAAATCATTGGTGGACCCCACAACGGAATTATTGTCGGATTGAGAAAACAACAAAAATATTTTTATAAAAATAACGGTGGAAGTTTTACCTTTAAAACTGTTGAACTACTCGGTAGTAAAAGTACAGTAATGCGCATGGTTGCATAGTAGCACACGGTATTGATTATTGATGCTTACGTGAGAAGTCACTCAGTTTTGTTTAATTATTGCTACAGTAATTGCTGCATAGTATCTCAAGTTATTTGATTCAATTATTATCGATATTTTGTATATTATTAAATCAATAATTGAGACGACGAAGTTATTAATATTATTATTTGCAATATTAACGATGTCTAGAAGTTCTGTCAAGGATAGGTTTGGTCACCTAATTGCGCGCCAATAGGGAGAAATTTTTATTGAAAAGCCCCCTTTCCTGAGAACGAGCTGGTCGATTAATATTATAAATTATAATAATTATGATAAATGTTGTTAAATATATTGAAGTGTCTTTTTATGAATTCACGGAAGTTTATATATATATATATATATATATATATATATATATATATATATATATATATATATATATATATATTGTTTTATTAGTATTATTAATGTAATAAAACAGAAAAGCTTTTTATATAAAACAGAATACATTTATAAAGTTATTTATTTTATTAGACAATAATTAGAATATAATATATTTTATTATGCATAGTATTTTGCATAGTAAAATCTTTTTATATAAAACAGAATACTTTTATAAAGTTATTTATTTTATTAGACAATAATAAGAATATAATATATTTTATTATGCATAGTGTTTGTATAGTGCCTGCATAGTGTTTTGTATAGTAAAATCTTATTCTATAAAATAGAATACTTTTATAAAGTTATTTGTTTTATTAGACTATAAATAGAATATATTATATTCTACTATGCATAGTATTTTGCGTAGTAAAATCTTTTTATATAAAACAGAATAATTTTATAAATTTATTTTTTTTATTAGACAATAATTAGAATATATTATATTTTATTATGCATAGTGTTTGCATAGTGCATGCATAGTATTTGCATAGTAAAATCTTTTTATATAAAACAGAATACTTTTATAAAGTTATTTGTTTTATTAGATTATAAATAGAATATATTATATTTTATTTAAAAGATTTTGTTTTATTAGAATATTTTATAGTAAATTAATATGGACTGTCCGTTTAAAAGTAAATCAATTTAGACCGTTCATGAATTAGTTACTATTCAGTCCATTCTCCTATAAATAGAAGCTCATTCTTTCATTATTTCTTACGAATTCACTGAAACTCTAGAGAGAGAAACTATAGAGAGAAAGAAGAAAAGTATTCAGCTACTTCACTACTCCTATATCCAGTTTCTTATAAGGTAAGGGGTATTATTTCTTTCGTATTCATGAAGAAAACTTCTGTTATTCCATTCTTTATTATTCTATTGAAATAACCTATATATGTGAAGTACCGTATACATGGTGAAATTCTTTTGGTATTTCATTCTTTATTATTATGTTGGAATAACCTGTATATGCGAAATACCACATACATGGTGAAATTCTTCTATTATTCCATTCTTTATTATTATGTTAGAATAACCTGTCTATACGAAGTACCGCATACATGGTGAAATTCTTCTGTTATTCCATTCTTTATTATTATGTTAGAATAACCTGTATATGGGAAGTACCGCATACATGGTGAAATTTTTCTGTTATTCCATTCTTTATTATTCTGTTGGAATATCCTGTCAATGCGTATTACGCATGATCTGTTCTATTATTTATTATTCTGTTAGAATAACTTGTCTGTGCGGTTTATCGTATGCTTGGTGAAGTCTTTTGTTATTTCATTCGTTATTATTCTGTTGGAATATCTTGTCTGTGCGTTTACGCATGACCTGGTTCCATTATTTATTATTCTGTTGGAATAACCTGTCTGTGCGGTCTATCTCATGCATGGTGAATTCTTCTGTTATTCCATTCTTTATTATTCTGTTGGAATAACCTGTCTATATATGTGGATTACCACATGCATGTGAATGACCCTTCGTATTCATTTTTTTATTAAATTATGAAAATGATCTGTCTACGTGGATTACCGCATGGCGGATGAAAATTCATTTACAGTTTCATATATTCTGTTATACTCAGTTAGTTAAAGCTTTGACTTCTATACTCCATGAAATTAGTGGAATATCCTTGATATATGCGCTTCATCCAGTATCTTTTCATGAAAATATTCTTCTGAGCATTCTTGAATTTTACTCTACAAAGCAATATCATGTTGACAATTTGGACGTTATTGAATTCTGGATAAATTAATTCTTGAACTTGTTTTATTGGATTCTTATATCATTGTCATCATCCTCATGCTTATATTATGTTTAAAGTCATATGTGGCCTGTTGTGCATAGATGAACTTGGTATGATTATGACCAGGGATTATTCGGTATAATCATGACCATAATGTTACAAATGATGTGGTAAAAGTCCTTCTTGGCCCGTAGTGCATTGATGGACAGTTGTTGACATGATCATGACCATTGATGAATACACGAATATCTTTGGCCCGTAGTGCATGGATAATTTATGGTTGTGATACTAATAAATATCATTGGCCATAGTGCAGGGATGATGTGGATTATTTATTGAGCTGAGTCTCAGCGATAAAAGTGATGAAAAACCTTTTAAATCATAAAAGATAGTAGATTTTATTCTCTACTTGACTCTTTTAATGGATTGTTTGTTCCGCTGCAGTTAAATTCGATGTCTATTGTATTTTATCAGTTTAACATTGTTAAAAACTAATGATAATTTATTCTACATTATCTTAGTCATAATATTTCTTACTGAACTAGTTGAGCTCACCCCTTTCTTTCATTGTTCTCTTCAGAAAATGAGAATGTAGCCGGGACTAGTCGGGGAATGGAGTGACGGTCCAGATGATAATATTAGTAGTCCTCACTATTCTGTTAAATAGTGTGATAATAAATGTAATGAGGACTCCTTTGAGTGTGGATATTGTCTAGATGACAATATTTTTATTAAAACTCTCAATTTATGTTTTGTCGTATTTTACACGACAGCGGTATTACCAAGTTTTATTTGAATTTTATGTACCATGTAAGTGGTGACCCAAGATGAGTGATGTATACCTATTTTGGGTGCGTCACATTTAAGGTTAGATTAAATTGATAAACACAATAGTTGAATTTCATTTCATAAACATTATAATCTCAATTTACATGTTTACAAGGATCATACCCCATGTAATGAAAAAAAATATTCATGCAATAGCTTAATAGCTCAAAAAATTACAAATAAACCAGTATTTCAATTTTTTTGTATAGAAAATTACGAGCATACCTTAGGTAATGAAAAAAATATATATATTGATATAATAGCTTAATAGCTCAACCAACTACAAATAAATTAATATTTTTGTTTTTCTATATATGTAGAAAAATTTTCACCATATCATGACTTCGGTGCAAACAATTTTGTCCTGTATAAAATCAGCCCCAACTCTCACTACTCAACCTTGACTTTTTCTAACCACAAACCCTACGCCAAAGTAACCAGCTATTTTCATAAATGCATCACATTTCAATTTTAGGATATCCCAAGTAATATAGCTACTCTGGTTAAAGAAATTAAGGAATACAATTTGGGTCACTTCTATTTTTCCTCATTGTGTTCCCATTCCCTCATTGTATTCATTAGTGTCAATCATTGTCTCATTTGAGGTTAATTGTTGTAGAAGGCAAGCATCATGTCCAAAAGTCACAGTTATCGCATACAAAATACATTTGTCATTCGATGGTTTGTTTGAGTCGACAATTCTTATAGACGTCTTCTTTCCATATCTACATACCCTAGGTATGTAGCTGAAGTCACCATTATTCCATCTTGCATTATTGCTTGACGAAGACATGACTTCTAATTCACATAAATACGAAAAGGAAGGGATAAGGCATTTTAACAAACAACTTGTGGGAAACTTTTAAATTTAATAACAATAATAAATTTATGGAGTTAAAGTAAAGCTAGGGAAAAAATTAGTTGATCTACATACCTTTATGAATACGATGAATTAATATACTTGATCAAAGTTAGAAAGAAATCACAAATGTAAGGAAATTGGAGTTTTATAGTCAATGTATATGGGGGGAATATTGGACAAATTTTTGTCTTATTTGACTGTTAGAATCATGCATTACGCTCTTTAGACGAGTTACCTCCACTCACAGTTAGTTTGGAAGGAAAATGTAACTTTTTCATTCCACCTCCAAATCTGAGGGGTTTAAGTGTAGCTTTCTAGACAACATGTGATTTAAGTGGAAAAATGATAAAATGTCAGGCAATGAAGTGAAATTTACCCATAAAAATAGAAAAAAAGCTCACCTCACCAAATTTATGATTTATGAAAGCGAAGTTATTGAAGTATAAAATATTCAACCACTTGCTATATATATAGTCTGCCCACCTCTGCTATTGATAGCCTGTTCCCAATATCACTATTTTATTCCCCTCCTCCATTTCCTCCACTAACCCTAATATTTTCTTTCCCTCACTGCACATTCTGATAAAAACTCCTACTCTTCTCTCACTTTCTTTCCCTTCCCCATCCCTCTGCCGTTCAGTTTCTCTCAGTTCTCAGCTTTTAAACGCTTTTTTCCCCTTCCCCTTTTCCCAATAACATTTAAAAAAATAAAAGTACAGTACCCTTTCCTTTTACTATATAAAAGAGTGTATTATAAGCTATGGATATTGATTTTTTCAAGTCTGCTCCCGAAGACCAAATAGAGATGCTGATGATGATGCAGATGGACAAACTTCCAGACTTTTTCGGAGCCTATAATAACCACGTCGTCTCCGAAGTGCCAGCCATGGAGTATAGTAATACTCAAGGAAGTGGTAGCAGTACTAATACTGATACTAATAATAACAGTAACAATATTGGTGGCTTGCCACAAGTAGTTGAAAGTTCATCAACATTCATGCACCAGCCATCCACCTGCATATCGTTTACAAGTTCTCAGTCTGTTGAAGAATCGGCCGAGCTTTCGTTTTTAACGAGTTCTTCAAATCCAGGGAGGTGGAGAAATGGTGGTGAAATTAATATTCCTTCGCAGGCTCAGAAGCGGAGCTCCATGGCTGCCATGAGGGAGATGATCTTTAGGATAGCGGCAATGCAACCTATCCATATTGACCCCGAGACGGTGAAGCCGCCTAAGAGGAGGAACGTTAAGATATCTAAGGATCCTCAAAGTATGGCGGCACGGCATCGGAGGGAAAGGATTAGTGAGAGGATTAGGATACTTCAGAGATTAGTTCCCGGAGGAACTAAAATGGATACTGCCTCGATGTTAGATGAAGCAATTCATTATGTTAAGTTTTTGAAGAACCAAGTGCAATCGCTAGAAAGATCGGCTGTGAATAGACACGCAACGACGGCAGCAGGGATAGGGATCCCGGTGCCAATGTCTAGTGGGAGTTTCATTCCTATGCAGCAGGCAATAAAAGGTTATCAATTATCATCAGCACAAAATGTTCAGCACTACTTGGATGCTTAATATAATTAGTTGACAGTGAGAGATCATAAAATTAGCTAGCTAGCTAGCTCTTAGTATAAATGCATGTCTCTATTTATGCTAGCTTGTGGGGTCGTAAAGAGAGAGAGAGGCTCTTTCATTAGCATTGTTAATTGTTATCGTAGCCTTTCAACTTCTTATAGTACTCGCATCCTTAGGGTTGTGATCTATGTTGATGTTGTATTTCTACAAAATAATTACAACCAAATCTTATATAGAAATGTTCAAACTTTGTTAGAATCATTCTTTCTGAATGGTGAAATTGTTGGAACGACGAGCTCGACTGACTACGAAGTGAATGGAGGAGGAGTTCATCAAGTATTAACCTAACCTGCAGAAAGAATTCAGCAGAATCATAATTCAGAAGATAATATATGTTAGTAAGTTGCCTGCCATGAAAGTGGTTGGATCCTATCAGCTACCATATATAGTAGTATATATCAAAATGTATGATACTATTTGGCCATGATCACTGGATTTCGGTGACTCGAGGAAGACAACCAAAATAATGGTAAGAGTAGCTTCCAGATTTCTGTACTTTTCTTTCAAAAAATACAAAATAAATAGCATGAGTAGGTTGGCAGACTATGCAAACTATCTTCCCAACATTATGTCTGTCACAAGAAGTATCGAGAAGGAGAGAGGAGAGAGAAAGATGTTGATGGGGTTAAGGATCAAGGGATTAGAATTGGGACCATTAACACTCAAGGTATCTCCATAGTCAAATTATAACACATGTCCTATCCTGTACACTCGTTGTTTGTAAATTATATGATATAAAATAAGAATTTAATAAATTTGAAAGAATAAATAAAATGATATAAAAATTAATATTTAAAAAGAAATAAATAATAATTTATTTAAAGTTATAGGAGCAAAAGAGGGGAAATATATATATATATATATATGGGATTACATCAACAGCAACCGGTTGTTGGGAGCAACCCATTTTTTCCCAGCCGCTACAGCTTGTAGCGGCTTATAAAAAAAAATCTAAATAGCCGGTACAAGCTGTAGCGGCTGGGAAAAAAGGGTTGCTCCCCAACAATAGGTTGCTGTGGATAGAGACTCTATATATATATATATTATAATTGATTTGTAACATAAAGTTTTTGTCGGAAAATTAAAAAGAAAGAAAAGGTTTTAGATTTTGCATGGGATTCGGTTATGTACATGCATGTGCCAGTAGGCAGTAGCGAAGAGAGAGTGCATGCTAATTTTGTGTAACCTCAGGTGGAGAAATCTGAGTGTAATTTTCCAAGTCACATTCAGCTGTGCAATAAGCAAGAAGGGTGGGGTTGCAAGAGAAATCCCACGTGAAGGACTGACAATATGCGGTGGTCTTTTACGATTAGGCGCCCATGATGACGCTGTCCTCCACCATCGTCCGCCTCGTGAACAAGGTCTACTTGGCCGTTGCCCTCCGTCCTACGTAGGATCATAATCATTACTTTACTCATTAATGATCTTTCTAAATACTACTTCCGTTTTTAAAAAAAATAAGTACTTAAATATAAATAATTACCCTAAATTATTATTTTGATAATTAAATTTTTTTTATTCAATTGAACATGTCACGTCCCTCGCTAATTAGACTAATCAATACTTGCATGTATATAATTAAAAATTAAGTTTAAATATAAATTACTACCGTGAACTATTGACTTTTTTTTTCCTTCTATTTTGTTTGAAAATTTAGGTGTTAATGATAGTGATAAATAATATTTTTCATAATTATTACTTAGTTCTTTTTTTTTCTTTTTTTAATTAAAAGAACCTCTTAAATAGATGTTTTATTTTAAAATTATTTTTAATTAGTTTATTGTTGTTAAATTATAATATAATATTATATTTATGCCTATTTAGTTTTTATAAAATAATTTATACTAATTATAAAAAATGAGTATTGTTTTAACACATCATCAGTCACATCATAGGTGTTAAAGTTACGTCATCAATTTATGACGTGACAACTTCAATTAAACCAATGTAGAAAAAATTAACTGTTTAATTACTTGATTGAAAAAAAAATTAAAAGATCGATCACCAAAATGGAAAAATATTAATAGTTCAGGCTAGTAATTTATATTTAAGCCTAATTTTTAATTACAGCAGAATATTAATTAGCCTAGTCAGTTGGACTAGGCTAATTGAACTAAGGGTAAAAAATTAATAGTTTATTAACCTGATTGGAAAATTTGATCACCAAAGTAAAAAAATATTAATAGGTCTGGGTAATTATTTATAATTAAGCCAAAAATAAAATAGTTCAATAATACTTTTAAATAATTTATAATATTTTGAATATTTTATAATATTAACTAATTAAAAGTAAAGAAATTCAATAATTTTCAATTTAATAATACTTTTAAATAGTTTATTATGCACTTCTGTTATATACATCTTTTGATCTTGGATTCTTATGTTGTACTCTTATTTTTCTAAATTAGTTTTTTTTTAATATAGATTAATTATTTGATATAGTTGGAGGGAATGTTCCAATGATAAGATTATATTATTGTCTGGTGTTTTTCTTTTAGTATTACTGTTATATTATTATATAATATAATTAGCTTCATAAAAAACAAATTATTTGTAATCACCCCACCAAGATATTTATTTGCCACCAACCCCTCTGTGATTGCTATTACGTCATCTAATTTATGTCCCAACTGTTTTCATTTTGTTTATGTAATAGGAGTATTTCCTACTACGTAAAATTAAAATTAAAATTAAAATGATAGGTTTAATTGTACGTAATTAATTATAATTATTAAGTTTAATTACTTTCATATATATTATCATGTATAATGAAGTATCAATTAGTTATAATTTTTGTATATAATCATTTTTTTATCATGATGTCATTATTCGTCAAATATATTGAGGACTAATATTTTCATATTGAGTTCAAAATTACAGTTTGCAATTAATTAAACCCCGCCAGCCTTTAATTTTCTAAAAAGCAACTGCGGAATAGCACTTATACTGTGTTTATAAGTTTTTATTTGAGGGGGGAAAAAGAAAAGAGAAAAAAATAATTAAAATATTTCCAAATTAAGCAAGGGTTTGTGCTTTTTATTTCACTTTTATTCTCTCTCTCTTATGCTCACCTGTAACACTACATCAAAATATATGAAAAAAAATTATATGTATATAAAAAAATAAGTTATTATCAATAATCTAATTTCTTCACATGTAAATTGGTTGTAACGACGTACGTAAATGCATGCATGCATGCCATCCATTGAAAGTTGCATATATATTAACATTTATTTATTGTTAAGAAGTTGAATACGTACGTACTCCATCGAGATTTAATTACTACACTAAACAAAAGAAATGGGTTTTCTACTACACATCTTCAATCTTGATTATGTTAAAAGATAAGGGTTTTCCTCCTCCTCGATCCTCCTTTTCCCTTAATTGCTACAATATATATATATATATATATTGAAAATATATATATATATATATATATATATTGAAAAACAAGATAGCACGATGAGTAGTTAATTAATTTATAATTAAATAAGGGTCAATGTTTGAATGTAATAATTAATATTAAGAGAATGTAAAGAAGGGTAGGTTGCCTCCCAAGGCATAATCTAGAGAAAGTAGTGCTTGTGTCTCAAGGATCATGCTTTCACTAAAAGCCATACATATAACAAAATATGTTTGTACAGTCTGTGCAGACTGTACATATATTTTTTGGTATAGGTATCCAAATCACGCCCAAAACACTGTATTATATAAAAATTCAAGTTCCATAATTATTTTATTTTTTTTAGTTGTTCTTCAAAAAAAAAAAAAATTGATCCGCATTTTATCAGGTCCGGACTCTCGGACTTGATCCATCTTTTATATATATATATATATATATATATATATCAAAGTGGTCAAATTAATTAACTATATATGAGAATACCCACCCATGTGAGACTCCAACAAAGGTCCCAACAGCCTCATACTGAGTGTTCTTTTTGCAACTTTGGCCTGTTCTGTAGATAGAGGGCATGCATATACCCTTCCATATATCCCCCAAGTGCATTGTATCCTTCTCAGAAACTTGCTTCGTGTATATATCGTTACAAATCATTGGATATATGAAGAAAAATGAATCCGTGTACTCTAAATACCCCACTATATATATATATATATATATATATATATATATATATATATATATATATATATATATATATATAGCTAGGGGAATGTATTTGAATTTGTTGTGATGTAAAAGAAAACATAAATATAAATGAAAACTTTATAAGTAACAACAAATTCATACTTTACAATAATTACATGTAATAACGGATACATATGGAAGATTAATTAGTTACATGTTAACAAAATAGTTGTGCATAAATAATTGATGAGATCATTCATTTTGTATATTTTTTTTATTACTCATGAGATTCATTAATTTTGTATATTATTTTGTATATATATTAATGAGATATAGTGTGTACCTGGTAAACTAGGGTATAGCTTTGTATTTATAGTGATCACACATCCTCCTCATGCTCATTCCCGTATGAAAATAAAATTTTTTATTAGGGTGAATACTATTGTAACACCCCAAATTGTAAGCATATAAGGAATTAAATTATTATCAATAGTACTTCCGGTCATGATATTTTGGGTGGAATTAGGATCCTCTCTATTTCAAATGAAATAGAGACTCCATTTCTTTTTCTTTTTTGCTAAATGTGTTTGAGTATATATATATGTTAACGCCAGGATCTTTCTCCACGTCCCAATCACAAAAGACGTCTTGATCCTGCACAGTAAACACAACAAACACCACAAGCTTGACGGCCGGACCGCCGGGGGATAGCTCAGGCGTGAGAGTCAGTATGTCTGTTCGCAAGGTTAACTCAAGAGGATGATAGAATCTAGTGTGATGAGAGAGATTATTATTTTTAGTTGTGTGTGTGAGTATATGAAATACGTACCTTCTTGTGAAGACTTAGTTGATAGATTATACTCTCTTTGCCCGGTTTTCCGTGCCACCCACTACCTCTGACACAGCCCCCGTGATCTGATGGTTCCTGCCAGGTGTGTACAGTTCACCCACTACTTCTGACCTCTGTTTTCTATCGCCGGCCGTCATCTGATCCCATCCACATTAATGCATGGCAGTAATAGCAGTCAACCATCATGCTTTTTCATCATCACAAGTCAAAGATGGAGATATTTAAACATCTGTTGAGTTAGCCCACTGATCCGACCCAACAAAGAGGACCCAACTGATCGAGCCCAACTGAAATGACCCGGTAGATTAACCAAAGAACTCGGCTCAAACCCTTTGGCCCAATATCTAAAATATCATGCCCCAACATTGCCCCCCAGTCTTTTATTAAACAAGATGTTTAATAAAAGAGTATAAATGGCATCGGTTCAGGACAAAAGGAATTATAATAAGACCAATAAAGGCCCAAAATACGGCTTACCGAAGCCCCTCTGGTGAACATCAAATAGCAACGTAAAGGATTCATCTTCGCTGACCTCTACAGAAGTACCAACTGAATCGCCTCTAACTACCGAAGCTCAAGCCATAGAATGAAATATCGGTTCGGTAATAGTGTGCGTCCGTGGTACCGATGATCATCGTAAGGAGATAGTTCCATCATGGACATCGCTGCCCATTAATTCGAACTAATTGACCAATAATGGTCATTTGCAAGTAAACACTATCTTCGGGTGCCTCCGTCCCAAATATAAAAAAACCAAAAAGGATACAGAAGAGGATGCCGAAGTGAATACCAAAGAGAAGTCCGAAAAGAAATCCGAAGAGAATGCCGAAGAGAATACCGACTGAAGGGATAACGCCATCTGGAAGTCTGTGTTGGCGAAAGAAAGAATCAATCTTGATATTGCTCTCTTCAACAATGAATGTCTTCGGAAGGATATCGACAAGATCAAAGAAGAACTAAAATCGACCAAGGTCACTCATCGGGTCGTCACTGATATAAATGTCAATCTATCAGGCTAAAGGATCAAAGCATCTGACACATCGTCAGAAGCTCGAAGAAGAGCTCAAAAGAGCCTCGGGCCCTTAAGAATTTGAGTCCGCCACTGACCGAAGACCTTTATAAGAAATCCAAGTAGTATATAGAAAATTCGCCGATCTGGACGATAAGATCGACCAGATGCAACGCTGAAATAAATGAAATCTGCTGAAGTAAAGGCAAGAAAAGGCGTGGGCCAAGGTAGATCCAAATCTTTTAGACTCTTCAGATGGTGACGATGACAAGGAAGAAGCCTGAAGATGACCTCTCCTTATCCTTAGCTGTAGAACTTTCTGTAAAAATTCTAACTTTTATGTGAACAATTAATATTTAATGAAATATCAACATCATGCCTTATTATTTCTTGTCAATAATGGATCATAAATCAACTTGAAACTGTGCAAGTACCTCTTATCTTAAACCATTAGTCAATAATTAAGCAAATTATATAACAGTTAAGAACAATGATAATATAATCCGAACTCAACACTTGAGCAAAATAAAGTAATACATATTTATCGTTACCGAAGTGTGAGACAGGTCTGCTTCATTGGGAATTTGTTTACCCCAAAAGGCCTAACAAAACCAAAAGATGACATTCGCTTACCACGAAGGGCCTGACGAAGTCTAAAGAACGACAGTTGTCTACCACGAACGGCCTGACAAGGTCTGAAGGACAACGCTTGCCTACCCCGAAGGGCCTGACAAGGTCTAAGTGTCGACAATTGCCTACCACGCAGGGCCTGACAACGTCTTAAGGATGACACTTGCCTACCACGAAGGGCCTGACAAGGTCTGAAGGACAACGCTTGCCTACCCCGAAGGGCCTGACAAGGTCTAAGTGTCGACAATTACCTACCACGCAGGGCCTGACAACGTCTTAAGGATGACAATTGCCTACCACGAAGGGCCTGACAAGGTCTAAGTGACCACCTGCCGAAGAGGCTACCATCGAATGGTCAGCGAGTCCTCCCAAACCTCCTATCAAAACCAAAAGATGACATTCGCCTACCACGAAAGGGCCTGACGAAGTCTAAGTGGCGACAATTGTCTACCCCGAAGGGCCTAACAATGCCAAAGTGACGACAATTGCCTACCCCGAAGGGCCTGACAATGCCAAAGTGACGACAATTGCCTACCCCGAAGGGCCTAACAATGCCAAAGTGACCACCTGCCGAAGAGGCTACCATCGAATGGTCAGCGAGTCCTCCCGAACCTCCTAACACCGAGGTGGCATTTGTTGTGCCCGTCAGATTATGGATAAGCTACGAAAATTCCTCATGAATGTTTTAAACTTCGATCCCATGAGCTGACGTCTGTTAACCTGATCCCTAGGCAATGGACCCAGTACGACTACCCCCCAGACAGCAAAAGGTATAGGAGATAAAATCGAATATAGCCTTTTGATGGCTGATGTGGGATCGAACCATTTGGCTGACAAATATCCACATGAACCCTCCGAACAACATTTGCAGCTTCGGACGGCACCCGAAATTCCTCAATAGTGGGAGATGGGTCCAAAGTAGAATACCCGGAGTTTGTCTGTGCTGAATCTCCAGTTCTTTCAAGAATATCGCTGCCGAAGTGCTTTGTAAGTCAACAACATCGGGCCAAATAATTGCCACAAATATCTCTGTGAACTTCCCGAAGAACACACTATGCTTCAGATGGAACCAAATGTTTAAGCAATGATGACGAAAAAGGTCCTTTGATAAAGATTCTCATCAATGAGAACAAAATTGACACTCTTGTACTTGGTCTTATTTGCCAGCATCTGATCCAAAGAAATGACGCCATCTGTCGTCAAAGTTATAAACATCTGTAGTGGCCAGCTTCAATAATGCATCGGCGGTGGAATTGTTATTGTGATCAACTCCTTAATAGCCTGCTATACTGATGTCTGAAATAGAATATCCATATGCATGCAATGTCCACGAGCTCTGCTTCTGCTGAAGTACTGCAACGGCTTTGTCGGACTCCTTATCTGGAGCTGCAACTTTAGATGGATTTCCCCGAAGACAAGTGCCCACAGGGCGGTGCGCCCTTAATGGACTCTCGGGAGTGTGATTTCTAGATCTACTTCGGTGAAACTTTTAGTCATTGTGGTGAGGATACTCAAGGCAGAATGCCTTATTTGTATTCTGAGGTGCATGCTCCCTGGATCAGTTTCTTTATCTGTTGCGACCATAATCCCAAAGACCAATAGGGCGAAGTACCCTCTTCGGTCAATCAAGAAAATGGTTGTTGTGTCTTCGTCTACTCTGCTTCGACCATAATCCCGAAGACCAATAGGGCGGAATACCCTTCTCGGTCAATCAATCAGGAAAATGACTGTTGGGTCTTCGTCTACACTACTTCGACCATAATCCCGAAGACCAATAGGGTGGAATACCCTTCTCGGTCAATCAATCAGGAAAATGGCTGTTGGGTCTTCTTCGATTTCGAGGAGGGCCTCGAGACATGTCTTTAAAGTGTAGACTTCTTTCTAACTTGATCGGTCTGTCAGTCTGACCATTTCGGTATAGTATTCTAAGAAGTATGCCTTCTACCCTTTTCCGACTATGGTCAAGTCTTCTCTCGGCAGCAAAAATCAATCTTCTTCTAGCATCACCCTGGGCTCTCGAACGAGAACTCTCAAAAACCTGCTTGGAAGCAATACCAGCATGAGCACTCTTTGAAGGACCCAATCAATCCTTGACAGATACTCATTGTGTAGACGAAGTCATAGCCATCAGGTATCCTTTAGAGGTAACTGTTCTACTATTCTTCACCATGGATTCCGACGTAGAGCAGCTATAATTTTTGATTGAAAACTTCAAGAACACTAGAACAAGCCCTTCTTCTAGCGCCAATGTTAACGCCGGGATCTCTCTCCACGTTCCAATCACAAAAGACGTCCTGATCCTGCACAGTAAACACAACAAACACCACAAGCTTGACGGCCGGACCGCCGGGGGATAGCTCAGGCGTGAGAGTCAGTATGTCTGTTCACAAGGTTAACTCAAGAGGATGATAGAATCTAGTGTGATGAGAGAGATTATTATTTTTAGTTGTGTGTGTGAGTATATGAAATACGTACCTTCTTGTGAAGACTTAGTTGATAGATTATACTCTCTTTGCCCAGTTTTCCGTGCCACCTACTACCTCTGACACAGCCCCCGTGATCTGATGGTTCCTGCCAGGTGTGTACAGTTCACCCACTACTTCTGACCTCTGTTTTCTACCGCCGGCCGTCATCTGATCCCATCCACATTAATGTATGGCAGTAATAGCAGTCAACCATCATGCTTTTTCATCATCACAAGTCAAAGATGGAGATATTTAAACATCTGTTGAGTTAGCCCACTGATCCGACCCAACAAAGAGGACCCAACTGATCGAGCCCAACTGAAATGACCCGGTAGATTAACCAAGTAACTCGGCTCAAACCCTTTGGCCCAATATCTAAAATATCATGCCCCAACAATATATAAAGGAACCAAAATAAACAATGGCTAGGGGCATCCCCCAGAATATAGCAGATTCATCTAGAGACAAGCCAAAAGATGAGCAAGCTATACATGGAATGTAAACCAAACCTATAGTAGCCAACTACAATTAATAATATGAACAAAAAGTAGGGACTAACAAAAGATTTACAAGTTGAGAGTCTAGACTTGATAATATTTATTACATCTAATTATGCAAGTATAGAAGGGGGAATGCGGATATTTCTATGTATCCTTGAATTTCTAGCTTCTCATACTTTGTAGAAAATGACTGCAATTGACAGGCAGAGGATTTTTTTTGGTTCACATTTAAAATGTGTTGAAATGTGACATCATGAAGATGGGAGAAAGAGATATGATGATGGAGAATATACAAAAAATGGATAGTACTCTCTATTTCATTTGAAATAAAGAGAATCCTAGTCCTTCTGGGTCAGTCTCTGGTGGGCTAAGATGACCAAAGAATATATGATGATATATTACATATATTAGTACATTTTTAAAAATAATTACAATAATGATACACCTAAAAAATAATTACAAAAATATTACATTTCATCATTTTTATTTACAATACTAATACAATTAAAAATCCTTAATTTAAGGGATTAATATTAATGGGCTAACATGGCAAATTAGTGTCTATCTTATAATTGGGTTGGTTTTTTTTTTGAAACGCTTAATAACTGCCCATCTATTTTTCTATCCAGATCTGAGATGCTCTGTTCCACTCGGTTGTCCTTAATCACACGAGTCTTCTTCCCATATCCAAACAATTACAAGTTTATACACCGTTTCTATTTCATCTAAAGTGCTCCAAGTTACAACTGATGAATTTCCATCAACAAATTACACAGTCGAATACGTGACTTTCTTTCTCTAACTCTCTCACAGGTGAAAGGATTTTGGTTTCTCTCTCTAAGGTCTGCTTCTAATTTTTGTTAATTTTCTCATTCTACTAATTAATTGTCAATATGATCATATATATACGCTATGTTTATAACAGAATGAAGTATTGATTGTTTGGGTTTGTGTTGTTTTTATGTTTTGTATATAATGGTTGATACAAGGAAGAAGGATGGAAAGAGGAAAAGAATCACAGAGGGTGATTCTATTAAGGACCTGAAGAAATTTGTTTGGGTTTGTGCAGTTGGATTCTGATTTTGATGTCCATGTAGTTAAGACAGAAGCTCAAGTTCATAGCCAGAAGATATTTCCAACCCAAAATTTTTTAAAGGTGTGCTAATTTAAATTTTGTTATTGTTACTAACATATAACTGTTTGATTACTTCTGCATTATGTTTTGGTTACTGTTAGCTTGTGATTCAGATATCATTTTTATTATCTTGATTTGGTATTTTGGTTACTTTTTTATGTTGTTATGGTTACTATGTATTTGCTTAGTATACATGGTTGATTAAACTGGTTTTGGTGTACATGTTGTTTATGTATTGGTTACCATTAAAACATATTTTGGTTACTATCATATAAATATTTGGTTACTTCTTTAGTATGTTTTTGGTTACTGTTAGTTTCTGATTTGGATTCTATTTTTGTTTCTTTGAGTTAGGACTTTGGTTACTGTTTTTTGTTGTTCTGGTTACCATGTAATTGCTTAGTATATATGGGTTGACTAAAATATTTTTGGTCTATATGTTGTTTATGTATTGGTTACCATTAATATATATTTTGGTTACTAACATATAACTGTTTGGTTACTTCATTAGTTTATTTTTTGTTACTGTCTGCTTATGATATGGATACTATTCTCCCTCAATTGGAATTTTGGTTACTTTTATATGGTGTTTTGGTTCCAATGTATTTGCTTAGTATACATTGGTTGACTAAACTGGATTTGGTATACATGTTGTTTATGTGTTGATTACCATTAAAACATGGTTTGATTACTATCATATAACTGTTTGGTTACTTTTTTAGTATATTTTTTGGTATACATATTTTTATTTTAGTGACCTTTAAATTATGTTCTGGTTAATATTATATATAACTATTTGTTTACTACATAAAATGGTATGTACTACATGTTGTTTATATTTTGGTTACCATTAGATTATATAATATAACTTTTTGGTTACTGCTTTATTATGGTATGGTTAATGTTATATTATGATATGATAACTATTATTGTGCAGTCTATGTGGGATGTTGGTTATTTGTTATAGTCTGTTTTGGCTACTGTGTAATTATTATATTATATTTTGGTTAGTATGCTCTTATTTGCTGGTCACTACGTAACTGTTTATGTTATAAATATTGTTTATATCTGGTTACTAATGACTATGTAAATCTGATTTTGTTTATTTGCAGTTATGGGATCTTTACTATGAGAAATTTAACAGAAAATTCATTAAAAAAGTTATATATTGTTGTGACATGGAAGTCCCCGACATTATTACCAAGAAATTAAATCCAAGTCAGTTGGAGAAATTTAAGGCAACATTAGTTTGTGGATGTATTATTTTTGTAAATAATAAACTCAAGTCATAATAAATCATGTATTTGTTTAGTATACATTGATGTATTATTTTTGTAAATTCCTTCAAATATATTCTACAAGGGTTATGCTCTTCTAGAAAATTCATTGGAAAAGTTTTGGTTAAATGTACATGTGAGAGTATACATGGGTTATCTAAACTTGGTTGGATATACAGGTTGTTTCTGTTTTGGTTACCATTAAAACATGTTTTGGTTACTTTTATATAACTATTTGGTTACTTTTTTATTATGTTTTGGTTATTGTTACCTTATAATTTGGCTACTATGAAGGTAACCAGATAACTATAAGCTTGTATCAAGACTGTTATAAAGTGTTAATGCATATGTTTTATTTATACCATGTCATCATGATAGAATAAGAAACTGCAATTAAGAGTTCTCATTTATATATATGATGGTCACTTATAGATCTCATATTAAAATAAAAATAGGTTAAGAGGTGCAATTGGTAACCAAACCTGCATATAAGGGTAACCATTTTAGTTTTGGTTAGTAATCAAATAATTAAAAACTTATATCAGAACAATTATCAAGTGCTTAATGTACATGTGAGGGTTCCCATTTATCTAGCTGATGGATACTTTTAAATTACGTAGTTATAAAAGTTATTTAAAAATGGTCCATGCCAGTTGGTAACTAAATATGAATATAGAGGTAACCATTTTATTTTAGATGGGTAACCAAAATTACATAAAAATATTTCAGAACAGTTACCAATTGTTCAATATATATGTTTACTTTATATTGATAACTCATGATGGAATCAAAAATTAAAATATTAATCAACATCAATTTTGGTTACTATACACCATAAAAAATGTTACCAACCATGTGGTTAATGGTTACTAACAGTAAACAATTATATATTCCTGTAAACAATTAAATTTGTTGTATTGGTTACTATCAGTCTCCATTGCTTAACAAATGAATAAATATTGTAAAGTAACCAAATCAATATTAAACAATAACTAAATTACATAATCTTAATAACCAGAACATAAACCACATTTTACATGCAATTTTGAAGGCCTAAATGATGGAATTTGACCAAAAAATCCTGCAGTTCACCAGCAAAGCTGGTGACTTTTGATCGTTTACCCGTTTTCAATGAAATTAGGCTCCGAAAACGCCAAAATCTGACACTTCAAACTTGACAAAAATTGCCAAATTGTCACTGCAACCAAATAATCATTATATTGTAACCAATTAAATAGTATACAACAACCAATATATATAATCAGATTAACAGTTGTATGAAGGTAACCAATGTAGTCAATAAGTAACCACCAATATAAAAGAAACAATTATAAAACTCAATAACATTATAGAGTAAGCAAATAAACACCTTACAGTATTTAAATACATATTATACAGTAACCAAGATATATGTAATTAGTAGCCAAGATTATAAAAAATATTTTTACATTCATTTTACAACAAAAACAATCAGTAATGACTTTGTTACAAATTAAAGACTAACAGGTGTATGAAGGTAACCAATGTAGTTAATCAGTAACCATCAATATAAAAAAAATCAGTATAAAACACAGTAATATTATGTAGTAACCATGGTAATATTACACAATAAACAAGTCAGCATTATATACTAACCAAATCTAGATTAGATAGTAACCAACATATATTTACTTAGTATCCATAACATAAAACATATTTGACATGCATTTTACAGCAAAAACAAATAATAAAAAAAACATCAATATGTACTTAAAGATCTAATAGTTGTAGGAAGGTAACTAATGTATTTAATAAGTAACCATCAATATAAAAAATATCAGTAGAATATACATTTAAAGTATACAACAACCAAATAAACATTATACAGTAATCAAATTAATAATAAACAGTAACCAATTTCTATGTTCTTAGTAACCAGAATATAAAACATATTTTTACATTAATTTTACAATCAAAACAGTCAGTATACTGACTTTGTGACCAATCAAAGAGCGAAAAACTTAAGAAAGGTAACCAATATGCAAAAATATAATAACCACGGGGTAACCAAATAAAAATTTAAAGTATACAACAACTAAATAAATATTATACATTAACCAAATCAATAATAAACAGTAACCAATTTCTATGTACTTAGTAACCGGAATATAAAACATATTTTTACATGCATTTTGCGATTAAAACAGTCAATATACTGACTTTGTGACCAATTAAAGAGCAAAAAACTTAAAAAAGGTAACCAATATACGAGTATATAGTAACCACGGGGTAACCAAATAAACATTTAAAGTATACAGCAACCAAATAATCATTATACAGTAACCAAATTAATAATAAACAGTAACCAATTTATATGTACTTAGTAACCAGAATATAAAACATATTTTTACATGCATTTTGAAATCAAAATAGTCAGTATACTGACTTTGTTACCAATTAAAGAGCAAAAAAATTTAAGAAAGATAACCAACATACGAGTATATAGTAACCACGCGGTAAGTATATGCATATAAACTTTAAACTCAAAGTTGTTACAGAGGTTGGTTACTTATCTTGAAGTTGTTGTTAATCTTAAAGTTGTTGTTGATCTTGAAGTTACTGTTGATCTTCTTCGATATTATCCAATCTCAGAGTTGCATCGCCGTTGGAGAAGTCGTCTTCTCCGATCTGTCGTTGCTCTGTTTTTCGATCTCAAAGTTGCTTGTTTTCTTCGCGTGAATTGTTGATCGGTTGGTTGAAAATATGAAACTCCGTAACTGACGTGTAGGGAGTTAATACTCTGTAACTGACTGTTAATTTATTTTTGTAATTATTTTGTGGATGTTTTATTTTTGTAAATACTTTATAATTGTTGTATATTAGTGTTAAGGACCCAAGAATGTACTATTAGGTCAGTGGTTTAAGTTCTTATTTGGATGGATTTGATTCGATTCAAACTTGATATTTGACCCAAGATAAATGAATAGTAATATTTATGGGAGATTTATTTATTATTTATCCTCGATAAATAAATTACATTGTTATAAGAAATTATTTGATTTCATTATATTTATGGAGAGTGCGAGTTATAATGTATGTGTGACAACTAGTTAATCTAACTTGATTCAAAATTGACATTGAACTTATTTTACATATTTGGACTTCTAGTTTCTAAATAATTAGGCAAATGAAAGTGATAAATACTCTCTCCACCCAAAAATTCATAAACGTGAATTAATTTATTTAACTCTCCCTTCTAGATTAATTTTAAATTAATTCAGACCTAACACATTTTAACAATAAAATTATATTGTACATTGCTCCCGCCTCTCGACCGTTGTCCTTAAACGTGTGTGTATATATATATAAATATATATTAATAGCTTATATAAACGAATGTAAGTGATTAATTAATGAATGTAAGTTATTAATATATGTGTGTGTGTGTGTGTGTGTGTATATATATATATATATATATATATATATATATATATATATATATATATATATATATATATATATATATATATATATATGGGAGATGATCCATGGAAAACGTTAGATATTAACACTATTTCAACTAACGCTAATCTAGCCGTCCAATATTAGAGTTAATGGCTGAGATGAATGCCCAGCCGCTAGAGGGAGTAGCGGCCAGCAATAAATTAAAAAATCATCTCTGCTGGCCGCTAGAGGGAGTAGCGGCCAGTCAAAACGTCGACGTTTTGACTGGCCGCTACTCCCTCTAGCGGCCAGCAGAGATGATTTTTTAATTTGGCTCGACTGGCCGCTACTCCCTCTAGCGGCCAGTAGAAAGAATTTTTTAATTTGGCTCATGCTCCAGCCGCTAGAGGGAGTAGGGCCAACAATTTTTTTTGGCTTAATTACATTATCCTGATTATCCTCTCACATACTATTTATTAATCAATAAATAAAATAATAAAAATTATAAGAATAACTATAAGGATAATCAATAATTATCTTTATACTTATTAAGATAATTACTGATTATCTTTATAATTATCCTTATAATTTTTTATTATTTTATTTTACTGATTAATAAGCAATATGTATATGGATAATATCTTAATAAGTATAAAGATAATTATTGATTATCCTTATAGTTATTCTTATAATTTTTTATTATTTTATTTATTGATTAATAAATAGTATGTGAGAGGATAATCAGGATAATGTAATTAAGCCAAAAAAAATTGTTGGCCCTACTCCCTCTAGCGGCTGGAGCATGAGCCAAATTAAAAAATCCTTTCTACTGGCCGCTAGAGGGAGTAGCGGCCAGTCGAGCCAAATTAAAAAATCATCTCTGCTGGCCGCTAGAGGGAGTAGCGGCCAGTCAAAACGTCGACGTTTTGACTGGCCGCTACTCCCTCTAGCGGCCAGCAGAGATGATTTTTTAATTTATTGCTGGCCGCTACTCCCTCTAGCGGCTGGGCATTCATCTCGGCCATTAACTCTAATATTGGACGGCTAGATTAGCGTTAGTTGAAATAGTGTTAATATCTAACGTTTTCCATGGATCATCTCCCTATATATATATGTGTAAGTTATTAATTAATTAATGCAAGTTATTAATATATATGTGTGTATATATATAATAACTTATATATATAAATGTATATGTAAGTTATTAATTAATGAATATAAGTTAAAGTGATTAATTAATGAATCTAAGTTATAATTTATTAATATATATATATAGACACACGTATATATTAATAACTTATATAAATAAATGTAAGTGATTAATCAATGAATGTAAGTTATTAATAAATACATATATTATATATATATATATATATATTAAATTATTAACAACTTATATAGGTAAATTATTAATTAATAATTTACATTAATTAATAACTTGATTAATGTAAATATTAAGTGTGTGTGTATATATATATATATATAGAGTCCGGATCCAGTCCGGACTCCCGGATTTTGTTAAAATCCGGACTTTTTTTTTTGCTTTTTTTTTGCTTTTTTTTTTTTGAAACAACTAAAAAAAAAAAAAATATTTATGGAATTGGAATTTTTACATTATACAGTGTTTTGGGTGTGATTTGGATGCCTATAACGAAACATGTCTGTACAGTCTGGGCAGACTGTACATACATTGGTTGGGGTAGGTATTAAAAACACACCCAAAACACTGTATTATTGAAAAATTTCAGTTCCATAAATTTTTTTTTTTTTTTTTTAGTTCTACCAAAAAAAAAAAAAAAAAAAAAATCAGGTCCGGATTTTCTCCCGTCCGGGAGTCCGGACCTGATCCTCTTTCTATATATATATATATATATAAGTTATTCGGATACGGATTCCAGATATCGGAATCCGGATATCCGTATCCGCCGGATATATTTACGGACGGATGTTAATCGAATACGAATACGTCTATATCCGTATTCGTATCCGTTTATTTACGGATATCTTTAAACCGAATACGGATATATTCGTTTTTTTCCGAATACGAATAATATCCGTTTTTTTTCGAATACGGATGCGGACGAATACAAATTTTTCAGTTACCATTTACAGCCCTAATATTTAATATAATGGTTAGAGAGAGATTAGATCATATCGATCGCCTCTCTAGGATGCTATTCTTTCTTCTAGTCATGATATCAATTCGGACAGTGCTAGCTTGATTGCTTTGAAATCGGGGTGGGTGCTGAGCGTTTACTTGTGCTTTGAGTGTTAGTGTTACAGATAGAAAAAGAAAAAGAACAAAAGGCTGCCGGCAGCAGTAGGCAAAACAAACACATTCTTCTTTTTCTCTCTCCCTCTTTCTCTATCTCTTCCAATCTTTTTCTGCACACTACAACTGTCGTGTTGATGACTCAAACAACTACACTACTTACTAAATTAGTATTATCATATTATATCCTTACAAATGAGACTTAATTTCAACCTTGCTTATATATATAAAATTTTATTATATTATATATTTGTCTTATTGATGTTATTGATATGAATTTCAAAAAAATAAAATGTAAAAGAAAATAAACAAAATCTACCTCTGCAAAGCGATTAAGCGATGGATTATGTATTGTTGTGCATTCATTCATCACAGGCCATATGCGTGCACCAGTTGCATATAATTATATGTATATATATATTGAGTCAAGTAGCTTATAATAATTTTACATGCACAGGTCTTTTATGTGAACGGGAACTTGAGGATTACATCTCTCTTTCTGGCATCAAACAGGTCAGGGTTAGAGAAAATTATGTTTTGAAAATATTAGTAGAATATTAGAGACACTAGTGCTGTCTTTTTCAGCAAGCAACCTTTGTCGCTTCTTGCGGGTCTGCATCCTGTATAGAGTCTGCAGAATGTACTCAGTATATCCCTCTCAATGTCTGCATCATCTCAATCTATGTTGAGCAGCTCATGATGCAGGTCGGTCGATGAAAACATTGAAATTTATTGATAAAAGACAAAAAGAAGGTAGGACATATTATAATATAATTCCATATATATATATATATATATTTACATGATCATGGTAAAGTAGAATTTAACCATAGATTTGGCTCGGATTTGTCTAATTTAGTTCTTCATAAATTAGATGACGGGTGTAACTTAGTTTATTAGTGAAGTCATAATCATATTATTGATCATACTTTGAGTCTCAGTCTCTGATCACTAGTTCCAACAAAAAGAGAAGTTAATATTTTATCTTATTAGAAAGGTATTGGGTTTTAAGGAATGACAGGTGAGATGGGGAGAGAGATCAGATTATCCTACAGTGTTTATAAAGGCAGGCGGCAAGGGGGGGAATTAACTGGGAGTAAGTTCGTTAATTATTACAGCACATGAAACAGTTGTGCAACAGCAACCTGATCCACCTCGAGAGGCGTTCCAATACAATATGTTAAGTAGTAGTAGCATCTACCTGCTGCAGCATTTCGTTTTCATTGCTAATCAAACATAACAATAGGAATAGTATGTATAATGCATTTAGCTAGCAGCCTAGGCTCCTCGCTCGCTTCTTTGATCTCTCCTATAGGATACCGCCTCGTGTGCTCGGGATGGATGCACGGCCACCGCCGGACATTCAAAGGGTCTGCTGAGATTTCTGACTCTTGTCATGTGAAGTGGGCCGTAGGGTTTTGGAGTTCTTTAAAACATAGTAGTAAAATTTAAGGCCGAGTTAGATTTGTACAGTTCACTCAATTGTTGAGATTTGGAGAATATAGATAAAAATATATAATTCATTCATGCACCATCAAATGCACTTATTGCATCTCTTGGAATTGTGGGTAGATCTGAACCGTTGAAATGGTGGGCCATCTCCACCTTCCAATGCATCATCTAATCTTTTAATTTCTTACCGTCTTAAAACAACACTCGCTTGTATATTTATATTTTCAAAAATAAATTTGGTAATTTATTTTAAAAATGAAACTAAATTATTATTTTATCTTATATTTAAAATAGTAGGGATTCCAGTTTAGAAAGACACTTTGCTTTACCACGTAATTTTACATTTTTGTTTAAAAAAAAAATTATTTAGTTGCATTATTTTGATATAGTTATAGAGAAATAATTTCGAAAGAAATGACTTGAAGAATTGTTAATATTAATGTATTTTTTTATTTTACCCCCTTTGAAACAAAATATTGTCTTCTCCACTGTACAAAGCTTGTTTGCTAGCCTACTGAACCTCTTAGTCCTGAAAATGGCCCACAATTTCAATGACTCTGATCAAATTTAGCAAGTGAGCATGCTCCATATGAAGCTATTCTGTGTAGCTAACATCTATCATATAAGAATTTTTAACTTTATTATCTGTAAAATAACTGCGCGAGAAGATTTTTTCATACTATAAATAAATAAAAATATATAGGGTAAATTTCACTTCAAATCTAAGGTTTTAGTATTTTTTTCACTTAACCACCTGTTATTTAAAAATCTATATTTAAACACTTGAAGTTTTGAGGTGAAGTGAAAAAGCGATTTTCGTGTTGACGTTATGATTTTAAATGGCTAAGTACATATTTACCGTTCTTGTATAAATTGAAAAAGATAGAATTGAAGCTCAGTTGTATCGTGGGATCTAGGGTTTGGAGATACTAAAATTAGACGATTTTAGGTTTCTATCAAATTTTCTTCAAATTTGAGTGGATTTCATGGTGGTTTAGGGCACTCTTGGGGTTTTAGACTCGATCTTTTGAGTTTGTGATAAAAATTGATTCTTGGATCTAATGAGTAATTGGTACGAAGAACTTTTTGTTCTCACACTATGTCAAGCTAACAACTTAACATAACCAACATCAACCTCGAGGAAGTTATTATTCAAGGGCAAATTAGTTTCACTGAAAAAGGCAGGAATGGGGGGAATTAAGGCTTTGATTTTGTCTTGAGTTATTTATGGCTTTTGATAGTTTGGTGTTATTTAAATGTTGACTACTGTTACATTTGATATTTTGGTATAATTATTATTTTTTGGTATAGTTTGATATTGCCAGATGTCGTTTTGGTACAATTTCATATGGCCAGTTTAGTATTTTGGGTACAGTTGATTGACAATATTTTGTGTACAATTTGATATGGCAAAATATTTAGATATAATTAATCTTCCAGTACAGTTGGGTATTTTTGGCAAGTTGAGCATTTTTTGGCCAAACATTTGATATGTAAAGTATTGTGACCAAACTTTTGGTTAATTGAATGAAGTTCCATGTTTTTGTTGACATTGGTATCTTCTTTATTTTTAGAAATTAGAAGTTTATTTGCTCTGGTCAATTTTATATGATTTTCACTTGTACACAAGTAGAAAATTAAAAGATATAAAATAACAGAAAATAGGGTTTCATATAGCTTTTTCACAAAACAAGTTAACACAAAACACATGACTCTATATCAGCACTTAGATATTAGAGTAATAACTTAACGATCACAGAGTAATGACATAACAATTGTAGAATTATAACTTAGATCGTAGAGTAATGACTTAACCAATTTTAGAGTCATTACTTAGATCGTAGAGTCAGTACTTAAATCGTAGAGTTTTGAGTGACTTCAGCCTTAATTTACTATAGCAGAGCTCGTAGAGTCAGTACTTACATCGTAGAGTTTAGAGTGACTTCAACCTTTATTATAGCAGAACTAGTACTCTACTATTGTAACACTTATTATTATTTATTTTTTTAAAAATTTGCATATACTCCAATATATTTTTTTTCAATATTTAAATAAATATTTTTAAGAAAAAATATTTAGGAAAATAAAGTTAAATTTTAATAATTCCAAAATTTGTCAAGAAACAAATTAATCTACGTAGAGTGAATCCTCATATTGTAGAATGACTTAACCATACATTTTTACACTGGAGTCTAGAATCGTAGAGTTAAGTCACTTTATATACGTTGACCTTTTAACCGTGTGAGAAATTCTACAGATGTGATATTGCCTTTATAACAAATGTGCACTTGAAAATGGTCATGCACTTAATATAATTATATAAACATATCAATAGGCACTGAATATTACCAAACATTTCAGAAAGTATGACATGCTTAAGAAGTTTTAATGTGAGACCCCAAATTTTATGAATAAAGATTTAAATTTCTCAAAATATTTTTTTAAAATTATAGTGTGGATTTGAGATAATGTTATAGTTGTGGGTAGTATTTATAAATTTTGAAAAGTATGCAAGGTGTTATATAATATTCGATTAGTCGGGCAATATCCGTACGACGGTACAATCATTGATGGACCCCACAACGGAATTATTGTCGGATTGAGAAAATAATAAAAATATTTTTATAAAAATAACGGTGGAAGTTTTACCGTTAAAACTGTTGAACTACTCGGTAGTAAAAGTACAGTAATACGCATAGTTGCATAGTAGCACACGGTATTGATTATTGATGCTTACGTGAGAAGTCACTCAGTTTTGTTCAATTATTGCTATAGTAATTGCTACATATTATCTAAAGTTATTTGATTCATTTATTATCGATATTTTGTATATTATTAAATCAATAATTGAGACGACGAAGTTATTAATATTATTATTTGCAATATTAACGATGTCTAGAAGTTCTGCCAATGAGAGGTTTGGTCACCTAATTGCGCGCCAATAGGAAAAAAATCTTATTGAAAAGCCCCCTTTCCTGGGAACGACCTGGTCGATTAATATTGTAAATTATAATAATGATGATAAATATTGTTAAATATATTGAGGTGTCTTTTTATGAAGTCACGGAAGTTTATATATATATATATATATATATATATATATATATATATATATATATATGTAAATTTTGTTTTATTAGTATTATTAATGTAATAAAACAGAAAATCTTTTTATATAAAACAGAATACTTTTATAAAGTTATTTATTTTATTAGACTATAAATAGAATATATTATATTCTATTATGCATAGTATTTTGCGTAGTAAAATCTTTTTATATAAAAAAGATTACTTTTATAAATTTATTTTTTTATTAGACAATAATTAGAATATATTATATTTTATTATGCATAGTATTTGCATAGTACATGCATAGTATTTTTATAGTAAAATCTTTTTATATAAAACAGAATAATTTTATAAAGTTATTCGTTTTATTAGATTATAAATAGAATATATTATATTTTATTTAAAAGATTTTGTTTTATTAGAATATTTTATAGTAAATTAATATGGATCGTCCGTTTAAAAGTAAATCAATTTAGACCGTTCATGAATTAGTTATTATTCAGTCTATTTTTCTATAAATAGAAGATCATTCTTTCATTATTTCTTACGAATTCACTGAAACTCTAGAGAGAGAAACTATAGAGAGAAAGAAGAAAAGTATTCTGCTACTTCACTACTCCTATATCCAGTTTCTTATAAGGTAAGGGGTATTATTTCTTTCGTATTCATGAAGAGAACTTCTGTTATTCTATTCTTTATTATTCTATTGAAATAACCTGTATATGCGAAGTACCGCATACATGGTGAAATTCTTTTGTTATTTCATTCTTTATTATTATGTTGGAATAACCTGTATATGCGAAATATCACATACATGGTGAAATTCTTCTATTATTTTATTCTTTATTATTATATTGGAATAACCTGTCAATGCGAAGTACCGCATACATGGTGAAATTCTTCTGTTATTCCATTCTTTATTATTATGTTGGAATAACCTGTATATGGGAAGTACCGCATACATGGTGAAATTTTTCTGTTATTTCATTCTTTATTATTCTGTTGGAATATCATGTCTGTGCGTATTACGCATGATCTGTTCTATTATTTATTATTCTGTTAGAATAACCTGTCTGTGCGGTTTATCGCATGCTTGGTGAAGTCTTTTGTTATTTCATTCTTTATTATTCTGTTGGAATATCATGTCTGTGCGTTTACGCATGACCTAGTTCCATTATTTATTATTCTGTTGGAATAACCTGTCTGTGCGGTCTATCTCATGTATGGTGAATTCTTCTGTTATTCCATTCTTTATTATTCTATTGGAATAACCTGTCTATATATGTGGATTACCACATGCATGGTGAATGACCCTTCGTATTCATTTTTTATTAAATTGTGGAAATGATCTGTCTACGTAGATTATCGCATGGCGGACGAAAATCCATTTACAGTTTCATATATTCTGTTATATTCAGCTGGTTAAAGCTTTGACTTCTATACTCCATGAAATTAGTGGGATATCCTTGATATCTGCGCTTCATCCAGTATCTTTTCATGAAAATATTCTTCTGAGCATTCTTGAATTTTACTCTACAAAGTAGTATCATGTTGACAATTTGGACGTTATTGAATTCTGGAAATATTAATTCTTGAACTTGTTTTATTGGATTCTTATATCATTGTCATCATCCTCATGCTTATATTATGTTAAAAGTCATATGTGGCCTGTTGTGCATAGATGGACTTGGTATGATTATGACCAGGGATTATTCGGTATAATCATGACCGTAATGTTACAAATGATGTGGTAAAAGTCCTTATTGGCCCGTAGTGCATTGATGGACAGTTGTTGACATGATCATGACCATTGATGAATACACGAATATCCTTGGCCCGTAGTGCATGGATAATTTATGGTTGTGATACTAATAAATATCCTTGGCCGTAGTGCAGGGATGATGTGGATTATTTATTGAGCTGAGTCTCAGCGATAAAAGTGATGAAAAACCTTTTAAATCATAAAAGATAGTGGATTTTATTCTCTACTTGACTCTTTTAATGGATTGCTTGTTCCGCTGCAGTTAAATTCGATGTCTATTGTATTTTATCAGTTTAACATTGTTGAAAACTAATGATAATTTATTCTACATTATCTTAGTCATAATATTTCTTACTGGACTAGTTGAGCTCACCCCTTTCTTTCATTGCTCTCTTCAGGAAATGAGAACGTAGCCGGGACTAGTCGGGGAACGGAGTGACGGTCCAGATGATAATATTAGTAGTCCTCACTATTCTGTTAAATAGTGTGACAATAAATGTAATGAGGATTCCTTTGAGTGTGGATATTGTCTAGATGACAATATTTTTATTAAAACTCTCAATTTATGTTTTGCCGTACTTTACACGACAGCGGTATTACTAAGTTGTATTTGAATTTTATGTACCATGTAAGTGGCGACCCAAGATGAGTGATGTATACCTGTTTTGGGGGCGTCACATTTAAGGTTAGATTAAATTGATAAACACAATAGTTGAATTTCATTTCATAAACATTATAATCTCAATTTACATGTTTACAAGGATCATACCCCATGTAATGAAAAAAAATATTCATGCAATAGCTTAATAGCTCAAAAAATTACAAATAAACCAGTATTTCAATTTTTTTTTTTGTATAGAAAATTACGAGCAAACCTTAGGTAATGAAAAAAAATATATTGATATAATAGCTTAATAGCTCAACCAACTACAAATAAATTAATATTTTTGTTTTTCTATATATGTAGAAAAATTTTCACCATATCATGACTTCAGTGCAAACAACTTTGTCCCGTATAAAATCAGCCCCAACTCTCACTACTCAACCTTGACTTTTTCTAGCCACAAACCCTACGCCAAAGTAACCAGCTATTTTCATAAATGCATCACATTTCAATTTCAGGATATCCCAAGTAATATAGCTACTCTGGTTAAAGAAATTGGGGGATACAATTTGGGTCACTTCCATTTTTTCTCATTGTGTTCCCATTCCCTCATTGTATTCATTAGTGTCAATCATTGTCTCATTTGAGGTTAATTGTTGTAGAAGGCAAGCACCATGTCCAAAAGTCACAGTTATCGCATACAAAATACATTTGTCATTCGATGGTTTGTTTGAGTCGACAATTCTTATAGATGTCTTCTTTCCATATTTACATACCCTAGGTATGTAGCTGAAGTCACCATTATTCCATCTTGCATTATTGCTTAACGAAGACATGACTTCTAATTCACATAAATACGAAAAGGAAGGGATAAGGCATTTTAACAAACAACTTGTGGGAAACTTTTAAATTTAATAACAATAATAAATTTATGGAGTTAAAGTAAATCTAGGGAAAAAATTAGTTGATCTACGTACCTTTATGAATACGGTGAATTAAAATACTTGATCAAAGTTAGAAAGAAATCACAAATGTAAGGAAATTGGAGTTTTATAGTCAATGTATATGGGGGAATATTGGACAAATTTTTGTCTTATTTGACTGTTAGAATCATGCATTACGCTCTTTAGATGAGTTACCTCCACTCGCAATTAGTTTGGAAGGAAAATGTAACTTTTTCATTCCACCTCCAAATCTGAGGGGTTTAAGTGTAGCTTTCTAGACAACATGTGATTTAAGTGGAAAATGATAAAATGTCAGGCAATGAAGTGAAATTTACCCATAAAAATAGAAAAAAAGCTCACCAACTTTATGATTTATGAAAGCGAAGTAATTGAAGTATAAAATATTCAACCACTTGCTATATATATAGTCTGCCCACCTCTGCTATTGATAGCCTGTTCCCAATATCACTATTTTATTCCCCTCCTCCATTTCCTCCACTAACCCTAATATTTTCTTTCCCTCACTGCACATTCTGATAAAAACTCCTACTCTTCTCTCACTTTCTTTCCCTTCCCCATCCCTCTGCCGTTCAGTTTCTCTCAGTTCTCAGCTTTTAAACGCTTTTTTCCCCTTCCCCTTTTCCCAATAACGTTTAAAAAATAAAAGTACAGTACCCTTTCCTTTTACTATATAAAAGAGTGTATTATAAGCTATGGATATTGATTTTTTCAAGTCTGCTCCCGAAGACCAAATAGAGATGCTGATGATGATGCAGATGGACAAACTTCCAGACTTTTTCGGAGCCTATAATAACCACGTCGTCTCCGAAATGCCAGCCATGGAGTATAGTAATACTCAAGGAAGTGGTAGCAGTACTAATACTGATACTAATAATAACAGTAACAATATTGGTGGCTTGCCACAAGTAGTTGAAAGTTCATCAACATTCATGCACCAGCCATCCACCTGCATATCGTTTACAGGTTCTCAGTCTGTTGAAGAATCGGCCGAGCTTTCGTTTTTAACGAGTTCTTCAAATCCAGGGAGGTGGAGAAATGGTGGTGAAATTAATATTCCTTCGCAGGCTCAGAAGCGGAGCTCCATGGCTGCCATGAGGGAGATGATCTTTAGGATAGCGGCAATGCAACCTATCCATATTGACCCCGAGACGGTGAAGCCGCCTAAGAGGAGGAACGTTAAGATATCTAAGGATCCTCAAAGTATGGCGGCACGGCATCGGAGGGAAAGGATTAGTGAGAGGATTAGGATACTTCAGAGATTAGTTCCCGGAGGAACTAAAATGGATACTGCCTCGATGTTAGATGAAGCAATTCATTATGTTAAGTTTTTGAAGAACCAAGTGCAATCGCTAGAAAGATCGGCTGTGAATAGACACGCAACGACGGCAGCAGGGATAGGGTTCCCGGTGCCAATGTCTAGTGGGAGTTTCATTCCTATGCAGCAGGCAATAAAAGGTTATCAATTATCATCAGCGCAAAATGTTCAGCACTACTTGGATGCTTAATATAATTAGTTGACAGTGAGAGATCATAAAATTAGCTACCTAGCTAGCTAGCTCTTAGTATAAATGCATGTCTCTATTTATGCTAGCTTGTGGGGTCGTAAAGAGAGAGAGGCTCTTTCATTAGCATTGTTAATTGTTATCGTAGCCTTTCAACTTCTTATAGTACTCGCATCCTTAGGGTTGTGATCTATGTTGATGTTGTATTTCTACAAAATAATTACAACCAAATCTTATATAGAAATGTTCAAACTTTGTTAGAATCATTCTTTCTGAATGGTGAAATTGTTGGAACGACGAGCTCGACTGACTACGAAGTGAATGGAGGAGGAGTTCATCAAGTATTAACCTAACCTGCAGAAAGAATTCAGCAGAATCATAATTCAGAAGATAATATATGTTAGTAAGTTGCCTGCCATGAAAGTGGTTGGATCCTATCAGCTACCATATATAGTAGTATATATCAAAATGTATGATACTATTTGGCCATGATCACTGGATTTCGGTGACTCGAGGAAGACAACCAAAATAATGGTAAGAGTAGCTTCCAGATTTCTGTACTTTTCTTTCAAAAAATACAAAATAAATAGCATGAGTGGGTTCAGACTATGCAAACTATCTTCCCAACATTATGTCTGTCACAAGAAGTATCGAGAAGGAGAGAGGAGAGAGAAAGATGTTGATGGGGTTAAGGATCAAGGGATTAGAATTGGGACCATTAACACTCAAGGTATCTCCATAGTCAAATTATAACACATGTCCTATCCTGTACACTCGTTGTTTGTAAATTATATGATATAAAATAAGAATTTAATAAATTTGAAAGAATAAATAAAATGATATAAAAATTAATATTTAAAAAGAAATAAATAATAATTTATTTAAAGTTATAGGAGCAAAAGAGGGGATATATATATATATATATATATATGGGATTACATCAACAGCAACCGGTTGTTGGGAGCAACCCATTTTTTCCCAGCCGCTACAGCTTGTAGCGGCTTATAAAAAAAAATCTTAATGGCCGGTACAAGCTGTAGCGGCTGGGAAAAAAGGGTTGCTCCCCAACAATAGGTTGCTGTGGATAGAGACTCTATATATATATATATTATAATTGATTTGTAACATAAAGTTTTTGTCGGAAAATTAAAAAGAAAGAAAAGGTTTTAGATTTTGCATGGGATTCGGTTATGTACATGCATGTGCCAGTAGGCAGTAGCGAAGAGAGAGTGCATGCTAATTTTGTGTAACCTCAGGTGGAGAAATCTGAGTGTAATTTTCCAAGTCACATTCAGCTGTGCAATAAGCAAGAAGGGTGGGGTTGCAAGAGAAATCCCACGTGAAGGACTGACAATATGCGGTGGTCTTTTACGATTAGGCGCCCATGATGACGCTGTCCTCCACCATCGTCCGCCTCGTGAACAAGGTCTACTTGGCCGTTGCCCTCCGTCCTACGTAGGATCATAATCATTACTTTACTCATTAATGATCTTTCTAAATACTTCTTCCGTTTTTAAAAAATAAGTACTTAAATATAAATAACTAGCTGGGTCCCGTGCCTCCGGCACTGTATGGACAATATAATTTATCTCAAACTTTGAAAGACCAAAATAATTTATTGAGTGAGCGAGAAATTTAAAGTCATTTGTATTTTATTAAATTATTATTAGATTATTAGATAGATAGATAGATGTATTTTATTAGATAGATATATGAACGGTGGGATTTATCTCAAACTTTGGACGGCCCAAATGATTTATTGAATGAGCGGAAAATTCAAAATCATTTGTATTTTATTAGATAGATAGATAGATGTATTTTATTAGATAGATGTATGAACGGTGGGATTTATCCCAAACTTTGGACGGCCCAGATGATTTATTGAGTGAGCGGGAAATTCAAAATTATTTGTATTTTATTAGATAGATAGATAGATGTATTTTATTAGATAGATGTATGGACGGTGGGATTTATCCCAAACTTTGGACGGCCCAGATGATTTATTAAGTGAGCGGAAAATTCAAAATCATTTGTATTTTATTAGATAGATTACCCTAAATTATTATTTTTTTTATTATTTTGATAATTAATTTTTTTTATTTTTATTCAATTGAACATGTCACGTCCCTCGCTAATTAGGCTAATCAATACTTGCATGTATATAATTAAAAATTAAGTTTAAATATAAATTACTACCATGAGCTATTAACTTTTTTTTTCCTTCTATTTTGTTTGAAAATTTAGGTGTTAATAATAGTGATAAATAATATTTTTCATAATTATTAATTAGTTCTTTTTTTCTTTTTTTAATTAAAAAGAACCTCTTAAATAGATGTTTTATTTTTAAATTATTTTTAATTAGTTTATTGTTGTTAAATTATAATATAATATTATATTTATGCCTATTTAGTTTTTATAAAATAATTTATACTAATTATAAAAAATGAGTATTGTTTTAACACATCATCAGTCACATCATAGGTGTTAAAGTTACGTAATCAATTTATGACGTGACAACTTCAATTAAACCAATGTAGAAAAAATTAACTGTTTAATTACTTGATTAAAAAAAAAATTAAAACATCGATCACCAAAATGGAAAAATATCAATAGTTCAGGCTAGTAATTTATATTTAAGCCTAATTTTTAATTACAACATGATATTAATTAGCCTAGTCAGTTGGTCATGTCATAAATTTGTGACGTGACACGTTCAATAGAACTAAGGGTAAAAAATTAATAGTTTATTAACCTGATTGGAAAAATTGATCACCGAAGTAAAAAAATATTAATAGTTTGGGTAATTATTTATAATTAAGCCAAAAATAAAATAGTTCAATAATACTTTTAAATAATTTATAATATTTTGAATACTTTATAATATTAACTAATTAAAAGTAAAGAAATTCAATAATTTTCAATTTAATAATACTTTAAAATAGTTTATTATGCACTTCTGTTATATACATCTTTTGATCTTGGATTCTTATGTTGTACTCTTATTTTTCTAAATTAGTTTTTTTTAATATAGATTAATTATTTGATATAGTTGGAGGGAATGTTCCAATGATAAGATTATATTATTGTCTGGTGTTTTTCTTTTAGTATTACTGTTATATTATTATATAATATAATTAGCGTCATAAAAAACAAATTATTTGTAATCACCCCACCAAGATATTTATTTGCCACCAACCCCTCTGTGATTGCTATTACGTCATCTAATTTATGTCCCAACTGTTTTCATTTTTTTTAATGTAATAGGAGTATTTCCTACTACGTAAAATTAAAATTAAAATTAAAATGATAGGTTTGATTGTACGTAATTAATTATAATTATTAAGTTTAATTACTTTCATATATATTATCATGTATAATGAAGTATCAATAAGTTATAATTTTTGTATATAATCATTTTTTTATCATGATGTCATTATTCGTCAAATATATTGAGGACTAATATTTTCATATTGAGTTCAAAATTACAGTTTGCAATCCATTAAGGGTGAATTACATATTCTATTACATTTTTTAAAATAATTACAAAAATAGTGTCCCTCATAAAATTTTTATACAACTAATACACTTCTATATTTATTTACAATACTAGTGCAATTAGGATTCCTTAATTTAAGGAATTAATATTCAATTAGGATTCTTTAATTTAGGACTTCTTCTCTCTCCTCATCTATGTATAACAACTGCAGCCGATTGCCAACCGCCACATTAATAGTGCTCTGAAACTGAGATTGGAATCTCACTCTTATGCAGAATAGAGTACTCTGTTTTTGAATCTGATGATAAATCAAGCTTCAAATCAATAAAGCCATACCCATCCATGCCACTAAAATCACTTTCTTTCGCTGGAAATACATACATACTACTCATTAGGAACAATTGAGGCACCAGTGTCCAATTCCTTCAAATCCACAACATTTTCAGCATCCATTACTCCTGTAAATTTGGGGGGTTATGTAGAAAACATATTTATTCTTAAGCAAACATTCTCCTGTGCTGAAACTAGTCCATGGAGACATGGAATTAATATTCAATTATTCAATTAATTTTCACAGTTATATCTTCCTTTTTCACGACTCAAGGGATGCTGTTGCTGCTGCAACATTTGCATGGAATGAGCCCCAGGATGTTCATGAAATCCTCCAAAACCAGAGTTTCCTGACATCATCTGTTGAACAAATCTCTCCCTGGAGTTCACCCAACTGTCCCTCAAAGCTTCCATGTGTAAAGAAATTACAGAATGTTATCAAGAGATTCAAGAGAAATTCGCAGAGACATGCTTTGGAGAATAATACCGGCGCAGAGATTCAAATACTGGATGATGGTAACCAAACCTTCATACCTAGGTAACCAAACTGTCATATCAAAGTAACCAATCAACCTCTACACTTTAAATTTTTTTTTAGAACAGTTGGTTACCAAACCTTCAGATCAAGGTAAACAAACTTTCGTATCAAGGTAACAAAACCTTCATGCCAAAGTAACTAATTCACTTCCATATCTGCAGTTTTTTCATAGTGCAGTTGGTAGCCAAATCTTTAGACCAAGGTAACCAATTCAATTTTATTAAGTTACCAATTTCGTTTGAATGTGATGCAGTTGGTAGCCAACCATTCATACGAAGGTAACCATTTTATTATTTATGAGTAACAAATAGTTATAAACATTAATAGTTCCATCTATTTATTTTTAAAATTTTTGTAGGGCAAATCTTCTTCTCATTCTCATTGGCGTTTTGGACAATGAAGATTCGCGGCGGTGTAGCGACGGAGTATCGGCGGTGTAGCGGTGGTGTAGCGGTGGACTATTATTTCAAAGTGTATGTGAGGGAGATGAAGATTTGAATTTGAATATTTAAATTTGAATTATTATTTTGAATTTGAATTTGAATATTTGAATTTGAATTTTATTTTTGTTGTTAGATCCAAATGTTTGAATTTGAATTATTAATTATGGAAGTTATTTGTCCCTTGATTTTAGGTTTCCTTATTAATATGAATTGTACTATTTTTGTAATATGTACAATCTTTTTGTAATTATTTGATTGATGAACTTTTCTTGTAATTACTTTCTATTTGTTGTATACTTATGTAAAGAACCCATTAATTAAACCCCGCCAGCCTTTAATTTTCTAAAAAGCAATTGCGGAATAACACTTATACTGTGTTTATAAATTTTTATTTGAGGGGAAAAAAAGAGAAAAGAGAAAAAATAATTAAAATATTTCCAAATTAAGCAAGGGTTTTTGCTTTTTATTTCACTTTTATTCTCTCTCTTATGCTCACCTGTAACACTACATCAAAATATATAAAAAAAATTTATATGTATATAAAAAAATAAGTTATTATCAATAATCTAATTTCTTCACATGTAAATTGGTTGTAACGACGTACGTAAATGCATGCATGCATGCATGCCATCCATTGAAAGTTGCATATATATTACTAACATTTATTTATTGTTAAGAAGTTGAATACGTACGTACTCCATCGAGATTTAATTACTACATAAACAAAAGAAATGGGTTTTCTACTACACATCTTCAATCTTGATTATGTTAAAAGATAAGGGTTTTCCTCCTTCTCGATCCTCCTTTTCCCTTAATTGCTACAATATATATATATATATATATATATATATATATATAGAGTCCGGATCCAGTCCGGACTCCCGGATTTTGTTAAAATCCGGACTTTTTTTTTTTTTTTTGAAACAACTAAAAAAAAAAAAAAAATTTATGGAATTGAAATTTTTACATTATACAGTGTTTTGGGTGTGATTTGGATGCCTATAACGAAACATGTCTGTACAGTCTGGGCAGACTGTACATACATTGGTTGGGGTAGGTATTAAAAACACACCCAAAACACTGTATTATTGAAAAATTTCAGTTCCATAAATTTTTTTTTTTTTTTTTAGTTGTTTCAAAAAAAAAAAGCAAAAAAAAAAAAAAAAATTTGGACCGGATTTTGATACAGTCCGGACTCCCGGACTGGATCAGTTTCATATATATATATATATATATATATATATATATATATATATATATACACACACGGAAAGCTTCAATAGCATAATTCTTAAATAGCATAATTTTATCAAAACGACGTAGTTTTCGAGGGACGCGGTGGCATTTTTGTTAATACGCGGTGGCATGGTATTTACAAAAATGCCACCGCGAATTTATAAAATTACGTCGTTTTGATAAAATTATGCTATTTAAGGCATTATGATATTTAAGAATTATGCTCTTGAAACTTTCCGTATATATATATATATATTGGAAAAACAAGATAGCACGATGAGTAGTTAATTGATTTATAATTAAATAAGGGTCAATGTTTGAATGTAATAATTAATATTAAGAGAATGTAAAGAAGGGTAGGTTGCCTCCCAAGGCATAATCTAGAGAAAGTAGTGCTTGTGTCTCAAGGATCATGCTTCACTAAAAGCCATTTATTCCTCCCCCATCCCCACCCAATCTCAATTGCCAATAAACTTTCAATCATTTTGAAAGTTTTATAGAGAGAGAGAGAGTCCGGATCCTATCCGGACTCTTTTTTTGTTTTTTTTAAAATTAAAAATAAAAAATAAAAAAATTATGGAACTTGAATTTTAATATAATACAGTGTTTTGGGCGTGATTTGGATACATATAACAAAATATGTTTGTACAGTCTGTGCAGACTGTACAAACATATTTTGTTATATGTATCCAAATCACGCCCAAAACACTGTATTATATAAAAATTCAAGTTCCATAATTATTTTATTTTTTTTAGTTGTTCTTCAAAAAAAAAAAAATTGATCCGCATTTAATCAGGTCCGGACTCCCGGACTTGATCCATCTTATATATATATATATATATATATATATATATATATATATATATATATATATATATATATATATATATCTCAGAAGTGGTCAAATTAATTAACTATATATGAGAATACCCACCCATGTGAGACTCCCACAAAGGTCCCAACAGCCTCATACTGAGTGTTCTTTTTGCAACTTTGACCTGTTCTGTAGATAGAGGGCATGCATATACCCTTCCATATATCCCCCAAGTGCATTGTATCCTTCTCAGAAACTTGCTTCGTGTATATATCGTTACAAATTATTGGATATATGAAGAAAAATGAATCTGTGTACTCTAAATACCCCACTATATATATATATATATATATATATATATATATATAGCTAGGGGAATGTATTTGAATTTGTTGTGATGTAAAAGAAAACATAAATATAAATGAAAACTTTATAAGTAACAACAAATTCATACTTTACAATAATTACAAGTAATAACGGATACATATGGAAGATTAATTAGTTACATGTTAACAAAATAGTTGTGCATAAATAATTGATGAGATCATTCATTTTGTATATTTTTTTTTATTACTCATGAGATTCATTAATTTTGTATATTATTTTGTATATATATTAATGAGATATAGTGTGTACCTGGTAAACTAGGGCAGGGGCGGAGGGGGGGTCCCGGGGAATCCACGGCCCCCTGTTGCGAGAAATTTTTTTATGTATTAGGTAGGGTCCAGCTTGAAATTCGAAAAGTACGGGGGGTCCGAGGTGCGCTGAGAAGAAGAAGGAAGGGGAAGAAAAAAAAGTAATTTTTTTTATAACTTAGGATTGGGTTATTTGACTTGTTTCAGAACTAGCCCAGACAAAGAAAAATATTTCTCATGTAGTCATGTTCGTATGTATTTTTTCTAAAAGTCATGATGGCCCATTAAGCCACTAAAGTCAACATATTACATATGTGATATTACCAAATAACAAAACTGCCACCACAAGTTCACACTGAAACAGAAACAGAGCCACGGAGCACGGAGGAATTGTTCGTTGCTGCGCTGCTGCGATGCTGCCTGCTGGAGAGTGGAGACTGAAGCACCGCTGCTATCTGGCGCCTGCTTCTGTCCTGCCGCGGTGCCGCCAGACGCCAATCGACTCCATCACTCCAACTTCTAAGGTTAGGTTCCAACATTTTTTTGTTTTGATTTTTGTTCCTTAATTTCTGACTAAAAAATAGGGCTTTTCTTTGATTTATAAACCAAAATTGATATATTTTCGTTAATTCTAAGTGAGTTTTGTTACCAAATTTGGTTGCATTCATTCTAACTTCTAAGTGGGTTTCACTTATTTGAATTTAGGATTTCAATTGCTAATTTTGTGTTTCAATTTGTAATTGATTTTTTTTGTTTCAATTGAATTTGAGGAACTAATTGAAATGTTGAATTACTTATGATTTATAATTATGATTTTGTTGAATGTTGAATTACTTGTGATTTAGGAATATGGAAAAATATTTTCAACGAACTAAGAGGCCGTTCACAACAACTACGTCACAAGACTCACAACCACAACCACAATCACAATCACAATCACAATCAAAATCACAATCGCAACCACAACCGATTGAGCCGTTATGTGAGGATGTTAATGATATTATTGGTGATCCGGGATTGCGCAAATGCATCAACGAGTACGAGCCTCGGATTAGAGATGAAGTTAGAAAAAAAATATGTGTAAATGGGCCCTTTTCAATCAACTTCTAATGTTTATCCGAAAATAAAAATAGGGGATAGAATGAGGGCTTTCCAATTTGATTGGTTCAAGAAATGGGAATGGTTGGAATATAGCATTTCTAAAGATGCCGTATTTTGTTTTTGGTGTTATCTTTTTGGGGATAAAAAAGTTGGAGATGAGGTATTTACAAAAAAAGGATTTCGAAATTGGAAGAAAACTTCAGAGAAATTTAGGGACCATATCGGAAGTGAAGGAAGTGCACACAACACTGCCCGGATTTCATATTTTGCTTTCAAAGATCAAAGGCAAAGTGTGACACGGAAGATATCTTCTGGAACACAAGTATTAAATGCCGCCTATCGCACTCAGTTGACAGCAAATGTGGATGTTGTTCGATTGCTTCTAACATGCGGGTTGGCTTTTTATGGGCATGATGAGTCGACACACTCGCTAAATAGAGGTAATTTTCTTGAAATACTTACTTGGCATAGCTTGCGTTGTGATGAAGTTGGAAAATTAGTTAAAGAGAATGCACCTGCAAACCATCAACTTACTTCTCCTGATATTCAAAAACAAATTGTTAGTGTTTGTGCATCAGAAACAACGAAAGCTATTATTGATGATATTGGTGATAAATGTTTTACTTTATTGATTGATGAGGCTCGAGATAGTTCAGTAAAAGAGCAAATGACCGTTGTTTTAAGATATGTAAACAACAAGGGAGAAATTTTAGAACGATTTGTTGGAGTTGTTCATGTTAAAGACACCACCGCACTTTCTTTGAAAAATGTCATTCATAATTTTTTTGCTAAATATGGATTATCAATCTCACAAATTAGAGGTCAAGGATATGACGGGGCTTCTAACATGCGGGGTGAGCTAAATGGTTTGAAAACTCTGATTTTGAATGAAAATTCATGTGCAAGATATGTTCATTGTTTTGCTCACCAAATTCAGTTAGTTGTTGTGGCAAATGCTCAAGTAAACCAATTCGTGTGCAACTTTAGGATTATGATTTTGTTGAATATTGAATTATTTGTGATTTAGGAATATGGAAAAAAAATCAACGAACTAAGAGGCTGTCGAAAAAAAAATTACATGCATAATCCGGACCCCCTTGTTGAAATCCTCTGGCTCCGCCACTGAACTAGGGTATAGCTTTGTATTTATAATGATCACACATCCTCCTCTCATGCTCATTCCCGTATGAAAATAAAATTTCTTATTAGGGTGAATACTATTGTAACACCCCAATTTGTAAGTATATAAGGAATTAAATTACTATCAATAGTACTTTTGGTCATGATATTTTGGGTGGAATTAGGATCCTCTCTATTTCAAATGAAATGGAGACTCCATTTCTTTTTCTTTTTTGCTAAATGTGTTTGAGTATGTATATATATAAAGGAACCAAAATAAACAATGGCTAGGGGCATCCCCCAGAATATAGCAGATTCATCTAGAGACAAACCAAAAGAAAAGCAAACTATACATGGAATGTAAACCAAACCTATAGTAGCCAACTACAATAATATGAACAAAAAGTAGGGACTAACAAAAGATTTACAAGTTGAGAGTCTAGACTTGATAATATTTATTACATCTAATTATGCAAGTCTAGAAGGGGGAATGAGGATATTTCTATGTATCCTTGAATTTCTAGCTTCTCTTACTTTGTAGAAAATGACTGCAATTGACAGGCAGAGGATTTTTTTTGGTTCACATTTAAAATGTGTTGAAATGTGACATCATGAAGATGGGAGAAAGAGAGATGATGATGGAGAATATACAAAAAATGGATAGTACTCTCTATTTCATTTGAAATGAAGAGAATCCTAGTCCTTCTGGGTCAGTCTCTGGTGGGCTAAGATGACCAAAGAATATATGATGATATATTACATATATTAGTACATTTTTAAAAATAATTACAATAATGATACACCTAAAAAATAATTATAAAAATATTACACTTCATCATTTTTATTTACAATACTAATACAATTAAAAATCCTTAATTTAAGAGATTAATATTAATGGGCTGACATGGCAAATTAGTGTCTATCTTATAATTGGGTTGATTTTTTTTTTGAAACGCTTAATAATCGCCCATCTATTTTTCTATCCAAATCTGAGATGCTCTGTTCCACTCAGTTGTCCTTATTCACACGAGTCTTCTTCCCATATCCAAATAATTACAAGTTTATACACCGTTTCTATTTCATCTAAAGTGCTCCAAGTTACAACTGATGAATTTCCATCAACAAATTACACAGTCGAATACGTGACTTTCTTTCTCCAACTCTCTCACAGGTGAAAGGATTCTGGTTTCTCTCTCTAAGGTCTGCTTCTAATTTTTGTTAATTTTCTCATTCTACTAATTAATTGTCAATATGATCATATATATACGCTATGTTTATAACAAAATGAAGTATTGATTGTTTGGGTTTGTGTTGTTTTTATGTTTTGTATATAATGGTTGATACAAGGAAGAAGGATGGAAAGAGGAAAAGAATCACAGAGGATGAATTTATTAAGGACTTAAAGAAATTTGTTTGGGTTTGTGCAGTTGGATTCTGATTTTGATGTCCATGTAGTTAAGACAGAAGCTCAAGTTCATAGCCAGAAGATATTTCCAACCCAAAATTTTTTAAAGGTGTGCTAATTTAAATTTTATTATTGTTACTAACATATAACTGTTTGATTACTTCTGCATTATGTTTTGGTTACTGTTAGCTTGTGATTCGGATACCATTTTTGTTATCTTGATTTGGTATTTTGGTTACTTTTTTATGTTGTTATGGTTACCATGTATTTGCTTAGTATACATGGTTGACTAAACTGGTTTTGGTGTACATGTTGTTTATGTATTGGTTACCATTAAAACATGTTTTGGTTACTATCATATAAATATTTGGTTACTTCTTTAGTATGTTTTTTATTACTGTTAGTTTCTGATTTGGATTCTATTTTTGTTTCTTTGAGTTAGGATTTTGGTTACTGTTTTTTGTTGTTCTGGTTACCATGTAATTGCTTAGTATATATGGGTTGACTAAACTATTTTTGGTCTATATGTTGTTTATGTATTGGTTACCATTAATATATGTTTTGGTTACTAACATATAATTGTTTGGTTACTTCATTAGTATATTTTTTGTTACTGCCTACTTATGATCTGGATACTATTCTCCCTCAATTGGAATTTTGGTTACTTTTATATGGTGTTTTGGTTCCAATGTATTTGCTTAGTATACATTGGTTGACTAAACTGAATTTGGTATACATGTTGTTTATGTGTTGGTTACCATTAAAACATGGTTTGGTTACTATCATATAACTGTTTGGTTACTTTTTTAGTATATTTTTTGGTATACATATTTTTGTTTTGGTGACCTTTAAATTATGTTCTGGTTAATATTATATATAACTGTTTGTTTACTACATAAAATGGTATGTACTACATGTTGTTTATATTTTGGTTACCATTAGATTATATAATATAACTTTTTGGTTACTGCTTTATAATGGTATGGTTAATGTTATATTATGATATGATAACTATTATTGTGCAGTCAATGTGGGATGTTGGTTATTTGTTATAGTCTGTTTTGGCTACTGTGTAATTATTATATTATATTTTGGTTAGTATGCTCTTATTTGTTGGTCACTACGTAACTGTTTATGTTATAAATATTGTTTATATCTGGTTACTAATGACTGTATAAATCTAATTTTGTTTATTTGCAGTTATGGGATCTTTACTATGAGGAATTTAACAGAAAATTCATTAGAAAAGTTATATATTGGTGTGACATGGAAGTCCCCAGCATTTTTACCAAGAAATTGAACCCAAGTCAGTTGGAGAAGTTTAAGGCATCATTAGTTTGTGGATGTATTATTTTTGTAAATAATAAACCCAAGTCAAAATAAATCATGTATTTGTTTAGTATACATTGATGTATTATTTTTGTAAATTCCTTCAAATATATTCTACAAGGGTTATGCTCTTCTAGAAAATTCATTGGAAAAGTTTTGGTTAAATGTACATGTGAGAGTATACATGGGTTACCTAAACTTGGTTGGATATACAGGTTGTTTCTGTTTTGGTTACCATTAAAACATGTTTTGATTACTTTTATATAACTATTTGGTTACTTCTTTATTATGTTTTGGTTATTGTTACCTTATGGTTTGACTACTATGAAGGTAACCAGATAATTATAAGCTTGTATCAAGACTGTTATAAAGTGTTATAATGCATATATTTTATTTATATCATGTCATCATGATAGAATAAGAAACTGCAATTAAGAGTTCTCATTTATATATATGATGGTCACTTATAGATCTCATATTAAAATAAAAATAGGTTAAGAGGCGCAATTGGTAACCAAACCTGCATATAAGGGTAACCATTTTTGTTTTGGTTAGTAATCAAATAATTAAAAACTTATATCAGAACAATTATTAAGTGCTTAATGTACATGTGAGGGTTCCCATTTATCTAACTGATGGATACTTTTAAATTACGTAGTTATAAAAATTATTTGAAAATGGTCCATGTCAGTTGGTAACTAAATATGAATATAGAGATAACCATTTTATTTTAGATGGGTAACCAAATTTACATAAAAATATTTCAGAACAGTTACCAATTGTTCAATATATATGTTTACTTTATATTGATAACTCGTGATGGAATCAAAAAATAAAATATTAATCAACATCAATTTTGGTTACTATACACCATCAAAAATGTTACCAACCATGTTGTTAATGGTTACTAACAGTAAATAATTATATATTCCTGTAAACAATTAAATTTGTTGTATTGGTTACTGTCAGTCTCCATTGTCTAACAAATGAATAAATATTATAAAGTAACCAAATCAATATTAAACAATAACCAAATTACATAATCTTAGTAACCAGAACATAAACCACATTTTACATGCAATTTTGAAGGCCTAAATGATGGAATTTGACCAAAAAACCCTACAGTTCACCAGCAAAGCTGGTGATTTTTGATCGTTGACCCGTTTTCAATGAAATTAGGCTCCGAAAATGCCAAAATTTGACACTTCAAACTTGACAAAAATTGCCAAATTATCACTGCAACCAAATAATCATTATACTGTAACCAATTAAATAGTATACAACAACCAATATATATAATCAGATTAATAGTTGTATGAAGGTAACCAATGTAGTCAATAAGTAACCACCAATATAAAAGAAACAATTATAAAACTCAATAACATTATAGAGTAACCAAATAAACACCTTACATTATCTAAATACATATTATACAGTAACCAAGATATATGTAATTAGTAGCCAAGATTATAAAAAATATTTTTACATTCATTTTACAACCAAATCAATCAGTAATGACTTTGTTACAAATTAAAGACTAACAGGTGTATGAAGGTAACCAATGTAGTTAATCAGTAACCATCAATATAAAAAAATCAGTATAAAACACAGTAATATTATGTAGTAACCATGGTAATATTACACAGTAAACAAGTCAGCATTATATACTAACCAAATCTAGATCAGATAGTAACCAACATATATTTACTTAGTATCCATAACATAAAACATATTTGACATGCATTTTACAGCAAAAACAAACAATATAAAAAATATCAATATAAAAAATATCAATATGTACTTAAATATCCAACAGTTGTAGGAAGGTAACTAATGTATTTAATAAGTAACCATCAATATAAAAAATATCAGTAGAATATACATTTAAAGTATACAACGACCAAATAAATATTATACAGTAACCAAATCAATGATAAACAGTAACCAATTTCTATGTTCTTAGTAACCAGAATATAAAATATATTTTTACATTAATTTTGCAATCAAAACAGTCAGTATACTGACTTTGTGACCAATCAAAGAGCGAAAAACTTAAGAAAGGTAACCAATATACAAAAATATAGTAACCACGGGGTAACCAAATAAACATTTAAAATATACAGCAACTAAATAAATATTATACAGTAACCAAATCAATAATAAACAGTAACCAATTTCTATGTACTTAGTAATCAAAATATAAAACATATTTTTACATGCATTTTGCAATCAAAACAGTCAGTATACTGACTTTGTGACCAATTAAAGAGCAAAAAACTTAAGAAATGTAACCAATATACGAGTATATAGTAACCACCGGGTAACCAAATAAATATTTAAAGTATACAACAACCAAATAATCATTATACAGTAACCAAATTAATAATAAACAGTAACCAATTTATATGTACTTAGTAACCAGAATATAAAACATATTTTTACATGCATTTTGAAATCAAAACAGTCAGTATACTGACTTTGTTACCAATTAAAGAGCAAAAAAACTTAAGAAAGATAACCAACATACGAGTATATAGTACCCACAGGGTAAGTATATGCATATAAACTTTAAACTCAAAGTTGTTACAGAGGTTGGTTACTTATCTTGAATTTGTTGTTGATCTTGAAGTTGCTGTTGATCTTGAAGTTACTGTTGATCTTCTTCGATATTATCCGATCTCAGAGTTGCATCGCCGTTGGAGAAGTCGTCTTCTCCGATCTGTCGTTGCTCTGTTTTTCGATCTCAAAGTTCATTGTTTTCTTCGCGTGAATTATTGATCGGTTGGTTGAAAATATGAAACTCTGTAACTGACGTGTAGGGAGTTAATACTCTGTAACTGACTGTTGAGTTATTTTTGTAATTATTTTGTGGATGTTTTATTTTTGTAAATACTTTATAATTGTTGTATATTAGTGTTAAGGACCCAAGAATATACTATTAAGTCAGTGGTTTAAGTTTTTATTTGAATGAATTTGATTCGATTCAAACTTGATATTTGACCAAAGATTTATTTCGGACTCGAAATTTGACCCAGATTGTTTCCCATGGTATCAGAGCCGACTCTCGAAAACTCGAGTCGGGTCATCCGATCGGGCTGTCGAAAGTGGGGACACGAAGGCTGATGGTATTATATCATAATGGAGAGATAGAGATCCAGAGGTGGGGACACGAAGTCAGACGGTATTATCCCACAGTGGCAAGAGAGACAAAGATTTATGCATCGTGCATGTGATCGGTTCTAACAGAGACATCATAAATTTAAGTGAAAGAATTTGTAACACCCCAGTCCCACATAGAAAAATATGAGAAAAACTTATATGTGCATAAAAAATTAAATTACTAATAATAATACTTTCAAGTTATGACTTTTTAGGTTAATTAATTAATGGTGGGCTAAGATGACCTACCAAATCATTCGAGCTCAAATAATCATGCCCAAACACTATCATTAATTTGATTAATAATTGATGAGATTCATTAATTTTGTATATTATTTTTTTTATTATTCAATACACGCAATAAATATAGTTTGTGGGCATGATAATTAAGAATGTTTTCATTGTTGTATTGAATATTAGTGCTCCACGTCCTATATTTATTATTATAATTAAGTTGAAATTATACCGAAATCGTATGGCTTCATAATTCTCTTCTTAATTACTTCAGGCAATGCATTGTCATGAAATCATATTACTCCCTCCACATATGCGTGAGGCCATTCATTTATATTAATCCCAATATGTATCCCACAGCTTAAACTTATTGATTATTTTTATTTTTACGTTTTTTTTTAATTTGTCATAGTGAAAGGGAAAAAGCACCTTTAGTCTACTGAGGTTGTAGTGTTTTAAGCAATTAGCTACTGTATTTTTAAAATATTCAATTAGCCTACTATATTTTTTTAAAAATGTTCAATCAAGCAATTTCGTGTCCAATTTTGCTCACGGACATTAACAAATTGGGTCAATTTTCCTACGTGGATTTTGAAAAATATAAAACAAATTATTTCCTACGTGGCAAGATAGTCAGCCAAATTTCTAATACTTTTGAGCCACTGCACTTTAAAAAAATTTGTATTGGCCCACTGTGGTTTTAAAAGTATTTTTATGTTTTATTTTCTTTCTTTTTCTTTACCTAAATATTTATAAAATGTATAATATTAATAAAAATTAATATTATAATATTCATAATATGTATGTTAAAGTACTTTTATGTTTTATTTTCTTTCTTTTTCTTTACCTAAATATTTATATGTCTATTATTAATAAAAATTAATATTATAATATTCATAATATGTATGTTAAAGTATTTTTATGTTTTATTTTCTTTCTTTTTCTTTACCTAAATATTTATAATATGTATAATATTAATAAAAATTAATATTATAATATTCATAATATGTATGTTTTATTTTAAAAATAAAAATAAAAATACTTTTATGTTTTAAAATACTTATAAAAATTTTAAAAATAAAAATATTTTTATGTTTTATTTTCTTTCTTTTTCTTTACCTAAATATTTATAATATGTATGTTTTATTTTAAAATAAAAATACTCTTATATTTTAAAAATAAAAATATTTTTATGTTTTATTTTCTTTCTTTTTTTTACCTAAAATATTTATAATATGTATAAATACAAATAGAAAACCCAAATTAAAATAAAAAAATCCGACAGGCACCATGAAATCCGAGAAGCAGAATAAGGTTGGCCATTCACAATCAGACCACCCAAGCACACCAACACCAAATTATTTGAACATTAAATTGGACGGAATTGCTTAATTGAATATTTTTAAAAAGTATAGTATGCTAATTGAATATTTTAAAAGTACAGTAGCTAATTGCTTAAAACACTACAAACACAATGGGGTAAAGATATTTTTCCCTATGTAAAAATCTAAACTCAACCCATAAAATACGCGCGCACACACACACACACACATATAAATATATATATATATATATATATATATATGTTCAGCATATATGGTAATTGATTGTTGGGAGCAACTAAAAAAAAGTCATGTCACTACAATTTATAGTGATTGGGACAATTAAAAAGGAACATCTCCCTTTATAATTGTTATAGTCGCTACAAGTTGTAGCGTTATGTTACTATTAATATTTTGTAAAATTTGTATTTATAATATTAATATTAATAATAAATATTTTGTAATATTATTAATATTAATATTTTATAATATTAGTATTAATAATATTTATATTAATAATAGTAATAACTAATATGAATATTAATACTAGTATTACTATTATTATTATTATTATTATTATTATTATTATTATTATTAATATTAATATTATCAATATTACTAACTAATATTTCATTGTAATTTAAACTTTTAATTTTTGTCCAGCTCAATTTGAAACTCGACCAAGATTCATATGAATAGATCGACTATGAAAACAAGCAAGCAAAGCATAATTGAATCCAAGAATTTTTAAGAATAATATAAATTAGTTAGTATTATTAATAAAATTTATATTAATAAGAATAATAGTAATACTAGTGTTGATATTCATATTAGTTATTACTATTATTAATATAAATATTATTAATACTAATATTACAAAATATTAACATTAGTATTAATAATATTACAAAATATCCTTTTTTAATTGTTTCAGTTGTTATAAGTTGTAGTAGCATGACTTTTTTTTGTTGCTCCCTGCAATCGATTGCGATGGATGCGGACCATATATATATAGAAAATTGTTAAATCCATAACATAAAATATTATTTTTATAATAAAAGTGTCGTTATAGATCCTATAACAACAGTTTTTACCGTCGTTATACATCTACAGCAACACTTTTATTTTGAAAATAATAAAAAATATTGTAGATTTAACAATTCCATATATATATACTAGCTGCGTCCCGTGCCTCCGACACTGTATGGACAATATGATTTATCTCAAACTTTGAACGACCAAAATAATTTATTGAGTGAGCGGAAAATTTAAAGTCATTTGTATTTTATTAAATTATTATTAGATTATTAGATAGATAGATGTATTTTATTAGATAGATGTATGAACGGTGGGATTTATCTCAAACTTTGGACGGCCTAGATGATTTATTGAGTGAGCGAGAAATTCAAAATCATTTGTATTTTATTAGATAGATTTATTAGATAGATATAAAGAGTCGAAATAATTAATAAATTGGTTTGTTGGATTAGATTTTGGCAGAGCCGTACTTGTCCATGGAAGGCGACATTATGATGTGTCTAAACAGTTTGTCCCTTGTGCTAGGTGGGATGCATGTGTATTCAAATATTACTACCAGCCAGGTTTGGGAACCATCTTTAAAACAAACCTTGTCTATGTATAAGTGAATTTGAAATTTAATTCAAATTTCATATATAGGCCTGCATTAGACTATTAATTTAGATTTGTTCTATTGGTGATATATATATATATATATATATATAAACATGTTGAAGTTGAGAAAATGAAAATTAACATGCATGCATGGAGCATATTAGTTCTTGACCAATATTGGCTTTCCGTCGGAAGTAGGCGTCATTCCGTCGAGAATAGATTTAGCACTAGCGGGAACTTTGGTGCCTAACTAGAGATGGTAATCATTTTTGACAGAATTTCATCGGAATTAGTATATTTTTGAGGGAATCTTCTGTCGAGAAAATATTAATTCCGGTCAAAAATAATTCATCAAAATGTGCTTCTTTTCTTGTAGTGAAATAGCTTAATTAAATTATTTTTAACTGTGAAATAAATTGTTTCCTAATTAAATTAAAATTCATTAAAACTTGATAGGCATCTCGACGTCATTGAGTAAAAGTTTAATATTGAAAAAGAATTACTTGAAATAGTCATTTGTAGGTGTGTTTAATGCTTAAATGGATTAGAGTTTTTGACTATCAAAATACATTCTTGTAGTAGGATAGAGGGAGTATAATGATGATTAAAACCATATCACATATAAACTCATAAAGCATGGCAAGTATTGTGTTAGCATATAATATCATCGGCCCAAATATCTTATATAGTCATGGCCAAACCCAAGGATAAAGTAACCCATATGGTGAAAATCAACCATAGAGTAGTGAAATGAAGATGGTAAAACAGAAATTGAAAATCCATGTGAAGACACTTGAATGCTCTGCCTAAACCCTCTGGCAATGTCCCATTTATTTTGTCTTGGGCTGATGAGTGTCAAAAAGAGTAGCTTAGTTGGCCCAATGGTTGCCTTGAGACCAAAAGAAATGGAGGACTATTGCTGATCAAACTCTAAAATTCAAAATGTATGTAAATTTATTAAATTTGTATTAATGTAAACAGTTAGTATTATAAAAATGGTCAAATACGAATTTTATATATATATATATAATGGAAAGATTAGATGTTTGATTGAGAAATTGGGGTTCATCGTGGGTTATGCACACAACACGCATAGGTACTAACTAATATACTTGTTTTTCTTATGTATTAATTGAAAGAATTACTATGCCCAACAGAGGAGTGTTTTGTTACTACTGCAATCAAATTTTCATACCAATGGAAAGATTTTCAAGTAAATTAAATATCTCCATGTGCCAAGATCTAAAACTCCATACATTCTCGTATGAAAATGGACAGTCTTTTCATGAAATGACTGAAATTTTCTCTAGTCTAGTTGCACAAAACTAAAGGTTGATATTATACACGCGTGAACACAAACATTACTAGTCAAATCCATCCTTCAATCCTCAAGAACGTTTTGACCTGGATTTTAGGCATTATCTGAAATCTTCAGCCAGGTACTGGAGCATGATGCCGCTACAAAGCTTTAGCTGACACCAATTTACAAGTCAAAATACTACTTGCTTGATAGTTCCTGCACACTTTACACGATCGTGTTCTCATTCCTTTATTGTCTGGCCAGATATCAGAATAAACAAATGCTAGGGCGACCGCCCTTTGCCGACAGGGTTGGCGGGCAAAAAAAAAATTTTTTTTTTATAACTCTCAAATAATCTTATAAATTATTTGAGAGTTATAAATAAATAAAAAAAATTTGCCCGGTCACCAACCCGGTCGGCCTAGAAGTACAGGTACTCATCAGAATATATAAAGTCAAATAATTGTTACTACAACGAGTCAATGACTTAACCCATAATAGTTTATTAAGCCTCACAGAAATTGTTGCTCTATATACATAATAAAATCTAGAATTCAATGAAAGGAACAGGATCACAAATCATTAGCAAAAAAAATAGTAGATATTCTTTAGGGAGCAGATGTGCCTTTAAATACTGCATAAAAACTTACAAAAACAATACAGAAACAAAAGTATTCATAATTATGGAACCTCAAAATGAATCAGATATGTTCAAAAAAATTTAAAAATTGAATCAACTAATAATACAAATAAAGAAAAAGGTCTTATAGGGCATGTAATTAATGCCTTCATAATAAATTTAGCTTGGGTACAATAAATCGGGAGAGCAAATTCACCATTCATAGGCATGTTAGCAAGGAAATATTAATGGTGCTTGATGTGTACATTCATAGCAGTTGATGTCATTACATGAATTTACAAATTAGAAAGAAGGGTAAAGGTTCAAAACAGAGACATTAAGAAGTCACCTGGTGATTAGACTTTGGGGGAACACTGAAAGCTAGATGAGGCCCTAAAATGCATGCAGGTGAAGCACCCACTTAAGGAACCAATTTGGCGGGTCCTGCGGAAAGATACGACCTTATGGGAAGTTGTCGCAACTTGATGAGCCTGGTTAACTACAACGGAGCTCCTCATTTGTTGGGCCTTTTTCTGAGCTGATCTGAGCTTGTTCATAATCTTATCCATGGAAAATGATCTCTTCTTTTCTAGTTTCATCTGAATAACACATTTCAAGTCAGAAAGGATCAACTACCAAATTGAAGTCCTTTTCTCTCAGTTGTGTGTGCGCTGGGGTGGGTGGGCTTCAGGATGCTCATTACTTCATTTTGGTGAAACAGGTAATATTGCAACTAAAAACAATATAATTCTTAAATCACTGGCATATGGGGGTAGAACATGAGAAAGAACCTCTAGTTTTCGTATTGCTGCCTCAGCTTTTGCCTTCTGCAGGTTCTCCCAAGCAGTAATTCTGGCTTCTTCCCTCTTAATCCTGAAATATATATATATATATATATATATATATGACTATTACTTCTTTCTCCATACATTTTTAAAAGGTCAAGAGTTAAGACAATGCAAACTAATCAGATATTTTATGTTTCTAGATTGACCAAAGAAAAGTCAGGTTATGATAGCAGAGCCAAAAATAGATAGAAAGAAAACGTTCAAGGAAAATCTTATGCACGAATGAGGTCCATATATATTGGACTTTTTTGTTGACAAGTAAAAAGTGAGTCCACATAAACTGGACATTACAGGGATAATGCCGTTACTTTACAACTATCAGATTGAATTGGATAAAGGACTCAATTGAACTCTTGACATGGAGAGACAGTGCTCAAAGACTCCAATTGCATAAAAGCTAACTAATTTAATTAATTTAAATAACCACAAGATAAGATACCTCCGACTCGAAAGTTATTTGCAACACCGGTGTCGCAGCAAGCCTAAAATCGTATTGGTGTGCTAGTGTGTCTTTCTTCGTGGTGAATAAATTATGAGAAGATTCTAGCCCTTATAGAGCTAATGCATCATACCCTAAACAATATACGTTCAGGAAGAGATAAAAAAAGATGAATATGATTAGCAATATACACATACTCTGAAACGCTCTTTGCTGTATCCGAAGCTTCCCAATTAGTGGATCGGACCTCCAAAAATTTCCTTTTCCAGTCATCAACATTTCCTGAGTTTTTCACTTGATTTCGAGCTCTGTGTTTCTTGGACCACCGTGTCACGGTGACTCGTTCATCGACCTGCACATCCCTGACTTCTTGTTTAGAGGAATGGAGACTTTGCCATTCCACAATGGGTAAGACAGAGGGAGTTGAAGGAGAGAAAGAAAGCCTCCCCCCGGGAGATGAGGGTTGGCTTCTCTCGGGGCTCATCTGAGTTGCCATATCCCTTCTTGAAACAACCCGCAATATGTTATTGACTTCATCCTCAGCACTGTCAAGTTTTTCATCTGTAAGTTGGAACAAGGTAACAAGTCCCAATTAGAAATGGAATAAGAACAATTGAATTGACAAATCACACACACAAAACTACACAACATTTTGGTGGCAAAACAAACAGGCTTGTAGAGTTGTAGTCCCTCTGCTGAGCCCACAATTATGCAAAAATGAATATGAAGTTAAACGAAGGCAAAAAGGTTAATGTAACTAACTTTAGAAAACTATTAGACATCATACATGCTTGCCTTTCCCTATACTGGGGCAAGCCCTCCTGCAATAACATGTTTTCAAAGAAGTCATTTTTCTTTTTGGTTCTCCTTCAGTATAGAAAATACTTAAGCATTTAAGTTTACTTTTTTTCCCCCAAAGTGACACTAGAGCAAAAACTCTAACAAATTTAAAGAAGACATGGTAGATCTGGATGGAGGTGAAACAAGATTTTGGGACGTACTTCCTTTATAAATGCCTGATAAAACCTATAAACATACTAACATGGTTCAATTTTGTAAAACAGAAAGGGATTTTTCAAGGTCAGTAATCATGACTAGGAAATCATGCATTTAGCAAGTGTTTATGCCAAATAACAGCATTTGGAACTTAACCAGAATTCCAAAAGTTCAAACTATAACATTTGAGGATTAAACTCTTTTCTTTTGCTTTTCCTAGTTATTTATTTCTGTTTTAAGTTAAATGAATGAGAAATAACATAATCAAATGTCCAATATTGCAACAAATAAGATTTAGCTCACTCCGCTCAACTGATGTGACAATGTGGGAAAAGCCACATGTCTAACGCTCTGAAAGAGGAGTCATTCTGTCTGAACTGAACAGAACAGACATACACCATCAAGTTAAAGTCGGTGTCTGGGTGGGCACTTGTATTGCAAATCAAGATCATCTGTATAGGATCACATGTTGACCAACTAATAGTAAAGAATGGAATCTTGAAACTAAGAATTACAAGGGCTTTTGAAATTTCCAAACTTGACAATGACCATTCAATCAATAAAAAGGCAAGCAAACACAACTCCAGTAACATATTGCAATCGCAATAATCACACTTTGGCCATTTTTGGCAACAAAGTATATATTCAGCTTCAGGCTTTTAGAGTAAAAACTATATAAGTATAAAGTTTATAGTACGGGGTAACCAATCACAGCAACTAATCTGATGAACATCATTGTGAATCTAAAAATTGACAATTAATCACCCTCAATCTAATAATTAACAACTAATGGATCCTTTTCTGGACCAGAACTAAAAATATACCATTGTTCCGCCTGAATAGTCACAATAGATATTTTTTTTCCACTGATGAAAAATTGACATAATCTTACACCTAAGTCTATGCAAAAAAGGAAATAAACAGTCTTGAAATAAAATATATACAAGTATAAATCAACTTTTGATGTTTTGGAAATTTTAAAAAGCCCAAGGAATAGATAGCCAGTACCGTGAGAGACTGGCAAGAATGATTGGCATAGCATTTCAGAGCAACCATGTATGCTAACCGATCTTCCCATGTAAGGATCCATATGTGAAGGATAGTTTGCATTTCCTCCGTGCGTTCCACCACATTGAATTGACAAACTGTCTGCAGAAATCACTCCAGCTGTGAACGGAGAGGCCGCCATCAAATTTTCAACATTCCCTCCATCAAACATGTGCACTGCTGGGGAGTACATTGAATGGTACACAGTTCCAGGAGGCCCCAGAGGCCCACTCTTTGATTTGGGCCGCCTCTGTGGCTGTGTAAATGAAGGCTTCACAGAGCCATCTCCTGAAACTGGACTCAAAATCCACCTCTCGGCATCCTCCCATTTGGAAGGCAAAGTCCTTCCATTATTGAAAGGCAACAATGCATTTACATTCCTCCTGTTAGCACTTGTATGCAAAGGTACACGTTCAGAGCTCCATCCTTTTTGAATCCCAACGCTTGTGTGACGATAATTCGGAGTCCCAGGACTAGGAAATGTACTGGTTTGCCTTGTCGAAACCGAGCTTTTCTTCATAACTCCGAATCGTGGGGAAGAGCTTGTGACATTCGTCACAGTATTGTTCAGATCTAGCGAAGCAGGTCTTCGCCTGTCTGCTTTCTTTAATAAAGCCTCAGATCTCAACCTACGTACTTGACAATCTGATTATCAATCCACTTCCATTAGAGCTTTCATAATCTAAACTAACACTAAATAGTAGAATTTATTATACTAACTTATACTGTATTGCACCTTTTAGTGCTTGAGAAAAGGAGCTTCTTGCTGAATCTAGGACTTGATTTTCATCCTCTGTTTCTAACTGACTGCCTTCTTTTTGAACTGGGCAAAAAAATTATGAAAAAAAACAAAAAAAGTGTTTGTGAGAATATGAATAAGATTTGGCACATAGATATGAGCTGTGGTGTGATGCAAGTACCTTTAGCCTTTTCTACTTTCCTTCCAAGGAGACTATTCTTATGTACTGTAGATTTGTTTGGATCTAGATCTGGACCACTAGAAGAACTCTCATGGCATTCATGTACTGCCAAATGCTGGTTCAAATCAAAGATATTAGTTTTTGGTAGCCGACAATTTTTGAATTGAAGCACTAGGTTTTGACTCCCAAAAGAAAGCTATCAGATAAGTTAAATTTTTGGTGTCCTCAATTACAAATAACATTTGCATAATCTGAAAAGAAATAGCTTTCAATATCACTATTTCAATCATTTTCGTCTTTAATGTGATGTCAATGCAATCTAAGAAATATATTTACATATTATAATAGATTGTAATAAATGATACTTGCATGAAGCATTCTCATTAAAAGAAAAACGTGATGATATCAAAAAAATTGCCTACAAATGTTGATTCATTCCAATTTGAAATGTGTTCAGCACTGAATCTTAGCTAAACCACCAAATCTCTCTATAAATATTTATTGCCTAAAGCAAGTTGAAAGAGGAGCTAAGCTAAACAACCACGTGATTTTCTCTCATTCTCTAATAAATTCACGAAAAACAGATAGACAAACATATAAATGCTAAAAGTATATGTAAAAAAATTGAAAAATTGAAACCTGTGAGATTTCAGTGGCGAGAGAGTCGTGATCGTGGAGATCGGAAGCAAAGGAGCATCGCTCAATGCTGCAAGAAGCGGAGGAGAAGAGACTGAAGTTTGACTCGGCGTTGAAAATGACCGAGTCAGGACTCACATCTCGAGTTCCTCTGAATACCGATCTCATCGATGAGTTGTGGTCCTCAAACCCTAGCTCCGGCATTGTTGATTCTCAAGCTCACCACATTTCCAGTCTTATTCAGATATACATACAAAGAGAGAGATAGAAATAAACTACTCTTCAGCTTCTAAGAAGAGCTTTCAGAGTTTGAAGTTATTAACTTAATATCCATGGAAGAGTATTTATGAGCACTTCATAACTGGGATTACGGAAGAACAAAAAAAGACAATATTATGTGTGAAGTGTGATTTTGGATTTTGGGAAGAGGATTAATCATTATGCTTCTGTTCTTAAGACATAATTTCCTTTCCTTTTCACGGATCGGTTAAGATAAATTTAAAAAAGTGTTAAATCCACTATGAAAAATCCGTTGTTATAATGATACTTTTGTTGTGAAAATAATAAAAAATATTATGAATTTAACAATTTTCTAAATTTAATTTTATAATAAGTTGATTAATTCTACGGTAACATTTTTGTTGTGAAAATAATAAAAAATATTATGAATTTAATAATTTCCTAAATTTAACTTTATAATAAGTTAATGAATTGATCATGTTGACATGTAAAGAGATCACTTTCTCAACTTCTGCCTGTCGAGTTGGTTCCATTTCTTATCGTAATTATTTTATTTTATTTTGCACTTTTTACTTGATAGATTTTTTTAAAAATGGTAAATAATAAAAGCTGTAAGACCCCAACTTATTATAAATTAAATTAAATTTCTTTTATTTATTATTTTGAAATAGTAAGGATTGATTTGATTAATGTGGATAGTTATGGGTAAAATGCGCAAATATTTCAAATAAGCAAGTGGTTATAAAACATTCATTATTATCGGAGAATATTCGTTTGGTCGTGGAATATTCGTACGACGGCGCAGCCTTGTGTGGTCCCTATAACGGAAAGCGATTGGATGAAGGAAAATAACAAATATAAGTTGGTTATAAATAACTGTGTAGTTGTTACCGTTAATACTGTTGGAATACCCGGTGATTAAAACACAGTAGCACACGGTATTGCACCAATTATTGATTTTTACGTAAGAAGGCACTACTCAATAATTGTTACAGTAATTACTGTTCAATATTTTATTTTATTGATTCAATAATTGTTATGTTGATATTTTATATTGTTGTTATTTCAATAATTGTCACTACACAATATTTTCCATTATCAAATCAACAATTCATATTATTTGAATAATATTATTAGATAACATTATTGGCAATGTCTAGAAAGTTCTATCTAAGGAGAGGTTTGGTCACCTAATTGCGCGTCAGTAAGGAGAAATCCTTAATGGAAAGCCCCCTCTTTCCTGGAACAGCATGGTTGCCAGTATTGTGATTCTGTAATATTATTTATAAATAATTAATTATTGATTTGTATGATAAGAAAATATTCATTTTATGTGGATATAGATGGAGAAATTTTTTAATGTGACAATTGTTAAAAATTGATATTTTATCTTTTTCGATAAAATAATTTATTTAAATATATTATTATATTTTAATAATATAATAATGGTGATATTTTTATAATGAATGTGAGATATATAAATAAATGAGGAGGAATAGTATTTTTTGTTTTAATAAATATTTAAAACATGTTAAACATGTCGGTGGACCCCATTTCTTGACTGAAATTTGATTATAGGCGTGTAAAATCGCCCGTTTATGAATTTCGGTCAATTTCTGTTTAGAATTTGGAAAAACTTTTTTCTGCAAAGTTGTAGAGAATGAAATTTTCTATGGAAAGGACATGAGGTTCGAATTTTTCTAATAAAAGGGCTATTTATTATGAATTATTGAAGTTCTGAAGTTCTAAAATAATTAATTTTTGGAGTTTAAAATATTTATTTTAAGAAAAACATTTTTTACATTTTGTGGGCCTCATTAAACATGTGTTAAGTTGTTGAATTCAGATTCTTGGTGTGCGTAGGAAATTTATATAAATATATTATTATTTTATTAAGTTTTCTGCTTTGGTGTTCTAAGCATTTTCCTATAAATAGGGTGCTTAGGTTAGAATTGAAAATCACACCAGAAACAGAAGTTTTCTCTCTCTTTCTCTCTCTATATTATCGAGCGTATTCTTGTGAGTATTTTGATCCTTTGAGTGTTACTATACGGTGCAAGTTTCCTTCAGCACTATATTTAGTCTTCCAGTCAGAAGTACTGTCTTTTTTAAGGTAAGATATATTATTTTTTTTAAAGTAATATTATTTCTTCTAATATCATTATGCCGGAATATTGGTAAGATTTTTCTTGTGAAATTCTTGTCTTTTAGTGTCAGAGTTACTATTCACGTATACGGTACTATTCACGTATACGACACTATTCACGAATACGGCACTATTCACAAAAAAAAATAAAATTTTATTTTTTGTCCAAAATATCTATTATGGATACTAGCTTTGATTGTATCCATGTTTTGATCATTCTTGAATTTTACTTCACTGCGGTTATTTATGAAGTATTTTTGAACTCGGATTGTTTAAAGTACGAATCCTTAATATTTGTTCTTTTGTTTCACTGGATTCGTTTCTTTAAAATATTTTTCATCATCCGCAGTCCTAAATGATGATATTACTGAATATCTTTGGTCTGTAGTGCAAAGATGGTTGATTTTCTTCTGAATATCTTTGGCTCGTTGTGCAAAAATATACAGGTGTTGAGATGAACATGACCAACTGATGAATATCTTTGGCCTGTAGTGCAAATATAAATATTTGATTTAAGATGTATATTGATTGATGTTACAGGGATAAAATATTGATGATAAACTTTTAAATTCATAAATAATAGTATATTTCATTCTCTACGTAACTCATTTATGAATTATTATTTCCGTTGCGAATATTGATCTGAAATTTATTGTCTATTGTATTTTATCATATTTTTCCCTGTTGAAGACTAACGATAATTTGTTCTATATTATTTTAGTCATAATATTCTTTGCTGGGCTAGTTGAGCTCACCCTTTTCCTTTTTGTTCTATTTTTCTTTTCAGGAGGCGAGAATGTAGCGAGTACTAGTCGGGGTATAGAATGAAGGTCTTAGAAAGTTGTTTTAGTAGTTCTCACCATTTTTGTAAAATAATATATCAATAATTATAGTGAGGACTTATTTGAGTGTTGATATTGTCTAGAAGACAATATTTGTATTTAAACTCACAGTTTTTATGTTGTATTATTAAAGTTGTAGTTATTTCTGTACCATAGTTATTGACAACTCAAAATAGGTGGTGTATACCTATTTTGATGGGCGTCACAAAAGCGCTTCTAATTTATTTTTAAATTTGTTCGATTTTAAACATACATGTAAAGTACTACTTAAATATAATTTACTAGAGATATCAAATCTTATTTTTGATTATTTCTCTTTTTATGCTCTAATAATTGTCTCTTTTTTGGAGTTTGTTTTCTTCTTTTATATGATTTTTTTTCTTCATTATATGGCCGATGTCTTTTTCTTTTCTTTTCCTTTCCCTTTTCCTTTTCCATTGTTTTTAACAAAGAATGATGGTTTACAAATAATACAATACCATCAAGGTTAATTATACATAAAAAAACCATGGCCTCCATAATATATATACACTAAAGAAATCATTCTCCAAGTTTTTTATTAGGTTTTTCTATTTAATTGTTCTTATTTTTTTTCCTTTTATGGAGTTTTATTTCTCATAGTTCGAACTTTTTTTCAATCTATGAAGCATTTTTTTTTTTGCTTGTTGGGGTTAATTATTTTTGGGTCCGAGTTATATGGTGAATCAAAGTTTACGTGGAGGTATTTAACCGTACATGCTAATCTATTTGTGCAATTGAATATTTAGAGAATTAAAGATTCTTAATTGTATTTAATTTACAACTCTTCAGGAAAGTGTCGATATATAATCCGACTTCCTTTCTTTGAAGAGATTATGTTCAATCCTATTAAGGGGTCATAAGGAATTCTAAGAAGGAGGTGTGATCACTATCAAGTAGTACTAGAGTATTAAGTCTCAATTGTTAAACCTTATTCAGCATATATTTATTCTCACACCGGAGTTATGACTTTTTTTGTGTAACTTCGTTTCTATGCAGGATTTGACGCGCTTTAGTAATTGAGGCGCGTTGACGAATCTTGGCATCAACACTCTTAGTTTGAGATTTTTTTTCATTCTACCGACTTTTTTTCATGATCTCTTTATGGAGGAGTTTTGATGGACATTAATCGGTTAAAACATATATATTCATGTTTTGGTATGAGGTTATCACGACGGCCTCTTTTTTATTGTTCGTGTTGAAAGAACTACACAAATTTATATATTTTTGTCTTTTTAAAAAAAATATATATGTTCTCGGCTTTTTACTTTTAATTTAGAATGATAGTAGAAAGTATCACCTCGACTCAAGCATTTTTATAATTCGATTCATTTATTAATAAAAATTTATCATTTTCTTATTACAGGACTTTATTAAAAAATTAAAAAAATGATGCAAAAGTTTGTAACACAAGCTTTAATTGATTTATATCGGAAATTGTTAGTATGAAAGTTTATTTTTAAATAAGTTGGTCAATTGACCAATAAAATACTGACACGTAAGTAAAACTATATATATATATATATATATCATTATTCTATTGACCAGTTAAATAACATATTCAAAAATAAATTTGATACTAAGTGAATCTATTTATATCCCCATGCATTGATATTGCCAATTGACTGGTTGAAAAGAAGACACAAATTAGTACTCGTGTCTCACATTAATTCCAAGACGGGGTAGCTGGAAGCCCTGCGGTCATGCCGCTTAAACCGGGCACGGGGGCACGTTTATGAAATAACACCGCCTCTCCTCTGGCAAACGAGTCAAAACTCATAATAATGTAACTATAATCGGGTGGGTTAATTTAACAAATTAATCTTGTATAAGAGAATTTTGCATATAACATGTGGTTGCAAATATATACTACTACTCCCGCGGTCCTAGGATAAATTTTTATTATTATTATTTTAGATAGTCTTAAATTAAATATTTATTTATTTTAAATATTTTATTTTTTATAATAATTTATCTATATTTTTATTCTCTATCTATATTTATAGAGTATCATTAATAATGTATAAAAAATTATGCAATTAAATGAGAATTTAAATATAGATAATTTTTATCATTTTATTCTCTTTCTTAATATGCGCAAAAAGTCATGAGACGCTGGGACGAAGGGAGTAGTATTTTGTAACCAAAAGATAATAAAATTCAACATGCCAAAAATTAATAATATTTTTTATACTATTCTCTAGCCAAAAATAGTTTTTGTTTCAATTGATGAGGGTTTTTTTTAAAAAAAATTGAACTATGAAATAATATTTTAAATTTAACAATTTACTAGTAATAGCTGAGGAGGGATTAAAATGATAAGTTCTTTTATTTCACAAAAATAATTTTATTTATCAAAATATTTTATTTCACATTTTATTTTATTTTATTATTAGTAGTAGTAATAATTTTGGATTCATTGGACATTCAATTCAGTTCAACGTGAAGAGCATTAACTACGTGCAGTCATTTTACCTACCATTTGTGAGCTTGAGTGGTCACCCCTCTTCCGAGACTTTGAGGTATCTTGTCTATCTACGTGGCTACGTGCCCAGCACTGCATCATACTGCTTGTTTAGAATTTTTGGTGTAATTTTAAAGTTTTAAATGCATTAGAGAATTTTTATATTACAAAGTTTATTTAACTCACAAATAATATTTTGTTTAGAGCTCCAGCGTAATACGTGGGCGGGTAAAAAATTAAGTAGACATTAATTTAATTTAAAATTATTTTAATTTTTTAAAATTTATATTTTATGAAATTTTACTCATTTTATGAAAAAAAAACTAAAATTTTTAATATTTTTTACTGAAAATAATAATTATTTATCAAAATATTTAAAATAATTATTTTTTAATTAATTTAATGGGATAATCTAAAAAATTAAAAATTCAATGATGTAATCAGTAAAACGTGCCAACTACAGTTGGTAATTCATTAGTTTTGTAGATAAAAAAAATTAACGCCCATTTATTTTTTTAACGGAATAACCCAATTTTCAAAATAATAATTAATTTAGTGGGGTAATTTGAAAAATTAAAAGTTCAATTGTGTAATCAGTAAAACTTGCCAATTACAGTGTATTTCATTAGTTTTACCGATTTCATTGATATTTTTATTTTGTGAGTACGTGTGATGATTCTTTGCTTCGATGACATTTTAAAGTGTTCTTCTTTATCTTTTGTAATTTTTTATAATTTTAATAAAATTAATTAGTTGATAATTTATTTATTTAGTTTGTATAATGGGCTCTTACCGGGGCCTTAGAAAATCCAAGATCAACTCTACGATTATTACAAGAGCTGGCGGTGTGACCGACTAATATGCGGTCGTCGGAGGGACGATTGAGAGAGGATTGATGGAAGTTGGGGTCAGTGGCGAAGCCAAGAATTGTTGACAGTAGGGGCAATTATTAGAGTATCAAACAATAAATCAAAATTAATAATTATAGTAACAAAAAATGACTTAAATATATAACCAAAAATATATAATATATGTCATTGTTGTAGCCATCAAACTTATACACCAAAAATAACTCGAAAAGATACAAAATTCGGTTGGAGTGAGGAATGCGAGAAGAGTTTTCAAGAACTCAAGAGGAGGCTCATTTAAGCACCTGTTCTGACAATACCATCTGGCTCGGAGGGATTTTTCATCTACAATGATGCTTCGGGCAAAGGGTTAGGATGTGCTCTCATGCAACATGGGAATGTCATAGCCTATGCCTCTCGACAACTCAAAGAATATGAGAGGAATTATCCTACTCATGATCTAGAGTTGGCAGCTGTTGTTTTCGCACTTAAAATTTGAAGGCATTACTTGTATGGGGAGAAAGTGGAGATCTTTACGGATTATAAAAGCCTCAAATATTTCTTCACTCAAAAGGAACTAAATATGCGACAGCGACGTTGGCTTGAACTGTTTAAAGATTATGATCATACCATCCAATACCATCCTGGAAAAGCGAACGTGGTATCTGACACATTGAGTAGAAGATCATATGCGGGTACGAGTGCGATATTGTCAACGCAAAGGCCCATTTTGTATGACTTGCAAAGTATGGAGATAGAGATAAAAACTTCAGGGTCCCAAGTGATGATGGTGAATATACGAGTGGAATCGACTTTAATCGATAAAGTTAAAGCTGCTCAAGTTACAGACCTGGAACTGATGCATATGAGGAAGAAAGTACAAGAAGGTGATATGCCGGAAGCAAGAATCGATGAAGAAGGAATACTTCGAGTTAACTCCAGACTTTGTGTTCCTAACGACCCTAAGTTAAAATATAAAATCATGATGAAGGCGCACAACACACCGTTTGTAATCCATCCTGGGAGTACTAAAATGTATCATGATCTTCGACATACATTTTGGTGGGGCAATATGAAGTGAGAGATAGCGTTGTTTATCTCAAGGTGTCTAACGTGTCAACGAGTCAAGGCGGAACATCAAGTACCAAAAGGTCCATTGTAACCACTTGAAATTCCAGAATGGAAGTGGGAGCACATTACCATGGATTTCGTTACTGGTCTTTCCAAGGTTTATCAAGGCATAGATGCAATTTGGGTCATTGTTGATAGATTGACCAAGTCTGCTCATTTTTAACCAATACGAGAAACTTATACACTTGAACGTCTTGCTCGTATGTACATAAACGAGGTTGTAAGATTGCATGGTATGTCAGTATCCATAGTTTCTGATCGAGACCCAAGATTCACTTCAAGATTTTGGGTTAGTTTGCAAAAAGCTATGGGCACGGATTTACGATTTAGTTTGGCATATCATCCTCAGACGGACGGACAATCAGAAAGGACTATTCAAACTCTTGAAGATTTATTAAGACTCTGTGTCCTTGACTTCAAGGAAAGTTGGGACAAGTTCTTTCCATTGGTAGAGTTTTCCTACAACAACAGTTATCAAGCAAGTATTGGCATGGCTCCATTCGAGGCGTTGTATGGGAGAAATTGTCGTTCTCCAATATGTTGGGATGAGGTGGGTGAAACAACATTGGTGGGACCGGAGTTGGTACGTATGACTACGAAAAAGATTCAAACGATCCGACAACATATAAAAACCTCACAAGACCGACAAAAGAGTTATGCTGATCTTCATCGAAAGGACGTGGAATTCAATATTGAAGATCATGTGTTATTATGTGTTGCTCCATGGAAAGGAGTTACGAGATTTGGAAAGAGATGAAAGCTCAATCCTCGATTCATTGGCCCATTTTTAATCCTCGGTCGAATAGGGACTGTAGCCTATAGACTTGTTTTACCGCTAAGTATGTCTCGTGTTCATAACGTTTTTTATATATCCATGTTACGTAAATATGTGAAAGACCCGAACCACATTATTGAGTTAGAACCAGACGAAATAGCGGAAGATTTAACGTATGAAGAGGTTCCTGTTCAAATCTTGGATAAGAAGGAACATATTCTACGCTCCAATGTTATACTTCAAGTCAAAGTTTTATGGAGGAACCATGATGTTGAGGAAATGACCTGGGAGTTAGAATCTGAAATGAAATCAAGGTATCATTACCTCTTCGATATATCAGGTATGTACCTTAATTTCGAGTGCGAAATTTCATAAGAAGGGGAGATTATAAGACCCCAACTTTTATGAATAAATATATATTTTCTATAAATATCATTTTTGAATATTATGGAATAAATTTGATATAATGTTATAGTTGTGGGTAATATTTATAAATTTTGTAAAGTACGCAAGTTGTTATATAATATTCGATTGGTCGAGGAATATTCATTTTAAACAGGGAATATTCGTACGACGACACAATCATTGGTGGACCCCACAATAAAATTATTGTCGGATTGAGAAAACGACAAAAATATTTTTATGAAAATAACGGCGAAAGTTTTACCATTAACTGTTGAAACACCCGGTGTTAAAAGTACAGGAATACGCGTGGTTGCATAATAGCACGTGGTATTGGTTATTGATGCTTACGTGAGAAGTCACTCAGTTTTGTTCAATTATTACTTTAGTAATTGTTACATAGTATCTCACGTTAATTGATTCAATTATTGTTGATATTTTATTGAGATGATGAAGTTATTAATATTATTATTTGCATTATTAACGATGTCTAGAAGTTCTGCCAATGAGAGGATTGGTCACCTAATTGCGCGCCAATAGGGAGAAATCCTTATTGGAAAGCCCCCTCTTTCCTGAGAACGACCTGGTCGATTAATAGTGTGAATAATAATAATGATGATGAAGTTTTGTTTTATTAGTATTATTAATGTAATAAAACAGAAAAGCTTTTTATATAAAACATAATACTTTTATAAAGTTATTCGTTTTATTAGGCTAATAGTAAAATCTTTTTATATAAAACAGAATACTTTATAAAGTTATTCGTTTTATTAGACTATAATTAAAATGTATTATATTTTATTATGCATAGTGTTTGCATAGTGCCTGCATAATATTTGCATAGTAAAACCTTTTTAAAAGTTATTCGTTTTATTAGATTATAAATAAAATATGTTATATTTTATTGTAAACCAATCTGGACCGTCCGTTTAAAGTAAATCAATATGGACCATTCATGGATTGGTTACTATTCAGTCCATTCTTCTATAAATAGAAGCTCATTCCTTCATTATTTCTTACGAATTCACTGAAACTCTAGAGAGAGAAACTGTAGAGAGAATTATTCTTCTATATTGAGCGTATTTCTTTAGCGTTTAAGAAAGCTTTGAGCGTAGTGCAAGTTTCTTCAAGTATATTCCCGCTCTACCGTCGGAGTACTCTTCTTTATAAGGTAAGGGGTATTATTTTTTTTCATATTCATGAAGAGAACTTCTGTTATTTCATTCTTTATTATTCTGTTGGAATAACTTGTATACGCGGTTTACCCTATACTTGGTGATTTCTGTTGTTATTCCATTCATTATTATTCTGTTGGAACATCATGTCTGTGCGTTTTACGCCGGACCTGGTTCCGTCTTTATTATTCTGTTGGAATATCCTGTCTGTGTGTTTTATGCCAGACCTGGTTCTGTCTTTATTATTCTGTTGGAATATCATGTCTGTGCATTTTACGCCGGACCTGATTCCGTTATTTATTATTCTGTTGGAATAATCTGTTTATGCGAAGTACCGCATGCATGGTGATTTCTGTTGTTATTACATTCTTTATTATTCTGTTGGAATATCCTGTCGGTGCGTATTACGTCTGACCTGGTTCCATTATTTATTATTCCTTTGGAATAACCTGCCTATGCGAAGTACCGCTTGCATGGTGATTTCTTTTGTTGTTCCATTCTTTATTATACTCAGTTGGTTAAAGTTTTGACTTTTATACTCCATGAAATTGGTGGAATATCCATGCTATTTGTGCTTCATCCAGTATCTTTTCGTGGAAATATTCTTCTGAGCATTCTTAAATTTTACTCTACAAAGAAGTATCATGTTGACAATTTGGACGTTATTAGTTCCTGAATAAATTAATTTTTAACTTGTTTTATTGAATTCTTATATCATTGTCATCATCCTCATATTTATATTTTGTTGAAAGTCATATGTGGCCCGTAATGCATAGATGGGCTTGGTATGATTATGACCAGGGATTAATCGGTGTAATCATGACCGTAATGTTACAAATGACGTGGTAAAAGTCCTCATTGGCTCGTAGTGCATTGATGGACAGTTGTTGGCATGATCATGACCATTAATGAATACACGAATATCCTTGGCCCGTAGTGCATTGATAATTTGTGGTTGTGATACTATTGAATATCCTTGGCCGTAGTGCAAGGATGATGTGTATTATTTATTAAGCTGAGTCCCAGCGATAAAAGTGATGAAAAACTTTTTAAATCATAAAAGATAGTAGATTTTATTCTCTACTTGACTCTTTTAATAGATTGCATGTTCCGCTGCAGTTAAACTTGATGTCTATTGTATTTTATCAGTTTAACATTGTTGAAGACTAATGATAATTTATTCTACATTATTTTAGTCATAATATTTCTTAATGGGCTAGTTGAGCTCATCCTTTCTTTCATTGTTCTCTTCTAGTCGGGGAACGGAGTGACGGTCCAGATGATAGTATCAGTAGTCCTCACTATTCTGTTAAATAGTATGATAATAAATGTAATGGGGACTTATTCTGAGAGTAGATATTGTCTAGAAGATAATATTTGTATTAAAACTTACAGCTTTCTTATTGTATATTAAAGATTATATTTGTATTCTGTACCATGTATTTGACGACTCAGAATAGGTGATATATACCTATTTTGGGGACGTCACATCAACTCTACTAAATTCGACTCAAACTCATCACACGAGCTGAGTTTGAATAAACTCCTTTGCCCGTTTAACTCATTCAAGTTTTACAAGTAAATATTTGTAATTTGTGGTGTTTTTTATTTTATAAATTACAATTTGACCATTATATGTATTAAAATGAAATGAATCCATATCACTTTTAAATTCAAAAATTGTGGTTAAATGGATTAAAAAGTTAAAATCTACTTCTTCTTTTTTAATATAATGGGGGAGTATTATATTTTGAGGTTAAAAGAGCATAACATGACTTTAGAAAAAGTGTATTTTGAAATATTGTGAAAAAGCAATTGTCGGCCTGATTATTAGTTTTAGGCCATAATCACTTGAAAATCAGTCATAAAAAATTGAAACAAATTGTCCTAATTTATGGGCCTAATAATCTTATTTATAAGAAACAAATTCGATTTACAAAGGCCCAAGTCGATTCAGCCCAACTTTCTAATGGTGTCTATTAAGACCCGTATGCTTGCCAGGCATAGAAATCAAAGACAGAAAATCTCGAGCTGAAGAAGCACCAACACCGGCCACTGGAGGACAAAAATGGACGTGACAATGGCGGAACCAGGTGAAATATTGCCGGAGCGAAAGATAGACAATTCGGTGTACGATATGTTGCAAAAAAGCAAGCTTTCTGTTGAGGAAATCGTCGCCAAGATGCTATCTATTAAGAAAGAAGGCCACTCCAAATCTCAACTCCGTGAACTCGTTACTAACATGTTCCTCAATTTCGTTTCTCTCCGTCAGGTTCCTCTTCTCTCTCTATCGTTCACACACAACACACTAATTTCACATTTTTGAAGCTTCAGTTCGTCTTTTTTCTTCAATTAGGGCTATATTTAATGTAGGCTTCGTGTCTGTATAAGTGTATATGACATGTATGCTTGAATTACTATAGTTTATTTGGAAATTAGTTTAGGGCATTCTGTTTGGCCTATAAATCTGTAATCATTGATTGGAAAAACGTTTTAGTGATATTTCCATGCTGCCATTGAGGAAATAGGTGAAATCCTCTGGGTGAAGAGTACAACTCTAAGTCCATATATTATTATTTTGGCTTTAAATTGTTATTACTTGGTTAAAGTCGTAGTTTTATTAGTTTTTCTAGCTATGTAAGTGTAATCTTGTAATTTCAATTAAGTTGAATTATTCCAAGAAAGGTTTGTGCTTTGGGTTGTGTGCGACGCTACTATGATTGCAATGTCACGGATTCTTTGCAAGGGTGAAGCATACTTGGTCTTCCAATTTACTCGCTGAAGCTCTTACTCCTATTATATTTTATTGGAAGTAAATTTGACAAATTAGAATGTTAGTCCATAGACAAAGAACACTAATTATGGACATCCCGAAAAGGAAAAGCGAGATTTTGGATTTTGGGGATGAAGTGAGATTTTTTCTATATTGTTACTGGTCTCTAATAAACTCTTGCTCCGCTATGCATTCCCCATCTAATCCCATGGAATGATGTTTCTCATCTTTTTCCAAGAGGGTACCAATTATGTTATGTTCTTTGTCATTTCCTTTTATCAACCTTTTTGATATCAAAAATGCAGGCTGATGATTCATGACCACAACTGAATCCTGAGATTTATGACATCTTCTTTGTTCTATTTTTAGGCAAGTCTGAAGTATATCAACTAGTTATGCTTAAAAAACTCATTTGGCTTAAACAATCTCTTGCAGGCAAACCGTTCCATCTTGATCCAAGAAGATCATGTGAAACAAGAGACAGAGCATGCAAAAGCACCTGTAGACTTCACAACCCTGCAGCTCCAGAATTTGATGTACGAGAAAAATCACTATGTGAAAGCGATAAAGGCTTGCAAAGACTTCAAGTCTAAATATCCTGATATTGAACTTGTGCCTGAGGAAGAGTTTTTCAGAGATGCTCCGGAAGATATTAAAAACTCTGTAATCTCAAATGACAGTGCACAAAACTTGATGCTTAAGAGGCTCAATTTTGAGCTATTCCAGGTACATAGTTTTCATTCTGTATATTTTTTGGGGGGGTATAATTATGTGTACTTATACATCTCTAATATTGCCATTAGTGTAATGGAGTATATACATGTTCCTATGCCTAACGAAAAATTTATCCAGTAGACATTATTTATTTTTCTCAATACTAGACTTTAAAGACTAAAATTTGTTATTAGAAAAGAAAAAGAGAAACAAATGGAATTTGTACAAGAGCAGGAGCACCTAAAAGTATCAATTATTAATATATGTAATTGTAACTTTTATATTGTTATCAAATTCTACCTAAAGTAAAATATAAAACTTTGAATGGTGTACATATTTATATATTTAATAATTTGTTTAAACTTTAATCTATGAAGTTTTAAACACAAATATAAATGTGATTCTTAAATATATTATGTTTGAAATTTAAATATATTCTTAACTATAGTTTCAATTTGTGTTAAGATGTCTAATCATGTGCTTTAGGAGGTTTTTTCTACAAATTCCTTCAGAAGTTAGTGAAGTTGCAAACGACATTATTCTTCTAGCATTAGACTAGATTTCCGTGTGATCTCCTCAGGGGCATTTGACATGCAGAGCCAATTAATTAGGATTGCCTGAATTGTCATGACATTGATAGAAGCATCATGTGTGCATTGGTGTATAAGGATCTAAAGAAGTATCCTTGATAGTGAAAGTGTACATTCTGCAATGGTAACTAATGCTTGCTATTTTAATTCTGTAATATATTAGTATTCACTTCATAACACACCTTGATACACCGAATTTGCTCCACGAATGCTGGAAGTTGTATGTACATGGAGCAGAATATATGTGATGTGTAGAAAGTTACTCGTCTTCATTATGTGTTCGCTGCAAATGTGTGTATTCTCTAAAGATGAGTTGACCTCATAACTAAGTTTTCTTCTTCCCATCCTTTTTGGTAATTGTTATATTACTAGCTCTGGAGCAGAATTGAGAAGTCTTGTGTTTTTCCTGTACCAGCGGAAAGAATTATGCAAACTTCATGAGAAACTGGAACAAGAAAAGAAAATCCTTATCGAGACCATTGCCAACAGGAAGAAGTTTTTATCAAGCCTTCCTTCACACCTCAAGTCTCTAAAGAAAGCATCGTTACCGGTGCAGAATCAACTAGGAGTTCTGCATACGAAGAAACTAAAGCAGAAACACTTGGCAGAGTTGCTTCCACCTCCACTATATGTGATAAATTCACAGTTGGTGGCACAAAAGGAAGCATTTGGAGAAAACATTGATCTGGAGATCGCGGGGAGTGTGAAGGATGCTCATACTTTTGCACGCCTGCAAGCAAATAAAGACACTGGTAATTGAATGTAACTTATGATTTATATGTTACATTTTGATAACTATGCTGTGTATGCTATTATTTGAGTGGTAGGTTTAGTTTCGATGTTCTGTAAATGGTGTCAGAGAATTAGTTTGCTCTGTTATCACTGAGCAGCAGCATCTGGTTTTAATTTTGAGACTACATTATTGGAATAATTTGGAAGCATATTTTCTTGGAAATATGCCTGTCCATATGTGTGTTTATATGCTTGTGCTGATTTGTTATTTCTTTTCTTTCTTCAAGTTGGTTTTGATAGACATTTGTAAGCATTTCCTCAGTAAACATTTGGTAAGCACTTATGCCGTGTTCGCTTACTATCTGGGTGCATATTCAGTTATCTTTTTTCCTTAATTTTTTCGTAGAGTTTTTGTGCTACTATATTTGAGAAATATTCTCAAAACAACAAGTGAAATTGTGTAAAAATAGAAAAATATTTTGTCTATGTACAAATGTGTAACAATTGTCATTTAGTTAATTCCTCATCATTATAGACTTATTAATTCATATTCCATGGAAAAACCATCTGAACAAGCCCAATCATTTGACTTAGGGATATTCATTAATATCTGATCCAATCAACTTAGGAACTTAGGGGGTGTTTGTTTAGAGCTGAATATAGTTGAATGGCTGGATGGTTGAATCGGTCGGTGCGTTTGTTTTGGTCTGAATGACTGAATCGATAAGATGGACGAGTTGAATAGCCAAGTTAGATTTTTTTAGGCTAATGGTTGAATGAAGTAAAAAATATTAACTATTATATTAAGTAATATTAAATAATTAAATAAATTTACAACAATTTTGAATTTTTTCGGAGGGGTAAAGTAATAAAGTTTTGACATTCAGATGTTTCAGACATGTCAATTATTAAACAGCTTTTGTCATTCAGATTCAGATTCATTCAGTTTTTATCAAACACTCCCTTAGTATGGATGATTTGTTTAGTGGGATAACTGGGGTTGATTGATCTGCGTTCAGGGCAACCATTTCCTTGAGCATTCAGTTAGAAACCAAACAAAGAATCCATAGTCCATGCACATCAAATCAACCATGTTTCAAACTGAATACTGATACAACTTTCACTGTTGGACAATTAAAGAATAGCAGGGTGGTATTTGGTTTGGTTACTGCTTATAGGGGTGGTCCCGTTAAAAGCTAGTTCACTAGTTGGTTGGTTGTTCCCACTCCCCAGCTAAGGTTGCTTTTGCGTACTGTTATTGTTTTCTGCTTTGTACCCTGTTGTTACACTTTTTGTTGCTACTCTCCTTAAAACCCATTGAAGGGGGGGATTGCTATTTATGTTGTTTAGAAGATTGTTTTTTATTTATATATATTTGTTAACTGGCACAGGCATATCTACCAACCTAGAGAATTCGAAGTTGGAGGATGATGTTCCTGATGAGGAAGATGATGGACAGAGGAGGAGGAAGCGACCAAAGAAAGTTCCAGGCAAGGAGAGTCTAGATCCAGCAGGAATATATCAAGCTCATCCGCTAAAATTAATCCTCCATATACACGATGATGAAACTTCTGATCCCAAATCTATGAAACTTATCACATTGAAGTTTGAATACTTACTGAAGCTGAATGTTGTGAGTGTTGGGATTGAAGGGTCTAATGAAGGTCCCAAGAATAACATTTTATGCAACTTGTTTCCTGATGATACTGGCCTTGACCTTCCTCACCAGGTGATTCTTAGTTCACGTATCTTACAGGTGATTTTCATGCAGATCTCCTTTTCATTTTCCTTACTGTGGTAATATTTTCTGTATGTTTTGCAGTCAGCCAAACTCTGCATTGGCAATGCCGTTGTATTTGATGGAAGGAGAACTTCACGTCCATACAAATGGGTACAACATTTGGCAGGAATTGATTTTTTGCCAGAGGTGTCACCATTGCTTTCAGGTTGTGAGGTCCCAATCAGTGAAGCTGCCAAACATTCTGCCATTATATCTGGTCTGTCAGTGTATCGCCAACAGAATCGAATAGAGACAGTTGTGCAAAGGATTCGTGCTAGGAAAAAGGCTCAGCTGGCTCTTGTGTGAGTCACACTACACTGTATGTTTTAGGTCATGGATCTTTAGAAATGGGGAGCTACAAACAATGAGGCAGATAAAACAATGTAGTTAAATCAATTTTTTTGGCTTCTATGGTTTTGTTCAAGTTGGCTGGAGCCTTGATTGAGGTTTATAAAATAGATGGCTGCTTTGTGCTTGCATTGGATTTTTATAAGTTTTTGCTTTATTCGGACCATATTGTGCGCATGTATGTCTGGATTCTTATGTTTAGAAGTTTAGAAATCAGTATCTTTTTCTTATATTAAATATTTCAGCATGGGCACTCATAATATTCTGTTGGTCTTTCATGAGGTATTTCTTTATTTCACAACTTGGGAATGCATATTGAAAACTTGGAAATCTTTGGTTGGCTTACAGGGAACAGCTTGACTCGCTAATGAAGCTTAAGTGGCCAACTGTGACTTGTAACAGCGTTCCATGGGCTTTGCATACTCCCCTTTGCAGTTTGCATAGTTGGTCACACATGGGATCCTTACCTAATTTAGCTTCATCTTTGACCGTCAGTGAATCAGACCAGGTTAAGATTCCTCCAGAGATTGATATGGAGGGAAGAACTGATACTTCGAAGGAAGAGGTAGAAAATCTAAGGGAAGATGGGGAGCTTCCATCTTTGATTACAGTTGCAACTGTTGAAAATGATGTTAAACACACACCCTCAAAAGGATCTGATCATCAGCACTCCAGACGTCTGGCCTTGATTTCCAAGAGTGTGGTATCTCCAATCAGCAAAGGAAAATCATTGAGTTTTAGAAAGAATGATGAAGATTTAGATCTCATTCTAGATTCGGGTAGTGAACTGGACGAGCCAGTACAAATTGAGCAGGAGACCGAAAGTACACCCAGGATGGGAGGAGTTGAGGTTGTAGATTACTCATGGGTAGATTGTGGAGTCCAGGAATATCATCTTGTTTTGAACAGAATAATGGATATTGGTGATTCCTACATGAAGTTAAAAGCCAAGGTAGATTACATTAGCTTTGGTTCCTTTCCATTTTGATTTTTATAGAATCTTTCCTATTTCATTGTTGACCAATTAACGATTCACTAACATCTGTTATGGCAGGTTAAGATCTTCATGGAGTATCCTCTTAGACCTCCGCTTTTTTCCCTGAGTCTTTCAGTTGCATCGCTCGGAGCAAACCATATAGAGGCTGATGATTCTGAGTGGTACAATGAACTTCGTGCCATGGAAGCAGAGGTAAGCAGTTGAGAATTTTGTTATCCTAGGTAATAGCTATAGATTTTGGAATCAGAAAAGCATAGTTTTTTACTTTTTTGTCAACATATATTTCATGCACCCAATTTTACAATATCATGAAACCACCATACTTGTACTTGAGATATTTCTGGGAATTTAAGTACTGCAGACTTGACGTCATTCACCACACAATTTTTCGTCTGTTAGTTCCTTGTTTTTTGGGAGTAATTCATAGTATTTTTTGAACTTTTGCTGCTTTTAATGATATCCATATGTGATTTACAGGTGAACATTCATATAATTAAGATGATACCATCTGATGAAGAGAAGTTAATTTTAGGCCATCAAGTGTGTTTCCTTGCTATGCTGTTTGACTTTTACATGGACGAGGGATCCGGATCTCTCACAAGGAGGAGAAAGAGTACGTCGGTTGTTGATGTTGGGTTGTGCAAACCTGTTAATGGTAGGCTAATTGCCAGAACTTTCAGAGGGAGGGATCATAGGAAAATGATATCCTGGAAGAGTAATGGTTGCACCCCTGGCTATCCTTGTTAGAAATACTATTATTTAGATGCATCAAGTGTGGTATGAATTGCTTGCTCCTTTACGTATTGGATCTGCACGATAGAATGGAACACTAAGGTCTACAGCAAAGCCAAATTATTATTATTATTATTATTATTATTATTATTATTATTATTATTATTATTATTATTATTATTATTATATGTTTGTAGTGTCTAAATTTACCGATTTGTCTTGCAAGAATATTCTCGACATATTTATTATATTTAATTTGTTTCCAGAATAAATCCCCTTTACATTTGCCATTTCTGTTGATTTTTACATGTATACCTTATGCCCATTACATAATATTTAACCCTTGTTCAAGTATTAGAAGATGATGGTTTCTTTTCTTCTTGAAAAACATAATATTTATTCCCATGGAAACACTACAATTCTTCCCAATTACAAAAATTGTTAATTAATTGAGTTAACTCACTTAATTTAATTTGATAACTCATATATAAATGTAAATACACATAAATAAATTATTTTTTTTATTCTCTAAGTGGAGTATTTCTTAAGAAGTGTGTTGGTGGTTAAAAATGCAAATAATTTGGAACGGAGGGAGTTTAATGTTTTTATATACACCATTTGATCAAAGCAAAAAAATGAATGTTATGCAGGTTACTTCGTTATTCATACTCGGGGAAAATCTAATCTTCCTTTGAAAGTAGTAATCTACTAATCTTTTATTGGTTCCTTTAAATTGTTATAATATGAGAGGAAGAAGAAACTAATCACATTCTCACAAACAAATAATAAAAGCAAAAATGTAACCAAGAAAAACATCAACTATTAATAGTATATACTGCAAAAAGAATTCACAAGCAGAACACAAGAAGACATGAAGTCCTAAAAGTATGGAGCTAAATGTTTTCTGATAAATATGACACCTAATCTACAGTATATACATTTTTCTTCCCTTCCTCAGACCCATAAGCATGATGTCTTCAAAGAAGCAAATAAAGATAAATTTTACACCAAATTAAAACTCTCATGATGTCCTAAACTACAATATATATATATATTCTTCACCATGGACCTGTCTGCGTTCTTCTTAAACAGCGTCTTTTAGCTCCTTGTTGTTGGTCCATCGTCTCCAAAACCTATGTTTACCAAATGGAACAATCAAATCAACATCGCTTGTTTTCTCATGGTGGCAATGAAAAGAAACACTAATAATTCCACACATCTTTCCTAACCGATATCTGCAAAACTAAATAACTAATACATAATTAATCCTGGAAAGGTCAACCAAGAAATTGAAACAACAAAAAGAGAAAGAAAGATGGTGAGGTGAGGTCACATTGATAGCAATATTCAGATTCTAAGGCTTTGGGAGGACGTACCATTAATCTTCATTGCATAGTAGGCTTGCTACTTGGGGAAAATCTCGACATTTGTGAACTAATGAAGCAGACTCCGAACAGAAAAAAAAAACTAGAACACCAAGTTCTATTACAAACTGCTCGATAATGTTTAATGGATGCAAGTAAAACCACACTATCCTAGTCTAACAACTTCGCTGTTGCCACTAGCATCTAAGGCTTCTTCATAAAGAGATAATTCAAAATAAAATAAAACATAAATATTACTTGGAAAATAATATGGATGAAACTTTTCTATTCTTGTGTGATAGAAGTGTAATGAAGAGTTTCTGGCTGATGCTTAACGGATGAATATATTATTCTATACAAATTAGTTATTTATTAATGCCATATCAAATGAATAGATTATGTTGCATATTGATTTATTAGTATGCAAATTTAGTAGATTGAGCTAAACCCTAGAACCTGAATAGATTCTTTAGAATACCAAGTTACAGGAGATGTAGGAGTACATATTGAAAGTGGAAATGGACAACTTAGTGTATGCGCATTTTTGGTCACTCACAAGAAAGGAATACCAACGAAAGTCCTATTTACGAAACTAGAGCAACATTCAGTGAAAAGTTGTTGGTGCCGTTTTGGTGGTGGTAAAGGAAAGATAATGAAGACATAAGACCTGCTATAAAAAAGGTTTCGATGGATTTGTTTCAAGTGTTAATAAAATCGACTCTCTCTCTCTCTCTACGATTGTATTTGCGTGCACATGCGCGTCTGTTCACACTCTACATGGATGGCTGGTAGGGACGGATCCAGCCTCCTAATTCAGTGGGGGTCAAATTTTATTTTTTTTTAAAAAAAACCTTAAGAATAAAATTTAATAACATGAAATACAACTAAATAATTCTCAAATATTATTTATAATAACATTTTTTGAGATTTCATTGCTTGAAATTGTTCCATGTTAACCTCATTTTTAATAGTTTCAAAAACTATAAGTTAATAAAACGTCATTCATCTCCCATTTAGTTACGGAGTTTATTCTTCACGATATTCATGGTTGAAAATGTTCTTTCAACAGTTGCAGTAACAACGAGCAAAAGTAATTTTAGTAACAAATAGACTTGAGGATATACATCATCCTTTCTTTTCTTAATTTATTCACATCAATTAAAATGTATTCATATCAAAATTTTAGTGTATTCATATCAATTTTAAACTTGAAAATATCACACCTTAATATCAAAATTGATTCTCTATTTGGAACGGAGATACCAAATTACTCCATCAAGCATTAGAGAAGGAAAAAAATCTAAATTTATTTATATACTATCTCTCCCTAAAATTTGTATAAAGAAAAAGAAAATTTATAAGAGATGGTGAATGAAATTTTTTTAAATAGAAATAATGAGTAAATAGTAAAAGTGAGAAAGTGACACGATAGGAAATAAATGTAGATAAAATGTGTATAAAAATTAAAAAGAGAAACTAAATAAAAAAATTTAAATTAAATATAACAAAATTTTAGAGAGGAAATTAATTTAGGGGATGCTATATTCAAAATTTATTGTTGGGAAATGTTGGGGAAAAAATACAGAAATCAAATAAATTGTAATTGTTAAAAAGAGTACAATTTTTTTAAAAGAAAAAACAAAAGAGTACAATTATTTATTAGTTATACGCAAGAGAAAAAATAAGACTGAATAATTTAACGAAAATGTATAGTTGATATTTGATACTTTAACGTGACACAGTGGAAGTATACAACACATGCACTCAATTTTTTTTTGGTAAATTTATTTGTATATTAATTTGCAAATTAAAGATAAGACATTGTAATTCAATACATTAATCCCGACTCCAGTGAGACTAAAAACCCCTAGCTAATCTAAGAAACCAATGCCTAACTTATAATAAATAGCATCACATCCCGAGGCTAGGAATAGAAAAACACAGCCAAAGAAGTCATAAGCCCAAAAGCTCCTAGACTATGTCTATGTGGAGCTGGAAAATTCAAAACAGGATCAGCAAATATGAACACATCCCAAGACAGGACCATGCCACCAGAAAATTCAGTGGGGGCAGGTGCCCCCCCGCCCCAAGCATGGATCCGCACCTGATGGCTGGGTTAGAAGAAGGGGATTTTTTTCTATTGTCCAGTCCAAAAGTTCATGTTACTACTTACTAACACATTTTTTTCCGATAGAAGACTTGTTCTATAGCATTTGAGGGCCTGAATTGTATGAAGCTTTTTCTGGTGCAGTAACTGTTCTCAACAGTTGCTATACAAGATTGGTATCATACTAGGAAATCTAGAAATTAAGTATCTTTAGATAAACTCATCGTTATCCAAATAAATCAAGACAAATTTCCTAATACAAAATAAAAAATAAATCAAGACAAATTAATGCAATCGTGCAATGAAAAAATAGTGCATCAGCATTTCAAAACATACACAAGACAGAAGCACTTTGTCAACAGCTTTTATTTATTTTCCCTTTACTAATTGTTTTCTATATACTATCTTTATATTCTAGGTCCAAAAAAAAAAACTTCCAACTGGGAGTTGGTGCCAAAAAAAGAAGCAGAATATTTGTTCCTTATGTATCAATGTTGTGTTGACCGGCCATCAAAATAATGGATAAAATATGAGGCAGAAGAATAAATATCACCAAAAAGTGACAAACAGAAAATTTAGGTTACCTGATTCTTCTGCATTTCCATTATTTCTGCCTGCAGCAATTAAAGTCAAGTTAACCGTACAGACAACTTTTCATACGTCAAGAATGGGCTAGACGGGCATTCCCAAATTCACAGGCATTGCATAAATACATACCTGTTTCTTCCGCAATTCTTCGTTTTCCGCTTTCAGCTTAGCAACTTCTGCTTCCAGTTCCATTGTATAGGCCTGAGAGAGCCCAAAAAAAGGGGGATTAGTGAAAATGTTAAACTCGTGTTCTCAAACAACACATTATCAGCAGTATTCTTAGATTTGGAAGATGGTTGTTTCTAAATGCCATTCCCGATGTAATGTTTATAAACTAATGCCATCAAGCGGAAGCTTATATTTAGGATAGCTCAAAATTATTATATTCATAAAAGCATATACATTCCATTACCTTGCAGTATAGAGATCCTTTTAACTTCTCATATTATTTCATCTCTTGGCATATCAGATTGCTATCTTATTACCATTCTGCAGCATAGATAACCAATCCTTGATGAAGTTGATGAAGTTTAGGATGCAACAAGTCTACGGATGATATAAGCAGAATTTAATGACAGTCAAATAAGGAGATGAAACCTTCACTATTTCTTTGGCATTTTCGTGTAAATTTTCATTGCTTTTACATTTTTATCTTTCTTTTTCGCAGAAAGAGTCAAGTATGTGAACAGATCTCTACTTGGAGCACTAAAAGATGAGGAAATTGTTATTGGTGAAGCCTAATCCAAACCTTTAATTCAAAGGTGACTGTAAAGCTATCCACTACAGGAACGAGCCCTCACAGGCGTAATCATCGTTTGATTGCCGCTACGAATAATTTAGCGGGGGTCCGAGGGCAGTGTCCCGACCCACATCTAGTGGGGTACAATGTTCTAAAAGGCGCTAGGCAGGCGGCGAAAGGCCGAGGGGGGTCTAGCGCCTAGGGGCCTAGGCGGGATTTTTTATTTTAAGTCAATTTTAATATTTTATCTTACATTTATCCAAACAAAATAATAATATAAAGTAAAACAATCTATAATAAAGATAAAGGCCTTTTCTTAAAGTTCAAGCACATCCATATTGCAATTGTTCAAAGTTCAAACACAAACATGCAATTGTTCAAAGTTTAAACATATTTTTAACGTATTAGTTTTATTTATAAACATAATTGCTATTAAATAATAAAATTTTAAATTTTAAGAATTTAATTCAATATTAAAACTTAAGAAACTAAACATAAACTTAAGAATTATAAAATTGAATTTAACTAAATATTACAAATGTATCATTTATATAATTTGAAGTTGGTACAAGTTTAAAAAATTACAACTATAATAAAATTATTCATTTTGACTTGATATTGTTCACTTCTTATTGTGATTTGATATGCTACAACCTGTATTATGAATATAATAAATTATTAGAAAAATAAATATATCAAGATTTGGTTTGGGTAGTTTTTAAATTAAAAAAAATCACTCCGCCTATAACCCGCCTAATTTTTTGGAGGAATTTTTTTAATGTCTTGGGCCTAGGTGAGGCGCATGGGAGGCCTAGAGGCGCCAAAGGGGGGGGGGCTAGCGCCTAGGCGGGAATTTTTAGAATAGTGGTGGGGTAATTTTATACTTTCGAGTGAATTAGGGTTACTTATATTCATCATGAAATGGTAACATGCATTGACCGAACCAACTGCTGGTTGACTCCCTACTTGGAATATTTGGCTGATGGCGTCTTACCTTCGGATCGGATGCTCGCTAAAAAAATCAAGTACAAAAGTGCTAATTTTGTTCTAATCGATGGGGATCTCTTCCGAAAGGCCTTCTCGTCTCCATTATTGAAATGTCTGACTCCAACAGAAGCTGAATACGCTCTCCGAGAAGTGCATTAAGGCATTTGTGGCGACCATATGGCTGCCAAGTCATTAGCATATAAAGTACTTCGTCAGGGGTACTACTGGCCTACAATCTTCAAGGAAGCTACCGAATATGTAAAGAAGTGCGAGAAATGCCAGCTCAAAAGTCCAATATCGCATCAGCCACCGGAAGAGCTATACTCGATCCTATCTCCTATACCCTTCGCTGTCTGGGGGGTTGATATATTGGGTCCATTACCGAAAGCAAAGGGTCAGGTCAGTTTTGTTATAGTTGCCATAGATTATATGACCAAATGGGTAGAAGCAAAGCCATTTAGGTCAATAACGGAACAGGAATGTTTGAAATTCATGAAAGAATCGGTGGTATTCCGTTTCGGAATTCCTAAGGTGGTAATATCGGACAATGGACGTCAATTTGTGGGATCGAAGTTCGAAGCATTTTTGGAAGAACTAGGGATTCAGCACAGAAAGACTTCAGTGGCTCATCCTCAATCAAACGGACAAGTTGAAGTGACTAACAGAACCCTCCTGAATGGGATCAAACGCAGACTGGATGAGGCCAAGGGCAGATGGCCAGAAGAGTTGCTTAGTGTGTTGTGGGCTTATCGAACTACTCCGAGGACTACAACGGGGGATTCACCTTTCAGGTTGGCCTACGGCACTGATGCCTTAGTCCCAGTTGAAATTGGATCTACAAGTCTTCGAGTCAGCCAATTCAGGGAAATCTACAATGAAGAAGGGTTGAAAGCCAATCTTGATTTACTTGAAGAAGTTAGAGAAACAGCCCTAATCAAGTTGGCAGCCTATCAACGCAGAGTGGCCAAACATTATAACAAGGGGGTAAAGCTTCGCAGATTTGAAGTAGGAGATTTTGTCCTCAGAGAAGTTGAAGCATCCGCGCCTCAAAATATGGGAAAACTGATGCCGAATTGGGAAGGACCATATGAAGTCATCGAAGTGCCAAAGCCAGGGACTTATCGACTGAAGGCCTTAGACGGGTCAGCTATTAAGAATTTAGGTGATCATATCTTCGGTCAAAGGTGGATCTCGTTCCTGAAGTGCCTTTATCTTACCACGAAGCTTACGACGCTTGGCCTTCTGAACTTTTTTGATAGATCGAGCCTTCGTCTGAGCTTCATGAAGTTGGGTCGAAAATTGTTGGTTGGCTGCAACAAGATCCTCTTTGGTAGTCTTCAAGGCTTCGGTCTCAGCAACAAAACGGATGTTCAGCATGGATAACTTTTGTTCACTGGCTCTTGTTGTCTTCAATTCTCCTCTGACCGAGCTCAGCACCTCATGAGTCTCCTTCATATCCTCCTTGGTTTGGGCCAATTCTCTCTGAAGATTTTCGTTGGTATGAAGGACAGCTTCGCGTTCCTCTCTCTCTCGAGCCAACGTAGCCTTCAACATGTTGTTCTCCCTCCTCAGAGTCTCCTCATCGGATTCGGCGTTTAGATGCCTGGGACGTAAACGTCCGAAGACTGCATTCGCCTGCACATACTCAACAGTGTTCAGTCGATTTTAAGTATTTCAGCAAGTGAAGAAACGTGTAATTAATAAAATTCTCACTTACCTTTGCCAGATAACTCATGCCTTCATCAAGAAAGTTTCCGTTCGTATGAATATTAAATCGATGATCATCATTCTCCTGGACGAAGGCATCAAACAGATGAAAGGGAAAGTTGACATTGTACCGAGGCCATAAGGTCGGCGCTCCAGTAGCCTCATCATGGAAATTATGTGTTGAAGGTCTTGGAGGTGAAGGCATCAGTTGGTCTCGAACAGGAGAAGGATCCATATAGATGTTTTCGGGGGAAGGAGATCGAGCTGGAGATGGATCCCGAACTGGAAGAGTTGAAGGCATTGAAATAGAGTCGTTGTCAGCTGGTCGTTTTCTCTTTCGAGATGGCGCTGCAGCCGACTGATTTATTTCTTTTTCATCTACATTTGAAGTCTCCATGGGTTCTGTGGAAGGATGAATGTTTAAGGATGGAACCCTAAGTTCATCGGGGGTTAGGGGAATGATCTTGGTCCTTAACTTTTTGATTCGAAGAAATTGTCTTCGATCATCTACGGAAAGATCCAGTAAGCTTGTTCGGGCCAAGGGAGGAACAGCAGTTGGTGGTACTGAATCTATGGATGGAGGCGTTATATCGACAGTCGAGGGTACGGGATCTACGTTCGGAGGTATTATATCAGCAACTGGTGGTATTGGGTCTATATTCTGTGGTAGTGGGTCAGCAGTTGGCGGTACTGGATCTATGTTCGGTGGTGTTGGGTCGGCAGTTGCTGTTGGATGGGTGGACGAAGGAATCGGATTAAAAGACGGTTCAGATTCGGAGAGATCTTCGGATTCAGATGGGATGGAGATTAGCCGAGGCTTTCGGATAGCCCTTTTCTTTCGTCGAAGCTGAAGAACCTTTTCCGGAAGAAGAGGCTCGTCATCTTCTGGTGCGTGGGCTCGAGGCTCTTCAGTTGGTCTTTTGGCAGATGGGCTGAGTCTGGAGGAAGCATCCGGTTGTGGAGGTCCTGCATCAGCATCTGCAGACTTTCCGGCATTATCTTCAGTTGGGGTTTCTTGTTGTAAAGGATCGATGGGGGCTTCTACCGGTTTTCCAGCTAACAAGTCTTCTAATTCTTTCATCTCCAAAAGCGATGGTTTGATCAAAGTCACTACAAAAGATTAACAGTTCTACGTCAGGGTTTACATTGCATAAATTTCAAATACCCACAAAATGAATTCATACTTACACTTGTGGTTGTACAACCACGCTTGGTTGGAAAGAAGTCTATAATTCCATTTCTCCCTCGGAAAATTGTCCAGAAGCTCTATTATCTCAGCTTCACGTTCTTCAGAGACATCCCCGAAGTCTGTAGAGATTTTCTCATCTGTGGCCCAGCCAGGTAAGGAAGTGACTTCGGGCCCATTAACAAAAAATCATCTCTCGTGCCATCCTTTATTGCTTGAAGGGGTATTCACTAGAGAACGTCTCTCGAACTTCACCCCTGTTTTTGAAGATTGCTTGCTTATGGTTTTAAAACCTTTCTCTCTGGATTGACCAACCTTGTATACCGTGAAGAAAAGGTCGAGCGAAGGTTCGACGCCAAATTCGTAGCACAGAGCTATAAATGCCAAAATATGGATGTATGAATTCGGCATCAGTTGAGCGAATCCGACGCCCAGAAACCCTAATAGGGTCACCACGAAGGCATGCAAAGGGAACCGGATGCCTTTCTCCAGAATGGTTGTTGTCACGGCCATCCATCCTTCAGGACGTTGATACATTTTTTCCCCAGACCTGGGAATTCTTATCTGGTGAGTTTCCGGGATAGGGCAACGAGTTCGAAGCCTTTCTAGATCGGCTTCAACAATCTTCGAGGGGATGTTGGCATGAACGTACAGCTCGTTGTCCCTATAGAATTCAGAAGGACTAGGAGAAAATGTTGTTGTCTGTTTCTTTGAGGTGGTTGCAGCAGCCTGACCAGAACTCGAAGCGCCTTTGCTAGGGTTTAAATCTGGAACAATGAAACTGATAGGTTTGACTAGTAGGGGAAGACCTTGATCGGAATCTTGGGATGCCATTGTTAACAATTCGCAGAGATTGCAAAGAAAGTTTGAGAGATAGGAAGAAAGCTTGAAGGTTTGAAATTTGAATTGGCAGGTAAAATTGTTCAAATTGGTAAAGTTTGTCTTTTATATTGACAGTTGCACGGTAATCGAAGGCGGCACAATAAATTCACAGTAATAATGGCGAATTGGAAAAGGCGCTACCCGGTTTTGGGTCTAAATATCCTAATCCGAATGGACTTATATCCGTTGGACTTCCCAGTTTTATCTTTGGTATCGATTTGGATCGACCTAATTGGGCTTTGATGAATTTCACTTTGGGCCTTTTACAGCTTACCACAAGTTATTATATCATGGGCCTATGTTGTTTATAGTCTTCCATTAAACCCTCTGTTTAATAAAAGACTAGAGGGTAATGTTAGGCCATGATCTTTTTCCTTATTGGGCCAGATCTAATGGGCCCTTCCTTTGGGTTTTGATTATTCTTATTCTAGTTGACCCGGATATTTTGGGCCCAATTACTTATCATTTCACTAAATCCATACGGATTGGATCCGGTCGTGTGGGTCGTCTCCATTATTTGGGCTTATTCATCAAATTAGCCCATTATGCATATTTCCCTTTAGCCCAACTTTGACCGGTAATCATTACTCAAAATAATAGTTGACTATTATGTCTGCCACCTTTCTATATGGCATTAATGAGGATGGGATGGAAAAGGAGGCGGAGGAAAAAGGTGTGACAGAAAATATGGAGGCTGAGTGCATACTTTCGGCGGGAATGACCGGAAATGGAAGGAAAAAGATGTCAGGAAGTGATGGGTGGCACGGTGAGCCTGGAGGGGGGTGGGCATGGAGCTGTGATGAAAAGGAAGAGGTAAGTAACAAAATAACACACACCACTTAATTACTCTCTCAGACACTAGAAATTACAATCCTCTTGAGTTAACCTTGTGAACACATATACTTACTCTCACGCCTGAGCTATCCCCCGGCGGTCCGGCCGTCAAGCTTGTGGTGTTTGTTGTGTTTACTGTGCAGGATCAGGACGTCATTTGTGATTGGGACGTGGCAAAAGATCCTGGCGTTAACAGAGGGGAAGACAGACTGTGAGTAGGCAACAAGCCTTTTTTCCCGTCTCTAGTGATACACTTGTCCGGAAAGAGAAAGATAGTATTATATGGGATAGATAAACTGAAATGATTTATGTTCCAAGTAATTATATGCTGTCATTGTTAATCACTTGATTTTTTCAATATCTAGGACATGAGAAGTCAAATGTTTGTTATATCCAAAAAATGATCAGAAATACAAGCAATTATTACTATACATGCATTCAACAACAAATTGCTGATATTAATAAACATGAAGGTCAATGTATATAATATTTCAAGAAATTCACCTGCTTACGAGCTCGTGATCTTGCAGCAGACTCTCTATTCTTTATCATTCTCCTCTGCCTCCTCTCAACAACCTTCTCCACAGCACTGCATTTCCTTCCCCGTAAACCACCATTAAACATGTAAGGAATTGGAGACACAGAAGATGTATCTCCGTTACTCTTTCCAAGCCCATCAGATGAAACTGCTGGAGATCCCGCCGCAACAGCAACAGCCCCAGCACCCAAAGCAACCATCCCAAGTCCTCCACCTTGTATAGCAGCACTTTGAACCAGATTACCATTCATCCCTGGATCAGAAATTCCATTAATTCCCAGCATCCCACCCCTAATTCCTGGGCTACCTAACTGAGCACTGCTTTGTATAGGCATCGCAGTGGCATAAGACAGAGGAGGTTGCTTAGGAAATAGTTGTTGTTGTTGCTGCTGCTGCTGTTGGTGTTGGTGTTGGTGTTGCTGCTGCTGCTGATGTTGTTGCTGCTGCCTATGCTGCAGTTGTGGCTGTGATGTAGGCAACTGTTGCTGGCTAGACCTACCCCCATTAACATTCAATGGCAAATTTGCAGATTGAAAGGTAATTTGGTTTGTACTATCAGCAACTCTGTTTCCCATTAACCCCAAATTCTGACCAGTCTGCTGAAACCCAATTCCAAAACTCGGATTGTTCCCTGATTGCAGAAAATTACCAAACAACCCATTATCACTATTAGGTTTTGCCAGAGGTTGAGCATCTTCCCTTACAACCCCTGCTCTCACCAAGAACTCCTCGAGAGTGATCTCTCCCAAAGTTGGTTGCCTCTGAGTCTGAGGAATATTTGACCCCCCAAGGGCACAGCCATCTTTCACTCTACCACCATAATCCTTGGAAATGCCTCTCCAGACTTCGTCAACAGTCTTTTGGCTTATAGTCCTTGGCAAAGTTAATGAGCCCTGTCTCTGTAAGTACCCACCAGGGACAACCCCTTCTTGCACCCCAGCGGACGGTCCTGCCGTCTGAGTTTCCTCAGCACTCCAAATGCTCTTTAGGAGTTCATCCATGTTCATAGACCCAAAATCTTTACCAGGACCACCCATGGTGCTTTGAAGCTCATCAAATGTCAATGAATAGATGGACGTTTGTCGCGCCAACGAAAGGTTTCCCTGCAGCCTTCCCCCATCCTCTGGAGGCTCATTTCCAAAGTTCTTGAAGTTCATATTCATCCTTGTTGTATAAAAGGTGTATCAGCAAGTCAAAGCTGATCCAAGCTTACTGTGTTATAGAAGATACAAATTAAGCATATCAAAATCAAGCTTTTGATTTTACACACTGACTTACTCTCTCTCTCTTCCCCCTCTTTCCCTAATATGCTGAATATCAAATCAACAGGGAGAGGAGGTCAAATTGATGTTTAAGATTCTAAGTAGATATAAAACCAACAGAGAAACCCGAATCAAAACAGTCTAAAACTTAAAATCCAATTATTTCAACCATGAAATTTGAAATCTGCTTTTAACCAAAGTTCAGATTCAGAAATTCCACCTTAATGGAATATAGATACATTTCACAACCACAACTCAGAAAACAAGCACCACATCTATAGCTATATAATATGCCTCTACTCCTAATAATCCAAACAAACAAAATCCTTATCGAAGTGCATTTCGATCAGATTCTCACCGACTACTTTACCAAAAGTTCAAATCGATAATAAGTTAATAACATAACCCAAAACCATAGTAGATTAGATTCCAACCCAAATATTAGAACCAAAATCAAACAGATAGTTTCAAGTATTAATCAGAAACAGCAAATGATACTAATTCCCACTAATTATCCACAAAACAGATTAACAGTAAGATTAATTTTGAGATATGTAGGCGGCGATAGAGAGATAGTAGTTCTAAAGAGGAGAGAGAAAGCGATATTACCTGAACTTTTTTCTTTTATATATTTTCTCTTCTTGGCTGCGTTGCTTCTTCGCAGCGACAAGTGTCCACTGTCTCCGTCTCTAATTTTTGGGGCGACTTTTTAAAGAAGGTGAAGATGGAGTTATTATTAAATATGGAAATAAGTAATGTTTTTGTGGGACCCATATCGTACCACGTGGACCAATTACTAATGTGTTGATTTGATGTGTGGCCAATCAGGGATTGGAAAGTGGGAGAATCTGACCCGTCCACGTAGTGGTGATCCGTGATTGGATGGCCGTATAGGGTAAATGGAAAGTGACGACGCGACGCGGCATAAAGTGTAGTAGCACTTCACGCGCGTATTGGCTTAGCTTAACTGATAACTCTTTCGGCAATTGACTATTGGCTCGTTCAAGCCTAAATGCTCATTCAGCTTTATTCAGTGTGGAGTGTGGAAACACAACACTGCCTTTGCCTCTGTATAAATAAATAAATAAATAAAAGATTATTATAATCATCTACTATTATAATTAATTATTGAATTAACTATTCATAATCACATGTTTATTTTTTATGAGATTATTTGTGGGATAACTTAAAATAATCTCATGTTATTTTTATTATGTCTAGAATTATTTAAAGAATTGGATAATAATTACCGTTTAGACGAGAACAGATCTTCTATTCCCAATTTCTCTGTCCCCTTGTGTCCCTCCACTTAAATTTTGACACTTAGTCTCTTACGAGAGCAGATCCTTTGTCCCCAATTTTTATGTCCCTTTGTTTCCCTCCACTTACATTTTGACACTTAGTCTTTTACTTAACATTAATTAATTCTAAAATTAAATAAAAAGACATGTGTCAAAATTTAAGTGGGAAAACAGTGAATTTGGGGACAGAGGATTAACACTAATTAATTTTAAAATTAAATAAAAGAACATGTGTCAAAATTTAAGTGGGGGACACAATGAGACAGAAAATTTGGGGACAGAGGATCTGCTCTCCGTTTAGACTATCATACCCTTATTTACTATTAATATCAAATATATCATATTCTCATTAGTTTAAGTATAGATAGATAAGATAAGAAAATATATATCGGTCTTTTTAAATAAAGTTAAATATTAATTTTGTCCATAAATTTTTAGTCAGACATGGTCCCACTTTCAAGTCATTTGATTACCCCAAGTCCATCTATTTTTAAAATTAAATAAAAAACTTGAGATTAATAGTATAATCTTAATTATAAAATTATTGTTAACAAACACAACCCAAACAAACTCAAAAAGTCCACACTTTTATGTATTTTTCTCAAAAAAAATATATATAATTTTAATCATTCTTTTTTGGGTAGGGAGAGAGTATTTGCAAAAAGAATAGTAAAACTAAAAATAAAAATATCTCCAAGTGTATAAATGGCAAATTTTATTTTAGGCAAGCAAACTCAAAAAAGTCCACACTTTTATGGGAGTGGAAATTAAAGGTGCCGGCCTTTGCCAGTGGGCAAAGTGTAGTTCAAGTCAATGTCCATAAAACCAACTTCCTACCTACAAAAAGGATAAGAAGAGTTCTTTAATCAAGACCACCAAGGAGAACTGACTTTATACATTTGGTACACCTTGTATTTGATATTTATGATCTAAATTCAAAATTATCTATCTAGTCAGCATGATGTTATATTTTAAATTTAAATTTTAAAATAAAAAATATCCATTTATTTAAAATGGATAAGATCCTTGTCCACATCAATATCAAAGTATTGTAAATTTTGTGCCTAGCAAGTTCCAAAGTATTGTAAACGACAAAAGATTCCCCATCTTTTTCTCACAATTTTCTGTATTTGTTTTGAGTACTTAGGACCATAAACGAGAAAAAAAAAATAAGTGCAGAAACCGCACATGGCAATCATTAATTTTTCCATAATAGGCCAAAGTTTTTAGTACCAAGTACTACCCACTTTAGTCTATTCTCATGACCAAACATTTTTCCAATGTACAAAATAGTAGTATATCACAAGTATTAATTAATGTTGAAGACACGGCCGACATCAAATTTGACCAAACTTGAATGTGAGATTGAACCCTAGATGTCATATTGAAGTTCAATAATTCTACCTTAACATAAAATTTTAATGAAGAACACACTCTCTCTCTCTCTCTCCCCCCATATATATATATACGGTCCGGATCTTAAGCTCACCCCTTATTCAACTCAACCGAGCTCATCCCTCTTTAGCGACGAACCCAGCGACGATTCGGTCATACAACCGTCGTCTATACTTTTAGCGACGCTATATGTTGTCCGTCGCTAAAAGTATGGACGACGGTTGTATGACCGAACAGTCGTCGGGTCCGTCGCTAAAGGGAGTAAACTCGGGTGAGTTAGATAAAGGGTATGCTGTTGATCCTTGCTATATATATATATATATTATATATATATTATACAAAAGAACACATTTACACAAAACTGTAATTTGGGAAGAGGCTGGACAAGGAAAAGGGGAACTTATAGCACTACTAGAGGTATTTAATTTGGTGAAAGAAATTTTACCTTGATCATTAGTACCCTCACTGTCTTCTTATATTTCTTTAAAAAAAACCACATGTAGATGTCACAGGGATGAAAAATATTTACAATAAGTTATTCAGTAGCAACTTGCATTTATATAAATAAAAATTCGAATAGTTTCTTCCAAATTTTGAATAGAAGAATTTCCGATTTTCGCTTCTGTCTTGCACAATGATGTTTCGGCACAAGAAAATGCACACTAAGCAATATAATCAAAAAATCAGCATTGGAATAGAATACAGAGTGAGGACTAATGAAAAATTATACCCCTTCATTCACTACGCCTACGCCGACGGAAATGCCTGAGAATAAAGCTGTCTGCATACAGTGGATAATTTTTCTTGATCAACCCTTTTAAGCATTTCCAGTAAGAAAAGTCAACCAGTTGTCCATCGTTTCGGACTATGAATAAACATCGGGAGGTTTCGAAATCAGGATGATATCCAACCTGCCACCCAGAAAACAGTGATTGATGAACGATTGAGCATATAGAGAGGATACCAGACACAGAGAAGCCTGATATACTCTTATAGAGAGGATACCAGGCTTCCCAAAATCATTTATATACTAGCCACAACTATAAACCAGTATCATTAGTCTTTATTCAATTTGATTACATCAAAGATGAAGATTTTTACTGAGAAAGAAACTGAAGTACAACAGTTGAAGAGGATGAGTAATCCTCCCACATAAAACATCATATTAAAGAATATACAAAGAATCCCAAAGCATTAACAACTCGATCAAATTTGAATATTGGGAACTAAATTTGTTTGAAGCGAATTTGAAGATGGGAAAAATTACATTATAGCCTATACAAGTGTATTGACTTGTATGTCAAAGCTACTCATGCACAAATCGCTACCTTCTATGAAGAAAGGACACTTATCCTCGACGTATCTGTGGCAGATACGTGTCAAACACCGACACTCCACATACACTTTAGGATCATATCAGATACTTCAACTTTATTTTTACTTTTTAATTTTGTATACTTTTAGATCCTATGATATTATGATAGGTATTTTAATTGAAACTTTGAAATTAATCATTTGCTTATGAATATGTAAAAATATAATTGATTTACCTATTGTATACATATATGTATTTCTACAAAAGAATACATTAAATTTCATCTTGTTTAAATGGTGAATTTTAATGGGGATTTGTAAATAACTTACTAATATTCTTGGTTGTTAATTTTTTTCTCTACTATTAGAATTCAGTTGAATATCAGCTATATAATTAGAATAATCAAAGAGTCCAACTTCCCTATTAACATGTGTCTTCCCTAAATATGACTCTATCCTATAGTTGTATGTTACCATATTATTTGTTATTAGATTGGATATGTTTATAATATAATCATTACTCACTATTGATTTTTTATTAACAAATAATATTATTTACGAGTTAAATGCACTTTGCATCCCCTTAATTTACCCCATTTTACACATTGCATTCTATAATTCAAAACGTGACACTTTGCCTATCACACCTTTAACGAACGGGCACATAACACCCTCCGTCCCAAAATCCGTCGCTAAAAGTGACGGGGTTAGTGTTTAAAAATGAAGGATTTTGCATTTTTAGTGACGGAATTTGGATCGGAGAGTGTTATGTGACAGTTTGCTAAAAGTGCAGAATGCAAAGTGTCACGTTTGAAGTATAGGATGCAATGCGCAAAATGGGGCAAACTTGGGGATGCAAAGTGCATTTAACTATATTTATAAATATTTATTTGTTAAAATATATACATAATTCAACGTATCCCGTATCGAATTCGTGTTCCGTGTCCGTATCCGTGTTTCCTAGGCTACCTTTTGGAGGAAAAGAAGATAAGAGAATAAGGAGCAGTTCTATCCACTTCATTTATTATTTATTTATTGGTTAGTAGTTCTATCCAGGTCATCTTGCATTAAGCAAAATCAATATTAAACTCAAATACGTGATTCTTTATCTTTTTCTATTCTTTTGATTCTCTGATATTGGAAACAAGTTTTGCTTATGTTCTTAGAAAAGAAAAGAAATTCCAGTATTGTGTCAAATCAAAAAACTTGGCATATATTATACAGAATACAGTATAGTGAGTTGACAAAGTCCTAATCCTCATTTTAAATGAGTTGCAGAATAATATAGGACAAAACTACAGCAATCATATGCAATAACATATAGGCACATATATATCTAAAGACACCACCATTAAGATCTACAGATCATCAGGAGTAGTTCCCGGCCAGGTTTTTACAACAAGAACACCTAGTTAGAAACATACGAGTTTAGCAGTAGCACAACCTAACTATTTACCTCTGTTATAACACAGAATGAGAAAAGCAAACTGCAATTATGTTAACACGCATGTAAGCAGTAGTGATTAGTTTGTTATGAATAAAGTCAGTTTGGTAGCTATTCTCATACTGAACGTGTCCAATTTGAGTAAACTTAGGATCATTCATACAATAGAAATAGAAATTTTAGTAATAGAAGTGAGAATATCAGCAAAGCACTGACAAGGAGTCACCCACCCCATAAAAAAGTTTAAGAAAAAAGAAGAAAATACTCGAGAAAGAGCAACTCTCTAATCTATAGAAAGATCATAGAAATGCCCCTAAAGGCATCCATGGCACAGCCCCATAGGAAGCATGAAAAATGATTCTATCTTGCAGCAAAGCTAAAGAAAAATGTCTCAAAAAACAAGCATTGAGCTCATTCTAGATTGCCCAAAGAACAAAAAAACTCACACAACTTCTAAAGCATCACAGCATCCTTCCTTCAAATAAGAAACATACCCCCATGGAAGCGGGATACATACACCCACACAGCCACACCACCAACACAAAATTATAGTTTCACAATCCCCAAGTAACAGGGTAATGGAAAAAAAATTGTCTATCTCAATATTCTGCTTAAACATAGCTCCAATGTTTGACTAAATTTAGGATTTGACCAAGTAAACGGGGATGTGGTTGTATCTAGGTTTCCAGTTGATTGTGACTGTTATGAAGTATGCCTGTGTTTTGAGGCCAGGTTTCCTTTATTGAACCTGATTATAATGCTTCAAAAAGTTTCAGCATTTGTTTGCCAAAATGAGTCCAAAACCAAAAAGAAAAATACCCAATACAAACCAAAGTACATCCCAAGACCATTTGGTTAGGCTATTAGGGAGGGGGGACTGGATAACTAATGCCCACTTTCAAAATAATACTATGTTTCCCAATTTTACTATCGGTACAATGCAAGATGGGGAAGGGGTGATTATAGCGTGGGAAATGGTGTATCTGAGAGGGGGATAAAGAGTCCAAAAAACCATTTTATATTTTTATTCCTCAAATAGTAATGAGTTTCAAACATGGACCTTATTATGGTCATTTCAAAATTCAAACTAATACACTTATCCTCTTTTTCAAGTTTCAAGCAAACAAAAATCATAACCAGAGGAGGTATACTTCATTTTTAATACTTCAACACAACACAAGAGGGTTTACATGTCACATAATTATAAAGAAGAAAAGTATAGCTGAGATAGCAATCATCAAGATTTTGCATCTCTACAAGTTTTAGCGCTTTAAGATATAAAAGAAATTTAGTTATGATTCCAACAGATGTGCATGAGAGAGAGAGAGAGTACTGTTATGTAATCAACACCACTTCCGATCTTCTTCTCGCATTCTGGATGGTACGGAAGCAACCTCTCTAAAATAGTTCTCTCATGCTCCGGACTTAATCGCTCACCACTTTCATATCTGCAACAATAAAACCCCATTTGCAAACAGTTAAAAATAGCACTGGAAGACAACTACAGACTATGCTCTCTTTTTTTGAGTGACAGTGGAATTTGGAGCAACTACACACTGGGTATTGGACCACCGGGTTCATGCAATACCAAAAAAAGGTTCATAAGAATCATAAAGCTGACTACAACATACTCATTCAGCCATATAACCATGATTAAAAAATTTAACATCTACTTACCATTTATGTTTTTTACATATCACCACAGAGAAGCAAGATAAATGCCATTCACTATAACCACTTTTGTAATATCAAATAAATATGCCAGGGCCAAATAACAGGGGGCGCTATGGATTTTAACTCCAAAGTGAGTTTCCAGACTATTTTTTAGTCTGGAAACCTTTACTGGTTGAGGCTCAGTCTTTGACTCCGCTTGCCTCTGCTTTTCTCAAATGTATAATAAAGGTTTTGAATGAGCCATGCACCTTTTGGCATAGGCCTGAGACGCAAGGCCCAATTAAGGCGCTCATTATTGAAGGCTTCTAAAACAAGGCTCCATGTAATATTTTATCCATCTTCTTTTCTTCCCTTGTTTTTTCTTCTTTTTCTTCATCTTCTTTCTTCTCTTTTTTCTTCATCTCTTTTCTTTTTTCATCTTTTCTTCTCCCTTTTTCTCTTCCTTTGTTTTTTCTTATCCTCTTTTATGATTCCTCTGTTTTTTATTCTGTTTTTCTTCTTTCGTCTGTTTAATATTTATTTATGCAATATATTGTCAATATATATCAAAATATATTTTATTGTTACAATTATGACACTGTGTACATACATATACATACATACATATATATATATATACAAATATTTTATTTTTGAGGTTGTATGCCTCACTTCGGTGAGGCATGTGCCACGCCTTGGCCATTACATATTCTGTTTTAAGGCACACACATACATTCTGTTTTAAGGTGTACGAGAATGATGCATGGTGCCATTACAAACATATCCTTTCCTACAGGGGACGATATAATTAATATTGGATCCATGATATTTTTCCCCATGCCTAAAAGGTATTGAGTACCACGTATCTCACTTAATTTGTAAGATGAAATATGATGTTGGTTAGAAGGTGGGATAAAAGAGGAAGGGAGGAAGGGAAGAAAAGAGGGTGAAAAAAGGAAAGGGCAAGAACTATGCCCAAAGGCCACAATGGTACAAACCTCAATCTCAACTCAACATTCAACTCTTTTATTCCAACAATGGGGATTGCATCTTTTTATAGGACATAGAAAACCCTAATTCTAATGCAACTCAGGGCACATAATTTAACAAGAAAAAAAATCCTACGTTCACCGTTTCCTACTTTGCATATTCATTTTATGTCGGATAAAATAAAGTAAATATGTTAAAAAAAAGTTTCTCAAAACCAAGTGAAGAACTCATCCCAAATTAGTTATCCAATCCAAAACTATGTTTTCTCCAAATTGTACTCAAGATCATCGTATATTAAATCAACAGGAATAACACAAAAACCAAATATCTTTGCCTTTGGAATTGCAACTATACTGGGAGGCTCCTTTACTTGCCTAAACAAATGAAATTGCAACCGGAGAACTGCAGTTACTTTCCACTACATTAATTCCTAGATCAGCTAGAATTTAATTATAAGCAAAAATAATCTCACATTATTTGATGTCAACCAAGAACCTTTATTTAATAGTACTTGCTGCACACCCATTTTTTTCCTTCAGACTTTCTTATACTCGAGGGCAATTGACGAATGCGAACGCTCCTTACTTTTTCTATATCACCACAGGCATGGTGTTTCGATTTGAAGAGGTCAAATGAGTTCAAAAATATATATCATGATTATGCTTCACGTAGTAGACAGACTATAACCACTATCAAAATCACTGCAATTATGGTTTAAGTAATATAGGAAATCAATGGCATGGGATGAGCTCTCTTTGAATCTTGGTCAATTACTGTAGGGAATTCAGACAGCATCCACTTCAACCCTTCTCCTCTTCCCCGCTTCCCCCTTCCCCTCCCCTACAAATATTAATACATGACGGTTTACACAATCCACATTTCTAAAACCAGTTTAAAGCTTTACATGTCAAAGTTCATAAGTGTGTGCTGCAATGCAGCCTCTTAAATTTTGCAAATTGAAACTAAGAAATCTCTTGTGGATTACGAAACAACAGCTGCAGGGTTTTCACTCTACTTAGCAATATGACTAATTTCATTTAACATCACATTTCAAAACAAAACCACCCTCAATCTCATTTAAACAAACACACAGAGCTACTAAAAGTCTAAAACCAATAACCAAATCAAAGATGAACCTCAATCAATCAAAAATTATAACTACAAATATAAATTGAAATCGTGAACTTACTTGCCGGAGTGAAGAATCATCCTCACAAAGCCAACAAGTGGTACAGTATCCTCCAAAATCTGATCCTCCCAATCAACCCACCCCTCCTCTTCACTTCGCTTGCTTTCCTCTTCCTCGTCAGAATCTCTAGTAGATTCCTCGACGCCGGCCTCCGACGCCGGCGAACTAACCGGCTTTCGCAGCAAATCAGAACCGTAGGCATCTTGACTACTACTATTGCTTCTTCTTCCAGCTTTTAGAGCAAAAATACGCGGTCGATTGGAGAGAAATAGGTGTGAAGGAAAAGAAACAACAGAAGGAGAAGAAGAGGAAGATAAGTGGAGAGAGATAGGGTTTGTATGGAGGTGAATGTGCGGTGACTTTACAACTGATATAGAAAACGTCATACTCGAATTGAAATTGTAATTGCTACTGCTATTAAACCATGTTTTGCTGCTCTTGACAGTGTCTGGCTTCAGTTCGAAATTCTGCTAATGGTTTTTTGAAGGGCTTAACGGCCACAGTGTTGAGCAGTCTGCAGATAGAAGATGCACAAGCAAACAATTACCGGGAAAACATGTAGATAAACAAGCGAGTATTTTATTTTGTATTTTTGAGTGTTCAACAAAAGAAAATTAAGAATTTTTAAGTTTTTATTTTATGTTGTATGTTTATATTATTATTTTCTTTTCTTAAATTTATTTTGTTTGTAAGCCAAGGGTTTAATCAAGGTTCTCATTCGGACCGATCAACCAACCCAAAAATATATCGGGTAGATGGGTTATTGGTTCAACAAATGATCGAATTGTTATTGACCCAATCACGTCATTAATATATAAAAATATATATTATTATGGGCTATATGTATATACACAACTGTATATTACACAGTAGACCTAAGACGACAGATTTTTGGGTTATAGCGACGGTAAACTGTCGCCTTAGTCCAGAATAGCTATGACGATGGGTGAAACCGTCGCTATAGCCCAAAAAATCGTCGTTATAGCCTACTGTGTAATACACAGCTGTGACACATTTTTTCCTATTATTATTAATTAATTAATTTTTAAAAAATATCATTTTTTATAAACTAAAACATAATAAAGTTGAGTTATAATATTGTTAAAAGTGATTAATTTTAATATTAAAAAAATTGTGCAAAAAAAAAAAACGAATCACTGGATCAATAACCGATTTTATCGGTGTGATTCAATTTTTAAAACCATGGGTGTAATAACATATTTAGTGCCTAAATAATAAAGACTAAAATATAATTTGAACCCCAAACTTTACTTTTTATTTACGTTTGCACCCTAAACTTAAAAAGATGTTTAAGTACACACCAAACTTCATTATACGTAACAAAACGCACACTTTCTTCACTTAACCAGTTAAAAGTGACCGGCTAAGACGATAACAAAAGTTTGGGTGCAAATTGTAACAGTTTAAAAATTTTTGTAACAGTTTAAAAATTTGTTTTAACATTTATTTTAACTTATTTTTTTAAAATTTATTAAAAAGAGTTTAAAATTTTGTTTTAAAATTTATTTGTAACAGTTTTATTTGTTTAAAAATTTATTTTAACAACTTTTTTTAAAATCAGAATTTTATTTTGTTTTAAAAAAAATTCTAAATTTTTAAATTGTTTTTAACAAAAAAAAAAATTAAACTATTATACATTTTTTTTAAAACAAAATAAAATTTTTTAACAACTTTTTTTTAAAACTGTTATAAAAAAAATTTAAAACAAAATAAAAATTTTAAACTGTTTTTAACAAAAATTTTTTAAACTGTTATAAAAAAAAATTAACGCTTAACTGTTTTTAACAAATTAAGATTTTAACGCTGAACAGTTAACAGTTTTTAAAAAAATTTAAATTTTTTTAACAAATTTTTTTAAAACTATTTTTAACAAATTTTTAACTGTTTTTAAAAAAAAATTAAAACAAAATAAAATTTTTTAACTGTTTTTAACAAAAAAAAAACTGTTTTTAACAATTTTTTTTTAAACTGTTATAAAGTTTTTTTTTTAAAAAAATAAATTTTTTTAACAACTTTTTTTTAAACTGTTATAATTTTTTTTTAAAAATAAAATAAACTTTTAAACTGTTTTTAACATTTTTTTTAAAATAAAAAAAAATTAACAACAAATTTTGTTTAAACAGAATTTAAAAAAATAATTTATAACAGTATTTAACAAAAAAAAATTAAACAGTTTAAACAAAATAAAAAATTGTTAAAAACAGTTTAAAAATTTTATTTTGTTTAAAAAAAAATTATAACAGTTTAAAAAAAAAGTTGTTAAAAAAATTATTTTGTTTTAAAAAAAAATTATAACAGTTTAAAAAAAATTTGTTAAAAACAGTTTAAATTTTTTTTTGTTAAAAATAGTTTAAAATTTTATATATTTTTAAAAAAAATATTCTGATTTTAAAAAAAATTGTTAAAATAAATTTTTAAACAAATAAAACTGTTACAAATAAATTTTAAAACAAAATTTTAAACTGTTTTTAATAAATTTTAAAAAAATAAGTTAAAATAAATGTTAAAACAAATTTTTAAAAAAAATTAAACTGTTACAATTTGCACTCCAAACTTTTGTTACCGCCTTAGCCGGTCACTTTTGACCGGTTAAGTGAAGAAAGTGTGCGTTTTGTTACGTATAATGAAGTTTGGGGTGTACTTAAATACGTTTTTAAGTTTGGGGTGCAAACGTAGATAAAAAGTAAAGTTTGTGGTTCAAATTGTATTTTAGTCAATAATAAATTGCATATTGTAGTTTAGGCTAAAATGATTTTCACCACTAACTTTATTTTTAACTAAAAGCACTACACTTTTTGAGTGCCAAAATAATCTGCAACCTTTATAATAAATTTTAAGGTGCGAATTATTTTAATATAGAATGATGATGTAATTCTCTAAATTATTTTTTTATTTATAAGATAGTAATATATATATATATATATATATATATATATATACGGGAAGAATCAAGAGCATAATCTTTAAATAGCATAACGCCTTAAATAGCATAATTTTATCAAAACGACGTAGTTTTGATAAGATGCGGTGGTATTTAAAAATTATGCTCTTGATCCTTTCCGTATATATATATATATATATATATATATATATATATATATATATGGGGTTCCATCCACAGCAACCGGTTGTTGGGAGCAACTAATTTTTGGCCAGCCGTAACAGTTTGATCGGCTTATAAAAAAAATTTGTATAAGGGCCGGTACAAGCTGTTACGGCTGGCCAAAAATAAGTTGCTCCCAACAACCGATTACTGTGGATGGAACCCCTATATCTATAATATAAAATAGAGCGGAGAGAGAAAATAGACAAATGTCACATCAAGTTTACGTCAGCTGCTCTCTCTCTCTCATTCCAGTTTATTCAAATTTCAAATCCTCTATCTATTCTACCACACACACAGAGCTCTCTCTCTCATTCCCCCTACATACAAATATGTGTTCTCATTATGTTTCAGATTTACAATTGTTTAATTTTGACTCACATATTTCAATAATTTTTAAATTTCAAATATTTTCAGGTATATATTGAAGGATACATGGTGTAAGATGTAAAGTAAAGAGTCTTATACTCAACATGTTGTTTCTCTATTTTCTGCATGTATGTATTCATTGTGTTTCGTCTTTTGTAAAGTTAGCTAATTATACATGGTTATGATGATTTTGGGTATGGAATAATAGTTTTTATGGTGGTTTGGATATGTATGGATGATTGTAGTTTTGTAAACATGTTTAGATTTTTTTGGATATCTATTTTTAAAGAAAACTCTGCCGAAATTTCTTGAAATTAGTAGCGACTAGCTTGATATTTTGGTGGTTGGATGTGTTGATGATTGAGTATGTATTAATTTCTTCATATATGTATTTTTTTGTGTTCCGTATTTTGTAAATTTAACTAATTATGCATGGTTATGATTATTTTGGGTATGTAATGATGATTTTTTTGGTGGTTTGGATATGTGTGGATGATTGTAAGTTTTATAGACATGTTTATATTTGTCTGGATATCTATTTTTAAAGGAAATTCTGTCGAATTTTTTGAAATTAGTAGCGACTAGCTTGATGTTTTGGTGGTTAGATATGTGTTGATGATTGTGTGTTCCGTATTTTATAAAGTTAACTAATTATACATGGTTATGATGATTTTGGGTACGAAATGATAATTTTTTTTGTAGTTTGGATATGTAATGATGATTGTAAGTTTTGTAGACAGGTTTAGAATTTTCTGAATATTTATTTTTAAAAGAAATTTTGCCGAAATTTTTTGATGTTAACTAGCTCGATGTTTTGGTGGTTGAATATGTATTGATGATTGAGTATGTATTAATTATTGTGGTGATATGTGTCTTTAGATAATGTAATATTTTTCAAATTTTAATTTAATTTTTCGTTAAACTGTGCCTTCAGGCATGGGTTATAGATAGTATATATATAAAAGAGCCGTTCTGAAACGGCCCTCTTCCACGGACCAAATGAAAAAAAAAGAAAAAAGACGCGCGGGTCAAACAAAAATGGGGAAGAAACGCGGGTCACAACCGGGTCAAAAACCCAAGACGCGCTTTAATATACAGTTTCTCTCTCCCCATTTGAAGAACGCCATTCTCTCTCCCCACCAGCAGACAATAATGCTCCATCTTCTTCCCTCCCTCCCTTTCTCACACGATAAAGTAGCAGACGGAAGAGCTCATCGGAAGCAGAGGCAAACAGATCGCTTTGTATAAGGATATCTTCACTATTAACAGTATAAGGATATCTTCACTATTGACGATGATTGCTTTGTAAGATCCCTATTCTTTAGTGCCCTTTTGAGAATTGTTTTGTTTTTGCTGAGTTGTTTTGATTTGGTTTTTGGGTTTTAGAGTTTGATTTTATGTTATATTTGTTCAATTTTAGTGGGGAAGTGCTGAATTTCGGTGGGGTTTTGAGTTTTATTTTGAGAAATTTGGTTTTGATTCGTTTGATTTATGGATATTGTTAAAGTTTTGTTTTTTCAACTGGGTTTGACTTTGGGAGTAGGATTGTGGTATTTTTTGTTGTGCATTTGTTAAATTGTAGTGATACTGACTTTTGGCTTGATGGATTTAACTTTTAATGGGGTTTGAGTTTTTATCTTTTTCTTTTTGGTACAATGATTGTTTTGCAAGCTAAAAAGGGTTTCATGAAATCCAAGCAACTATGTTGCAAAGTTTAAACTGCTTCCTGTATATATACTTTCTACTTTGTTTATTTTTATTTTTATTTTTGGGCATTACTTATCTGTACTAATTTGCATTTTATTTGCTTTTTGCTGTGTTTCTACTCTCATATTTTGTTCAATTCAGAGAAACCAACCGAACACTTATTGGGATGGCTCTTGAAATTTACCTCTCGAGAAAGCCAAATTGTTAACAATTTATATTCAAAACAACAACACTTAAACTAGGCTTGTTGGTTTAGAAAGTAGTATGGGTAATGCATATATCTCTGCATATTATCATACTTCATTTATACTGTGACAAAAGGAAACAAGAGTACAAGACTAAGTATGCTAACTTCAGTTTATATTTGAGTAGCACTTGCCTTTTTAACCTTTTTACATACACTGTAAAATTGCGGTAATGATATATTATAACCACTTGAATGATTGTTAGCATTAATCCCTTATATAAGACCAAAATTGTTTTGTCGTTACCTACTAGAATGTCATTATAGCCATGGTGTTTATTCAATGTGTTATACAATCAAGTGCATTATCTGCAAGCAGCAGGTACACCAAGATGGCAAGTACTGTCATACTTGTGCTTACACTAAAGGTATTAGTTTACTTCTAAACTACTACTTGAGTACATACATTAAGTTACACAGAAAGTTGTACTTGTTATCTGTAATCAACTTTCCTCATTTGTATTGGATACTGAAAAGTGCATTATTACTATCACTTTTTTTGGCAGTTCTGAGAAACTAGAAGATTCAAATGGAAGCAATGCTGTGATTTTGGAATGGACCTTCCTGTTTTAATTCAGGTTATATCCTGATGTTGCTGGACCAGATGAGGACTAGTGGTGATCTGGAGAAAACCACATCTTTTTGGAGCTCTCTGTAATTGGTTTGAGACAGCTATTGTTTGAATGTTGATGATTTGTCAGCAAGTCTCTGTTTTCAATTACAGATATTGTATATAAACAAGCTATTCCACTCGGTTTTTGCTGTCTCTGTTTTGGAATGTTAGTACAATTACAGATATTGTATAAAACTTTTGCTTGTGTTTTGGAATGTTTGTTCCATAACTCGACTTAAGTTAATGCCGTAGAGTGAGAGCCCAAACGTGTTGGGTGGGATTGATGTACACACATAATGGCACTATTAGACATTTGGATTGCACCCAAAAAAGAGAAAACGTATACAAATTTATCACACTACTATTTGCTTGCTACTCAGTCTATATATAGCTACCTAGTCCAGAGCATATGGATCTCAACTCTCTCTCTCTCTCTCTCTCAGTTTCATCATTTGATCATTCCCATTTGTAATCTTTCATCATTGTCTTCCTCAAGTCTTATTCACCCTGATACAGGTACCCCATTATCTTCAACATTGTAATCTATCTTTATCACTTTATGGGTCTCAAAGAAAATAATCAATTTTGAATTTTTCTCCAGGAGCAATCAGAGTATTTGAAGCAAAGTTCCTTCAAAGTTCAATTCACTACTACTGTAAAACCAACATAGTAGGAAATCTCATTCAATTCACATATGTGCACAAATCTCATACATAACGTGTTGGTTAAAGACTGGAATGGCATCTGCAAATGGGGAGAGAGAATGATGTTCTTCAAATGGGGAGAGAGAATCTGTATTTTAAACCGAGTGTTTGAGTTTTTGACCCGGGTGTGACCCGCGCGTCTTTTTTCTTTCTTTTTTTTCATTTGGTCCGTGGAAGAGGGCCGTTTCTGAATGGCTCTCTCTATATATATCCATTGTTCATTTTCCCTAACAATAGGTAGATAGATGATGACATGGATTGAAAAATCTAGCATGTAAAAAAATTCCCGTTGCCGCCACAGGACGAGGACGAGGACATCGTCAAATAGTATTATACTAATGTTAAGAGAAATAAGTGGAAAAAATTATGAGAGGAAATTAAGCTGCGTATCCAACTTTTCCAAGAATCTTAAAACCTTCTCAATCGATCAAATCAATGTATATGAATGTTTTCAATTTTCGTTTATTAAAAAAAAAAAAAAATTCAATTCAGTGGGCCATCCAGCCTGGAATTACTATAATTTTTCCCAACATCGGGCGGGCAGAATCGTTCAACGGGGTCTGGGCTGGGCCTCATCATAAAGAAAATTCAATTCAGTGTGCCTTCAGAATCTCTCTCGTGTGTGTCGGCGATTTTCGCCACATGCGATGTGCCCACCTCTACCTCACATGGGTCGGGTCGGGTCGGATCAGATGGCAACAGCTATAATAATAATAATGTGATTTAATTTAATTAATAATAATTTTCATCATCATCATCATCATCATTTAAGTTATAATAAATGTACAAGTATGTTAATAATATACTACTTAAATACTAAATTTTCAAATGGTCAAAAGTGTTTATTTATTAATTGGCCAGCTTACTATAAGAATGGATGAATGCTTCTCGCCAGAAGTAGTATAACAGATAGAGACAATTTGGACTAGTTCAAAAATCAAAACAACATTACCCAGTCTCAAAGGTGGCATGCCTTCCTTTGTGTAGTAAATAGTAATACTATACTACTAATATACTCCACCCAATTTATAAATTTATTTTTAAATATAATGAATGTTCATCTTAAAATTATAATTAGGAAGATAATAAAATTATATTGTTATATAAATTATATTATTTAATATTATCATCAATAAAAAAATAATAGTTTTTTATGTAATACTTTTTTTAAAATTATAAATAAAACTCCTTTTACGCAGCACCGACCCTGGGCTAAAACCCAAGGTGTCTGAGCTTTAGGCCCATTAAAATTGTCAAATTTTTAGGGCCCCCAAGAAGTATTTGTGTTATGTATATATATACCTAAACAAAAGACATCAGCCCGCGTCAGTTTAAATTTAAAAGATCACAAAAAATTTACCCAATAAAATATGTTTAATTTTTTTTTAATTTTTTCTTTAAGCCATTAAAAACTCAGGACCGACCCTGCTTTTACGGGACGAGACGGAGCAGCCTAAATTGAAAATTATCATTAATTTTGACATTGAATTTATTAAAGGAGACTCTAACTCTTTGCCAGACTTTTTAACCAGAGAGTTTTTGCAGGACACTCCTAATATTTATGTGTTAAATATTGTCAGGTCTCCTAGACGCTCAGCTAAACCAGCAATGGAGAGACCCTCTAATGACTTCCTCAAAGGACAATCTTCAGGATCTCAAAAGCAGGGCAACAAAGGCAAGACTCCTGAGCTTAAAGTTCAGGTTGATTCTCACTACCTTGACACCATGATCAAAGAAGTGGTTGATATTGAAGATGTGGATGCAGTTAGATCTCCAAAACAAGTAGCTGATCTCTATCTGTCCTACTCTCATGATCTACCAATTTTTCTCGCTAAAACTAGAGAGTTTTTTGAAAAAATTCTGATTGAAACAGGTTCAATTAAAGTCTCTCATAAACCTAGAGATCGTTATAATATGGCGTTCTCAATAGTTAAGATCTTAAAGGTCTTACGTCCTTGTGACTGGGTGGGTGACCTAAGGACTCATAAATATTTTGAAACAAAATCTATGGTTCCTAAATACTTTAATTATTTTGATTACACCATAGCATGGGAAAAGTTTATATATTATCAAAACGAGCACTATACCCATAGCCGGTTTCTTCACCCTAAGTTTCCCAAAACCATCAATGCTCAGGATTTTCCTGCATGGTTTAAGTCTTGGTTCTATTACTGGGGACCAGTCCCACAGTTTTTTCCCCCCTAAGGTTGAAGATATGTTTGATAAATATTTTCAAACCTCAAATTGCCTTAATGAGAATCAAGCCTTACTAACTTTTTGTTGCGCCAATGAAATTACTTGGATCTTTAAATGGTCCTATACTATTACTCAGCATGCAGGAACAAGGGTTCATCGGCTTTGCAGACAACTTGCCATTAAATGGTGGTCCAAATTTGATGAGGACAAGATTGAAAATATTCCTCCTCATGTTGTCGATGGTGATATGGGAAAATATGATGCCTCTCAGCAGAAGTTAAAATCCATCCTCAAAGGAATTCCTAAAAATGAAATCCTAGATTTTCTTAGGAATCATGATGACACGGTCACTATGCTAGATAGTGATGATGAGAAATATGACCCGTTTGGTGGCCCGTGCTCTCAGCCTTAATAATTTATGCTTTCGGTGATACGATTCTTATCTTATCTTCTGTGGTCCCTTCTGGTTATCTTTTTAGGCCTGCTGTCCTCTCGACTCCATCTTATCTAGGACACGTGTCAGCAGTGTTATGGATTGCTTGTGTTTTTGCTTTTGTAAAAGTAGATTCTTTTTAAAGTTGTTTGTTTTTTGTAATCATTTTGTTTCTCCTCGACCCTATAAGAGGATAGGCCTACCCTTCTGTGAAGGCATCCGAAAAATTTGTACTCAATTTATTTCATAAGTTTTCTGGTGTGAATTATCAAGTTCGAAGTTCTCAAGCTTCCAACTTTATGTAAGTTTGTATGTTATTCAATAATATTCCGCTTTTGTTAATTCCTTATTTGTTAATTCCTTATAATCATATATTCTGTCCAAGGTATAGTCTTCTTATTTAGCCTTTTGTAGAGAGGAGCAACATCAATCGCCAGATCTTTATAAAAATCTCTAACATAATTAACACTTCCCATAAATCTCTGGAGCTGTTTTTGATCCAAGATTTTGTCTGGAAATTTATTGGCGAATGCAATGGCTCTGTCGACTGGGAAATATTTACCTTGAGAAATTTCAAATCCCAGAAATCTTATCTTCATTTGGAATAACAGCATTTTGCTAGCTGAAACCACAAGACCTTCTCTTTGAACAACTTTCTTGAAAACGTTTAAATGTTTCCAATGTTAATCAATGTCTTTTGAGAAAACTAAGACATCATCAATATAAACAATCATAAAATCCATGAATGGATTAAAGATTTCGTTCATGATGTTCTGAAACTCAGATGGCGTATTTTTAAGGCCAAACCCCAGAACATTCCATTCGTAATGCCCAAATGGCACTGTAAACGCTGTTTTATACTTATCTTCTTCTTTAATCTGGATTTGCCAGTAACCACTCTTCATACCGAATTTAGAGAAGATATTTGCTTTAAGTAATCGATTTAGCAGATCCCTCTTGTTAGGAATTGGATATCTAATCCATCTCAAAACTTTATTTAGAAGTTTATAGTTAATCACCAGCCTTGGAACTCCCCTTTCTATTTCTGCAGCATTTTCTACGTAGAATGCAGAACATGACCATGACGAGTAACTTTTCCTTATTAATCCCTTTTTTAAGAGATCATTGATTTCTTCTTGGCAAAGTTTAAGAAACCTTTCATTCATTTGAATCGGTCTTGGTTTTGTAAGAATAGACTTCTCATTGAAACCTTCTATGTAGGGCAAAGAGATGACATGCTTTTTTCTATTCCAGAAAGCAGTAGGATCAGTAGAACAAATTTTTTTACATAAATCCTCTTGGTAAGATTTAACTTTGAGCTTAAACTTGTCATATTTAAGATGTTCTTCTATCTTTTTTATTTCTAACTCTTGTTTGAGAAAGAAAAGAAAATCTTTTTTGCGTTTAAGCAAATGATTAACGCCTTGATAGCGAGGTTCTGAAATAAAATCAAACCTGACTTCTAATGTAAGACCCCAGTTTTTATAAATAAAGATGAATTTTCATAATTATTATTTTTGAATATTATGGAATAAATTTGATAAAATATAAAGTTGTGGGTAATATTTGTAAATTTTGCAAAGTACGAAAGTTGTTATAAAATATTCGTTTGGTCGGGGAATATTCTTTTTATCGGGGAATATTCGTACGACGGTACAATCATTGGTGGACCCCACAACGGAAGTATTGTTGTAGTTAGAAAACGACAAAATTATCTTTCTATAAAATAACGACGGAGGTGTTACCGTTAAAACTGTTGAACTACTCGGTAGTAAAAGTACAGTAATACGCGTTGTTGCATAGTAGCACACGGTATTAATTATTGATGCTTACGTGAGAAGTCACTCAGCTATACTCAATTATTGCTACAGTAATTGCTGCATCATATCTCTTATATTATTGATTCAATTATTGTCACAGTATCATCTGTATAATATGTTATATTATCTAAACAATAATTGAGACGACAAGTTATAAATGATTAATAATTGTTGAAAGATTAAATATGTGTTGATTAAAAATAAAATAACATGATTTCTGGTAATTTTTATTCAATCCTTGATGTATATAAAGAGTCTATTATTAGACGTTTGTGGTAAGTTTAATTATTTATGGGGGGCCATATGTCATCATCTAAGAGTCTCTTTCATAAATAGTAATTACTTTCGTAAATAGTAATTACCTTCGTAAATAGTAATTACCTTCGTAAATAGTAATTATTTTCATAAATAGTAATTACCTTCGTAAATAGTAATTATTTTCGTAAATAGTAATTACCTTCGTAAATAGTAATTACCTTCGTCAATAGTAATTACCTTCGTAAATAGTAAATACTTTCGTAAATAGTAATAAATCTTCTATAAATAGAGGCCTAGGGCTTCATTATTTTTCACGAATTCGTTCAAGCTATAGAGAGAGAAAGTATAGAGAGAGTAATAGAGAAAGAAGAAGAGTATTCGGTTACTACACTACTGCAGTATTCAGTCTCCTAATACGGTAAGGGGTGTTACTCTTTCTTCTTGAAGAGAACTTATGTTATTCCATTCGTTGTTATTCTGTTGGAATAACCTGTAAAAGTGGCATACCCTATACATGACCTGTATACGCGGTGTACCCTATACTTAGTGAAATCCTTATGTTATTCCATTTCTTATTATTCTGTCGGAATAACCTGTATACGCGGTTTACCCTATACTTGGTGACATTCTTCTATTATTCTGTTGGAACATCCTGTCTGTGTGTTTTACACCGGACCTGGTTCCGTCTTTATTATTCTGTTGGAACATCCTGTCTGTGTGTTTTACACCGGACCTGGTTCCGTCTTTATTATTCTGTTGGAATATCCTATCTGTGTGTTTTACACCGGATCTGGTTCCGTCTTTATTTATTATTCTGTTGGAACATCCTGTCGGTGTGAATTTCACCTGACCTGGTTCCGTTATTTATTATTCTGTTGGAATAACCTGTCTGTGCGGTCTATCGCATGCATGGTGATTTCTTTTGTTATTTCATTCTTTATTATACTCAGTTGGTTAAAACTTTAACTTCTATACTCCATGAAATTAGTAGAATATCCTTGATATTTGCGCTTCATCCAGTATCCTTTCATGAAAATATTCTTCTGATCATTCTTGAATTTTACACCACAAAACAGTATCGTGTTGACAATTTGGACGTTAATAATTTCTGGATAAAATAATTCTTGAACTTGTTTTATTGAATGATTATATCATTGTCATCATCCTCATGTTTATATTTTGTTGAAAGTCATCTGTGGCCTGTAGTGCATAGATGGACTTGGTATGATTATGACCAGGGATTATTCGGTGTAATCATGACCGTAATATTACAAATGATGTAAAAATTAAAAGTTCTCATTGGCCGTAGTGCATTGATGGACAGTTGTTGGCATGATCATGACCACTAATGAATACACAAATATTCTTGGCCGTAGTGCATGAATAATTGTGGTCGTGATACTAAAGAATATCCTTGGCCGTAGTGCGGGGGTGATTCGATGATGTGAAATATTTATTAAGCTGAGTCTCAGCCATAACGATGATGAAAAACCTTTTAAATCATAAAAGATAGTAGTTTTTATTTTCTACTTGACTCTTTTAATGGATTGCTGGTTCCGCTGCAGTTAAACTTGATATTTATTATATTTTATCAGTTTAACACTTTTGAAGGCTAATGATAATTTATTCTGCATTATCTTAGTCATAATATTTCTTACTGGGCTAGTTGAGCTCACCCTTTCTTTCACTGTTCTCTTCAGGAAATGAGAATATAGGTGGGACGAGTCGGGGAACGGAGTGATGGACCAGAGAATAGTATTAGTAGTCCTCACTATTCTGTTAAATAGTGTGACAATAATTGTGTTGTGGACTCCTTTTGAGTTTGTATGATCTCTAGTGGATATTTATTGTATTCAAACTCACAGTTGTATTTTGTCGTATTATACACGACAGTGGTATTAGTAAGTTGTATTTGAATTCTGTACCATGTATCTGACGACTCAAGATGGGTGATGTATACCTAATTTTGGGAGCGTCACAGTTGGTATCAGAGCTTAGGGATATGATCCCTGGCTAAGATGTGAGAATAGTACTAGGAGGGGAGAGACAGGGAATTCCTTCGCTAGTATGACCTACCTAAGTTTATGTGCTATTTTATTGGTCGGTCAGAATACAGGGATAATATGTTACATGTCAATTAACCTTTTGTTTTGTGGCAGTATCTGAAAATGACATCTGAGAATGTTGAGAATGACAATGGAGCACAGGCGATCGTTGACTCACCACATATCAATAATCAGGATAATGTGCATCAGGAAGGCGAAAATCCTCATGCGAACAACAACACTGACCAAATGATGAATGATCAAATGTTCAGAGGTTTTATGCAATTCATGCAACAGCAGGCGAGAGCAACTCCTGTCCAAAACGTAGATGGAAACATGGAAAACTCTCGGGCGGTCACCGCTAAACAATTCAAGGAGCTGGGACCACCGGAGTTTAAGGGAGAGCCAAAACCACTTATGGCGGAAACATGGATAAAGCAGATGACCAACATATTTGATGTCTTGGGATGCTCCGAGGAACAAAAGGTTCCCTTTGCCGCCTTTATGTTGCGCGGAGAGGCAGATTATTGGTGGGAATCGGTAAAACGTACTCAACCTGCTGTACTAAAGATATCTTGGGAGAAGTTCCAGGAGCTGTTCAATGACAAATACTTTCCCGAAAGTATTCGCCACATGAAGGAGGTGGAGTTTATTAAGTTGGAACAAAATAATATGACTGTGTCGCAATACGAGGCAAAATTTGCAGAGTTATCACGGTTTGCGTCCCACTTAGTGGATAATGAAGAGAGAATGACGCGAATGTTTTTAAGAGGTTTGAAGCCGGAGATACGTCAACATCTTATTTCTCATAAACTGTGTTTGTATTCAGATGTTGTAAATAGGGCTCAGTTAGTGGAGCGCGATAACGAGTCAACTCAACTAAAAGAGAGCAGCCGGCAAAATTATAATACCAGCGAGAGTGGTCATCGAAGAGGTGACAACAAGCGTGGAGGGAATCAGCAAGCCAGAAATGGTAACCACTTCGGTGGTAATCAGGGCCAAAACAATAAGAATGGACATTTCAAGAAGAGGAGATTCAACAATGATGGAAAGACGTCAGCACCAGCACCCGTTGTTAAGGAAGGAGAAAGGCCACCTATCATATGCTTCAAATGCGGAGGGGAGGGACACATCAGTCCAAATTGCGCGATGCCGTCCAAAGCATGTTATAATTGTGGAAGAGAAGGTCGCTTAGCCCGATTTTGTCGTTTACCAAAGACAAATTCAGCTAGGATGGAGGCACCAAAGGCCGTCCCAGAAAGGTCAAAGCCGGTAGTGCAAGGGAGAGCGTTTGTTGTGACCTCCCAAAAAGCAAGGAACCCGAATGAGGTCATCACGGGTAAGCTTATCATAAACTCTAACGAAGTCTATACTTTATTTGATACCGGTTCTACCCATTCTTTTATTTCTCCTACTTGCGCTCATCGATTAAATTTGACTCCGGAGAAATTAGACTTTGACTTATCTGTGGAAACTCCGTTGGGAGAAACCTTCATTACATCCACTGTTTATAAGTCTTGTTTGGTTCAAATCGGTACCCTCACATTACCTGTAGATCTTATTTCATTGAAAATACTTGCATTTGACGTGATTCTAGGGATTGATTGGTTAACTACTCATCATGCAAAAATTGATTGTTTCCATAAGGTTGTTAGCTTTCATGTTCCTAATCAACCTACTATGCGAATTCAAGCGATCAAACCATTAAAATCAATCACGGTCATCTCAAGCCATAAAGCTATTCGTTTATTGAAAAACGGATGTCAAGCTTTCTTAGCTCATGTCACAGATTTAAACAAAAGCGACCTTGAACCCGGTACAAAACCCATTTCTAAAGCCCCATATCGAATGGCTCCTATTGAACTTCAGGAGTTAAAAACCCAACTGTAGGAATTGTTAGACATTGGCTTTATTCGTCCTAGTACTTCTCCTTGGGGTGCTCCTGTTCTATTCGTGAAGAAGAAAGATGGGAGTATGCGACTTTGTATTGATTATCGGGAGTTAAATCATGTCACGATCAAAAATAGGTATCCATTGCCACGTATTGATGACTTGTTTGACCAGTTGCAAGGAGCCAAATTCTTTTCAAAGATCGATCTTCGTTCCGGGTATCACCAATTGAAGATTAGAACCGATGACATTCCAAAGACGGCTTTCAGAACTCGGTACGGGCATTATGAATTCCTAGTCATGTCCTTTGGATTGACTAATGCTCCTGCTGCCTTCATGGATATGATGAACCGAGTATTCAAGGAATATTTGGATCACTTTGTGGTCGTCTTTATTGATGACATCCTTATTTATTCCAAAAGCCGTGAAGATCATGAGCAACACTTGAGGCTGACACTCCAAAAGCTTCGTGAATATAAGCTTTATGCCAAGTTGAAGAAATGCGAGTTCTGGCTTGAGGAAGTAGCATTCCTTGGGCACGTGGTATCAAGTCATGGAATATCTGTTGACCCAGCAAAGATTGAAGCTATTCAAAGCTGGGAGCAACCTAAATCAGTGACCGAAGTACGTAGCTTTCTCGGTTTAGCTGGTTATTATCGGAGATTCGTGGAAGGATTTTCTCGAATCGCTACTCCATTGACTCAGCTGACTCGGAAAGATACAAAGTTCGGTTGGAGCGAAGAATGTGAGAAGAGTTTTCAAGAACTCAAGAGGAGACTCATTTCAGCACCTGTTCTAACAATACCATCTGGCTCGGAGGGATTTGTCATCTACAGTGATGCTTCGGGCAAAGGGCTGGGATGCGTTCTCATGCAACATGGAAAAGTCATAGCCTATGCCTCGCGACAACTCAAAGTATATGAGAAGAATTATCCTACTCATGATCTAGAGTTAGCAGCTGTTGTTTTTGCACTTGAAATTTGGAGGCATTACTTGTATGGGGAGAAAGTGGAGATCTTTACGGATCATAAAAGCCTCAAATATTTCTTCACTCAAAAGGAACTCAACATGTGACAACGACGTTGGCTTGAACTGTTGAAAGATTATGATCATACCATCCAATATCATCCTGGAAAAGTAAACGTGGTAGTTGACGCATTGAGTAGAAGATCACATGCAAGTACGAGTGCGATATTGTCAACGCAAGGGCCCATTTTGTGTGACTTGCAAAGGATGGAGATAGAGTTAAAGACTCTAGGGACGCATGTGACGATGGCGAATATACGAGTAGAACCAACTTTAATCGATAAAGTTAAAGCCGCTCAAGCTACAGACCTGGAGCTGATGCTTATGAGGAAGAAAGTGCAAGAGGGTGCTATGCCGGAAGCAAGAATCGATGAAGAAGGAATACTTCGAGTCAACTCCAGACTTTGTGTTCCTAACGACCCTGATTTAAAGTATAAAATCATGATGGAGGCGCACAATACACCGTTTGCAATCCATCCTGGGAGTACCAAAATGTATCATGATATTCGTCATACATTTTGGTGGAGCAATATGAAGAGAGAGATAGCGTTGTTTATCTCAAGGTGTCTAACTTGTCAACGAGTTAAAGCGGAGCATCAAGTACCAAAAGGTCCATTTCAACCACTTGAAATTCCAGAATGGAAGTGGGAGCACATTACCATGGATTTCGTTACCGGTCTTCCTAAGGTTTCTCAAGGCATAGATGCGATTTGGGTCATTGTTGATAGATTGACCAAGTCTGCTCATTTCTTACCGATACGAGAAACTTATACACTTGAACGTCTTGCTCGTATGTACATAAACGAGATTGTAAGACTGCATGGTATGCCGGTATCCATAGTTTCTGATCGAGACCCAATATTTACTTCACGATTTTGGGTTAGTTTGCAAAAAGCTATGGGCACAGACTTACGATTTAGCTCGGCATATCATCCTCAGACGGACGGACAGTCGGAGAGAACTATTCAAACTCTTGAAGATCTATTAAGACTCTGTGTCCTTGATTTCAAGGGAAGTTGGGACATGTTCTTACCATTGGTGGAGTTTTCCTACAACAACAGTTATCAAGCAAGTATTGGCATGGCTCCATTCGAAGCGTTGTATGGAAGAAAGTGTCGTTCTCCAGTATGCTGGGATGAGGTGGGTGAAACAACGTTGTTGGGACCGGAGTTGGTACGTATGACTACGAAAAAGATTCAAACGATCCGACAACGTATAAAAACCTCACAAAGTCGACAAAAGAGTTATGTTGATCTTCATCGAAAGGACGTGGAATTCAATATAGGAGATCATGTGTTGTTACGTGTTACTCCATGGAAAGGAGTTACAAGATTTGGAAAGAGAGGAAAACTCAATCCTCGATTTATCGGTCCATTTTTAATCCTCGATCGAATAGGAACGGTGGCCTATAGACTCGCTTTACCGCCAAGTATGTCTCGTGTTCATAACGTTTTTCACATATCCATGTTACGTAAATATGTGAAAGACCCGAACCACATTATTGAGTTAAAACCGGACGAAATAGCAGAAGATTTGACGTATGAAGAGATTCCTGTTCAAATCTTGGATAAGAAGGAACATATTCTACGCTCCAAGGTTATACCTCAAGTCAAAGTTTTGTGGAGAAACCACGATGTTGGGGAAATGACTTGGGAGTTAGAATCTGAAATGAAGTCAAGGTATCCTTACCTCTTTGACATACCAAGTACGTACCCTAATTTTGAGGGCGAAATTTCATAAGAAGGGGAGGTTGTAAGACCCCAGTTTTTATAAATAAAGATGAATTTTCATAATTATTATTTTTGAATATTATGGAATAAATTTGATAAAATATAAAGTTGTGGGTAATATTTGTAAATTTTGCAAAGTACGCAAGTTGTTATAAAATATTCGTTTGGTCGGGGAATATTCTTTTTGTCGGGGAATATTCGTACGACGGCACAATCATTGGTGGACCCCACAACGGAAGTATTGTTGTAGTTAGAAAACGACAAAATTATCTTTCTATAAAATAACGGCGGAGGTGTTACCGTTAAAACTGTTGAACTAATCGGTAGTAAAAGTACAGTAATACGCGTTGTTGCATAGTAGCACACGGTATTAATTATTGATGCTTACGTGAGAAGTCACTCAGCTATACTCAATTATTGCTACAGTAATTGCTGCATCATATCTCTTATATTATTGATTCAATTATTGTCACAGTATCATCTGTATAATATGTTATATTATCTAAACAATAATTGAGACGACAAGTTATAAATGATTAATAATTGTTGAAAGATTAAATATGTGTTGATTAAAAATAAAATAACATGATTTCTGGTAATTTTTATTCAATCCTTGATGTATATAAAGAGTCTATTATTAGACGTTTGTGGTAAGTTTAATTATTTATGGGGGGCCATATGTCATCATCTAAGAGTCTCTTTCATAAATAGTAATTACTTTCGTAAATAGTAATTACCTTCGTAAATAGTAATTACCTTCGTAAATAGTAATTATTTTCGTAAATAGTAATTACCTTCGTAAATAGTAATTATTTTCGTAAATAGTAATTACCTTCGTAAATAGTAATTACCTTCGTCAATAGTAATTACCTTCGTAAATAGTAAATACTTTCGTAAATAGTAATAAATCTTCTATAAATAGAGGCCTAGGGCTTCATTATTTTTCACGAATTCGTTCAAGCTATAGAGAGAGAAAGTATAGAGAGAGTAATAGAGAAAGAAGAAGAGTATTCAGTTACTACACTACTGCAGTATTCAGTCTCCTAATACGGTAAGGGGTGTTACTCTTTCTTCTTGAAGAGAACTTATGTTATTCCATTCGTTGTTATTCTGTTGGAATAACCTGTAAAAGTGGCATACCCTATACATGACCTGTATACGCGGTGTACCCTATACTTGGTGAAATCCTTATGTTATTCCATTTCTTATTATTCTGTCGGAATAACCTGTATACGCGGTTTACCCTATACTTGGTGACATTCTTCTATTATTCTGTTGGAACATCCTGTCTGTGTGTTTTACACCGGACCTGGTTCCGTCTTTATTATTCTGTTGGAACATCCTGTCTGTGTGTTTTACACCGGACCTGGTTCCGTCTTTATTATTCTGTTGGAATATCCTATCTGTGTGTTTTACACCGGATCTGGTTCCGTCTTTATTTATTATTCTGTTGGAACATCCTGTCGGTGTGAATTTCACCTGACCTGGTTCCGTTATTTATTATTCTGTTGGAATAACCTGTCTGTGCGGTCTATCGCATGCATGGTGATTTCTTTTGTTATTTCATTCTTTATTATACTCAGTTGGTTAAAACTTTAACTTCTATACTCCATGAAATTAGTAGAATATCCTTGATATTTGCGCTTCATCCAGTATCCTTTCATGAAAATATTCTTCTGATCATTCTTGAATTTTACACCACAAAACAGTATCGTGTTGACAATTTGGACGTTAATAATTTCTGGATAAAATAATTCTTGAACTTGTTTTATTGAATGATTATATCATTGTCATCATCCTCATGTTTATATTTTGTTGAAAGTCATCTGTGGCCTGTAGTGCATAGATGGACTTGGTATGATTATGACCAGGGATTATTCGGTGTAATCATGACCGTAATATTACAAATGATGTAAAAATTAAAAGTTCTCATTGGCCGTAGTGCATTGATGGACAGTTGTTGGCATGATCATGACCACTAATGAATACACAAATATTCTTGGCCGTAGTGCATGAATAATTGTGGTCGTGATACTAAAGAATATCCTTGGCCGTAGTGCGGGGGTGATTCGATGATGTGGAATATTTATTAAGCTGAGTCTCAGCCATAACGATGATGAAAAACCTTTTAAATCATAAAAGATAGTAGTTTTTATTTTCTACTTGACTCTTTTAATGGATTGCTGGTTCCGCTGCAGTTAAACTTGATATTTATTATATTTTATCAGTTTAACACTGTTGAAGGCTAATGATAATTTATTCTGCATTATCTTAGTCATAATATTTCTTACTGGGCTAGTTGAGCTCACCCTTTCTTTCACTGTTCTCTTCAGGAAATGAGAATATAGGTGGGACGAGTCGGGGAACGGAGTGATGGACCAGAGAATAGTATTAGTAGTCCTCACTATTCTGTTAAATAGTGTGACAATAATTGTGTTGAGGACTCCTTTTGAGTTTGTATGATCTCTAGTGGATATTTATTGTATTCAAACTCACAGTTGTATTTTGTCGTATTATACACGACAGTGGTATTAGTAAGTTGTATTTGAATTCTGTACCATGTATCTGACGACTCAAGATGGGTGATGTATACCTAATTTTGGGGGCGTCACATCTAACCCCTCCTTATTAGTGCTTATTCCCTTATGATCAATAGAAATGAGGAAAAGCAAACTAACAAAAGGTGTACCCAAAATAGCTGCCTAAGCCATATTCTTGACTAAGAGGAATGGAGTTTCAAAACAAACACCATTATTGCATACTACGACGTCTGACAATTTATAATCAATATGCAATTGGCTCCCATCAGCAGTACTCAGCATTTGAGCTGTTTTTGAGTAATATTTGGAAAGAACTAATCCTTCAGCTAGACAATTTAAGTCTGCTCCCGAATCAATCAAAGCTTCAGTAGTGACTGAGAACTCATCTTCAATAAGGATAGTAATTTTCACATACCACTTCTGAGTGATAATTCTATCAATTAAGTTGATTTTTAATCCTTTTGAACTAGATTCTCCTGGAATGATTCGCCTATCTTGAGTGACAAAGTCAAGGACTTCATCCTCAAAATCACCACTATCTTCATCATTGATAATGGGTGAATTTGATTCATCCATTTTGCCTTTGCCTTTATCATCCCTGCCTTTAAGCCAGCGGATTTCCTTTTTGATCTGCTTGATTTCCCTTTTTAAATCCGCAATATCAACTTCTCTAGCGGCGCTATTGGCTTGCAGATTAATGATCATTCCTTGTAACTCTTTAAGAGTTGGCTCCTTATGCCGGTCGTTCACCTTATCAAAGATCTTTTGTAATGAATATTGACCTGGGTCAAACCTTTCATTATCCTCATTAGAAGATTTTTTATTGCTTTTACCAAGCATAATATATTTCTCGATCATTTGTCTCTTTTGACCAGAGTCTTCCAATTGGTCTATAATATCAAGGATAAAACTATTTTCTTTAGATAGGACATTAATAGAGAGTCCATTTAAGGCACACAAGCAGGCTTCTCCTTCATTGCAGTGACAATCATTTAACTCATCACATGATATCTCTTCTTCAATGGAATGAGAATCACCCGAGTTAGAACAACGACTTCTAGGACTCGAACCGGATGAAGAGAATTCTTCCTCATCAGAGTCAATAAAAATGGCTAGAAGTTGCCTTTTAAGCCCCTCATCCTTAACTAGTTGGTTAAATTTCTTCTTAGTAGTACACTCAGGGCTTTTGTGACCTATCTTGCCACATTTATAGCATGTTGGAGGTTTTGAACTGGTCACCTTTCTTTTAGATGACTTTTTCCTTTTAGGTTGATCTTCTTTGGTATGATGTTTATACCTTTTATGATGATAATTCCTTTTATATTTCTTGTTATCTTCAAAAACAAAGATTCTTTTCCAGTTCTTCTCTTACGCTTACCCTTAAGGATTTCAACAAGGCCATATTGCTCACAAAAATCTCCTAGAGCTCGCTTTCCTCTAGCTCTTTCTTCTGAAATTTGCTTCTGGATCTTCAAAATATTGCACAGATCCGCACCTTCCGCAATGACTTCTGAAGCTAATTCTCCATAGGTATATTCATTTCAGGAAATTAATCCATCATTTTTATTTTTTAACCTTGTTTTAACTCTTTGAGAGAACAAAACAGGTAAACCTTCAATGAATTTCTCTTTCCAGTAATCGCTATTACTATCTGTCCCGTTAAACACCTTAGAGAAAAACATGTCACGATAGTACTTGAATTCAGAGAGTGATTTGCACATTAAGTTATTGCTCATACGTTCTTGATATTACCAGCTGATTGTTGCCCACAAAATGACGCATGATGGTATACAACAAAGTATTAACTGCATCTTCCACAAAAACGGGCTCGTTCACAGCATCAATGCCCTTTTGAACTTGAAAATTAAAGATGCTCTTTCTTTGTTTCGCTTGTTAGGAGGTTATCCCACCAAAGTCCACTCCAGAACAGAACACATGAATAAATAAAAAAATAAATAAAAAGGTAGAAATAAAGTTCCGGTTCCACTCAATTATACCGTGACATCCACGCTCCAAACTAGCTCGCGGGTGGTGCACATGAGTTTCATGATTCACCGACACAATGAAGGGAGTCTCCTCTCCTTCTAGTAAGTCTGTAGTGGAGTAGTAGTAGTATATAAAGTAGACCTTCCAAAAAAATACTACTAGTAGTACTATTTACAGTTAAAACTGCGAGAATTACGATGCCGTCGGTCACACTCAATTCCCCAGAAAAAAAGGAAATTAAAGAAATCCCTCGGAATCCAGCCTTCCACTTTCACAGATAATAATAATACTGTATGTATGTATGTATTGCTGTTGAACTGACAGTTCATACCTTACCAAATCCATCACATTCACTTTCTCTCTCATATACCAATACCAATACATAAGCGCTTGGATCTCAAATTCAACCGTTGCGGATTGTAGAATAGGAAATGGACGGCGGCGATGGGACCGTGAAGTTAGGAACTCTCAACATGAGGCCCGTCGATCGGTGCTTCAATTTGGAGCCTGACGTCTCCGTTTCGTCGCCGGTTACGAAGCAGAAAGCTGCCGCTGCTAAGCAATTCATTGAGAATCATTACAAAAATTATCTACAAGGCTTACAGGATCGAAAAGACAGGTCTAATTCTGCCTCTATTTATTTAGGTATGGAATTGATGTGATTGTGTATTAATTGTTGATTTGGTTTGGACATTTTTAGGAGACGAGCGCTGCAAAGGAGGGCGCAAGAAGCGCAAGTGTCGAGTGAGGAAGAGGAGCAGATGATGAGGAATTTGGAGAAGAAAGAGACGGAGTATATGAGATTGCAGAGGCATAAGATTGGAATTGATGATTTTGAGCAGTTGACTGTGATTGGTAAAGGAGCATTTGGCGAGGTATATGACTAATGTGCACAATGCGTATATTTCTTAGTATGATAGATCAGAGATTGAAACTAGAATTTACTTTGTTGAATTGTCATTTATGATTCACTAGGCTTCTAGAATAATAATTAGGATTATAGTTCTTTTTGGCTTGTATTCTCTTTTCAATTTAAGACGATGCATCAGATTAGGAAAGACCTACTTGATTTGTTTTCTGATTAATTACCTATATTATTATTGTTTAATTTGATACATTGTCTTCTAAATGATTTGATTATAAAGTTTTTGAGGATTTAATTTTTTCAGTTGTTTCCAAGGTTACGAGGATAATAAGTCCATACTAGAACTTGGATCAGTGTAAAGTAGTTTCTGAAAACTATGGGTGTGGTTGTTTTCTTGTATATTCCTAGTGACATCTATTGGAACTTGGAAGGAATATTTAACCTGTGTAGTTTTACTTTAGCATTTCAGATTTTTTTCTTTCTAGTTTTCTGCAAGATATTGGCAACGATACATGCATTTACTCGCCTTAACAATTCTACCTTATATGTCTCTGCAACTATAGAATAAAGCTATCATGGGGATATAATCTTTTACTTAGCAGTGCTGCATACAACTTTGGACCTAACGGCCGACCCAGTAACCTTTCTCCCTTCTGGGGTGACAAAAATAAAATCTTTGTTGTATCCGCCTTTCAACTGGAGAGAGGTCTTCTGCAACCCCAAATCCGGGTACTTCAATCCCACATATCTGGTGCTCACGATCCATCACAATCACATCTAAACTACCTATAATATAGGATAATAAACTTCAATCTTAAATTAAGATTAAATTTATAAAGGAATCCCAGGTCAACTAACCTTAATTATTACATCATAACAACAAAATAATAAAAACATAAATAAGTCTATTACATAAGCATTTCAAATAGAAGATAATCTAACATTATCTACTTATGCATCTTGTCCTTGCCCTTGCTTGTTGACATCTCCTCATACTTCTCGACCTTAGCTGAAAGGTTTTGTGCAAGAATGAGCATACAAGTTGCCCACAAGAATATAAAGAACAATAAACAGTATAGCAAATGAATAAACTCTAACTGAATAATATATTCTTAACTGGAAACAACTAGCTTTAAATCAAGAACTGCTAGTTCAATGGAATAATCAACGTTTAAATCAAATCTTAGATATCAAGATCAAATGTATATACTGAGGGTTATAAGACCACGAACTATGTCCTAGGTTATCAAATATTTCTACCGTAACCTTTAACAGTCTAGAGACTATGGACCATCCATCTCGTATTCTAGGAGATCAACCCTTCGTATTATGTATTGTGCACAAACATATTATCGCTATTGCGTAGCTCAGAATTATAGTTTTCGATAACATATACCCCTAATATAGGGTTGTTCATCTCAGCTTTAACATGAGAATCCACACCAAAGACAATTTGATTTGGAATAACTTTAAAAGAGTTTTAGATTTTTAGAACGTTCATCAACTATGGACTAGTCGAATCAAAAGGGTTCGATAGTCATTCAAGAATTTAATAACAATATCATCTCGAATAATAGAACATAATTAAGTCATGATTCAATAAGAAATAGAACCACAATGATTCATAATTGAATAAGTGCTTTTTATCGAAGTAATACTTTCGGAAAGAATTGGAAATCTTATTCAAGGACATAGGCATTGAACGAATTAAGAAACCTTGCTAAATATGAAAGTATAAGCAAAGGTTAGGAAACTTGCCTTGCGCGTTTGCTATAAAACTACGATACACGCCCTTCAAATACCCTACATAGTTCATTAAGATCATTACAACAATTAGTCACATTAAAACTAACTTTATTGGTTTAATTCCTATTTTAGTTTAATTTATAACATTGATTCAGGTTCTGAATATTTTATTATTCCTAAACCATGAATCTGAACTCCTTGCTAAGATTATAACATAAGTCGTGGCACGATCAACATCTCTATTCTCATGAACATCACCTTAAAGGTTTTTACCAATTCCTTAAGTTGATTATATCATCATAACATTCAATTGAGTGATTAAGGTTTGTTATAATTTCATCTTAGGTGTTTAATGATTATTAGGAATGATTACATAAATCTCCCATGGACTTCCCTTTTAAAAACTCATTATTGAGTCTGCCCATTTTAGCCTGCTTACTTTACTGGCGCCCTTGCCTAATAAACCAAACCTCCCTTCCTAGCGCAGCCTGCGCACGTGCCCGAATGAACGAGGAAAGCAGCGCGACAACGCCCGTTAACAGAAGCAGTTTTCCCAGTTCGCGATGAACACTCTTCATACGAAACCGATATCTTTTTCATTAACTCCAAATTACTTGGTTTTTAACCCAGTAAATTCATTAAACACAAAAGTAAACATCTACTGAGCAATTACAACATTTCAGAAACTATAACAAACCATTTTTAAGATTTAATTTCAATGTTCTTGCTAGTTTTTTGATATTTTGACATGTTTTATGAAATCATCCACCACGAATTCGATTTACATCTGTTTTGATTCATTCAAATTGGGTTCTTTTCGTATTTCATAGTATAACATGCATCCTTCAATTTAAGTCTTCATACACAAGAACACAACAACAATAACCTTCAAAATAGACCATAATATACAAAATAAACCAAAAGACCAATTCTTCCTCTTCTATACACAAATTCAAATTTGATTGCTTCAATATCAGATATAGATGATACTCAACAAATTGGTTACACCCAAAAACTCATATTCTAATTTTTATTAGAGTTGATTTCTTACCGTTTTGATCCTCCTAAGCATAGATAAATGGTGTAGATTGCTGACTTCTTATTTTCTCAAAGTTTCCCTTCCAATTTTCTCACTGTGAATCTCTCTCTCTCTGAGTTCTCTCAATTTTCTCTATGAATTTCTCATTGAGTTCTCTCAATTTTCTCTCTAAACTATGTATTTCCTCTTGTAAATGAATATATGGAGAATGAACTGAAGAATAAGGCATTAAGTGGGTTTAATTTGGGTTTATTGACAGTTACTAGGAGAGAAAAGGTCTCACCAGTTTTGGGAATGGAGAGTCTGAGCCTTGTTTGGTTTGAACGTTGCACTCTCTCCCTCTCTAATTGATCAACATATATGTTTTTCCTTCTTTCTTTCTTTTCCCCTCCCTTCTAAATAACTGATAAATGCCACGCTTAATCCTTATTAGGCAAGACAAATATAATTGCCTGCTAAATCATTTCTCAAAATACGGATAATTACATCCCTCATTTATCTACCCATTAAGTCAATTTTTATATTTAAATTAGACTTAAATTAAGTTTATTAAGAAATTAAATTGAACATTTTAATTTCCACATTAGGAATATTTAATTCCTTACCTTCGGACTTTATAATTATAATTTTTATTTAACCATTTACTAGCTCACTAATTTAATTATTTAATTAAATTAGTATACTTAATACATTAGCATACTGAAATACGCATCAAAATATAAAATCAACCCACATATATTTAGGTAACACAACTACAACAATTAAATTATTCCAACTAAAATATTTATTTTATTCGATAAATATTTTTAATTATTTTACAAAATTTACAATCGTTACAAGTGCAGTTCCTAGCATCATACTTTTACACTGTATTTGTAATGAAATTAGTTTTAATTAGATTTACATGATTTGACATAACCATTTTATTCATAATCTTACTACCTTTTGCAGGTTAGGCTATGTCGTGCTAAAAGTACTGGAGAAATTTTTGCATTGAAGAAATTGAAGAAATCTGAGATGCTTAGCCGTGGACAGGTGAGAAAAAAACACAATTGATTCTCAAAAAATGGTTTCTACTCTACTAATTATGGAAACCTTCAAACATCAAAAGCTTTCATAATCTTGTTTCATTTGTATTGATAGCTTCAAATATCAGCATTTTCAAGTAGCTTTCAGTAGTTTAAATAGGGTGTAGAAGAGGCTCTTGAATGGAAGAAGGGATCATGCTTAGCTAATAATTCAAAAAACATGTCGATATTGATCTATTGTAAAAGTCAAATAGCTTCTTCAGTACTTGATTCTGCCACATGCACTTTCCTTCTTTTCTTTTTTTTTATATATATATTTTTAAAAAAAATAAATTAAATAAAGTGATACCAGTGAATCGAAATGTTGAAATCCCATATAGCACATGATATATGCCAATTTGTTGACTTCCAAAGAAGAAGGCAACATGATATATAATTTGTAAATTTATATGGAATTTGAAAGTCAATTTTTTATGATTTGGGGCATCTGGACCTATAGATAATCATCTATATTCATTCATTTTAGGTTGAGCATGTCCGATCAGAGAGGAATTTGCTTGTCGAGGTGGATAGTCGGTGCATTGTAAAACTCTTCTATTCTTTTCAAGATTCTGATTTCTTGTACCTTATCATGGAGTATTTGCCCGGTGGTGACATTATGACCTTGCTGATGAGAGAGGATATTCTTTCTGAAGATGTTGCACGGTTTTACATAGCAGAAAGTATCCTAGCAATTCACTCCATTCACCAGCACAACTACATACACAGGTATTGTAATGATGCATCACGTGATTTTGCATATTGTAGGTTTTCCTGACCATTATGGTATGTATAATATAGCTTGGTGGAAAACAATGCTTTTGTTTCCTTCACCATAGTTTATTAGATACATGTCAATTTTAAATTGGATTTTTTAGTAGGGTGTTGTGGCAAATCAAAACACAGGCAGATGTTTTTTGTGTTGTAGTTTAATAGATACAATTTATTTAGGCAGATACTATGCTTACATTTTTTAGGGAGACTTTCTATAACAAAAACATTTTGGGAGTTGTAAACTATTTTCTGAAAATGATTGTGCCCAGCCAAACACTGAATTGTGTGGTAAACATTTATGTCAAACAAACAGAGCATATGGACAATCATACATGTTTATCCTCTTGTTTGCTGATTAAAATAACAATTGGCATCAGCATATCTGCATATGTGCTATTTTAGAAAAAATTGACAGTTTTTTGAAGTTCATATTGCTTCTACTTTAAAGCTTATTTTTCTGCTTCTTTTTCCTTTCTAGAAGGCAGCGGTGATAAAATGATGTTCCAACAAACTTTCTATATTTTGTTGTGCATTGAGCCACTGTTTCTCTGTCACGCTAATTTCCTTAACTCTTCGTTCTTCTTTCACTTGTCTTAGCGATTTTTATGGTGTGTTGTTGCTTTCATGTCCAAGTCTGTCTGCATGAGCATATGTTATATGTACATGAAATTGGAACTTTAAGCTGAGACAAATATGTATATATGCTTCTAGGGACATAAAACCAGATAATTTGATACTAGACAGAAATGGCCATTTGAAGCTCTCAGATTTTGGCTTGTGTAAGCCCTTGGATAACAAATTCTCATCAATTTTGTTGGAAGATGAAGATTTTACAACTCAGGAGTCGATACTTGACAGTGAAGGGCATCCTACATGGTTAATGCCAAAGGAAAAATTACAACAATGGAAACGTAACCGCCGTGCTCTGGTACATTATTTGTTTTGTTTACCCAAAATTTCCGTTTATCACTTTTTAGTTATAAAGAGTAATCTTATGCACCAATTACATTGATTACCCCTTTTTTAATTAATTCTTTGGGCTTTCCTTAATAGTTTACCTCTTCGTTTATTAGTAATGTGTACAAAATGCTCTGCAGGCATATTCTACCGTTGGAACTCTTGATTATATGGCACCTGAAGTGCTGCTTAAGAAAGGCTACGGAATGGAGTGTGACTGGTGGTCATTGGGGGCAATCATGTACGAGATGCTTGTGGGCTATCCTCCCTTTTGTTCTGAAGATCCAAGGATCACATGTCGCAAGGTATTTTGATACTTGTAGATCTTTAGCCTCTTTGGTTGGAAATATGAAAATATCTTTTTAAGAATGGGACAAGAAGGGGCTGTCTTTTGGAAACAATTAATACACAACTGACTACTTCATAGACTGACTTTGTTTTCACATATAACTAATTATTTGCTCTTGAAAAGGGAATGATATTCCTAGTGCACTTTTTTTTTACAGCAACCAAATATTATTTCAGTTTTTCAGAATATCCCTATTTACAAGATTTATCATATTTCATTTTTGTATCAGATAATCAACTGGAGAACATGCTTAAAATTCCCGATGAACCAAAGATATCAGATGAGGCTAAGGATTTGATATGTCATTTGTTATGTGACGTCGACACAAGGTTGGGGACCAGAGGAGTGGAAGAAATAAAGGTAATAAACTACGAAACAGATGACTCTGTACTCATCTGACTTATCAGTTATAACATATTTTTGAACTGATAGAAATCAAGATGATAATGCCATACTCATTTTTAATAAAATGAATGGGGAAATGTTCTAAATGCTAAATTGTGGTTTTTGCAAGCATCATGTGGTTTGCGTTCAATTTGACAATTTATAGTACTGATTTAACTTATATATGTATCTTAAGGCACATCCATGGTTTACGTGTGTTAATTGGGAGATGCTGTATGTAATGGAAGCTGCCTATAAACCTACTGTCAGTGGAGACTTGGACACTCAAAATTTTGAAAAGTTTTCCGAGGTGAGTACACTGTTTAGTTATGCATCAAACTTATGATCTATATGAAGAAAGTTACTTCAGAATGATCAAAAGCACTGCGTAATTGTTAAACACATTAATCTTTTGAAATTATCGGTTTCAACCTTAGGTATGCTAACTCTTATATGTTTTCAACATTGTAGTCTTCTATCTGATTCAAACATTAGTTCAACAGTATTTTCATTAAATCATTGATTTCAATATCTCATTCTTAGACTGGTGCTTTTCATCCTTAGGTAGAAGACCCTCCATCCTCTGGACCAAGAGTGGGACCTTGGCGAAAGGTAACGACTTTATGATTATTATGTTACTTATATTTTTTTGAATCTCATTAAACGTCTTATGCCAAATACAAGAGAATCCGAATACCAAACTTATGATTGCTCATGTACATGAACTTTTTTAATATTTTTTTCATGTTATTCCTTTCTTATATTTTGTTTTGTTGTTTTTTCTTCTTACCTTTCCGCTTACATATGGGATACATTTTCAACAATAAATGGATGAATATGCTTTCTGTAGCAAAGATTAAAAAAAGCAAAAGGTAAAATGGAACAACTTAAAAAGAAAAGGAATGAAGCAAAGAAAGAAAGAGAAAGAGAAAGCAATTAGGATAAATTGTTGTCCAACTGAGGTATTTGAGATCATATGATCAATGTAAAACACAAACCATATCAAAATAAAGTTTTTGACTTTATCAAATGCCTCTATTTGTCATCAACTTGCATTCCTATTTATAACATTTTCTAATGGTTGTTATAATAAATTAAACTTCTTTTCCATGTTGCAGATGTTGACGTCGAAAGATTCCAATTTCATAGGCTATACTTTCAAGAAATCAGATATGCTAAAATCTGTTGGAACTTCAGGTATGCTGCTTTATAGTACCGGGCTAATACAATATTAGTTTCTTTTGCCTCATCTTGTTTCCTATATCATGTTATACACAGTAAATCATCTCAAGTACTATTTAAATTTCTTGTGTAAACAGAGTTGTCCAAGCTGTTATAGAGCAAAGCATCTTTTGAAAGATTGTGGTCATGGATTAATTATATGAAATATTAAAATGCTGTTCCAGAGTCGTAAGAAAACATATAAGATGGTAATAAGAATATAAAAACAAAGTGCAATTACACACGGTGGAATTTTGATTTTCTTCATAAAATGGACTTTGTAGATTGGAGACTTCAATATAGCAAGGAGAGAAAATATTAGTATCAAACTGAAAGAACTTATTCCTCCCCATTTCCTTTCAAGTCAAGTTCGGTCCTTCCCATTGTTCTACATTTCTGCAGATATAATATATGCAAGAATGTTACTATATATGATGACAAATTTACGTGGATATTAAATTACCAATGTATGTGGATTTATGGGATAAGAGGAAAAAAAGAAGGGATCCACACACATTATTATCTACCTTATCGCTTAGGGTTCCACGTTGGTTGCAATTCAAATTCAACATAAATTAGTTGACATTTAAATTATTTCCCAGTATGCAGTATCATTGTGATTAAAAGTTACTGGAAGTGGTGATTCTAGTGAATACGAATCCTGATGCCAAATGTAATGATGACAGTTGAATTGAGTTTTACATGCACATGACGATTTTTAAGCATAAACTTTGTTCTAGCCCAACATGGAACAAGAAATCTCATATATATTTAGCTATATATCTCATTCCTGCAGCGCTATATATGTTATGCAGGTACAATTATGAAGACAAATGGATCTTCAAAACCCCCATCTCTAGTATCCTTGTTTGGTACGGTATCACTTTCCTGAGTACTACTTTCTTGTGTATGTTTTATGCATAATAAGAAAATCTTTGATTGAAGATTCAATTGATAGTTAAGAAAATGACCACTCTATTTCCATATCAGCCAATACGAGTCTTTCATTTCATATATATGTAATTTTGTATGCTGATATCCGCATCATGTCAACTTCCATCCTCAGACTAAATCAATTCTTCATAAATGGTAGAGAGAGGGGTTGTAGGTGCTGCCTCATATCATTATCATCTCACCTGGTTTCCTTCATTCTCAGCTAGTTGCTTCTTTTGTTAAGAAATTGTTGTGCATGCACCTTTTGTTCTTTGAAATAGAAATAATAGAGAAAATAGAATAAAAGAAACACAACAGAGGAGGGAGGGGTTAGCTATAATGCATTTATATTATAGTCTAATCTGCTAACTGAAGTTTCTTAAAAACCTAATTATATTTATGACTTTTTCCCGTTTCTCATTAGAACAAGATCTTAATTTCTACCAACAGAATTTGGTGCTGAAATATATTTTTTTTACCTGTTGCAGGTCGGATAGACATACAAGAAACTGTAATGACAGAGGATGATGATGAGGATGATGAAAGCTGAGTGCTTCCCTTAAAGATCTAATCTGCACCAGCAGCAGCAGCAGCACCAGCAGCAGCAGCAGCTGCTATTATGTACAAGATGATGGAACTTCAAGTCTAAAAGTTAACTTAAGAGTTCACATGATTTTTCCACAACACTTTTTTCATTTTTGTTTCTCCACCCCGTTTACATAATGTATAATTAAGATTACATGTACAGCCATATGAATATTGAGTTTGAGCTCAATCCAATTTTGGGAAGCCTGTTCAATAAGATGACTAATATTTTGTGTTTTATCTTGACCAAATGTGTGTGAAGAAGTGAAGCTACTTTTTTTCTTTTTATAAAAATATCAACATGGACCATCAAACAAGTACAAAATAACATCAACAATATACAAAAAATTGTACACAAAAAGTAGCAAGATTTACAATTGAATTATTATCTCTAAACTAATTAAATTTAATGAAAAACTCATGAAAATTGGACACGAATACTTTACAATTTCACCTATTTGTATTTTGACCCCCAATGGGCGGTAAAAATATAAATATGTGTGTTTAATTTTCATAGTCCAAGTATCATGTCCGCATAGAAGAGACACTTTCTATTATAATAAAGTTTGTTTATAACACACATGGACATTAATTTTCCAATTATTTATATTATTTTTCTTTGTTTTTTTCAAAAAAATAATAATCAAGTATTTAGAATTAAAATTTGTTATTGAGAAAAGAAAAGATCAAAAGAGATATTTTAGAGTGGAGAGAGTATCTGTTATAAATATTACTATCATTTTAACCTTTTCAAATTAATTTGTAAAATCCAAATGACGTGAACTTATTTAAATTTTAAATAAATTTGTATTAATTGTAAATTAAAGATTTAACAAATTCATTTAAAATGCTAAAATGAGTGGATTTTTTTTTTAATTTTTAAATCAATCCACTTTTGATAGTACAATAATGTCAATATAATACCATACTTGATTTAACAAAGAAGATTTCATGCTGTTCAGCTCCAAGTATTTGCTGATCTTTAGGATTCTTTTATACTCCATATCATATCATGGATATAGAATTTGACACAAATATAGAAAAGGTGACATGTAGATATAGAATTATCCACTTAACGAATTAATATTTTCATAAATTTTAATTTCATAAGTTTTTTTCCCCGGTGATGATATGAATAGTAAGGATGCTGTTTATTTAAGGCTTAATATATCTGAATAGCTGAATCGATCAGCCATTAAGTGCGTTTGTTTTAGAAAGAAATCGTCTGAATGACTTGAATCGATCAGATAAATGAACTGAATGACTAAGTCAAATTTTTTTAGTTAAATGAGCAGATGAATAAATTTAAAAAAATATTAACTATTATATTAAATAAATTTACAACATCTTTGAATTTTTTCAGAAGGGTAAAATAATAAAATTATGTCATTCATATGTTTTAGACATGTTAATTATCAAATAACTTTTTTCATTCAAATTCAGCTCATTCACATTTAGATTCAGATTCATTTAATTTTTATCAAACAACCTTGGTCTACTCTCATGTGAGAGAGATAATCTTGTAGAATTAAGATTTTTACTTGCGAAAATATCAATTCTCTCAAACTTGTAAAAAGGAAATGACCGAAAACAATTTAAGCCAATCGCCAAACTAAACGACCCGACACCAGATCAGGCTAGATTTATGTGGTGTTTGATAAAAATGAACAATTAAGATCTAAATAGTTAGTATATTTTAATAAATTAGATCATATGAATGAAATAACATTTAAACTTAAGAAACTGTTTGGTAATTAAAAAAATATAAAACATGTGAATAACTTTTAAATTTAAAAATATTAATTTTAAATTAAGAAATATCTCAAATTGATTTTTCAAAATGAATTTAAATTTAAAATGGAGTAAGTACAATATTTATAAAAATTCTATAAATTTTAAATTTATATTTTTTTTATCGATTAAGAGACCATTTAAGGGCAAATAAAATTTTATGGATCCGGTTAGCATGAAGTTTATTTTTTGATAAGTTGATCAATTGACGAATAAAATATTGACACACATAAAGTCTCGCTACGTGTCAGTATTATATTAGTCAGTATTTTATCAAACAATTTTATAAAAAACACCACCTTATTATCTTTCCAATTTCCCAGAAAAAGGGCCGGCGGAAACAAACGGCGGCAGAAAAAGCAAAACAGTTAACAAACGGCGAAAAGATATTTATGAAAATAGGTGCAGGATATTTTAGAACAACCACAAAAAATATCTTATCCTCACTGTTGCGCTGGCTACTTGGCGGTGACGTGGTGGAGTGACACGTCTAAAAGCGGATGACAACTGGATTTCTCTCTCCTCCCCTTTTCCTTTTATCATATACCCTTTTTTTTTCTTTTATATTTTCCATTCCATTCCCTAATGAAGAAGAAAGATTAGCAATTCGTTCTAACCAAGAGAAAATAATTTTCACTCTCTTAGTATTTTTTTAATATTTTTTTTGTTATTATTCTTGGAGATTTTCAATCAGGATTATTCAGATATGGAAGGTTTGTTTCCTCCGCACAGCTCTGTGGGTAACCACGATGACGAACAGATTTCGAATCCGGTAGCTAATTTACTCATCCTTTTCGTTTTTCAGTTTGTGTGATTTGTGTTGTTTGCATAGTTTGATATGGTTGTTAATACTTGTTGGATCGGTTGAATGTTTGTGTTTTTATAATTATTAATTGGATGTTCTGTGTGATGATCTGAGTTAGGTATTTTTGTTTGGTTTTTGGAAAAATCTGAGAGAGATGAAGATTAGGAAATGCTTATTAAGAAAATGATATTATTTTTTAGGTTTTTGTGTTTGAGTTTTCTCTATGATTTCCTTTCTGATATATGTTTACGAACTTATTCTTGAAGAAACAAATGGATTTTAGACTGTTTTGATTGAATTTTGTTTTGAATGAATATTGATTGATTAGTGTGTGCTTATGTTTTGTAATATATTTTTATTTGGAATTTCTCTAAATTTTGAAGAGAAAAAAGGGAGTTGAATTAAATTGAACAAATAATACTTCCTCCATTCCAAAGTTCCAAATTTTATGGATAATTTATGTTTTCAAATATAATCTTTCAAGTATTAACATAGTGGTGACATGATATTATATATAATAGTAAAAAAGTAATGACATATTAGTAACATCATTCTATTCTGTAGTCTTAAAAAGAGAGCTGTATGTCTAAAGAACTGTGGGAGTAATGTTTAGTGATCTTTTAAACTTATATTTAGCATTTTACTTGATTTTAGGTTTTATGAACGTATACAAGGATAGATTTTTGTTTATCAAGGAGATTTTATCTTGATTTAGTTTTACCTTTTTTTTAATCCAGTCTTTCCCAACTGTAAACGCCTAGAGAAAGCTTACAAGTAGGAAGGAACAATTTACTGAATATGAACCCTATCTTTCTTAATATGTGGTACAGGAGTAGTTAACTTTTTTCTACCTTATATATCTGTTTTTGTCTCCCTTCTCTATGCACCCATGGTTTACTATATAAACTCCGACATTGCTCTTTCTTCTTTATCTCCCTCCGTAATTGATATGTCCAAGCATATCACATAAGTTTTCCTGTAGTTTACTGGAAAACTATCTTTGTATAGCTCACTATGTTTGTGACATTAAAGATGTTACTGGTGAAAGACACAACATTTGGTTATTATCTTTCTCTGCCCATTTTTAGTAAAAAGTTCTTGGCCTGGCATTAACAGTTCTGTTAAGTAGTTATTTTCTTAAATTTATGAGGCAATTTATGACCGTAGGACTTCTCTTGGTATTAACAGCTCCAGTAAGTAGGTATGTTCCTCTAGCGAAAGATGGTGAATCTTGTTATGCGTTACAATTATTTGTAAACTTGGTTTTCTCTACAAATGTTTTCATTACTAATACTACCTTAATTCATATGAGCTGGGGCATGTGATAGAATAGTTTGGTGTACTTGATGCTTAATCTTCTTTGGTTTGCCAAATGATCCTTCTTCTTTCTATTTGGGTCTGCTGACTATAATAGAATTTTGTCACACCTGCTTTATGCAGCGTGCTCCCTACCACATAAATACATTATACACAAAACGGTTCCTTGTGAAAAGAATCTAATTTTTTTCCCCTTGTTGAGGTTCATAGTTCTAATCAAGGTAACTTTACCTCAGGAGTCTCAAAGGAGTGAATCAATGTGGACTGAATGGACAGATGAGAAGCATAGTTTGTTTCTAAAATCCATGGAAGCGTCATTTGTTGACCAATTATATCGTTCTTTGGATCTGCATGGCTCACTTTTACAGAATGACTGCTCATCAAATCCTAAATCCTCCAGGCAAATGCATGTCAGCACTCGTATCCCTTCTGGACTGGTCTAAAATCTAATCCCTTCCGTTCTGCTGCCTACCTTCTGTATCTATTCTTATCTGTTAATCTTATATTTACCAAGAGCTAGTTTAATATCTGAAATTTAAATTTTTTTCCCTTGGGTTCTGCTTTTTCTACTTCAGTTTAAGGTTCATCGAGATGGCTGTTGGGAAAAGATCAATTTCAGAAGAGCCGAGTCAGCGTCAAAAACTGCCGATGAGTCTCGTGATCTTGCAGCAAATCCATGGATTCGACATTTCAGATCTGGAAGCAGACATCAAAGTGTAACAATTCCTAGTCTACAGGGAAAAACTGCATTAACTACTACAAACCGGTTTCATGTGTCTCAGCCTGATTTGTGTTCCCATGATTCAGTTGGTAGCGATACAGGTAGACCATCAGTAAAATTTAGTGTCTGGGACATCCATTTCCTTTGCATGATCATCCACAATTTTTTTTTGCATTCACGTGTTATTTTTCTTCATATACTACAATACTTTTATGAAACCCCTCAAGCCAACTTAAAATTTATGATTCAAAATGAGGGAAAAGGTGTCAAGACATGTCAATGGCACACTAAAATTTTACTAGACGTATATTTTGACTCAAAATTTTCCCTATTTAAATTTTTTTATAATACAAGACGTCTTAAAAACAATGCCAAAAGCATGGTCTTCAAGATTGTCACTCAAGTTGGGGTGGAATGAGTACGAGTACAAAATACCATGTGGATACAGTCGCACAACAAATGGAGATTCCTGGAGCAGGGAAGTGAATAGACGTAACTTCTTCTGTTCTGTTGATAAGTTTTTGTCTTAACCACTCGAGTTTTGGTCAGATATTTTAGTTAAGTGTTTTTAGTCTTAAACTTGTAGGTCTATTTTATGTTTTATTTGAATGACCCATTTATTTTGGCCATTGCACAGAGGTGACGGATCAAAATTTTGTTGATGAAGATCTTGAGAAAGAGGTGGTGGCAAGCCAAAGGTGCAATGTTAAAAAGATGAAAACTTCAGCAGTTGCTAGTTCAAGCAATGATCAAGTAATGTGTAGAAATGAATCAACGATCTATTAACTTGCATAAGTTGTATCTATACACTACTATATGCTCATATATGGCCCCATCACCTGATTGCTCTTTCAGGTGGTTCCTTTCAGAGAGTTTTCCATGACAGACGATGATGGGAAATTATGCCCTTCCCTTGAAGGAGTGAAGTCTCGATCATTGCATTGATTAGCAACCAATCAGTCGCCAAGCTCCATGACTAGACTTTGACCAAATTTATCCTTCTATTCCACTATAATTAAACCTGACTTGTAATTGTAGGCTATTCAACTAGAGAGAGAGAGAGAGAGCTTGTATGCCAGAGCTAGAACTGCAGAGAGATGATGGTGTTAATCAATTGTGGTTTGTACAACGAAATAAAGAGACTTTTATGCTGTTGTGGATTGAAGACTGAAGTTATGAAGTGGCTCACAAACTGGAAAAGTTGTTTCTCTGATAAGATTTGAGTAGAGAAACTGACTACCAAAGGGGAGTTCTTCCTTGGATCACTTTTTGTTTTATTTAGATTTTAAGTGAATTTATGAGTACATTGCCTTAATTCTTTTTATCACCCTCCCTAGACCCTAGTTATGCGAGTGGCATGGAGTTGTGTTCTGATCCTTTGTTTTGGTGGATGTATAAAAACAATGGCTCTCAATCATTTTTAAAGCTTTTCATACTACGTATGTTCTTCAGTATTTTAAGTTAAGATGACTGTTCCAGTTCATGACCCTATGCTATGCTATTAGTAGTGGTGGTAACAAATTGAATCATGGGGAATTATGTTAGACCAGTTATTACTATGAAATTGAAAGAAATCTTGTATGTCAGTACGTATGGTTAATTTCTAGGATATTCTTTTTAAGGAATTAATATTTTTATTTGTAAAATTTGATTTTTTTATATTAGAGAGATTTTGTTTATTTTTCACTTTTTTAGAAATATAAGATTGTATGCTAACTTTCGACTAAACACAATAGCATGTTTTGTACATATTTGTAATTTCAGATATATATATATATATATATATATATATATATATATATATATATAGGGGAATATGGAGGTACACAACCGTGTAACTTTTAAAATTACACAGTCTACGATCGTAGAGTGATTTTACTCTACGATCTACGATCGTAGTCACTCTACGATTTGTACTCTACGATTTGTGAATTCACTCTACGATCGTGGACTAATCTACGATTGTAGAGTGAATTCACTCTACTATCTGGGGACTATTCTACGATCGTAGAGTGAAATCACTCTACGATCGTAGACCGCGTAACTTTAAAAGTTACACGGCTGTGTACCTCCATTTTTACCATATATATATATATATATATCAGAAAGGATCTGCCACGGACCTTTTGGACGAACTAACAAACGGACTTAAGGAAAAAGAGACGCGGGTCAAGCACAAAGGAAATTCGGGTCTTAAAAAATAAACCATGTGAAAGGGGCGAATTCAAATCAAATTCTTGGTTCTCTCAAACCCTTCAAATCGTGAATTACTGTCCTCTCAAACCCATCGCGAATTAAGTAGACTCTCAAACCCATCGTGAATTACTATCCTCTGAAACCCTTCAAATCGCGAATTATAGTCTCTCAAACCTCATCTCAGACTATGCTTTGTGCTTTTGAAGTCTAGGTTTTCGATTACTGTACTTTTGGGAACTGATGGTGCAATTTTGAAGATGTTTTCATCCTGCAATACCTAAAGTGCACGAGGTAACACTGCTTTCATTTTGTATTCGCGATTCTCCAAAAACATTGTGGTTTTTAAACTTATGTGTGCCCAAGCTTTTGAAAATGTAAATCTATGGCAGAAAGTTGTTTTGGTACAAAAAAGGAAATTTACCCTGCTTTGTGCTTTTGTGTATCAATGAGTCATAAAGGTAAAATTTACCCTGTTTTGGTGTTTTGCAAGCTGAAAAGGGTTTCATGAAATCCAAATAGGCATGTTAAAATGAACCAAATGATTAAGAAAATGAAATTTTCAGTTTTCAAGGGGTTGAACCAAACAGGGCCAATCTGGTCGTCACCTTGTCATGACGGCGCAACTCCCAACCCAAATGTAGATAATGATAGTTATTCATCTCTAGGTGATTGTAAAAATCCTCTTATAAAGGATATTTTCATTATAGAGTTTACAAAAGAAATTGTCCCATGCTTACTAATGTTTTGTTTTTCATTTCAGGATGAGATTTTGTGGTGCTCTTCACAGTGCCTCTAACTATGTTGCAAAGTATAAACCTGATGCTGTGTTTCTACTCTCTCATATTTTGTTTCCTGATATTGATTTGTTTATCTGTAATCATTTTTTTGACATTATTACTATCATCTTTTTGGCAGTTTTGAGAAACTAGAAGATTCAAATGGAAGCAATGCTGAGATTTTGGAAGCAATCCTGATGTTGATGCTGTGATGTTCAAATGTATGATTGCATTCTGCTGAGATTCTATTGAGATTCTGCATTTTGTATGACTGCCATATTGTTGGGCTGCATTCTGTATGATTTCAAATGTTGTTGGGATGCATTCTGTATGATGCTATTATAATTATTTAACATATTAATCAAATGCCTGCAAAGGTAGTAGTAAACATGTTCCTACTTGTAAGGATGACAGAGTCTGGCTTTGTCCTTGTGCAGAGCAGTGGAGTACTTTATCAGTTTGGTAGAATTGAATATTTTTTATAAGTTTGTTACTACTTGTAAGGTTTTATTTGAATCATTTTGTCTGACAAATACAATCTATTACTGCATTATTTTCTGGTTGGTGCAAAGATCAGTAGGTAATTAAATTCTGTTTGGTTTGTTCATAGTGTTATAGTAATGAGAAAATTTCTTCTCTACAATGCAAAACTTGCCAGAGATGTTTTGTATGTCCAAAATTCAATGTCTAATAGATGTTCCAAGACGAATGCAGGCAGACCATATAACAGTTTTGAATTTAGTTTTAAAGATTGGTCATGATCTACATGAAGGATTTATAGAGCAACATTTTATCGTTTCTGTGAGAAATTCCAATTCTCTGCTAACTAATCAATCACAAATTATGTTGAACCCCCTTCGACTCCATAAGCTTTACAACCTCCTTTGCCTTCCTCAATTCTCCATTCCTCACACAACGCTCCCAAAATTGTATTATATGTAATCAAGTCAGGACAAAAACCCATACCCTTCCCCTTCTTTACTAAAAACCTAATGACATTGCACCAATCCAATCTTCCATGACAAAACCCAAATGTCCTCAATTCTTCCAAATAAGCCATAAACCTAACAACCGATAAATCTTTTTGTTCATACAATGTTGAAAGTATCAAAGAACAAATTCTCCCATCGAGATCAAACCCATCATCTATCATATATTTTAATAATTCTAGAGCATAATCGACCTTCTTAATTCTACAAAGAGCTTTAATTAAAACATGAAAACTTGATTCTTCCATTCGAATATTCATCATCTCACTCTTCAAAACAACTTGTGGCATAATTCTGAGCCCTTCTGGGTTATTAGACAGAACTGAGAGCAAGGAATTGAGAGAATCCACAGATGGGTTACACTTAAAATCAAGTATTTTAAAGAAAACCTCAATTTCTTCTTGAATTCTATTCGAATTTCCATAAAATTCAATCAAATCGATAAAAATGTGTTCGGGTGTTTTAAAGTTTTCAACTTTTTCCAGGCGATCAAGAACTGGGTGGAGTTGGTGGAGCTGGGAGGTTTTCATTAGGGTTTTGATGACAAAATGGTAAGCATTTGGAGTTGGGTCACAATTATAAATGGCGAAAGAATCGATGAGAGATGAGAAAAGATGAGTTGTTGATAATGATGCTGATTCTTTGAGGGCTCGCATGACTTGCTGCTGGTTGAATGTCTCGTGCCATTTGGCATTGTAAGGTGAGAGTGACCATTTTCTACTTCTTGAAGAAATCGAAAACCTAGACTTCAAAAGCACAAAGCAGAGTCTGAGATGAGGTTTGAGAGACTAAAATCTGTAGAGATGAGGTTTGAGAGAAGGGTTTGCGATGGGTTTGCCATTTGGCTTTGTTTTTTAAGACCCGAATTTCCTTTGTGCTTTCAGATCAAAATTCTTGGTTCTCTCAAACCCTTCACATGGTTTATTTTTTAGGAACAATTACATATTCTAATACATTTTTAAAATTAATTACATCAATAGTGCACTCATATAATATTTATAATTTAATGCATTTAATGTTTTTATTTACATTAAAAGTGCATTCTTATCCTTTTAATTCAGTTGAGTGTTTTAATAGGTTACAATTTAACACTTTCTCCCTCCTCCCTTCATCATCCACACACCCCCAGTCCTCTCCATCTCTTTAATTTTCTCTCCCCCTCTCCACTTATCACTCATAATGGCCGACATTCACATCAACAACAACTCTGTCTTCTCTTCGTCCAACAAGAAGAGATCATTAACTTCTAATTCCGATGATGCCCTCGTTGTCCCCAAAAATCAGATGAAACCCTTTTGGGATCTGGACCCCGCCGCCGCTTTAGGCAATGACCGCCACGAGTTCAGTGAGCACAACGGTGTCAACATGTCCATTGAGGCCTCCGCCACCACCTCCTTCGCCGAACCTTTCTTCTTCATTTATCGTTCTTAATGCGGAAAAGAAGAAATATGAGAAAAGGAAGAGTTTTTTACCCGTTGATGTTGGGGCAAAATATAATGGAATATTCCTAGGCCTTGTATGTGAAAATGCTGGTGCCATCATCAAATGCATAACTATACGCCCTTGGGCAAGCTCTCTTAAAGATGGTTGAATAGAAAGATGGCTGACAAGTTGTTGGGTTTGCAAACTTCCCACTGCAGCAGTATTGGTCAAGTCCAAATGCCTCACAGGCACTCCTGCATGCAACCACACCCCTTGTGTAACGCCCCCAAAATAGGTATACATCACCTATTCTGAGTCGCCAATACATGGTATAAAATACAAATACAAACTTAATTATACAACCTTCGTGTAATATACGACAATACATAAACTGAGAGTTCTAATAGGAATATTGTCATCTAGACAATATCCACACTCAAAGGAGTCCTCATTACATTTATTGTCACACTATTTAACAGAATAGTGAGGACTAATAATGCTATCTTCTGGACCGTCACTCCTTTCCCCGACTCGCCCCAGCTATATTCTCATTTCCTGAAGAAAACAGTGAAAGAAAGGGTGAGCTCAACTAGCCCCGTAAGAAATAATATGACTAAGATAATGCAGAATAAATTATCAATAGTCTTTAACAATGTTAAACTGATAAAATACAATAGACATCAAGTTTAACTGCAGCGGAATAAGCAATCCATTAGAAGAGTCAAGTAGAGCATAATATCTATTATCTTCTATGATTTAAAAAATGTTTTCATCAACTTTTATCGCTGAGACTCAGCTTAATAAATAAACCACATCTTCTAATCATCCATGTACTATGGGCCAAGGATATTCATTAAATCATCAACGATCATGACTATACCGAATAATCCCTGGTCATAATCATACCAAAAACTATCCATCAATGTATTACAGGCCACTGAGGACTTTTACTACATTATTTATAACATTACAGGTCATGATTATACCGAATGATCCCTGGTCATAATCATACTAAGTCCATCTATGCACGTAAGCCAAAGATGACTTTCATTACAATATAAGCATGAGGATGATGACAATGATATAATAATTCAATAAAACAAGTTCAAGAATTAATTTATCCAAGAACTAATAACGTCCAAATTGTCAATATGATACTTCTTTATGGAGTAAAATTCAAGAATGTTCAGAAGAATATTTCCATGAAACAAATACTGGATGAAGCGCAAATATCAATGATATTCCACCAATTTCAAGGAGTATAGAAGTCAAAATTTTAACCAACTGAGTATAATAAAGAATATATGAAACTGCAAATGGATTTTCACCCGCTATGCGGTAATCCACGTATACAGATCATTTCCATAATTTAATAAGGAATGAATACAAAGGATCATTCACCATGCATGTGGTAATCCACATAGACATGTTATTCCAATAGAATAATAAAGAATGGAATAACAGAAGGATTCACCATGCGTACGATAGACTGCACAGACAAGTTATTACCAACAGAATAATAAATAATGGAACCAGGTCCGGCGTAAACGCATAGACAAGATATTCCGATAGAATAATAAATACGGAATAATAAATAATGGAACCAGGTCTAGCGTAAACGCACAGACAGGATATTCCAACAGAATAATAAAGAATGGAATAATAGAAGAATTTCACCATGTATGCGGTACTTCGCATAAACAGGTTATTCCAACATAATAATAAAGAATGGAATAACAGAAGAAGATCACCATGTATGCGGTACTTTGCATAAATATGTTATTCCAACATAATAATAAAGAATGGAATAACAGAAGTTCTCTTCATGAATACGAAAGAATAATATACCCCTTACCTTAAAAGAAACTGGATACTGGAAAAGTGAAGTAGCAGAATACTTTTCTTCTTTCTCTCTATAGTTTTTCTCTCTAGAGTTTTAGTGAATTCGTAGGAAATAATGAAGGAATGAGCTTCTATTTATAGAAAAACTGAAAGTGGCCCTTGGTCTTAACGAAGGGTCAAAATGACTCTTGGTAATATTGAAGAGACAACTACTATTTGCGAAGGGTCAATTAACTCTTGAGACACCGAAGGGGCAAATAACTCTTGAAACACCGAAGGGAAAAATAACTCTTGGAAAACTGAAGGGACAAATAACTCTTGGAAAACTGAATGGATAAATAACTGTTGGAAAATTGAAGGGACAAGTTACTATTAAAACTTTAAATCAACGATCCATATTGATTTACTATTATAATTTCAACCAACAGTCTGAAAAATTAACACATATCCTCATGGAATAATATTATATCCAAAAATGATTTGGATCGAAAAGAAATATATTTTTCAGATGAATAGTACCCCGTGAGTAGTAACTCGTGAATAGTACTCTGACACAAAAAGTACCCCGAATACCCGATTGAACAATATAACCTTCAGACATCAATTATTATCGAAATAAATGTCGATTTCCACTAACACAAATAATTTCAACACAATGGAGCTATCAAATTCATCTTTAATCAACACGAACTTATTCATCATTAATATCATAACTCACAATATTTATCAACCAGGTCGTTCCCAGGAAAGAGGGGGCTTTCCAATAAGGATTTTTCCCTATTGACGCGCAATCTGGTGACCAAACCTCTCATTGACAGAACTTCTAGACATTATAAATATTGTAATTTAATAATATGAATAATTTTATCGTCTCAATTATTGATTTAATAATATATCATATTATGCAGATGATACTGACAATAATCGAATCAATAATATGAGAGATATGATGCAACAATTACTGTAGCAATAATTGAGTATAACTGAGTGACTTATCACATAAGTATCAATAACCAATACCGTGTGCTACTATGCAACCACGCGTATTACTGTACTTTTACTACTGAGTAGTTCAACAGTTTTAACGGTAACACTTCCGCCGTTATCTTTATAAAAAAATAATTATGTCGTTTTCTTATTACGACAATGCTTCTGTTGTGGGGTCTACTAATAATTGTGCCGTCGTACTAATATTCCTTGACCAATCGAATATTATATAACCACTTGCTTACTTTGAAAAATTTATAAATATTACCCACAACTATAACATTATATTATATCCACACAATGATATTCAAAAATATATATCGAGAGAAATTTATCTTTACTCATGAAAGTTTGGGGTCTTACACCTTGCCTCTCCACCATCTTCACCAGCCACCTGCAGTTCTTTAGGAACCTTTCTTCTTCATTTACACTTGGCTTTCAAACATTCAAACCTATATAGAATTTCAATTTAACTTTCATGCAGTTGGTTGCCAAACTTTTAAATTAAGGTAGTCAATTCAGTTTTATTGGGTTACCAATTAATTAAAAAAAATCTATTATAGATTTTTTTAATTAATGCAGTTGGTAGCCAAACCTTAATACAAAGGTAACCAATTAAGTTTTATTGGGTTACCAATTAATTATAAAAAATCTATTATAGATTTTTTTTCATAGTGCAGTTGGTAGCCAAACCTTTAGACCAAGGTAACAAATTCAGTTTTATTAAGTTACCAATTTCATTTGAATGTGATGCAGTTTGGTAGCCAACCATTCATACAAAGGTAACTATTTTAATATTTATTAAGATTTATGGAGCGCAGACCACTGAAAGCCGACATATATAGACAAAGTTTAACATTATTATTTAGACTACTGAATGCCCACATATATGTTGCTTTGTATCCTATATTGCAGGGAACCCCGTTCGCAGATATCTGTGAACTTACTGATGTTCCTGAAGGACTAATAATGAGGACTATTGTCAGACTGGATGAGACATGCCGTGAATTTAGAAACTTTCCTACAATTATGGGCAACTCTGCGCTCCACAAAAAGATAGTGGTTAAATTCAGTTTTATTAAGTTACCAAAATTGGAATTTGAATTATTAATTATGATAGTTATTTAGGTTTCCTTATTAATGTGAATTGTACTATTTTTGTAATATGAGTCCTAATTACACTCTTTTTGTAATTATTTAGTTGATGCACTTTTCTTGTAATTACTTTCTATTTATTGTATATTTGTGTAAAAGACCTTATCTTTTTTATAGTGAGAAATTGTTGGGTAGGTTTTCCGGCCCATTAATATAATCTTTTTGTTTTTTGTTTTTTGTTTTTTTTTCATGGTAACGTTGGCATCCATTGCCAAAGTTGCATAAATTAATGAATTTCCTTCATTATAGTGATTGGCTTTTTAAACTCAACTTTAGATATTTTTTAACTTTAAATTAATATAATTTTTAGTTTTTTTTTATACTCCATTCGTTTCATATTATTTGATCATATTGACTTTTTAAGTCAACTTAAGAGATTTTTAAATTTAAAATTTACATACATAAATTCTTTTAATTGTAATTAATACAATGGTGAATATTATAAACTATCTAAAAAGTATTAATCATTGTAAATATCTCAATTTGACTTTCAAACTTCAATAATGGTAATATAATTTGGAACAGAGGAAATATAATTTTAGTCATCTTAATTTTGATTTTTAAAATGTCTCAAATCAACGACTTGAAGGACTCAATTAAATTTTTTTCCATTTTAAAGGACCAAATTAAAATTGGGTGACAACTTGGAGGGATACTTTTGTAATAACAATAATGATGATGATAATAATAATAATAATAATAATAATAATAATAATAATAGTTAGTTAATACCAACATTAACTAACCACTAAACTTGAGGAACTATATTTCTAGGGCTTTCTGCATTGCTAACTATACTAGAGGATTGCCTCCTTTGCTGCTGCCATTGTTTATATTATATCCAAAAATGATTTGGACCGAAAAAATATATATTTTTCGGATGAATAGTACCCCGTGAATAGTAACTCATGAATAGTAACTCGTGAATAGTACTCCGACATAAAAAGTACCCCGAATACCCGATTAAACAATATAACCTTCAGACATCAATTATTATCGAAATAAATGTCGATTTCTACTAACACAAATAATTTCAACACAATGAAGCTATCAAATTCATCTTTAATCAACACGAACTTATTCATCATTAATATCATAACTCACAATATTTATCAACCAGGTCGTTCCCAGGAAAGAGGGGGCTTTCCAATAAGGATTTTTCCCTATTGACGCGCAATCTGGTGACCAAACCTCTCCTTGATAGAACTTCTAGACATTATAAATATTGTAATTTAATAATATGAATAATTTTATTGTCTCAATTATTGATTTAATAATATATCATATTATGCAGATGATACTGACAATAATCGAATCAATAATATGAGAGATATGATGCAACAATTACTGTAGCAATAATTGAGTATAACTGAGTGACTTATCACATAAGTATCAATAACCAATACCGTGTGCTACTATGCAACCACGCGTATTACTGTACTTTTACTACTGAGTAGTTCAACAGTTTTAACGGTAACACTTCCGCCGTTATCTTTATAAAAAGATAATTCTGTCGTTTTCTTATTACGACAATGCTTCTGTTGTGGGGTCCACCAATGATTGTGCCGTCGTACGAATATTCTGTGTTAAAATGAATATTTCCTGACCAATCAAATATTATATAACCACTTGCTTACTTTGAAAAATTTATAAATATTACCCACAATTATAACATTATATTATATCCACACAATTATATTCAAAAATATATATCGAGAGAAATTTATCTTTATTCATAAAAGTTTGGGGTCTTACACTTTGCCTCTCCACCATCTTCACCAGCCACCTGCAGTTCTTTAGGAACCTTTCTTCTTCATTTACACATGGCTTTCAAACATTCACACCTGTATAGAATTTCAAACTTTCATGCAGTTGGTTGCCAAACTTTTAAATCAAGGTAGTCAATTCAGTTTTATTGGGTTACCAATTAATTAAAAAAAATCTATTATAGATTTTAATTAATGTAGTTGGTAGCCAAACCTTAATACAAAGGTAATCAATTCAGTTTTATTGGGTTATCAATTAATTATAAAAAATCTATTATAGATTTTTTTTTATAGTGCAGTTGGTAGCCAAACCTTTAGACCAAGGTAACAAATTCAGTTTTATTAAGTTACTAATTTCATTTGAATGTGATGCAATTTGGTAGCCAACTATTCATACAAAGGTAACCATTTTAATATTTATTAAGTTTTATGGAGCGCAGACCACTGAAAGCCCACATATATAGACAAAGTTTAACACTATTATTTAGAATACTGAATTCCCACATATATGTTGCTTTGTATCCTATATTGCAGGGAACCCCATTCGCAGATATTTGTGAGCTTACTGATGTTCCTGAAGGACTAATAGTGAGGACCATTGTCAGATTGGATGAGACATGCCGTGAATTTAGAAACGTTGCTGCAATTATGGGCAACTCTGCGCTCCACAAAAAGATAGTGGTTAAATTCAGTTTTATTAAGTTACCAAAATTTGAATTTGAATTTGAATTATTAATTATGGCAGTTATTTAGGTTTCCTTATTAATGTGAATTGTACTATTTTTGTAATATGGGTCCTAATTACACTCCTTTTGTAATTATTTAGTTGATACACTTTTCATGTAATTACTTTCTATTTGTTGTATACTTATGTAACGGACTCTATCTTTTTTATAGTGAGAAATTGTTGGGTAGGTTTTCCGGGCCATTAATATAATCTTTTTGTTTTTTGTTTTTTGGTTTTTTTTCATGGTAACGTTGGCATCCATTGCCAAAATTGCATAAATTAATGAATTTCCATCATTATAGTGATTGGCTTTTTAAACTCAACTTTAGATATTTTTTAACTTTAAATTAACATAATTTTTAGTTTTTTTTATACTCCATTCGTTTCATATTATTTGATCATATTGACTTTCTAAGTCAACTTAAGAGATTTTTAAATTTAAAATTTACATACATAAATTCTTTTAATTGTAATTAATACAATGGTGAATATTATAAACTATCTAAAAAGTATTAATCATTGTAAATATCTCAATTTGACTTTCAAACTTCAATAATGGTAATATAATTTGGAACAGAGGAAGTATAATTTTAGTCATCTTAATTTTGATTTTTAAAATGTCTCAAATCAACGGCTTGAAGGACTCAATTAATTTTTTTGCCATTTTAAAGGACCAAATTAAAATTGGGTGACAACTTGGAGGGATACATTTGTAATAACAATAATGATGATGATAATAATAATAATAATAATAATAGTTAGTTAATACCAACATTAACTAACCACTAAACTTGAGGAACTATATTTCTAGGGCTTTCTGCATTGCTAACTATACTAGAGGATTGCCTCCTTTGCTGCTGCCATTGTTTATATAAACTCGAAAACATTCCGGTTTTGTGGCACAGACTTTTGAAGTTTTTGGTGAAGCTAATGGCATAAATGGCAAGAGCAAGTGTTGATGTGCCTCCTGCTAATCCAAATAACACCCAAAAGCTGCTTAGGCCAATGCTAGCGTCTTCATTAGAAATGGAATTCAAATCCACACATTTCTCAGAGACAATGTATTGGTTTTCGAGGTCTCGAAGCTTCCCACTTTCAATGACATTCATGAGTGCCTTGTTTATATCTGGAAGCATTGAAAAGTTCTTCTGAAGAAGAATGATTATTGCCTTTGTGAATATATATATAGTCATAAGACTCATAACATATTTACTTTAGCCGCCTTCGCCTGATGTTGCATGAATTCTAAAAAGCTCCTAAACGTACCGTCGTTCGTCAATTGATTAGTGTTGGTGTTTACAAGAGGATTATCGCCATCCTGTTGCACATTGTCCTGACTATTGATCTGTGGAGAATCAACGGTTTCCTGTGCTCCATTGATAATCTCAACATTCTCAGATGTCATTTTCAGATACTGCCACAAAATAAAAGGTTAATTTACATGTAACATATTATCCCTATATTCTGACCGACCAATAAAATAGCACATAAACTTATGTAGGTCATACTAGCGAAGGAATTCCCCGTCTCTCCCCTCCTAGTACTATTCTCACATCTTAGCCAGGGATCATATCCCTAAGCTCTGATACCAACTGTGACGCCTCCAAAAATAGGTATACATCACCCATCTTGAGTCGCCAGATACATAGTACAGAATTCAAATACAACTTACTAATACAACTGTCTTGTACAATACGACAAAACATATCTGTGAGTTTGAATACAATTATTGTCTACTAGAGATCATACAAACTCAAAAGGAGTCCTTAATACAATTATTGTCACACTATTTAACAGAATAGTGAGGACTACTAATACTATTCTCTGGTCCATCACTCCGCTCCCCGACTTGTCCCAGCTATATTCTCATTTCCTGAAGAGAACAGTGAAAGAAAGGGTGAGCTCAACTAGCCCAGTAAGAAATATTATGACTAAGATAATGCAGAATAAATTATCATTAGCCTTCAACAGTGTTAAACTGATAAAATACAACAAACATCAAGTTTAACTGCAGCGGAACCAGCAATCCATATAAAAACTACTATCTTTTAAGATTTAAAAGGTTTTTCATCATCGTTATAGCTGAGACTCAGCTTAATAAATATTCCACAACATCGAATCACCCCTGCACTACGGCCAAGGATATTCTTTAGTATCACGACCACAATTATCCATGCACTACGGGCTAAAGATAATCGTGTTTTCATCAACGGTCCTGATCATGCCATAAAACAATTCATCTTTGCACTACGACCAAAGAGAATCCATAGCCATAATCATACCAAAAATTGTCCATCAATGCACTACGGGCCAATGAGGACTTTTAATTTTTACATCATTTATAACATTACGGTCATGATTATATCGAATAATCCCTGGTCATAATCATACCAAGGCCATCTATGCACTACAGGCCACAGATGACTTTCAAAAATATAAATAAGAGGATGATGACAATGATATAAGAATTCAATAAAACAAGTTCAAGAATTATTTTATCCAGGAATTATTAACGTCCAAATTGTCAACACGATACTGTTTTGTGGTGTAAAATTTAAGAATGCTCAGAAGAATATTACCATGAAAAGATACTTGATGAAGCGCAAATATCAAGGATATTCCACTAATTTCATGGAGTATAGAAGTCAAAGTTTTATCCAACTGAGTAATACCGAATACAATAACAAAAGATATCACCATGCATGCGATAGAGACCGCACAAACAGGTTATTCCCGCAGAATAATAATAACGGAACCAGGTCAGGTGAAATTCACACCGACAGGATGTTCCAACAGAATAATAAATGCGGAATAGTAAATGATGGAACCAGGTCCGGCGTATAGCACAAACAGGATATTCTGACAGAATAATAAAGACGGAATAATAAAAATGGAACCAGGTCCGGCGTATAGCACAGACAGGATATTCCGATAGAATAATAGAAGAATGTCACCAAGTATAGGGTAGACCGCGTATACAGGTTATTCCAACAGAATAATAAGAAATGGAATAACAACAGTTCTCTTCATGAATAAGAAAGAATAACACCCCTTACGAGTACAACAAATAATATTCCCTACCTTGGAAGAACCGGATATAAGTGAAGTAGCAGAATACTTTTCTTCTTTCTCTCTATACTTTCTCTCTCTATAGCTTGAGCGAATTCGTAAGAAATAATGAAGGAATGAGCTTTCTATTTATAGAAAAACTGAGGGTGGCTCTTGGTCTTAACAAAGGGTCAAAATGACTTTTGGTAATATTGAAGAGAAAACTACTATTTGTGAAGGGTTAATTATCCCTTGGAACACCGAAGAGGCAGTTAACTCTTGGTAATATTGAAGGGACAACTACTATTTACGAAGGTAATTACTATTTACGAAGGTAATTACTATTTACGAAGGTAATTACTATTTATGAAAAAAACTCTTAGATGATGACATCTGGCCCCCCACAAATAATTAAACTTACCACAAACGTCTAATAATAGACTCTTTATATACATCAAGGATTGAATAAAAATTACCAGAAATCATTTTATCAACACATATTTAATCTTTCAACAATTATTATAACTTGTCGTCTCAATTATTGTTTAAATAATATAACATATTATACAGATGATATTGTGACAATAATTGAATCAATAATATAAAAGATATGATGCAACGATTACTGTAGCAATAATTGAGTATAGCTGAGTGACTTTTTACGTAAGCATCAATAATCAATACCGTGTGCTACTATGCAACCACGCGTATTACTGTACTTTTACTACCGAGTAGTTCAACAGTTTTAACGGTAACACCTCCGCCGTTATTTTCATAAAGTATTTTTGTCGTTTTCTCAATCCGATAATAATTCCGTTGTGGGGTCCACTAATGATTGTGCCGTCGTACGAATATTCCCCGACAAAAAGAATATTCCCCGACCAAACGAATATTTTATAACAACTTGCGTACTTTGCAACATTTATAAATATTACCCACAAATATAACATTATAATAAATCCACACCATAATTTTCAAAAATATAATTCGAGAAAATTAAATATTTATTCATAAAATCTGGGGTCTCACAATCTCCTCTCCTTATGAAATTTCGCCCTTGAAATTTACGTACGTACCTGGTATGCCGAACAGGTGAGGATACCTTGACTTCACTTCAATTTCTAACTCTTGAGGTATAACCTTTGAGCATCGAATATGATCATTCTTATCAAAGATGTTAACACGTATCTCCTCATACGTTAAATCTTCTGCTATCTCGTCCGGTTTTAAATTAATAATGTGGTTCGGGTCGTCCACATATTTATGTAACATCGATACGAAAAAAAAAATGTTCTGAACACGCAACATACTTGGCGATAAAATGAGTCTATAAGCCACAATTCCTACTTGATCAAGGATTTCAAATGGGCCAATAAAATCAAGCGTTTAGACTTCCTCTATTCGTCAATTCTTGCTTCTAGAATAACGCCCTCTTGAACCTTCTTAATTCTTCAAATTCATCAGTTCTGAGTGTGTAGCTTGAGCGGCTTTAACTTTATCGATTAAAGTCGATTCTACTTGTATATTCGTTATCTTCACGTGAGTTCGTATATTCGCACTTGTGATCGCATACGATCTTCTATACAACGCGTCAGGTACCACGTTCCCTTTTCCACGATGTTATTAAATGATATGATCGTAATCTTCAACAGCTCGAGCCAACGTCTTTGGTACGTTATACGTTCATTTTAGGTGAAGAAAATATTTGAGGGTTTAAGAAATGGGTTTTGTACTGAGGTCAATACAAAATTCGATTTCACGCTCCAGGGTAGGCTAAGAAGTCTTCAAGAATACGTCAGAAAATTTATTAACACTAGAAATATCATTCAAAATTGTGACCCTCATCCAAGACTTGGATAACACTTCACATTGATACCTATCAACTTGTCATCGTCATTCACGACGTCTCCTACGGAAAATCTGTCTTCAGTGCATTCCACATAAGGAAGTCAACAATGAAAGGACTGGGCTCTTTATTTATGGCTTGAAATGACAATGATTGACTTTAGTGGTTTAGTTGCTTGAATTCGCATAACAGGTTTGTTAGGAATATGAAAGCTAACAACCTTACGAAAAGCATGATGAGTAGTTAACCAATCGATTCCTAAAATCGCATCAAAGGCAAGTATTTTCAAAGAGATAAGATTGACAGGTAACGTGAAAGTGTTGATTTGAATCAAACAAGATTTATAAATAGTGGAGGTAACGAAGGTTTCTCCTAATGGAGTTTTAATAGATGAATCAAAGTTTAACTTCTCCGAAGTTAAGTACAAACATTGAACACAACTAGGTGAAATAAAAGAGTGAGTAGAACCGGTATCTAACATGGTATAGACTTCGCAAGAGTTTATGACTAACATACCCGTGATAATTTTATTCAGGTTCCTCGTTACGAAAAAAACGCTCTCTCTCTCTTAAACTATCGGCTTTGGCTTACCTGGGACATCCTTTGGTGCCTCCATCCTAGCTGAACTTGTCTTCGGTGAACGACAAAATCGGGCTAGGTGACCTTCTCTTCCACAATTATAGCATGCTTTGGACGACATCACACAATTTGGACTGATGTGTCCCTCCCCTCCGCATTTGAAACATATGATAGGTGGTCGTTCTCCTTCCTTAACGACAGGTGATGGTGCTGACGTCTTTCCATCATTGTTGAATCTTCTCTTCTTGAAATGTCCATTCTTATTGTTTTGGCCCTGATTACCACCGAAGTGGTTACCATTTTTGGCCTGTTGATTCCCTTCACGCTTGTTGTCACCGCTTCGATGACCACTCTCGCTGGTATTATAATTTTTCTGGCTGCTCTCTTTTAGTTGAGTTGACTCGTTATCGCGCTCCACTAACTGAGCCCTATTTATAACATCTGAATATAAACACAATTTATGAGAAATAAGATGTTGACGTATCTCCGGCTTCAAACCTCTTAAAAACATTCGCGCCATCTCTCTTCATTATCCACCAAGTGGGACGCAAACCGGGATAACTCCGCAAATTTTGCCTCGTATTGCGACACGGTCATATTGTTTTGTTCCAACTTGATAAATTCCACCTCCTTCATGTGGCGAATACTTTCGGGAAAGTATTTATCGTTGAACAGCTCCTGGAACTTCTCCCAAGATATCTTCAGTACAGCAGGTTGAGTACGTTTTACCGATTCCCACCAGTAATCTGCCTCTCCGCGCAACATAAAGGCGGCAAAGGGAACCTTTTACTCCTCGGAGCATCCCAAGACATCAAATATCTTGGTGATCTGCTTTATCCATGTTTCCGCCATAAGTGGTTTTGGCTCTCCCTTAAACTCCGGTGGTCCCAGCTCCTTGAACTGTTTAGCGGTAACCAACCGTGGATTGCCATTGTTTCCTCATGCATTATGAACAGTAGCCGCCTTCGCCTGATGTTGCATGAATTCTAAAAAGCTCCTAAACGTACCGTCGTTCGTCAATTGATCAGTGTTGGTGTTTACAAGAGGATTATCGCCATCCTGTTGCACATTGTCCTGACTATTGATCTGTGGAGAATCAACGGTTTCCTGTGCTCCATTGATAATCTCAACATTCTCAGATGTCATTTTCAGATACTGCCACAAAATAAAAGGTTAATTGACATGTAACATATTATCCCTATATTCTGACCGGCCAATAAAATAGCACATAAACTTATGTAGGTCATACTAGCGAAGGAATTCCCCGTCTCTCCCCTCCTAGTACTATTCTCACATCTTAGCCAGGGATCATATCCCTAAGCTCTGATACCAACTGTGACGCCTCCAAAAATAGGTATACATCACCCATCTTGAGTCGCCAGATACATGGTACAGAATTCAAATACAACTTACTAATACAACTGTCTTGTACAATACGACAAAACATATCTGTGAGTTTGAATACAATTATTGTCTACTAGAGATCATACAAACTCAAAAGGAGTCCTTATTACAATTATTGTCACACTATTTAACAGAATAGTGAGGACTACTAATACTATTCTCTGGTCCATCACTCCGTTCCCCGACTCGTCCCAGCTATATTCTCATTTCCTGAAGAGAACAGTGAAAGAAAGGGTGAGCTCAACTAGCCCAGTAAGAAATATTATGACTAAGATAATGCAGAATAAATTATCATTAGCCTTCAACAGTGTTAAACAGATAAAATACAACAAACATCAAGTTTAACTGCAGCGGAACCAGCAATCCATATAAAAACTACTATCTTTTAAGATTTAAAAGGTTTTTCATCATCGTTATAGCTGAGACTCAGCTTAATAAATATTCCACAACATCGAATCACCCCTGCACTACGGCCAAGGATATTCTTTAGTATCACGACCACAATTATCCATGCACTACGGGCTAAAGATAATCGTGTTTTCATCAACGGTCCTGATCATGCCATAAAACAATTCATCTTTGCACTACGGCCAAAGAGAATCCATAGCCATAATCATACCAAAAACTGTCCATCAATGCACTACGGGCCAATGAGGACTTTTAATTTTTACATCATTTATAACATTACGGTCATGATTATACCGAATAATCCCTGGTCATAATCATACCAAGTCCATCTATGCACTACAGGCCACAGATGACTTTCAAAAATATAAATAAGAGGATGATGACAATGATATAAGAATTCAATAAAACAAGTTCAAGAATTATTTTATCCAGGAATTATTAACGTCCAAATTGTCAACACGATACTGTTTTGTGGTGTAAAATTCAAGAATGCTCAGAAGAATATTACCATGAAAAGATACTTGATGAAGCGCAAATATCAAGGATATTCCACTAATTTCATGGAGTATAGAAGTCAAAGTTTTATCCAACTGAGTAATACCGAATACAATAACAAAAGATATCACCATGCATGCGATAGAGACCGCACAAACAGGTTATTCCCGCAGAATAATAATAACGAAATCAGGTCAGGTAAAATTCACACCGACAGGATGTTCCAACAGAATAATAAATGCGGAATAGTAAATGATGGAACCAGGTCCGGCGTATAACACAAATAGGATATTCTGACAGAATAATAAAGACGGAATAATAAAAATGGAACCAGGTCCGGCGTATAGCACAGACAGGATATTCCGACAGAATAATAGAAGAATGTCACCAAGTATAGGGTAGACCGCGTATACAGGTTATTCCAACAGAATAATAAGAAATGGAATAACAACAGTTCTCTTCATGAATAAGAAAGAATAACACCCCTTACGAGTACAACAAATAATATTCCCTACCTTGGAAGAACCGGATATAAGTGAAGTAGCAGAATACTTTTCTTCTTTCTCTCTATACTTTCTCTCTCTATAGCTTGAGCGAATTCGTAAGAAATAATTAAGGAATGAGCTTTCTATTTATAGAAAAACTGAGGGTGGCTCTTGGTCTTAACGAAGGGTCAAAATGACTCTTGGTAATATTGAAGAGACAACTACTATTTGTGAAGGGTTAATTATCCCTTGGAACACCGAAGAGGCAGTTAACTCTTGGTAATATTGAAGGGACAACTACTATTTACGAAGGTAATTACTATTTACGAAGGTAATTACTATTTACGAAGGTAATTACTATTTATGAAAAAAACTCTTAGATGATGACATCTGGCCTCCTCCCCCCCCCCACAAATAATTAAACTTACCACAAACGTCTGATAATAGACTCTTTATATACATCAAGGATTGAATAAAAATTACCAGAAATCATTTTATCAACACATATTTAATCTTTCAACAATTATTATAACTTGTCGTCTCAATTATTGTTTAAATAATATAACATATTATACAGATGATATTGTGACAATAATTGAATCAATAATATAAAAGATATGATGCAACGATTACTGTAGCAATAATTGAGTATAGCTGAGTGACTTTTTACGTAAGCATCAATAATCAATACTGTGTGCTACTATGCAACCACGCGTATTACTGTACTTTTACTACCGAGTAGTTCAACAGTTTTAACGGTAACACCTCCGCCGTTATTTTCATAAAGTATTTTTGTCGTTTTCTCAATCCGATAATAATTCCGTTGTGGGGTCCACTAATGATTGTGCCGTCGTACGAATATTCCCCGACAAAAAGAATATTCCCCGACCAAACGAATATTTTATAACAACTTGCGTACTTTGCAACATTTATAAATATTACCCACAACTATAACATTATATCAAATCCACACCATAATTTTCAAAAATATAATTCGAGAAAATTAAATATTTATTCATAAAATCTGGGGTCTCACAATCTCCTCTCCTTATGAAATTTCGCCCTCGAAATTTACGTACGTACCTGGTATGCCGAACAGGTGAGGATACCTTGACTTCACTTCAATTTCTAACTCTTGAAGTATAACCTTTGAGCATCGAATATGATCCTTCTTATCAAAGATGTTAACACGTATCTCCTCATACGTTAAATCTTCTGCTATCTCGTCCGGTTTTAAATTAATAATGTGGTTCGGGTCGTCCACATATTTATGTAACATCGATACGAAAAAAAAATGTTCTGAACACACAACATACTTGGCGATAAAATGATTCTATAAGCCACAATTCCTACTTGATCAAGGATTTCAAATGGGCCAATAAAATCAAGCGTTTAGACATCCTCTATTCGTCAATTCTTGCTTCTAGAATAACGCCCTCTTGAACCTTCTTAATTCTTCACATTCATCAGTTCTGAGTGTGTAGCTTGAGCGGCTTTAACTTTATCGATTAAAGTCGATTCTACTTGTATATTCGTTATCTTCACGTGAGTTCGTATATTCGCACTTGTGATCGCATACGATCTTCTATACAACGCGTCAGATACCACGTTCGCTTTTCCACGATGGTATTAAATGATATGATCGTAATCTTCAACAGCTCGAGCCAACGTCTTTGGCACGTTATACGTTCATTTTAGGTGAAGAAAATATTTGAGGGTTTAAGAAATGGGTTTTGTACTGAGGTCAATACAAAATTCAATTTCACGCTCCAGGGTAGGCTAAGAAGTCTTCAAGAATACGTCAGAAAATTTATTAACACTAGAAATATCATTCAAAATTGTGACCCTCATCCAAGACTTGGATAACACTTCACATTGATACCTATCAACTTGTCATCGTCATTCACGACGTCTCCTACGAAAAATCTGTCTTCGGTGCATTCCACATAAGGAAGTCAACAATGAAAGGACTGGGCTCTTTATTTATGGCTTGAAATGACAATGATTGACTTTAGTGGTTTAGTTGCTTGAATTCGCATAACAGGTTTGTTAGGAATATGAAAGCTAACAACCTTACGAAAAGCATGATGAGTAGTTAACCAATCGATTCCTAAAATTGCATCAAAGGCAAGTATTTTCAAAGAGATAAGATTGACAGGTAACGTGAAAGTGTTGATTTGAATCAAACAAGATTTATAAATAGTGGAGGTAACGAAGGTTTCTCCTAATGGAGTTTTAATAGATGAATCAAAGTTTAACTTCTCCGAAGTTAAGTACAAACATTGAACACAACTAGGTGAAATAAAAGAGTGAGTAGAACCGGTATCTAACATGGTATAGACTTCGCAAGAGTTTATGACTAACATACCCGTGATAATTTTATTCAGGTTCCTCGTTACGAAAAAAACGCTCTCTCTTTCTTAAACTATCGGCTTTGGCTTACCTGGGACATCCTTTGGTGCCTCCATCCTAGCTGAACTTGTCTTCGGTGAACGACAAAATCGGGCTAGGTGACCTTCTCTTCCACAATTATAGCATGCTTTGGACGACATCGCACAATTTGGACTGATGTGTCCCTCCCCTCCGCATTTGAAACATATGATAGGTGGTCGTTCTCCTTCCTTAACGACAGGTGATGGTGCTGACGTCTTTCCATCTTTGTTGAATCTTCTCTTCTTGAAATGTCCATTCTTATTGTTTTGGTCCTAATTACCACCGAAGTGGTTACCATTTTTGGCCTGTTGATTCCCTTCACGCTTGTTGTCACCGCTTCGATGACCACTCTCGCTGGTATTATAATTTTTCTGGCTGCTCTCTTTTAGTTGAGTTGACTCGTTATCGTGCTCCACTAACTGAGCCCTATTTATAACATCTGAATATAAACACAATTTATGAGAAATAAGATGTTGACGTATCTCCGGCTTCAAACCTCTTAAAAACATTCGCGCCATCTCTCTTCATTATCCACCAAGTGGGACGCAAACCGGGATAACTCCGCAAATTTTGCCTCGTATTGCGACACGGTCATATTATTTTGTTCCAACTTGATAAATTCCACCTCCTTCATGTGGCGAATACTTTCGGGAAAGTATTTATCGTTGAACAGCTCCTGGAACTTCTCCCAAGATATCTTCAGTACAGCAGGTTGAGTACGTTTTACCGATTCCCACCAGTAATCTGCCTCTCCGCGCAACATAAAGGCGGCAAAGGGAACCTTTTACTCCTCGGAGCATCCCAAGACATCAAATATCTTGGTGATCTGCTTTATCCATGTTTCCGCCATAAGTGGTTTTGGCTCTCCCTTAAACTCCGGTGGTCCCAGCTCCTTGAACTGTTTAGCGGTAACCAACCGTGGATTGCCATTGTTTCCTCATGCATTATGAACAGTAGCCGCCTTCGCCTGATGTTGCATGAATTCTAAAAAGCTCCTAAACGTACCGTCGTTCGTCAATTGATCAGTGTTGGTGTTTACAAGAGGATTATCGCCATCCTGTTGCACATTGTCCTGACTATTGATCTGTGGAGAATCAACGGTTTCCTGTGCTCCATTGATAATCTCAACATTCTCAGATGTCATTTTCAGATACTGCCACAAAATAAAAGGTTAATTGACATGTAAAATATTATCCCTATATTCTGACCGGCCAATAAAATAGCACATAAACTTATGTAGGTCATACTAACGAAGGAATTCCCCGTCTCTCCCCTCCTAGTACTATTCTCACATCTTAGCCAGGGATCATATCCCTAAGCTCTGATACCAACTGTGACGCCTCCAAAAATAGGTATACATCACCCATCTTGAGTCGCCAGATACATGGTACAGAATTCAAATACAACTTACTAATACAACTGTCTTGTACAATACGACAAAACATATCTGTGAGTTTGAATACAATTATTGTCTACTAGAGATCATACAAACTCAAAAGGAGTCCTTATTACAATTATTGTCACACTATTTAACAGAATAGTGAGGACTACTAATACTATTCTCTGGTCCATCACTCCGTTCCCCGACTCGTCCCAGCTATATTCTCATTTCCTGAAGAGAACAATGAAAGAAAGGGTGAGCTCAACTAGCCCAGTAAGAAATATTATGACTAAGATAATGCAGAATAAATTATCATTAGCCTTCAACAGTGTTAAACTGATAAAATACAACAAACATCAAGTTTAACTGCAGCGGAACCAGCAATCCATATAAAAACTACTATATTTTAAGATTTAAAAGGTTTTTCATCATCGTTATAGCTGAGACTCAGCTTAATAAATATTCCACAACATCGAATCACCCCTGCACTACGGCCAAGGATATTCTTTAGTATCACGACCACAATTATCCATGCACTACGGGCTAAAGATAATCGTGTTTTCATCAACGGTCCTGATCATGCCATAAAACAATTCATCTTTGCACTACGGCCAAAGAGAATCCATAGCCATAATCATACCAAAAACTGTCCATCAATGCACTACGGGCCAATGAGGACTTTTAATTTTTACATCATTTATAACATTACGGTCATGATTATACCGAATAATCCCTGGTCATAATCATACCAAGTCCATCTATGCACTACAGGCCACAGATGACTTTCAAAAATATAAATAAGAGGATGATGACAATGATATAAGAATTCAATAAAACAAGTTCAAGAATTATTTTATCCAGGAATTATTAACGTCCAAATTGTCAACACGATACTGTTTTGTGGTGTAAAATTCAAGAATGCTCAGAAGAATATTACCATTAAAAGATACTTGATGAAGCGCAAATATCAAGGATATTCCACTAATTTCATGGAGTATAGAAGTCAAAGTTTTATCCAACTGAGTAATACCGAATACAATAACAAAAGATATCACCATGCATGCGATAGAGACCGCACAAACAGGTTATTCCCGCAGAATAATAATAACGGAACCAGGTCAGGTAAAATTCACACCGACAGGATGTTCCAACAGAATAATAAATGCGGAATAGTAAATGATGGAACCAGGTCCGGCGTATAGCACAAACAGGATATTCTGACAGAATAATAAAGACGGAATAATAAAAATGGAACCAGGTCCGGCGTATAGCACAGACAGGATATTCCGACAGAATAATAGAAGAATGTCACCAAGTATAGGGTAGACCGCGTATACAGGTTATTCCAACAGAATAATAAGAAATGGAATAACAACAGTTCTCTTCATGAATAAGAAAGAATAACACCCCTTACGAGTACAACAAATAATATTCCCTACCTTGGAAGAACCGGATATAAGTGAAGTAGCAGAATACTTTTCTTCTTTCTCTCTATACTTTCTCTCTCTATAGCTTGAGCGAATTCGTAAGAAATAATGAAGGAATGAGCTTTCTATTTATAGAAAAACTGAGGGTGGCTCTTGGTCTTAACGAAGGGTCAAAATGACTCTTGGTAATATTGAAGAGACAACTACTATTTGTGAAGGGTTAATTATCCCTTGGAACACCGAAGAGGCAGTTAACTCTTGGTAATATTGAAGGGACAACTACTATTTACGAAGGTAATTACTATTTACGAAGGTAATTACTATTTACGAAGGTAATTACTATTTATGAAAAAAACTCTTAGATGATGACATCTGCCCCCCCCCCCCCCCCACAAATAATTAAACTTACCACAAACGTCTGATAATAGACTCTTTATATACATCAAGGATTGAATAAAAATTACCAGAAATCATTTTATCAACACATATTTAATCTTTCAACAATTATTATAACTTGTCGTCTCAATTATTGTTTAAATAATATAACATATTATACAGATGATATTGTGACAATAATTGAATCAATAATATAAAAGATATGATGCAACGATTACTGTAGCAATAATTGAGTATAGCTGAGTGACTTTTTACGTAAGCATCAATAATCAATACCGTGTGCTACTATGCAACCACGCGTATTACTGTACTTTTACTACCGAGTAGTTCAACAGTTTTAACGGTAACACCTCCGCCGTTATTTTCATAAAGTATTTTTGTCGTTTTCTCAATCCGATAATAATTCCGTTGTGGGGTCCACTAATGATTGTGCCGTCGTACGAATATTCCCCGACAAAAAAAATATTCCCCGACCAAACGAATATTTTATAACAACTTGCGTACTTTGCAACATTTATAAATATTACCCACAACTATAACATTATATCAAATCCACACCATAATTTTCAAAAATATAATTCGAGAAAATTAAATATTTATTCATAAAATCTGGGGTCTCACAATCTCCTCTCCTTATGAAATTTCGCCCTCGAAATTTACGTACGTACCTGGTATGCCGAACAGGTGAGGATACCTTGACTTCACTTCAATTTCTAACTCTTGAAGTATAACCTTTGAGCATCGAATATGATCCTTCTTATCAAAGATGTTAACACGTATCTCCTCATACGTTAAATCTTCTGCTATCTCGTCCGGTTTTAAATTAATAATGTGGTTCGGGTCGTCCACATATTTATGTAACATCGATACGAAAAAAAAATGTTCTGAACACACAACATACTTGGCGATAAAATGAGTCTATAAGCCACAATTCCTACTTGATCAAGGATTTCAAATGGGCCAATAAAATCAAGCGTTTAGACTTCCTCTATTCGTCAATTCTTGCTTCTAGAATAACGCCCTCTTGAACCTTCTTAATTCTTCACATTCATCAGTTCTGAGTGTGTAGCTTGAGCGGCTTTAACTTTATCGATTAAAGTCGATTCTACTTGTATATTCGTTATCTTCACGTGAGTTCGTATATTCGCACTTGTGATCGCATACGATCTTCTATACAACGCGTCAGGTACCACGTTCGCTTTTCCACGATGGTATTAAATGATATGATCGTAATCTTCAACAGCTCGAGCCAACGTCTTTGGCACGTTATACGTTCATTTTAGGTGAAGAAAATATTTGAGGGTTTAAGAAATGGGTTTTGTACTGAGGTCAATACAAAATTCAATTTCACGCTCCAGGGTAGGCTAAGAAGTCTTCAAGAATACGTCAGAAAATTTATTAACACTAGAAATATCATTCAAAATTGTGACCCTCATCCAAGACTTGGATAACACTTCACATTGATACCTATCAACTTGTCATCGTCATTCACGACGTCTCCTACGAAAAATCTGTCTTCGGTGCATTCCACATAAGGAAGTCAACAATGAAAGGACTGGGCTCTTTATTTATGGCTTGAAATGACAATGATTGACTTTAGTGGTTTAGTTGCTTGAATTCGCATAACAGGTTTGTTAGGAATATGAAAGCTAACAACCTTACGAAAAGCATGATGAGTAGTTAACCAATCGATTCCTAAAATTGCATCAAAGGCAAGTATTTTCAAAGAGATAAGATTGACAGGTAACGTGAAAGTGTTGATTTGAATCAAACAAGATTTATAAATAGTGGAGGTAACGAAGGTTTCTCCTAATGGAGTTTTAATAGATGAATCAAAGTTTAACTTCTCCGAAGTTAAGTACAAACATTGAACACAACTAGGTGAAATAAAAGAGTGAGTAGAACCGGTATCTAACATGGTATAGACTTCGCAAGAGTTTATGACTAACATACCCGTGATAATTTTATTCAGGTTCCTCGTTACGAAAAAAACGCTCTCTCTTTCTTAAACTATCGGCTTTGGCTTACCTGGGACATCCTTTGGTGCCTCCATCCTAGCTGAACTTGTCTTCGGTGAACGACAAAATCGGGCTAGGTGACCTTCTCTTCCACAATTATAGCATGCTTTGGACGACATCGCACAATTTGGACTGATGTGTCCCTCCCCTCCGCATTTGAAACATATGATAGGTGGTCGTTCTCCTTCCTTAACGACAGGTGATGGTGCTGACGTCTTTCCATCATTGTTGAATCTTCTCTTCTTGAAATGTCCATTCTTATTGTTTTGGCCCTGATTACCACCGAAGTGGTTACCATTTTTGGCCTGTTGATTCCCTTCACGCTTGTTGTCACCGCTTCGATGACCACTCTCGCTGGTATTATAATTTTTCTGGCTGCTCTCTTTTAGTTGAGTTGACTCGTTATCGCGCTCCACTAACTGAGCCCTATTTATAACATCTGAATATAAACACAATTTATGAGAAATAAGATGTTGACGTATCTCCGGCTTCAAACCTCTTAAAAACATTCGTGCCATCTCTCTTCATTATCCACCAAGTGGGACGCAAACCAGGATAACTCCGCAAATTTTGCCTCGTATTGCGACACGGTCATATTGTTTTGTTCCAACTTGATAAATTCCACCTCCTTCATGTGGCGAATACTTTCGGGAAAGTATTTATCGTTGAACAGCTCCTGGAACTTCTCCCAAGATATCTTCAGTACAGCAGGTTGAGTACGTTTTACCGATTCCCACCAGTAATCTGCCTCTTCGCGCAACATAAAGGCGGCAAAGGGAACCTTTTGCTCCTCGGAGCATCCCAAGACATCAAATATCTTGGTGATATGCTTTATCCATGTTTCCGCCATAAGTGGTTTTGGCTCTCCCTTAAACTCCGGTGGTCCCAGCTCCTTGAACTGTTTAGCGGTAACCAACCGTGGATTGCCATTGTTTCCTCATGCATTATGAACAGTAGCCGCCTTCGCCTGATGTTGCATGAATTCTAAAAAGCTCCTAAACGTACCGTCGTTCGTCAATTGATCAGTGTTGGTGTTTACAAGAGGATTATCGCCATCCTGTTGCACATTGTCCTGACTATTGATCTGTGGAGAATCAACGGTTTCCTGTGCTCCATTGATAATCTCAACATTCTCAGATGTCATTTTCAGATACTGCCATAAAATAAAAGGTTAATTGACATGTAACATATTATCCCTATATTCTGACCGACCAATAAAATAGCACATAAACTTATGTAGGTCATACTAGCGAAGGAATTCCCCGTCTCTCCCCTCCTAGTACTATTCTCACATCTTAGCCAGGGATCATATCCCTAAGCTCTGATATCAACTGTGACGCCTCCAAAAATAGGTATACATCACCCATCTTGAGTCGCCAGATATATGGTACAGAATTCAAAAACAACTTACTAATACAACTGTCTTGTACAATACGACAAAACATATCTGTGAGTTTGAATACAATTATTGTCTACTAGAGATCATACAAACTCAAAAGGAGTCCTTAATACAATTATTGTCACACTATTTAACAGAATAATGAGGACTACTAATACTATTCTCTGGTCCATCACTCCGTTCCCCGACTCGTCCCAGCTATATTCTCATTTCCTGAAGAGAACAGTGAAAGAAAGGGTGAGCTCAACTAGCCCAGTAAGAAATATTATGACTAAGATAATGCAGAATAAATTATCATTAGCCTTCAACAGTGTTAAACTGATAAAATACAACAAACATCAAGTTTAACTGCAGCGGAACCAGCAATCCATATAAAAACTACTATCTTTTAAGATTTAAAAGGTTTTTCATCATCGTTATAGCTGAGACTCAGCTTAATAAATATTCCACAACATCGAATCACCCCTGCACTACGGCCAAGGATATTCTTTAGTATCACGACCACAATTATCCATGCACTACGGGCTAAAGATAATCGTGTTTTCATCAACGGTCCTGATCATGCCATAAAATAATTCATCTTTGCACTACGGCCAAAGAGAATCTATAGCCTTAATCATACCAAAAACTGTCCATCAATACACTACGGGCCAATGAGGACTTTTAATTTTTACATCATTTATAACATTACGGTCATGATTATACCGAATAATCCCTGGTCATAATCATACCAAGTCCATCTATGCACTACAGGCCACAGATGACTTTCAAAAATATAAATAAGAGGATGATGACAATGATATAAGAATTCAATAAAACAAGTTCAAGAATTATTTTATCCAGGAATTATTAACGTCCAAATTGTCAACACGATACTGTTTTGTGGTGTAAAATTCAAGAATGCTCAGAAGAATATTACCATGAAAAGATACTTGATGAAGCGCAAATATCAAGGATATTCCACTAATTTCATGGAGTATAGAAGTCAAAGTTTTATCCAACTGAGTAATACCGAATACAATAACAAAAGATATCACCATGCATGCGATAGAGACCGTACAAACAGGTTATTCCCGCAGAATAATAATAACGGAACCAAGTCAGGTGAAATTCACACCGACAGGATGTTCCAACAGAATAATAAATGCGGAATAGTAAATGATGGAACCAGGTCCGGCGTATAGCACAAACAGGATATTCTGACAGAATAATAAAGACGGAATAATAAAAATGGAACCAGGTCCGGTGTATAGCACAGACAGGATATTCCGACAGAATAATAGAAGAATGTCACCAAGTATAGGGTAGACCGCGTATACAGGTTATTCCAACAGAATAATAAGAAATGGAATAACAACAGTTCTCTTCATGAATAAGAAAGAATAACACCCCTTACGAGTACAACAAATAATATTCCCTACCTTGGAAGAACCGGATATAAGTGAAGTAGCAGAATACTTTTCTTCTTTCTCTCTATACTTTCTCTCTCTATAGCTTGAGCGAATTCGTAAGAAATAATGAAGGAATGAGCTTTCTATTTATAGAAAAACTGAGGGTGGCTCTTGGTCTTAACGAAGGGTCAAAATGACTCTTGGTAATATTGAAGAGACAACTACTATTTGTGAAGGGGTAATTAACCTTTGGAACACCGAAGAGGCAGTTAACTCTTGGTAATATTGAAGGGACAACTACTATTTACGAAGGTAATTACTATTTATGAAGGTAATTACTATTTACGAAGGTAATTACTATTTATGAAAAAAACTCTTAGATGATGACATCTGGCCCCCCCACAAATAATTAAAATTACCACAAACGTCTAATAATAGACTCTTTATATACATCAAGGATTGAATAAAAATTACCAGAAATCATTTTATCAACACATATTTAATCTTTCAACAATTATTATAACTTGTCGTCTCAATTATTGTTTAAATAATATAACATATTATACAGATGATATTGTGATAATAATTGAATCAATAATATAAAAGATATGATGCAACGATTACTGTAGCAATAATTGAGTATAGCTGAGTGACTTCTCACGTAAGCATCAATAATCAATACCGTGTGCTACTATGCAACCACGCGTATTACTGTACTTTTAATACCGAGTAGTTCAACAGTTTTAACGGTAACACCTCCGCCGTTATTTTCATAAAGTATTTTTGTCGTTTTCTCAATCCGACAATAATTCCGTTCTGGGGTCCACCAATGATTGTGCCGACGTACGAATATTCCCCGACAAAAAGAATATTCCCCGACCAAACGAATATTTTATAACAACTTGCGTACTTTGCAACATTTATAAATATTACCCACAACTATAACATTATATCAAATCCACACCATAATTTTCAAAAATATAATTCGAGAAAATTAAATATTTATTCATAAAATCTGGGGTCTCACACAAGATCCCATGGCGAAGGTGTCCAAGTTCCCCAAGGATCGGGCAGACGCCTTCAAAGCATTTTACCAGAAGTGGAATAAGACCGAATGGAGTCTGGGGGTTCTGATCAATGAAGTCTGGTTGTACAAACACGGCTGTAAGCAATTCCCCTCTTGACTTACTTTGTTACTTTCTGTTATGTTATGCCTTGACCCATCCTTTTTCTTTTTGCAGTGATAATTTTCAAACCCGAGGGAGAAAACGCCTCCCTAGTACCACTACCGACCACCACCAGACTGATCCGTCCCACAGCAACCGATGATTTCCTGGATGAAGAGGCCATCCCAATTGCCGAACTTTCTGTAGGCTCCGCTACGGGACCCGATCCTCCAACCACCACCAAGCCTGCTTTGAAGATGAGTCAGGCCGAGAAAGCGGCACTGTTAAAGAAGGCGAAGAAGCCTGTCAAACCAATTTCCAAGACCAATTTTGAAGTTATGTCAAAGCCGACTCCCCCTCCCCCTACACAAATGGAGGTGGTCGAGGATTCGGAAGGAACCGAAGAGGATCCTCTCAAACCCCGACCAAAGAGGCAACGCACGGCTGAAATTTTGGAGTTGCTAAACGCTGAGCAGGCCGTCGTGGAAGCCGAACCCCTCCTCACTCCAACTCCTACTTCACAACCGAGCTCTTTGCACGGAACGCCAAACACTTGTTGGCCGAAGAGTCCTTCAGAAGTTTTCACCTTTACCCTCTTTGATCACTTTAAACTGTCGGGTGATGACGAGAGGTTCAAGGGTTTCTCTTCTGAAGAGTATCTTGTTGCCTATGTCCGAGACCAGTGTCAGGTAACTCTGGGTTTCAATTCTATCTTATTACTATAACTTATACTTTTACTTCGTCTGCTGACATATGTTTTTGTTGTAGGCCAACGCCATTCTTGCACGAGTCATTCCTCCCCTTACCCGAACCACAAAAAAAGAGGTTCAGCTGAGGACGGACATGCAATTGCTCGAAACTGAATTTCGGGGCCTGAACTCGGACCTAAAGAAAGAACGAGATCTCCACGCCGAGACCCGAAATAAGGCGTCCCGAGCGGAAAGGTACTTCGAGGAGCTTGAGAAGAAGTATGCCCCGCTCCTGGTTGAGAGGGACAGTCTACTTGGGGAGGTCAAGGATCGGGAAAATGCCGTTGACATTATCACCCAGAAGTTATCCGAGATGCACGACAAGATGATGCAAGTGATCAAGGAGAACAATTCTCTAACTGCCACTGTCAACGGCTTTCCCGAAAAGATTGTCGCGGCTCAGCAGTAAGCGGTTACTGAATATGAAGAGTCCGAAGCCTTGAACAAGAAAGTCATGGCCCAGTTTAGAGAAGGGTACGAGACTTATCGTGAAAAGTTCAAGGCAAAGTTAACAGCTGCTGAGCTCGATGCCGCCCTTATGGACTCGTCGGATGAAAAATCCGAAGCCGACGATGATCCTCCTCCCGAATAGCCTTTTTAAGACTTGTACATTTTTGTTACTTTTTATTTGTACTTCGCCCGAATCGTAAGCGATCGGGTTTGTAAAAAAAATCAAAGTATGAATGAATTAGAACATCATTGCTTAAATTTTTGTTATCAGTTATACTCGTGACTAATCTCGATCGGTTATTTCTTCCCAAACTTTTTGATCGGATTGTGCTTGAAGTTTGTCTGATTTAAAAAATTAACAGTTTTCTCGGTCAGTTATACTCGTGACTTATCTCGATCAGTGGTGTCTTTCCAAACCTTCTGATCTAATTGTGTCTGAAGTTTATCCGTTCGAGTATTAAGAGTCATATGAATATAGATGAAGTTAAGCATCTCCAAAGAAAACTTTCATTTATTTCATTTAAGACTGAAAGGTTACATGGATAAAGAATGACATAACTATTACTGGTAAAATTTTCTAAGTCTTCCAGCATGTCATGTATTCTTTACTTCCGAACCATCCATTGCTCGAAGCCGGTATGTACCTGGCTTCGGCACCTCTACCAGCTCATAAGGTCCCTCCCATTTAGGCATTAAGTTGCCAGTGTTTTGGGGGGTTGATGCGGAATGTTGTTGTTCAGCTGACACTTTGAACATTTTTTGACGAATTCTTTACCTTTCGTGTAGATGGTCGGCCAGTAATACCCTTGCCTCAAAATCTTTTGTGCCAGTGACTTTGCTCCCATGTGATCCCCACAGATCCTTTCATGTACCTCCCGAAGTGTATAGTCTGCCTCTGACAAAGTTAAGCATTTGAGCAGTGGAGAGCTAAAGGCCCTTCGGTATAGGTCTCCATCTATAAGGACGAAGTTTGAGCTTCGGTGTTTGACCCATCTTGCTAGGATTCTGTCCGAAGGGAGAGTCCCATCTGATAGATAGGAGATGTAAGGGGTGAGCCAGCAGTCAAGTCGGTCCACAGCTAGCACTTCTGTCTTCGGAACACTGGGCCTTTCCAGAACTTCCAAATATACCGACCCATTAAAGGAGCGTGCTTCTGTGGTTTCCAATCTCGCTAGGGCATCTTGTGAAACCCCAGATTTTATGAATAAAGAATTAATTTTCTCGAAATAATTTTTTAATATTATGGTGTGAATTTGAGATAATATTATAGTTGTGGGTAGTATTTATAAATTTTGCAAAGTATGCAAGTTGTTATATTATATTCGATTGGTCAGGGAATATTCTTTGTGTCGGAAAATATTCGTACGACGGTACAATTATTGGTGGACCCCACAACGGAATTATTGTCGGATTGAGAAAATGACAAAAATATTTTATTGAAAATAACGACGGAAGTTTTACCGTTGATACTGTTGAACTACTAGGTAGTAAAAGTACAGTAATACGTGTTGTTGCATAGTAGCACACTGTATTATTATTGATATTTATGTGAGAAGTCGCTCAGTTTGATTCAATTATTGTCGATTAATAATATGAATTATTATAGCGACGATGACGTTTTGTTTTATTCGTATTATAAAACAGAAACATCTTTTTATATAAAACAGAATACTTTATTAAAGTTATTCTATCAATAGAATATATTATATTTTATTATGCATAGTGTTGCATAGTATTTTGCATAGTGTTGCATAGTGTTTGCATAGTAAAAATCTTTTTATATAAATAGAATATATTATATTTTATTTAAAAGATTTTTCTTTAAATATGGACCGTCGGATTAAAGTAAATCAATCTGGACCGTTCATGGATTAGTTACTATGCATTCCATTTTCCTATAAATAGAAGCTCATTCCTTCATTATTTTCTTACGAATTCACTGAACTCTAGAGGGAGAAACTATAGAGAGATTGAAGAAAAGCTTTTTGCTACTTAACTTTTCTTTTCCTATATCCAGTTTCTGTCACGGTAAGGGGTGTTATTCTTTCTTATTCATGAAGAGAACTGTTGTTATTCCATTTCTTATTATTCTGTTGGAATAACCTGTATACGCGGTCTACCTTATACTTGGTGACATTCTTCTATTATTCTGTTGGAACATCCTGTCTGTGTGTTTTACACCGGACCTGGTTCCGTCTTTATTATTATTCCGTTGGAACATCCTGTCTGTGTGTTTTACACCGGACCTGGTTCCGTCTTTATTATTATTTCGTTGGAACATCCTGTCTGTGTGTTTTACACCGGACCTGGTTCCGTCTTTATTATTCTGTTGGAACATCCTGTCGGTGTAAATTTTTCCTGACCTGGTTCCGTTATTATTATTCTGTTGGAATAACCTGTCTATGCGAAGTACCGCATGCATGGTGATTTCTTTTGTTATTCCATTCTTTATTATACTCAGTTGGTTAAAGTTTTGACTTCTATACTCCATGAAATTAGTAGAATATCCTTGATATTTGCGCTTCATCCAGTATCTTTTCATGAAAATATTCTTCTGATCATTCTTGAATTTTACTCTACAAAGCAGTATCATGTTGACAATTTGGACGTTATTAGTTCTTGGATAAATTAATTCTTGAACTTGTTTTATTGAATTCTTATATCATTGTCATCATCCTCATGTTTATGTTTTGTTGAAAGTCATCTGTGTCCTGTAGTGCTTAGATGGACTTGGTATGATTATGACCAGGGATTATTCGGTATAATCATGACCGTAATGTTACAAATGATGTGAAAATTAAAAGTCCTCATTGGCCCGTAGTGCATTGATGGACAATTTTTGGTATGATTATGGCTATGGATTCTCTTCGGCCAAGGGAGCAAAGATGAATTATTTTATGGCATGATCAGGACCGTTGATGAAAACACGATTATCTTTGGCTCGTAGTGCATGGATAATTCGTGGTCGTGATACTAAAGAATATCCTTGGTCTGTAGTGCAGGGATAATTTAATGATGTGGATTATTTATTGAGCTGAATCTCAGCGATAAAAGTGATGAAAAACTTTTTAAATCATAAAATATAGTAGATTCTATTCTCTACTTGACTCTTTTAATGGATTTCTTGTTCCGCTGCAGTTAAACTTGATGTCTATTATATTTTATCAGTTTAATACTGTTGAAGGCTAACGATAATTTATTCTGCATTATCTTAGTCATAATATTTCTTACTGGGCTAGTTGAGCTCACCCTTTCATTCACTGTTCTCTTCAGGAAATGAGAACATAGCAGGGACTAGTCGGGGAACGGAGTGACGGTCCAGAGGATAACATTAGTAGTCCTCACCATTCTGTGAAATAATGTGTATTAATAATTGTAATAAGGACTCTTTTTGAGTTTGTATAATCTCTAGTAGACAATAATTATATTCAAACTCACAGTTATGTTTTGTCGTATTGTACACGACAGCTGTATTAGTAAGTTGTATTTGAATTATGTACCATGTATCTGACGACCCAAGATGGGTGATGTATACCTAATTTTGGGGGCGTCACACATCTGCTATTGTATTATCTGTCCGGTCCTCCCCCTGACAGCTGTGTGATGTGAAGTACGTAAGTTTATCCTTTACCTCAGCCAGATACTTTGACATTCTTGCTCCCCAAGCTTCATACTCACCCGACAACTGCTTGACTACCAGCTGTGAATCACTATAGATGACCAACTTCTGTACCTCCAAGCTTCGGGCCAACCGTATTCCTGCTAGGATGGCCTCATACTCTGCTTCGTTGTTCGTGGCTTTGAACCCAAATCGAATAGCCTGTTGTACCTTAAACCCTTCGGGACTTGTCAGAATGACTCCTGCTCCACTGATGTCCGCAGTCGATGATCCATCTACATACAGCATCCACGCGGTCGGTCTTTGATGAGTTTTGGCCACTGTGCTCACGTCCGACTCGGTAAAGGAATACTCTACCACGAAGTCTGCTAAGGACTGCCCTTTGATTGCCGTCCGGGGATGATATTCTATGGCAAATTGTGTCAATTCCATTGCCCATGCGGCCAACCGACCTGATACCTCCAGCTTATGTAAGATCTTCTTTAACGGCTGATCCGTATACACCACTACTAACCAGCCCTGGAAATAGTGCCAGAGCTTCCTGTTAGCAATTATTAAGGCATAGACGAATTTTTCCAGGTTCGGGTATCTCGTCTCTGCGTCCCGAAGAATATGGCTGACATAGTATACTGGGAACTGCTTTCCTCCCTTATCCCTTACCAGTGTTGTCCCTACTGCCATCGGGCTCGCAACCAAATATAAATATAAAGGTTTCGAAGGGATCGGTTTCATCAATAGCGGTGCCGAACTCAAATATTTCTTGATCCCTTGGAACGCGTCTTCGCATTCTGAAGTCCACTGGAAGCTCTTGTCATTCTTCGGACCCTTGAGAGTGTCAAAAAAGGGTAGACATCTTTCGGCTGACCTTGACACGAATCTCCGAAGGGCAGCTACCCGACCCGTCAACATCTGCACATCTTTGTATGTCTTTGGAGATTTCATGTCTAAGATCGCCGTAATTTTTTCTGGATTCGCCTAGATTCCCCTTTTACTGACTAAGTATCCGAGGAATTTTCCTGAACCCAAACCGAAGGTACATTTGGTCGGGTTCAGGTACAATTTATGCTTCCTTACCGTTTCAAAACAGTTTTCCAGGTCTTCTAAATGATCCCGAACTGACATGCTTTTCACGATCATGTCGTCCACATATAATTCCATACTCCGACCCAGCTGCTTTCTGAATACGAAATTCATCTTCCGTTGATAAGTCGCCCCTGCGTTCAGCAATCCGAATGTCATCTTTCGATACGCATATATAGCCCGATGAGTGATGAAGCTAGTCTTCGGGATGTCATCCTTGCACATCAAAAATTGATGATATCCCGAGAAAGCGTCCATGAAACTTAACATTCCGTACCCCGAAGTGGCATCAATCAGCTGGTCTATATCGGGTAAAGGGTAGAAATCTTTTGGGCATGCCTTATTCAGATCCGTGTAGTCGATGCACATCCTCCACTTCCCATTTTTCTTTTGAACCAATACCACATTCGCCAGCCATTCGGGATAATCGATCTCGAAGATGAACCCCGCCTCTAGCAATTTAGCAACCTCTTCATCTATGATTTTTTGTCTTACCGAGGCGAAGGTCCTTCTTTTCTGTATCACCGGTTTTCTCTTCGGGTCTGTATGTAGCTTGTGTAGCGCCGCCGATTCACTCACCCCTGGCATATCACTAGGCTCCCAAGCAAAAATATCGGCGTATACCCGGAGCAAGTCCACCAATCCAGTCCGAAGTGGTTCTGTCAATCATGCCCCAATTTTTATCGGTTTTTCCGGATTCCCTGGTATTAATTCCACATCTTCTGTCTCTTCTGCCGGCAGTGCCATGGGTTAAGTGTTACTCTCAGTGAATGGCTCTATCTGGATGGCCATTGTTTGTTTCTGTTTGCTGACCCCGACCCCAGAGGAAATCAAAGTATTCCGATAACACCTTCGGGCGATATCAAAATCTCCTTTTACCTCCCCGATCCCGTTCGGTGTCGGAAACTTAATTTTGAAGTGAGGTATAGAATTCACTGCCTGTAATGCTGCTAACGCCGGTCTCCCTAATATGCCGTTGTAGGGCGAATCCACTTATACAACAAAATTTTTTACCATTATCTCTGCCTGCTGAGGGGCCGTCCCGATCCTGATCGGTAGCTCTATCGTTCCTGTCACATGCACTAGGTCACCGCTGAAGCCGTATAATGGACCTTCTCCTCCCAATTCCATTTTCTTTCCTCCCAGATCCATTCTCTGATAGGCATGTGTGTAGAGTATATCAACTGAGGACCCGTTATCGATCATCATCTTTTTTATATCGACTGGCCCGACCTGTGCAGTTATCACTAACGCCCCATCATGTGGTTCGATATGATCTGTAGGATAGTCTTCGTCTGAGAAGGAGATGGATACCCCTGGGTATGCCCTATCCTTTCTGGGCGATGAACCAGCTACCGCCAACACGACCTCGAGATGCCCACTCCTCTTCCTTCCAGTTACACGCCCTACCGACCCGCCCAAAATCACATCAATGACTCCTCGGGCTTGTGGGTGTTGTTGCGACTGTATTTCCCGGGCCGGTTCCCTATTCTCCTCCCGGGGGGCTTCTGAGCCTTCTCGACCAACCACATATTTCACCAGCTACCCGTTCTGGACGTTTTTTTCTATCAGATCTTTCAAGTTGTTGCAATCCTCTGTCATATGCCCCCGACTCTGATGATATGCAAAATATTTGTTTTGACCCCTCTTCCTAGGCTTTGGGATCATTTGGAATGGTTCAAAAAAGGGCTTATTCCGCATCTCCTCCAGTATTTTAGCCCGATCCGTGTTGAGACCGGTGTAGACTTTGTTGACATTTTTGCTCGGGAAAGGTGATCTTCCACTGCCCGACCCTCCCCCATTGTAGCTTTTCTTATTATAACTATCCGACCTCCCCTGATTATCCGACTTCTGATAACTTTATTTATCTCAATCCCTGGACTTCTCATAAGACTGGGATTGCGGTTTGAAATTCCCCATTGTCTCTTCAATCGCTATGTGGCCTTCGGCTCGGTGGAAGGCCTCTGTCAAATCGGTCGGGGGGTTGATCACCAGATCCTTCATTAACTTCTTCGACTTCCTAATATCTAACCCGGTCGTGAAGAAGCCCAGGGCTTGCGGGGAATTCAACTCTGCTACTGACCCCACAGTCTCTCGGAACCTCTTCACATACTGTCCCAGACTCTCGTCAGATTTCTGTCGAACCTACATAAGCGAAGCAGTGATCTTTCCCCTCCTCTTATTGCTGCCGAACCGGGCATGGAATTTTTCCCGAAGATCATTCCATGATGTAATTGATCCCGCTGCCAAGGTCCCCATCCACTCTCGGGCGCTCTTCTTCAGAGTGGTAGCGAACATGTGACACTTGGCCGCATCAGAATGGACGTAATACGTCATCAGCCTATCGTACCCATCCGAATGGTCATACGAATCCCCCAGCCCATCGTAGGTCTCCATTAGAGGCATCTTCTTTTTGGGGTTGGTTGTCTCTTGATTAATCTCCGGCGAGAAAGGTGAACCTAAGCAATCCGAAGGTGTCCCCAATGCATTTTTAGCAGACAACAACTTCTCCAATTCAGCCACCCTTCGGGCAAGGGGGTCGGACTCCTCCTTACGAGGGGACGATCTGGATTTGTTTCTCCCGTATTCAAGGGTCACGTCCCTCCTCCTATGTCCCGATCTGCCCGGATAGGCCGATCTTTGATCTGGCGAACGACTCCTCATTCTGCTTCGGCCTTCTCGTGACCGACGGCGATGCTTGCTCCTTTCGTTTTTAACCTCTCCCCGTCGAGGTGACCGGGATCGGCTCCGATGCCTACGCCTTTTTGAGGTGGCTTCCTGCTCTCCGGCCACCTTCGCCATCTGCTGTTCGAGTTTCTCTTGCTGAAGGTGTAGGGCCAGTATGTTAGAGTTTATGCCCTAGAGGCCAATTATTTGATATAATTGCTTAACGTTTTGATATTATATTTGATTGAATAAATGAATGATTTTATTATGGTTCTATTTACTGCGTTATATAAATGTTAACATAATAAAAAATCCTTAGAATAGTGATACAAATTATATAGTTTCAAGTATGTGACTTGAACATGAGATTATATAATTATAATTAGTATCATTGTTCTTAAATGTCCCTAGTCGAGTATCATTGTTGATGGGACAACAATGATGCATTGAGACTAGTATGTGGATTGACTGATGACTAAATCTCATTTGTCATAAATATATGAGATATTAAGTCAATGCATAGGTACATGTTAGAGAACGATGTACTGGATACACCCACCATGAGAATTCTATATGGAGCATTATGCGGAGTGTCATTAGCAATTCTCATAGTGACAATGATGTAATGGTCCTCTGACCTGAAATCACTATATTACTACACGGGAATTTATGTACTTTGATATCATCAAATGTCACCTTTAATAGGGTGGACTATAAAGGTGATTATTGGGTACATCATGAATCGTGTGAGGAATATGAGTGATCTAGATGGAATTTAACCTTCATATATATTAGGGATGATATCCATAGGCCTCTTGATTAAGTATGACTATGAAATGCATGGCCATGCTTAAATAGTGATTTGTTTCATATAGTCTACTCATTGACCAAGAAAAACTCAGATTAAATTATGAAGAGTATGACACATTCCATGACTCGAGTTTAATCTAGGATATTAAGGTTAAAAGGATTAAATTACATTGAAACATTGGTCACAAAAAGGTTGCATCGAATCATCGCTATTATTATTATTACTTGGGTAGCAGTGATGCATTACTAGATACCGCTCACTGTTTATAATTTTATAATATGATTTTAAAATTATTGCCAACGTGATAATAACTTATAGGGTCACACACATAGAACGTAATTTAAAAGGGAATAAATTGAAATTTTAAGGATTTAAATATATTAATATGATTAATAGTATTTAAATCACGAATTTAAATTAAAAGGAAAATTTGTATATATGTATATTAATTAAGTATGACTTAATTAAGTTATATATATATAAATTCGGATTTTATGAATTTAGGTTTTGATTAATTCCATTTAACTACTATATATACGATATATAGTAGCTACTTAGGGTTAATTCATAACTTGAAAAACCCTAGCCTCTCTTAGAGAGAGACTAGAGAGAAAACATACAGTTTCATAAAGGTTCCTTTGGTGGCTAGTACCGCAAGTCCCTTTTATTGTAGAATCGTTTACGGTTCGCGCGACGTTCGTGTGGATACCATAGAGACGTAGTTTTGTGAGGAATTGCGTTAAGGATTCGAGCGCATCAATTTCAGATTCTCATTTTTCATATTCAGTATAATCTCTAAACAACTGTAAAAACTCGCGAGATTCGAATTTTCTGATAAAAGGGCTATTTATTATGAATTATTGAAGTTTCGAAGCTCCGAAATAATTAATTTTTGGAAGTTTAAAATATTTTAAGTAACAAAAACGTTTTTTTTATTTTGGTGTGTTTCACATGTGTGTGTAGAAGGAGCTGAATTCAGATTCTTGGTGCGTATAAAGTTGTGGAAAAAAATAATAATATTATTAAATTAAATTTTCTGCTTTGGTGTTCTAAGCATTTTCCTATAAATAAGGTGCTTAGATTAGAATTGAAAATCACACCAAAACCTAAGTATTATTATTACTATTCACGAGTTACTATTCATGAGTACTATTCACGAAGCATGATGATATTTTTTATGAAATTTCTATCTTTTAGTGTCGAAGTTACTATTCACGTATACGGCACTATTCACGAATACGACACTATTCACAGAAAAATTAAATTTTCTTTTCCGTGTCCAAGATTGTCGGTTATGATTCCTATTTTTGATTGGATCTATGTTTTGATCTTCATTCTTGAATTTTACTCCAATCTGGTTATTTATGAAGTATTTTTGAACTTGGATTATTTAAAGTACGAATCCTTAATCCTTAATATCTTTGGCCTGTAGTACAAAGATGAATGATTTCTTGATGAATATCTTTGGCCCGTAGTGAAAAGATGAACAAGTGTTGAGATGAACATGACCGACTGATTAATATCTTTGGCCCGTAGTGCAAAGATGAACAGGTGTTTAGATGAACATGACCAACTGATGAATATCTTTGGCCTGTAGTGCAAATATGAATATTTGATTCCAGATATATATATTGATTGATGTTACAGGGATAAAATATCGACGATTAACTTTTAAATTCATATATAGAAGATAGTAGTTTGCATTCTCTACTTAACTCTTCTAATGAATTATTATTTCCGCTGCGAAGATTGATTTAAAACTGGTTGTCTATTGTATTCTATTAGATTTTTCCCTGTTGAGGACTAACGATAATTTGTTCTATATTATCTTAGTCATAATGTTCTTTACTGGAATAGTTGAGCTCACCCTTTTTCTTTTTGTTCCATTTTTCTTCTCAGGAGGCGAGAATGTAGCGAGTACTAGTCGGGGTATGGAATGAAGGTTCTAGAGAGAGTTGTTTAGTAGTCCTCACAATTTTTGTAAAATAATGTATCAATAATTATGATGGAGATTTATTTGCGTGTGGATATTGTCTAGATGACAATATTTGTATTTAAACTCATAGTTTTTATGTTGTATTCATAAAGTTGTAGTTGTTTCTGTACCATGTATTTGGCGACTCAGAATGGGTGAGGTATACCTATTTTGGGGGCGTCACAGTTGGTATCAGAGCTTAGGGATATGATCTCTGGCGGAGATCGGGGAATAGAACTAGGAGGGGAAAGACGAGTAAATCCTTCGCTAGTGTGTCCTACCTAAGCTTATTTGTTCGTTGGTCAGTATATAGGGATATTATGTGATATATTGATTTCCTTAATTAACCCTTGTTTTATGACAGTATTTGAGAATGTCGACTGAGAATATTAACAGTGAAAATGAGACCGTGGAGACGCCTGTACTCACCAACGAGGAGAACATGAAACAGGAGGAAATGATAGCAATTCACGGGTGGTCACAGCCAAGCAGTTCAAAGAGTTAGAACCACCAAAATTTTGGGGAAAGCCGGATTCGATTAAGGCGGAGACGTGGGTCAAACAAATTATCAAGATATTCGATGTCTTGAGATGCACGGAGGAACAGAAGGTTCCATTCGCCACCTTTATGTTCCGTGGCGAGGCAGACTACTAGTGGGAGTCTGTGAAGCGTACCCATCCAGCCGCACTCAGCATGTCTTGGGAGACGTTTCAGAAACTATTTAATGACAAATACTTTCCTGAAAGTGTTCGTCATATGAAGGAAGTGGAGTTCATCAGATTAGAACAAAATAACATGACGGTGTCTCAGTACGAGGCAAAGTTTGCAGAGTTATCCAGGTTTGCACCTCATTTGGTGGAGAATGAGAAACGTATGATGCGGATGTTTCTGATAGGTTTGAAATCCGGCATACGTCAGTATCTCATTTCTCATAAATTTTCTCTCTATTCAGATGTTGTCAACAGGGCTCAGTTGTTAGAGCGAGATAACGAGTACGTTCAACCGAGGGACCATAACCAGGATCATACCGGAGATAGCAGTCATCAGAATAACGATAACCAGCGGAGAAAGAAAAAGACGGACAAAAATGGTAACCACTCTGGTGGTAATCATGGCCATGAAAATAGAAGAAGCGAGTCGGGAGGAGATTTTAAAAAGAGGAGATTCAAGAACGACCATGTGAAGACGTCAGCGTCAGTAATAACTGGTTCTAAGGGAGGAGAAAGACCACCGGTCGTATGTTACAAATGCGGGAAAGAGGGACATATCAGCCCAAACTGTCCACAACAGTTTAAGGTATGCTATAATTGTGGAAAAGAAGGACATATCGCTCGAGATTGTACGGTATCGAAACCCAGTCGAGCGGGAATGGTGACTCAAAAGGATATCCCAGAAAAGTCAAAGTCAACGGTTCCTAGAAGAGCGTTTGTCGTGACCGGTCAAAATGTGAGGAACCCGAATGAAGTTAGCACGGGTTAGTTAATTATAAATTCTTGCGAAGTTTATACCTTACTAGATACCGGTTCTACCCATTCTTTTATCTCTCTTGCTTGCGCTCAAGGTTTGAACTTGACTACGGAGAAATTAGACTTTGACCTATTTATGGAGACTCCGTTAGGAGAAACTTTCATTACATCCGTTGTTTAGAAATCTTGCTTGATTCAGGTTTGCACTATCGCATTACCTGTTGACCTTATTTCTTTAAAAATACTTGCTTCTGATGTGATTTTGGGGATTGATTGATTAACTACTCATCATGCCAAAAGTGATTGCTTTCGTAAGGTTGTTAGTTTTCATATTCCTAAACAACCTGTTATTCGAATTCAAGCAATCAAACCATTATAGTCAAACATTTTCATATCAAGCCATGAAGTCATTCGTTTATTACGGATGTCAAGTTTTCTTAGTCCATGTTATGGATTTGAATAAAGACACGTCAGATTTGAATAATATTCCTGTTGTTATTGATTTTTTCCTGACGTATTTTCTGAAGAATTTCTTGGCTTACTCCCAAAGTGTGATATTTAATTTTGTATCGACTTTGAACCCGGTACAAAACTCATTTCTAAAATCTCATATTGAATGGCTCCTATTTGAACTTCAGGAGTTAAAAATTCAACTATAGAATTTGGTACCTGAGCCTTTATCTGGTGACTTCCTTTGTGGAATGCACCGAAGCCAGACTCTCCGTAGGGGACAATATTCGTGCGATAGTAAACTGATAGGTGTCATTGTAACGTGCTATCCAAGGTTGGGATATGAGTCACAGTTGAAAACAACCTAAGTCGGTAATCAAAATACGTAGCTTTCTAGGCTTAGTTGGTTATTATCGGAGATTCGTTGAAGGATATTCTCAAATCGCTAATCCATTAACGCATCTGACTCGTAGAGATACAAAGTTCGAATTGAGCAAGGAATGTGGGAAGAGCTTCGAAGAACTCAAGAGGAGACTCATTTCAGCACATGTTCTGACCATGCCATCCTGGAAAAGCGAACGTGGTAGCTGACGTGTTGAGTAGAAGATCGTATACAAGTACGAGTACGATATTGTCAAAGACTCATTTCGTATAATTTACAAATAATAGAGATGGAGATGAAAACTCTAGGTACCCACGTGATGATATACGAGTATAATCGACTTTAATCGATAAAGTTAAAGTTGTTCAAGCCACACACCGGAGCTGATGAATTTGAAGGAGTTGCAAGAAGTTGTTATTTCAAAAGCGAGAATCGGTGAGGTGAGGAAATCTCAAACCTTCGATTTATTAATCCATTTGAAATTCTCGATCGAATAGGAACTGTGGCCTATAGACTCGTTTTACTGCCAAGTATGACGCGTGTTCATAACGTTTTTCACGTATCGATGTTACGTAAATATGTGGACGACCCGCACCACGTCATTGAATTAAAACCGGATGAGATAGCCAAAGACTTAACGTACGAGGAGGTACCTGTCAAGATCTTGGATAGAAAAGAACATGTCCTATGTACTGAGGTTATACCACAAGTTAAAGTTTTGTGGAGAAACCATGCTATTGAGGAAATGACCTGGGAGTTGGAAACGGAAATGAAAGTGAGGTATTCTCATCTTTTTGAAACACCAGGTACGTACGTCAATTTCGAGGACGAAATTTCATAAGGAGGGGAGGTTGTAAGACCCCAACTTATTATTAATAAAATTTAATTTTCTCTATTTATTATTTTGAAATAGTAAGGGTTGATTTGATTAATGTGGATAGTTATGGGTAAAATACGCAAATATTTCAAAATAAGCAAGTGGTTATAAAATATTCATTGTTGTCGGGGAATATTCGTTTGGTCGTGGAATATTCTTACTGTCGGGGAATATTCGTACGACGGTACGGTCTTTTGTGGGGCCCATAACGGAAAGCGATTGGATGAAGAAAACGACAAATATAAGTTGTTTAAAAATAACGGCGTAATTGTTACCGTTAATACTGTTAAAATACTCGGTGGTTAAAACACAGTAGCACACAGTATTGCACCAATTATTGATTCTTACGTAAGAAGGAACTACTCAATAATGGTTACAGTAATTACTGTTCAGTATTTTATTTTATTGATTTAATAATTGTTGCGTTGATATTTTATATTGTTGTTATTTCAATAATTGTAATTACACAGTATTTTTCATTATCGAAGCAATAATTCATATTATCTGAATAATATTATTAGATAACATTATTGGCAATGTCTAGAAAGTTCTGTCTAAGGTGAGGTTTGGTCACCTAATTGCGCGCCAGTAAGAAAAAATTCTTATTGGAAAGCCTCCTCTTTCCTGGGAACGGCCTGGTTGCCAGTACTGTGATTCTGTAATATTATTTGTGAATAATTAATTATTAATTTATATGATGAGAAAAATATTGATTTTATGTGGATATAGATGGAGAAAATTATTAATGTGACAATTGTTGAAAATTAATATTTTATCTTTTTCTGATAAAATAATTCATTTAAATATATTATTATATTTTAATAATATAATAATGATGATATTTTTATGATGAATGTGGGATATATGAGTATATATGGAGGAGGAGAATTTTTGTTACCAAAAATATTTAAAGCATGTTTTATGTGTCGGTGGACCCCATTTCTTGACTGGAATTTGATTATAGCCTGTAAAATCGTCCGTTTGTGGATTTCGGTCAATTTCTGTTTGGAATTTGAAAAAACTTTCTTCTATTAAGTTGTAGAGAATAGAATTTCCTATAAAAACTTGCGAGATTCGAATTTTCTGATAAAAGAGCTATTTATTATGAATTATTGAAGTTCCGAAGCTCCGAAATAATTAATTTTTGGAAGTTTAAAATATTTTAAGTAACAAAAACGTTTTTTTTATTTTGGCATGTTTCACATGTGTGTGTGGAAGGAGCTGAATTCAGATTCTTGGTGCGTATGAAGTTGCGGAAAAAAATAATAATATTATTAAATTAAATTTTCTGCTTTGGTGTTCTAAGCATTTTTCTATAAATAGGGTGCTTAGGTTAGAATTGAAAGTCACACCAGAAACTGAAGTTTTCTCTCTCTATATTATCGAGCGTATTCTTGTGAGTATTTTGAGTATACTTTGAGTATTGCTATACGGTGCAAGTTCAAGTCATAGCCTATATCCGGTGTTTCAACTAGAAGTACTGTCTTTCTAGGTAAGAGATGTTATTTTATTTAAAAATAATATTATTTCTTCAATATCATTATACCGAAATATTGGTTAGAAATTTTTATCAAATTTGGAACTTTTTCATGTCGGAGTTACTATCCATGAGTTACTATTTACGAGTTACTATTCATGAGTTATTATTCACGAGTTACTATTCACGAAGCATGATGATATTTTTTGTGAAATTTCTATCTTTTAGTATCGGAGTTACTATTCACGTATACGGTACTATTCACGTATACAGCACTATTCACGTATACGGCACTATTCACGAATACGACACTATTCACAGAAAAATTAAATTTTCTTTTCTGTGTCCAAGATTGTCGGTTATGATTTCTATCTTTAATTGGATCTATGTTTATCTTCATTCTTGAATTTTACTCCAATCTGGTTATTTATGAAGTATTTTTGAACTTGGTTTATTTAAAGTACGAATCCTTAATACTTGTTCTTTTGTTTCACTAGATTCGTTTTCTTTAAAATATTTTTCATCATCCTCAGTCTTAAATGATGATATTACTGAATATCTTTGGCCTGTAGCGCAAAGATGAATGATTTCTTGATGAATATCTTTGGCCCGTAATGCAAAGATGAACATGTGTTGAGATGAACATGACCGACTGATTAATATCTTTGGCCCGTAGTGCAAAGATGAACATGTGTTTAGATGAACATGACCAACTGATGAATATCTTTGGCCTGTAGTGTAAAGATGAATATTTGATTCCTGATATATATTGATTGATGTTACAGGGATAAAATATCGACGATTAACTTTTAAATTCATAAATAGAAGATAGTAGTTTGCATTCTCTACTTAACTCTTCTAATGAATTATTATTTCCGCTGCGAAGATTGATTTAAAACTGGTTGTCTATTGTATTCTATTAGATTTTTCCCTGTTGAGGACTAACGATAATTTGTTCTATATTATCTTAGTCATAATGTTCTTTACTGGGCTAGTTGAGCTCACCCTTTTTTTTGTTCCATTTTTCTTCTCAGGAGACGAGAATGTAGCGAGTACTAGTCGGGGTATGGAATGAAGGTTCTAGAGAGAGTTTTTTAGTAGTCCTCACCATTTTTGTAAAATAATGTATCAATAATTATGATGGTAATTTATTTGCGTGTGAATATTGTCTAGATGACAATATTTGTATTTAAACTCACAGTTTTTATGTTGTATTCATAAAGTTGTAGTTGTTTCTGTACCATGTATTTGGCGACTCAGAATTGGTGAGCTATACTGTAAGACCCCGAAAATTTTTAAATAAAAAAGAATTTCCTTTATTTATTTTTTTGAAATAATAAGGGTGAATTTGATTAATGCGGTTAGTTATGGGTAAAATGCGCAAATATTTTAAATAAGCAGGTGGTTATAAAATATTCATTGTTGTCGGGGAATATTCGTTTGGTCGTGGAATATTCGTTTGGTCGTGGAATATTCTTGCTGTCGGGGAATATTAGTACGACGGCGCAGTCTTTTGTGGCCCCCATAACGGAAAGCGATTGGATGAAGAAAACGACAAGTATAAGTTGTTTATAAAAAAACGGCGTAGTTGTTACCGTTAACACTGTTGGAATACCCGGTGGGTAAAGTAAAGTAATACGCGTTGTTGAACAGTAGCACACGGTATTGCACCAATTATTGATTTTTACGTAAGAAGGCACTACTTAATAATTGTTATAGTAATTACTATTCAGTATTTTATGTTATTGATTCAATAATTGCTGCATTGATATTTTATATTACTGTTGTTTCAATAATTGTCACTACACAGTATTTTTCATTATCGAAATAATAATTCATATTATCTGAATAATATTATTAGATAACATTATTGGCAATGTCTAAAAATTTCTGTCTAAGGAGAGGTTTGGTCACCTAATTGCGCGCCAGTAAGGAGAAATTCTTATTGGAAAGCCCCCTCTTTCCTGGGAACTGCCTGGTTGTCAATATTGTGATTCTGTAATATTATTTGTGAATAATTAATTATTGATTCATATGATGAGAAAAATATTAATTTTATATGGATATAGATGGAGAAAATTTTTAATATGACAATTGTTGAAAATTGAAATTTTATCTTTTTCTGATAAAATAATTCATTATTATATTTTAATAATATAATAATGGTGATATTTTTACAACGAATATGGGATATATGAGTATACGAGGAGGAAGAGTATTTTTGTTGCAATAAATGTTTAAAACATGTTAAACATGTCGGTGGACCCCATTTATTGACTGAAATTTGATTATAGCCTGTAAAATCTCTCGTTTGTGGATTTCGGTCAATTTCTGTTTGGAATTTGGAAAAACTTCCTTCTATAAAGTTGTAGATAATGGAATTTCCTATAAAAACTCGCGAGATTCGAATTTTCTGGCAAAAGGGCTATTTATTATGAATTATTGAAGTTCTGAAGCTCCGAAATAATTGATTTTCAGAAGTTTTAATTATTTATTATATAAAAAACATTTTTTTTATTACTTGTTCTAGAAGGTGGCATGTGAGAAATGCTAAGTGGCTGAAAACAAACTTTAGAATGAGTGCGTAGGATTTTTATATAATATATTAATATTATATTAAATTTTCTGCTTTGGTGTTCTAAGCAATTTCCTATAAATAGGGTGCTTAGGTTAGAATTGAAAATCACATCAAAAACTGAAGTTTTCTCTCTCTATATTATCGAGCGTATTCTTGTGAGTATTTTGAGTATACTTTGAGTATTGCTATACGGTGCAAGTTCAAGTCATAGCCTATATCCGGTGTTTCAACTAGAAGTATTGTCTTTCGAGGTAAAGGTTGTTATTTTCTTCTCAAATGATATTATTTCTTCAATATCATTATGCTGAAATATTGGTTGGAACTTTTTATCAAATTTGGAACTTTTTCATGTCGGGGTTACTATTCATGAGTTACTATTCACGAGTACTATTCACGAAGCATGATGATGTTTTTTGTGAAATTTCTATCTTTTAGTGTCGGAGTTACTATTCACGTATACGTCACTATTCACGTATACGGCACTATTCACGAATACGGCACTATTCACAAAAAAAAATAAAATTTCTTCTTTTTGTCCAAAATATCTATTCTGGATACTAGCTTTGATTGTATCCATGTTTTGATCATTCTTGAATTTTACTTCAGTATGATTATTTATGAAGTATTTTTGAACTTGGATTGTTTAAAGTACGAATCATTGATACTTGTTATTTTGTTTCACTGGATTCGTTTCCTTTAAAATATTTTTCATCATCCTCAGTCCTAAATGATGGTGTTACTGAATATCTTTGAAAGATGGTTGATTTTATTATGAATATCTTTGGCTCGTAGTGCATAGATGTACAGGTGTTGAGATGAACATGAACAATTGATGAATATCTTTGGCCCGTAGTGCAAAGATGAACATGTGTTTAGATGAACATGACCAACTGATGAATATCTTTGGCCTGTAGTGCAAAGATGAATATTTGATTTGATTTGAGATATATATTAATTGATGTTACAGGGATAAAATATTGATGATGTACTTTTAAATTCATAGATGTTAGTAAATTTTATTCTCTACTTAACTTTTCTAATGAATTGTTGTTTCCGCTGCAGTTGTTGATCTAAAACTTGTTGTCTATTGTATTCTATCAGATTTTTCCCTGTTGAAGACTAAGGATAATTTGTTGTACATTATCTTAGTCATAATATTCTTTACTGGGCTAGTTGAGCTCACCCTTTTTCTTGTTGTTCTATTTTTCTTCTCAGGAGACGAGAATGTAGCGAGTACGAGTCGGGGGATGTAATGATTGTTCTAGAGAGAGTTGTGTAGTAGTCCTCACCATTTTTGTAAAATAATGTATCAATAATTATGATGGGGATTTATTTGTATGTGGATATTGTCTAGATGGCAATATCTGTATTTAAACTCACAGTTTGTATGTTGTAATGTAATAATAAAGTTGTAGTTATTTATGTACCATGTAATTGACGACTCAGAATGGGTTGGATGGAATGGACCTATTTTGGGGGCGCGTCACAGTTGGTATTAGAGCTTAAGGATATGATCTCTGGCGGAGATCGGGGAATAGAACTAGGAGGGGAGAGACGAGTAAATCCTTCGCTAGTGTGTCCTACATAAGCTTATTTGTTGGTCGGTCATAATATAGGGGTATTATGTGATTTGTTAATTTGTTTAATTAATCTTTGTTTATGGCAGTATTTGAGAATGTCGACTGAGAATATTAACAGTGGAGTAAATGAGACCGTGGAGATGCCTGTACTTACCAACGAGGAGAACATGCAACAGGATGGCAATGTACCTCCTGTGAACAATGCCACTGAGCAGACGATGAACGACGGGATGTTTAGGAGCTTTTTGCAGTTCATGCAAAACCAGACGAGGGAGACTCGTGTACAGAATACGGGTGGAAATGATAGCAACGCGCGGCTTGTCACAGCCAAGCAGTTCAAAGAGTTGGGACCACCAGAATTCTGGGAAAAGCCGGATCCGATCATGGAGGAAACGTGGGTCAAACAAATTACCAAGATATTCGATGTCTTGGGATGCACGGAGGAACAGAAGGTTCCATTCGCCACCTTTATGTTCCGTGGTGAGGCAGATTACTGGTGGGAATCTGTGAAGCGTACCCATCCAGCTGCACTCAGCATGCCTTGGGAAACGTTTCAGAAACTTTTCAATGAAAAACACTTTCCTGAAATTATTCTCAATATGAAGGAGGTAGAGTTTATTAGACTAGAACAGAACAATATGACGGTATCCCAGTACGAGGCAAAGTTCGCAGAGTTATTCTTATTGGAAACCCCCTCTTTCCTGGGAACGGCCTGGTTGCCAATACTGTGATTCTGTAATATTATTTGTGAATAATTAATTATTAATTTATATGATGAGGAAAATATTGATTTTATGTGGATATAGATGGAGAAAATTTTTAATGTGACAATTGTTGAAAATTAATATTTTATCTTTTTCTGATAAAATAATTTATTTAAATATATTATTTTAATAATATATTAACGGTGATATTTTTATAATGAATGTGGGATATGTGAGTATATGAGGAGGAAGAGTATTTTTGTGGTTTTAAATGTTTAACACATATTTTTTGTGTTGGTGGACACAATTATTGACCGAAATTTGATTATAGCCTGTAAAATCACCTGTTTGTGGATTTCGGTCAATTTTTGTTTGGAATTTGGAAAAACTTTCTTCTGCAAAGTTGTAGAGAATTGAATTTCCTATAAAAACTCGTGAGATTCGAATTTTCTGATAAAAGGGCAATTTGTTATGAATTATTTAAGTTCCGAAATAGTTAATTTTTGGAAGTTTAAATTATTTTAAATTAGAAAAACATTTTTGATATGTTTGGTGGGCTTGGTTAGTTGTTGAAATGAGCTGATTTCAGTTTATAAGAGTGTTAGTAGGAAAAATTGTATATATATTAATATTATATTAAATTTTCTACTTTGGTGTTCTAAGCATTTTTCTATAAATAGGGTGCTTAGGTTAGAATTGAAAATCACACCATAAATTGAAGTTTTCTCTCTCTATATTATCGAGCGTATTCTTGTGAGTATTTTGAGTTTTGCTATACGGTGCAAGTTCAAGTCATAGCCTATATCCGGTGTTTCAGCTAGAAGTATTGATCTTTCGAGGTAAGGGATATTATTTTTTTTAAATGATATTATTTCTTCTAATATCATTATGCCGAAGTATTGATCTGAACTTTTAATCAAATTTGGAATATTTTGTGTCGAAGTTATTATTCACGTATACATCACTATTCACGTATACGACACTATTTACGAATACGACACTATTCATCGAAAAATGAAAATTTTCTTTTTCGTCTAAAATATCTATTGTGGATACTAGCTTTGATTGTATCCATGTTTTGATCATTCTTTTATTTTACACCACTATGATTATTTTTGAGGTATTTTTTTGGACATGGTTAAAACAAAGTACGAATCCTTAATCCTTAATCCTTTTCATTTTGTTTCACTGGATTCGTTTCTTTAAAAATATTTTTTATCATTCTCAGTCTTAAATGATGATATTATTGAATATCTTTGGCCTGTAGTGCAAAGATGAATGATTTCTGATGAATATCTTTGGCCCGTAGTGCAAAGATGAATAGGTGTTTAGATGAACATGACCAACTGATGAATATCTTTGACCTGTAGTGCAAAGATGAATATTTGATTCCAGATATATATTGATTGATGTTACAGGAATAAAAGATAAACGATGAACTTTAAAATTCATACATAGAAGATAGTAATTTGCATTCTCTACTTAACTCTTCTAATGAATTATTATTTCCGCTGCAAATATTGATTTAAAACTTGTTGTCTATTGTATTCTATTAGATTTTTTTTCCCTGTTGAAGACTAATGATAATTTGTTGTATATTATCTTAGTTATAATATTCTTTACTGGGCTAGTTGAGCTCACCCTTTTCCTTTTTGTTCCATTTTTCTTCTCAAGAGGCGAGAATATAGCGAGTACGAGTCGGGGTATGGAATGAAGGTTCTAGAGAGAGTTGTTTAGTAGTCCTCACCATTTTTGTAAAATAATGTATCAATAAATGTGATGAGGATTTATTTGAGTATAAATATTGTCTAGAAGATAATGTTTGTATTCAAACTCACAGTTTTACTGTTGTAATAATAAAGTTGTAGTTATTTCTGTACCATGTATTGAAAACTTAGAATGGGTGATGTATACCTATTTTGGGGGCATCACATCAGTGCAACATCAGAGTTGGACAAGTACAGTTTGGGGTGATTACCTCAACAACAATGTTTATCCCAATGATCATCAAGGTTGGGGATATCACCTAGATTATGAATGGAGTTATAACTATCAAGACCAATACTGCATCTCAAGTCCAACATACATCAAATTTCTCAAATCCACCTCCAATGCAACAAGAAGAAAATTCAGAGTTGAAGGAATTCATGTCAAGGATTATAGCAGACCAAGAAGAGATGATAACGAGTCAGGAGTTATTAACCCAAAATCTTAACAGCCAGATGGAACAACTCATTAATTCGTCAATGAATGGTCCTGAATACATGGATTTTGAAACTGAGAAAGATAATTCAAGACTGGAAGAATTGTGGTTCAAATTTATAGCATCAACAGAGGAAAAGATGATTGAGCAAGAGAAGTCAATTCGGAATCTTCAGAACCAGATGGATCAAATGTTTGAAGCCTTGAACAATCGCCCTCAAAACAATTGGTGCTATGTCATGGATGATGAAATTGATAGAGAACGAGAAGTGTACATGCCACTGGATGAGCTCAAAGAAGTTGTCATTGAGGAGACAACTTGGGAATTGGATAGTGTAGAACATGAACTAACTTGTATAATACCCCAATTGCCTTTTCAGTCAGAGTTGAAAAATTCAGTGAACGTTGCACACACATGTCCTCTTGGCGAAGCTTAACCTCTTTAATTTCTTGTTTCCTCTTGCTTAATACTTGTTTAAACATCTTAAACAAGTATAAACATAACATCTATACATAAAATTTATGAAATTAACATTTACAATTGAAAATCAAATGATTACCTTCTTGGTTTCATTTTCTTCTTTCTTCCTAATTTGTTTCTTCTTCCTTTCTCCTTCATGGTTCAACCCTCTCTCTTTCTTCTCTCATCTGAAAATTTCAATCAAGAGAACTGGGTGGGAGTAAAGGAAGACTCCTCCTTTGTTTTCCTTCTTTTCTTCCTTTTTTTTCTTTTTCTTTTCTTTCACCCGAATACTCCCTCTTCAATTTGCTGATTTTTATGCCCCACTTCCTATATGGATCAAATCTTGGTCATGGGTCAAGTCTTGGGTCATGGGTCTTGGTTTTGGGCCCTTTACTTGGGCAACTCTTAACAATTAATTGGACTTCTAATAAAATTATAATGGAACAATTACATATTCTAATACATTTTTAAAATTAATTACATCAATAGTGCACTCATATAATATTTATAATTTAATGCATTTAATGTTTTTATTTACATTAAAAGTGCATTCTTATCCTTTTAATTCAATTGATTGTTTTAATAGGTTGCAATTTAACACTTTCTCTCTCCTCCCTTCATCATCCACACACCCCCAGCCCCCTCCATCTCTTTAATTTTCTCTCCCCCTCTCCACTTATCACTCATAATGGCCGACATTCACAACAACAACAACTCTGTCTTCTCTTCGTCTAACAAGAAGAGATCATTAACTTCTAATTTCGATGATTCTCTCGTCGTCCCCAAAAAGCAGATGAAAACCTTTTGGGATCTGAACCCCGCCGCCGCTTTAGGCTGTAAGACCCCAACTTATTATTAATGAAATTTAATTTTCTCTATTTATTATTTTGAAATAGTAAGGGTTCATTTGATTAATGTGGATAGTTATGGGTAAAATACGCAAATATTTCAAAATAAGCAAGTGGTTATAAAATATTCATTGTTGTCGGGGAATATTCGTTTGGTCATGGAATATTCGTACTGTTGGGGAATATTCGTACGACGGCGCAGCCATATGTGGGCCTCATAACGGAAAGCGATTGGATGAATAAAACGATAAATATAAGTTGTTTAAAAATAACGGCGTAGTTGTTACCGTTAATACTGTTAAAATACTCGGTGGTTAAAACACAGTAGCACACGGTATTGCACCAATTATTGATTCTTACATAAGAAAACACTACTCAATAATTATTACAGTAATTGTTGTTCAGTATTTTATTTTATTGATTCAATAATTGCTGCATTTATATTTTATATTGTTGTTGTTTCAATAATTGTCATTACACAGTATTTTTCATTATCGAAGCAATAATTTATATTATCTAAATAATATTATTAGATAACATTATTGGTAATGTCTAGAAAGTTCTATCTAAGGAGAGGTTTGGTCACCTAATTGCGCGCCAGTAAGGAGAGATCCTTATTGGAAAGCCCCCTCTTTCCTGGGAACTACCTGGTTGTCAATATTGTGATTCTGTAATATTATTTGTGAATAATTAATTATTGATTTATATGATGAGGAAAATATTGATTTTATGTGGATATAGATGGAGAAAATTTTTAATGTGACAATTGTTGAAAATTAATATTTTATCTTTTTCTGATAAAATAATTCATTTAAATATATTATTTTAATAATATATTAACGGTGATATTTTTATAATGAATGTGGGATATATGAGTATATGAGGAGGAAGAGTATTTTTGTGGCATTAAATGTTTAACACATATTTTGTGTATTGGTGGACACAATTATTGACCGAAATTTGATTATAACCTGTAAAATCGTTCGTTTATGGATTTCGGTCAATTTCTGTTTGGAATTTGGAAAAACTTTCTTCTGCAAAGTTGTAGAGAATTGAATTTCCTATAAAAACACGCGAGATTCGAATTTTCTGACAAAAGAGCTATTTATTATGAATTATTGAAGTTTCAGAGTTTCGAAATAATTGATTTTTGGAAGTTTAAAATATTTTTATTTACAAAAAACGTTTTTTTTTCATTTGGTTCCCTCATTTAACATGTGTTGATGGCTGAGATCAGATTGTCTAGATGGTCGTAGAGAATTTATTAAATATATTAATATTATATTAAATTTTCTGCTTTGGTGTTCTAAGCAATTTCCTATAAATAGGTGCTTAGGTTAGAATTGAAAATCACACCAGAAACTGAAGTTTTCTCTCTCTATATTATTGAGTGTATTCTTGTGAGTATTTTGAGTATACTTTGAGTATTGCTATACGGTACAAGTTCAAGTCATAGCCTATATCCGGTGTTTCAACTAGAAGTACTGTCTTTCGAGGTAAGGGATGTTATTTTCTTCTCAAATGATATTATTTCTTCAATATCATTATGCTGAAATATTGGTTGGAATTTTTTATCAAATTTGAAACTTTTTCATGTCGGAGTTACTATTCATGAGTTACTATTCACGAGTTACTATTCATGAGTTACTATTCACGAGTACTATTCACGAAGCATGATGATGTTTTTTGTGAAATTTCTATCTTTTGGTGTCGGAGTTACTATTCACGTATACGACACTATTCACGAATACGTCACTATTCACCGAAAAATGAAATTTCTTCTTTTCGTCCAAAATATCTATTCTGGATACTAGCTTTGATTGTATCCATGTTTTGATCATTCTTGAATTTTACTCCATTCTGATTACTTATGAAGTATTTTTGAACTTGGATTGATTAAAATACGAATCCTTAATATTTGTTCTTTTGTTTCACTGGATTCGTTTCCTTTAAAATATTTTTCATCATCCTCAGTCCTAAATGATGATATTACTGAATATCTTTGGCCTGTAGTACAAAGATGAGTGATTTCTTGATGAATATCTTTGGCCCGTAGTGCAAAGATGAACAGGTGTTGAGATGAACATGACCAACTGATTAATATCTTTGGCCCGTAGTGCAAAGATGAACAGGTGTTTAGATGAACATGACCAACTGATGAATATCTTTGGCCTGTAGTGCAAAGATGAATATTTGATTCCAGATATATATTGATTGATGTTACAGGGATAAAATATTGACAATGAACTTTTAAATTCATATATAGAAGATAGTAGTTTGCATTCACTACTTAACTCTTCAAATGAATTGTTGTTTCCGCTGCAGTTGTTGATTTAAAACTGGTTGTCTATTGTATTCTATTAGATTTTTCCCTGTTGAAGACTAACGATAATTTGTTGTATATTATCTTAGTTATAATATTCTTTACTGGGCTAGTTGAGATCACCCTTTTCCTTTTTGTTCCATTTTTCTTCTCAGGAGGCGAGAATGTAGCGAGTACTAGTCGGGGTATGAAATGAAGGTTCTAGAGAAAGTTGTTTAGTAGTCCTCACCATTTTTTGTAAAATAATGTATCAATAATTATGATGGGGATTTATTTACGTGTGGATATTGTCTAGACGACAATATCTGTATTTAAACTCACCGTTTATATGTTGTAATAATAAAATTATAGTTATTTCTGTACCATGTATTTGGCGACTCAGAATGGGTTGGATGGAATGGACCTATTTTGGGGGCGTCACATAGGCAATAACCGCCACGAGTTCGGCGAGCACGGCGGCGTCAACATGTCCATCGAGGCCTCCGCCACCGCCTCCTCTGCCGAACCTTTCTTCTTCATTTATCGTTCTTGTGCGGAAAAGAAGAAATATGAGAAAATGAAGAGTTTTTTACCCGTTGATGTTGGGGCAAAATATGATGGAATATTCCTTGGCCTTGCATGTGAAAATGTTGGTGTCATCATCAAATGCATAACTATACGCCCTTGGGCAAGCTCTCTTAAAGATGGTTGAATAGAAAGATGGCTGACAAGTTGTTGGGTTTGCAAACTCCCCACTGCAGCAGTATTGGTCAAGTCCAAATGCCTCACAGGCACTCCTGCATGCAACCACACCCCTTGTCTCTCCACCATCTTCACCAGCCACCTGCAGTTCTTTAGGAACCTTTCTTCTTCATTTACACATGGCTTTCAAACATTCACACCTGTATAGAATTTCAAACTTTCATGTAGTTGGTTGCCCAAATTTTAAATCAAGGTAGTCAATTCAGTTTAATTGGGTTACCAATTAATTAAAAAAAATCTATTATAGATTTTTTTAATTAATGTAGTTGGTAGCCAAACCTTAATACAAAGGTAATCAATTCAGTTTTATTGAGTTACCAATTAATTATAAAAAATCTATTATAGATTTTTTTTTCATAGTGCAGTTGGTAGCCAAACCTTTAAACCAAGGTAACAAATTCAGTTTTATTAAGTTACCAATTTCATTTGAATGTGATGCAGTTTGGTAGCCAACCATTCATACAAAGGTAACCATTTTAATATTTATTAAGTTTTATGGAGCGCAGACCACTGAATGCCCACATATATAGACAAAGTTTAACACTATTATTTAGACTACTGAATGCCCACATATATGTTGCTTTGTATCCTATATTGCACGAAACCCCGTTCGCAGATATCTGTGAGCTTACTGATGTTCCTGAAGGACTAATAGTGAGGACCATTGTCAGACTGGATGAGACATGCCGTGAATTTAGAAACGTTGCTGCAATTATGGGCAACTCTGCGCTCCACAAAAAGATAGTGGTTAAATTCAGTTTTATTAAGTTACCAAAATTTGAATTTGAATTTGAATTATTAATTATGTCAGTTATTTGTCCTTAATTTTAGGTTTCTTTATTAATGTGAATTGTACTATTTTTGTAATATGGGTCCTAATTACACTCTTTTTGTAATTATTTGGTTGATGCATTTTTCTTGTAATTACTTTCTATTTGTTGTATACTTAGGTAAATGACCCTATTTTTTAAGACCCGAATTTCTTTTGCGCTTGACCCGCGTGTCTGTTTTTCCTTAAGTCAATTTATTGGTCCGTCCAAAAGGTCCGTGGCAGATCCTTTCTGATATATTCCAATTTCAATATAATAGCTATTTTAAGTTTTCAAAAATAAAAAATTCCTATATAATTACATCATGAATTTAGATTTTAGAAAGGATGTTTAGAAACTTATTTGCTTTAAACATGAAAATTGGATATTATTATTTGAATTTTATCTATTTTTATTTTGATTCTAATAATAGGGTTAAAAATACAAATATATAAAATTTAAATACTATCATAAAAGAAAAAAAAAGAATAAAAAAAACTACGCACGGCAGCCCTTGTTTCTTGCCGGTGAATACTCGATAAAAATAAAAAATGAGAAAGGATATGTAAACGGAAACTCAGGAAAAAGCTTCAATTTGAAACCCTAATAAAGGCCAACCAGAAGGAAGAAAAAGTTTATTTTTTTTTAATTTTTAGTTTCAATGTCCAAAAAAAAATTCTCCCATTTATTCGGTCACCACATGAATCTAGGTTGACAGTTCCCAGGTACGTTATTCTTCGTTCTACAACCAATCTGTATTTTTAATTTGATTCTTAGGTTGTGTTTGATAAATTTGGGAATTAAGATCTGAATGATTATGATGTCTTAATAAATTAGAGCATCTGAATGATTATGAGGTCTGAATCTAAAAAATTGTTCTCTTAATGACACTATTTTACCATTTTAAAGGATAAAATTTTATTTAATAATTTTAAATATTCAATTTAATAAAAATGAGTGCATAATATTGTTTAATATATTTATATAAAAAAAAATTAGCAAAAACAATTCATTAAGAGGTACCTCTTAATTATTAAGATTTCATTGAGGCATTCAGAGATAACAAAAAACAAAACAAACAGTATCATGCCTGTTAGCGAATAAGAGGTAGTCCATAACATATACATTCAATTCCTTTTATATTTTAATCTTCTAAATACCGAGTAGTTCAATTGATTTCGCTAAAATGAATTAGGGCGAAATTGAGTTTACCTCTCCGAAGGGTTCTATTAATTGGGTATTTGAATTACAATGCCGTCGTTTATGTTGGCATCGAAAGCCGTTGGGCGTTTAATTTTACGGAGAAATGGTGTTAGACAGCTGATCAATTATAACAAGAGCTGTGGGGAATTGGGAAATCATGTTCAAATTCGATGGTTGAGTAGCATTGCCTGTATCGAGAGATTTCCATTGGTTACTGAAGCAATTGGCGGATTGAAAAAGAATGCTTATTCTCCTATCGGAAGTATGTGTAATGGTGTTTTTCAGAGAAGGGGATTTCTCGGCTGTGGTGATGGGGAAGAGGGGAATGTTCTGGCCAAAGTTTATGAGGAGAGGCGGGTTTTAGGGTAAGTTATCTTCCATCCATTTTCACTTTTTTTGGTAGTATGTAGATATGATACGTGCTGTTGAGAAATTTCTTGTTGTCTTAAATTGGCTTGATTTTTTTTTGTTCTTGTTATTTTTACAATAGCATTTCACGTTATGATAAAGGATTTCTTGCAAAGAGAATTTTTTTTTATTTTTATTTCTGTTGCTGTGGTGTTTACTTTTGGTTTGTGGGAGTGGTGAGCTACAACCACTATCCATTCAAAAGATTATGTTTACGCGTGTTTCGTAACATATTGAAGTGCTTGTCAGCAGTTGAGATTTTTTGGTGTAATAGCACTTTTTGGAGAGTTAAGATTTGGTACTTTTAGTAGGACGTTTAAATTTACAGTTAGAAACTTTATGAAAATATCTTATGGAGTGGCTTAAGGAACTATTTACTTGCAGCTTGACTTTTTTATGTGAGCACTTATTTTACATAGCTCCACTAGGAAAAGTGTTTCATTTTGCTGCACTGATCCACCAAATGGGCACTAGAACACGTAGTTTTGATGACTGAAGATCAGCTAACTAAGTCTAAGAATTGCAACATTCGATTTTATGTCATAACGTAGTTAATGTATTCCTTGTTTAAGTAAGACCTTGCTAGAGTAAAACTTATATAACAAAGACTACACTGAATGAATATCTACTTAAAATGTCAGAAGTCGGAACACATGCATATGTATTAAGTTGACACTGAAGAACAACCATTTAGATACCAAATTCTAATGTACGCGCTCTGTCCCAAAATAAATGTCCTAATATAACCTTTTAAGGTCAAATTGACCTTTATTGAAGTATTTTTTTACTATTTTTTTAAAAAAATATAGGCGGAGGTACTATGACCATAATAAACTCATATAATTTACTACTAACCCCAATGTTCTTTATTTCAAAAATTTAAATAAATATGCTTAATAATGGTCATTCGTCAATTTAATCATGAAAAGTCAAATTAGGACATTTATTGTGGAATGGAGAATTTAATTTGGAGTAAAAAGAGAACGAAATGAGAATCAGGCAGGTAGAATAAGCATAGAAACTAGCTGCAAATCCAGGTAACTGTTGAATTTAAGAGTATGAAGTTCGACTGTCTGTACTTTTATATAGAAACTGTTGAAAAAAATGGTACTTCTATAGGGGCAATAAAATGTATCTGTACTAACGGATGAAACCTATCATCAGTAGGTAGCAACTATGAAAGAGGTTGTCCATTGATTATGGCCAGTTTGTACCAGTAGTAAATGTTCCTCTTCTGCATATTTCAATTCTTATATGTTATGTATAGCATTGTTTGGTTTTTATAATGGACTTTGTTTTGATTATCAGGTATTCTCCAGAGCAGTTATATTCCGTGGTAGCTGCTGTTGACTTGTATGCAGATTTTGTTCCCTGGTGTCAGCGCTCAGATATAGTTCGACGTTTTCCCGATGGATCATTTGATGCTGAGCTGGAGATTGGTTTCAAATTCCTGGTTGAAAGTTATATGTCCCGTGTGGAATTGAAGAAATCAAAATATATAAAGGTAATGAATTCATTCAGTTACGAATTATTTGTTTTTAGAAGTTAGATATTTCAACCCGATGCTGTTGACTGACAGTTGGTTAGACCCATTGCCACTTACCATCAGTCATCTTAGAGCTAGGGATTGACTGTTTCACGAGAGTATAGCTTAAGATGAAAATCCATTGGCATTAGGATGGCAAAGATTTATAGAGAGGAAAGTTTAACTCCTAATACTGTATTGAGCATAGTTATTAGGTACTCTTATGGACCTAGCAAACCGCATATTGATACTTGTATAACCAAACACGGTACTCTTACGTCCCAATATTGTAAATTTAGCATACCTCACTCTTGTATCTCTTTTGCAGTTTTGCTAACATTTCTATTGAATTAAAAATAAATACGTTTGCTATGTTTAGATCAAAAGAATGAAATGGAGTGAGAAATAGTGTATTTGGTGATATTTTGGCGGACAAACCATTCTAATGGAATGAAATTTCATTTCATTCTCTTGATTTTCATTCCATGTGATAAGTGGTGGAATGAGATCAATTCCAATGAAATGATGCATGCGCCAATTATGTCATCCTGTCACACCACCCAGTCACCCACCACCAACAACAATCAAACATGATGCTAAAAAATAATTCCATTCCTTCCTCCATTCTATTCCTTCAATCCAAACGTAGTAGCAGACTCGAGAGGGCAATATTGACATATACCCAATCAATTAAACAGTGCTTGGTTTAATACAGTACATATATATGTATTAAAAGATATTTGGAGAGAGAGAGAGCAAGAACATACCTTAACCAATTAAAGTACAAGTTGTTTACATAGTATAATGTGCTAGGGTGTCCTGGATAAGCAGTACTAAAGTGAACTGCAAACCTAAAGAGGGAACCAACTAAAACTGCCCCCACGTACCGCTTACTAGGCAAGTCCTTGTACTATGCATGTACATCCAATTAGCATGAAGTTTAATTTTTGGTAAGTTGGTCAATTGACCAATAGAATGCTGAACACACATAGAACCTCGCCTGCGTGTCAGCACTCTTTTGGTCAATTGACCAACTTACCCAAAAATAAACTTTATGTTAACCACTTCCGTACCAAAACGCACCACGTACCAGGCAGCACAGTTCTTGATGTTGGAGCCAGGACTTGGGAAATTCTTCGAGGAGGATCTGCTCCCTGGTGATTGAAAACATGCTGTTATTGATTTTGTTAGTGAGGAGGTCCGCCGCTTAGGTTTGCATACTGATTTTTCAAACATTGCTCCTACATTAGTTCTATACTCACGTGTTCTATATTTTTTTAGTAAATTGATATTAAATCTCATATGTGCTGAATTCTTCAAGAAATCTTTATATGGAGGAGTCATCAATACAAATTATGTTATTACTGAAATGGATTTGGAAGTAGTAGTTACCATCAATGAACTGATATAGTCTATTTGAGCTTCTAGATGATGATAATCTCCATTGACACCCCGATATGATTCATTTAGATTGACATTGTAGGTCCAGCCGAGGAATAAGAATCAGAGGGACAACTTTTATAATGTTCTGTTGGTTTAAAACCTGAATATAAGTGCCGCCCCAGTCTTTCTGTTTGTCCATATCTTGTACACCGACGCACCCACCCACGTAGAAGAGTCACTCTTGAGTCTGTTTTCATGTGTTTGATGTCTGAACTGGGCATACTTGTGTTCTTGACATGAATGTTGATCTATGATATTTTTTCAATGTTCATTTAGCTAAGTGAATGTGTTTGTTGTTACATTCATTGGGGTATTTATTGTTTCATGTGTTTTGATTCTAGACTTCTGCATCAGAAAGTGGCCTTTTTGATCATTTGATTAACATTTGGGAATTCAATCCGGGTCCAGTTCCAGGAAGTTGCAGCCTATATTTCTTGGTGGACTTTAAGTTCCAGTCACCATTCTATCGACAGGTATGTCCTTTGCCTGTTTGGTTTTACATTTCGTCTTTCTTGCTTTTAAACACTTGCATAATGACTTACTAGAAAACATTGAATAGGCATTTAATTTAGGGGTGATTATTTCTCAGTAGTGAGTATTTCTGTTAATTTATTGTAGATTTTTTCTCATAGATGAAGCTTTATATTGCTATCGGTAGTGGTGTGTGAGATTTTCAATAGTTGTGCATTTATGTAGTATTTTATGTTTTACTATTTATTAGAAGGATGAGGCACACTTGGTATATTAAAATGTTCTTGTAAAAATGGTAAAGTCGGGTCTTGCTAAGAAAACCATTTTTAGGTGGATATTAGCTCCATTGAGGATGGTTACAGGGTTTGGTATTATATTTACTTGTAGCTATTCCGATGTATAATACTTAGATAAGGAACTACAATTTTTGTTAATTTTTTCATGCAAGATACTCTTTCTTACTTTTGAATTAAATTGGCTATTTCTATTCAAGTCCAAAAATCATTCATAGAAGCTAGTCTAGGAGCCTATAATTAAAGATTAAGATTCCAGTTTCCACCATACAATTACTAATACTAATTCATTTAGGCTATGTTTGTTTGTAAGGATTATACTTCGGATAGACTATTAATCTCAAGTGTCTTGTTTGTTTTTAAATTTGAGCTTGGACTAATAGTTCTGAGATTATAAAATAACTTAAGATGTAGGATTATTTAATATCATGTTCTACCTGATATTATAATCCCTACCATTTGGGATTAAAAATTGTTAGACAAAATTAACTTCAACCTTTTTTTAAAATGTCCATAATATCTTGTAATTTTTGTTATTATTATTGGTAACTTAAAACTTATTAGTACGAAGACTAAATATTAATTTTTTTGGGGGGAGGGGGGTTGGGGGTGGGCAGGGTGAGGGGGTGCGGTGTAGGAATGTATACATAATCAAAAAATATTATTTTTTTAGGCTGGGAGTGGGAGTGGGTGGGTGAGTGAGTGGGTGGGTGAGTGGGTGGGAGTGTATACATAATCAGAAAATATTATTATTATTATTATTTTATGATTCATGTCATGGGCCCGTTGGCTATGGTCTTATTAGCTAAGCCATCACCAACCGTCCACCTTCAAACAATTTAGCGGAAGATTGAAGTAAGCTTTAGATTGCGAGTATACATAATCAGTAAATTTTTTTTTTTTTGGGGTGAGGGGGGGGGGGCTAGGGGCTAGGCGTGTATACATAATCAGAAAATATTATTTTTTTGGGATGGGAGTGGGTGTGTGGGGGGGGAGGGGGTAGGAGTGTATACATAATAAAAAAATATTATTTTTTTATTTATATTTTATGATTCATGTCATGGGCCCGTTGGCTATGGTCTTATTAGCTATAAGCCATCACCAACCGTCCACCTTCAAACAATTTAGCGGAAGATTGAAGTAAGCTTTAGATTGCGAGTGGGCGAGTATACATAATAAGTAAATATATATATATATATATATATATATATATTTTGGGGAGGGCTAGGGGTAGGAGTGTATACATAATCAAAAAATATTATTTTTTTAGGATGGGAGTGGGTTTGGGGGGGGGGTGTAAGAGTATACATAATCAGAAAATATTAAATATTTTTATTTATATTTTATGATTCATGTCATTGGCCCGTTGGCTATGGTCTTATTAGCTAAGCCATCACCAACCGTCCACCTTCAAACAATTTAGCGGAAGATTGAAGTAAGCTTTAGATTGCGATACAATATGATCGCGAAAGATAATTGAAGATGTGTTGGCTTAAAGTAGCACCATAACCAACACGGGCTATGGATTCACCATACTATATATAAATATTGTTGAGCAAGAATATATGCTCACAAGCTATATTTCGGGTACAAAGAGGCAATGCAAACTAAAAATTATCATTCAGATGTGGTCCTAACTTCAGCTAGTGCTACACACTATCTGCATCCTTGTTACTAAAGGTGCTTTACCTGGGGGCTGTGTGCAAGTGTTTCTATTGTTTAGAATTCTTAGCAAACTCCTAGTGGGAGAAGAACAATGGTGAAGAGCCTATAGGTAGCATAAAAGAGTTTCTGTTACAGTCATTGTTAATATACTAAATGGAATTCAATAGGATAAGGTGGCAGAGTGAGACATTAATTGACAGTTTCCTTTATTTGTAACAGTATGTGTGGGCATTTTATCTGTCCGACACATGCCGCTATTGCACAGTGAAATGGAAATTCATTAGGGTAAGTTTGGACACAAACCAGAATAATGGGATGAGAAGAAGCAATATGTGTGTGTGCGTGCGCACGTGTTAGTCCTCTAGAAATGAGAAAGAAGTTTACCTCTATTCCAAAATTAGAGATATTTTTTAAGTAAATTTGCGAAGTCTTAAAATTCAAAATTTATATGAATTCGTTTAGTTTTAAAAACAACAAACACGACAATGAATAATACTTATTTTTTTGCTAGTTTATAGCAATTATACTTGTTTGGACTAAAATCTAAAAAAATTTGTATTGATTTTGAATTTTAGGATTTGGAACGGAGGGAGTAGTATTTTAGTGCTGAATGAAAGGGAGAGAATGAGGTTAGGACCCATGGTTACGTCATTTTTACCAATGTACGAGAATATTACTTATTTACTAAAAATTTTGTTCTTCATTATGTACTAGTCCCAGAAGGTTTAGAGAGTTATGATTGAAGTCTTTCTACAAGTGCAGAGTAGTTTAAAATGTCCTAACTAAATTGATGGCTGTTATATGCAGATGGCAACAATGTTCTTTAAGGAAGTGGCTACCCGACTCGTAGGTTCGTTTGAACGACCGTTGTCGTTTGATTTATGGGCCAGGGGTCCCAGTTACGGAAAATACTTGTGAACAAAGCACGTGAAGTTAGATTATATGTTGACAATACATTGTAAAGTTGAATTCTAGCTAATGGAGTTCATATCAATGTAATCATAGTCCCGCTGATTTATCTGGGTCATTTTTTATATGGTTGTGCGAAGGGCACACAATTTATGGTCGTTATAGTGGGGAAAGTTGGTATTTAAAAAAATGTTGACTTTTAAGATCTGGTATTTCTGGATCCTTGCTTCATTTGTGCCAGTCATATGCATTGAATTTTTTGTAATTGGATCTTGTAATTCCATACTAATTGACAGTACTGTATGGCAGTACGTGGTGAATGATTTGCAACTAAAATGGAGTAGCTGTACTTGGAGGATTTAATGGCAAGTCTAAATGATAGCTAGAGATGATAGATATAATGTCTCCCTTTGGTACTTGTTGAACAAACATTTAGTCTCAAGTTTTAGTTGATTTTCTTAATTTTTATGAATATGATTTCAATACAGGTTTACTTGAGTTTGGAGATATTATGTCCAATTTAGTAGGGCTTAAAATGAACTAGTGCTTTAAAATTCGGTTTGGAATCAATTCGAAAAATTCGAGACTATTGTGTGGGATCGAAGACTATATTAAACAATTTATTGATCAATAGGCTGACGTAGAGTATGCCACATCAGCAGTTTGTAAAATATTTGTAAAATTGTTTGTCTCTAGCACCACTCATTTTTAAATATAAACGATTATGTTAGTAGTTTATTAGTAATTCCAAAAAACATAATAATAAAAATAAAACACTTATTTTTATATAATACTATATAGGACTAGGAGTATTGCCGTAAAATGAACTAAACAGTTCGAGTTCAATTTGTATTCGTTCGATTAAAAATTTGATTTAAGTTCAACTCAAAATATAATAAAATTTTAAAAATTAATAAATTTTTCAAACTTTTCTCAATAAAATTTTATTTTATATTAAATAAATTTTATAAATTAAATCTGAGCGGACAAGCTTTCATGGTAGAATCAAAATTGGTTGCCTAGTTGCATAAAAATTCGTGCCAATTTCTCTTGAAAGGACAACGTTGAGAATTGGTTTGCGTGTCCATCCCTTCCGTTATCATCACTCAACTCACTCCTCCATACCCTTTTTCTTTCTCTCTCCTCCGTCTCCATAAATCCCCCATCCGTTTGGTTTTCATTAGTAGTAATTCCTTACACCCCACTGCGTATTCTTCCACCATATCCTTATTACAATTACAGCCATGGCTAGCAGCGTCAGCTCCACCTCTGACCTCAAGTCCGCCGCACTTTTGGAGCAGATGAAGCTCCACCTCGCCACCGACGCCGGTAAGGATATCATCAACAAAATCGGCCTCGTTTATCAACTCAATATCTCCCCTAAGGTCTCTCTCTCTCTCTCTTTCTATTATATGTATGTATGTATTGAATGCCTAATTTGCTTGATCCGATTAGTTACTAACCATAATCCTTGGCTTTGACCTTGTTTTTTATCAGAAAATTGGGTACAATGAGGAAATTTATGTTGTTGATCTCAAAAAAGGAGAGGTTACCAAAGGTTAGGGTTTCTGATCCTCCCCCTGTGTCATTACAGCTCTACTTCTGGTTATAGCAATATTTGCTGTTTTCTTAGTTAAATAATCAAATTTTGTGGTGTAACTGAGTTCAATTTCTTTTTTGCTGTGTAATTTTAACTGTTTCCACATGGATCAGAATTGAAACAATCATAAGAATATGAATTTGTATTGTGCTAAATGTTCTAGTAAACAAATTGTTCAATTTTTAGGGCCATATGAGGGTGGGAGGCCTGATGCCACATTCTCTTTTAAGGATGATGATTTTATCAAAATAGCCTCTGGGAAAATGAATCCCCAAATTGCTTTCATGAGGTGAGTTCTTTGCATTGGATTTTGGTTAAAAAATCTTATTGTTTATTTAGTTTATTAAAGATCAAATTCTTCCTCTCTCTATATATAGTAAATTTGTGTCATATTTTCATGAATGCAGGGGTGTAATGAAGGTCAAGGGCAGTATGAGTGCAGCTAATAAATTCACACCGGACATATTCCCAAAGCCTTCAAAGATGTGAGCAGCACATGTACACTCTTATGATGTTTCTTGAGACTTCATCTGTGTGTTAGGAAATTTCTAATGATTTAAGTGGTCTATCAGTATCTCCCAATAAACATATTGTCATCTAAAAGGTACCTTGATCAACGTTATTGTTCCACTAAAAAAAGAAAATTTGAAATATTTATTTGTGACGTTCAATTCCCCTATTCATTGTGTTCTGGTGATTCTTCACTTAGTTCTAGTGTTTTACAACGTTTCATGATTTGTGCCAATAATATGTGGTGTCTTTTCCATTGAACACAGAGTTGAGAGTTTACTTCTTGGTTTCATTTGAGTTGGCAAATGTTGTAGAATGTCAATAATCTCCACCATACCACTGTCACAAGCCGTTATAGCAGTCAGAGTCTCTCTGATGACGGTGAATTTCTTCTGGGCTGCAGAAGAAAACTGGGGGAACCCATGTCCATATATTGTTGATACTCAGTGTTGTCTCACTGTAAGTAAATTGTTGACGATCACTGATCTCTCGTAACAAGTAAATAGATATAATGTGATTTTGTTGATAATCACCGTTTTGTCTAGTTACAAGTATGTTGATAATTACTATATTGCTGATAATCACCATTAAAGCATCATAGTCGAGTAGTTGAAAGCTAGAGCTTCAACTGGAGAATTTAAGGCATGCTTGTGACCAGAATTGAATGATATTGCGAGGAGGGGCATTCTTGATTTAGGGACAGGGCTAAGGCTATGTTTTTCGACAGCTTCGTACACTTTTTTCCATCTTTGTTTTGGTGCATCACCTTCAATATTGAAAGGTGTCCCTCCAAACAAGGTGGTGGATGTGTCCATTTTAGCAGCGGGGTTGGGGAAATTCATAACTTAAATCCGAAAAATATGAATTAGATGATGATTCAGCGTGGTTATTTGGTTAATCTCATGCCAATTTTAAATTTTGTCCAGAAATTAAGCTTGAATAGCAGTTTGATCATTGTATCTTAATTGTTAGAAAGGAGGATATAAACCTATAAGGTATAGAGTAAGGTCAAGTAATTATATTCGTGAAGGTTAGTGGTGAAAGCTAATTCTTTCACAGACCAATCAGCACGAGTGGGCAGGATTGAATGAATATTTAAAAGCATGTTGGTAAACTGGGGGGCTGGCTAGTGGGATTCGTTTCGTTTCGGATGGGATGGGAGCTATCTCTATATATGTGATTCTATTCAATAAACTTGTTTTTAAGTTAACAACACATTTTTCGCCAATAATTTTCAACTAATTTATAAAATGGTTTGGTTTGCGGGAGTTCAATAGTCCTCGAAAATAAATAAATTAACCAACCGTCTTTTATATATAGTCTGCTAGCGAATTGGAACTAAGAACGAACCGGCTATAGCGACGATTTTTTTCATGCTATAGCATAAAAAATCGGTTTTTTATGCTATTGTGGCGGAAAAAACTGTCGCTATTGTCGGTTCGCTCTTAGTTTGTTTTCTCCAGTTCGTTGGAGAGATCCGAATTATATATATATATATATATATATATATATATATATATATATATATATATATAATTAATAAACATATTTACTTAGAACGCAAGCAAGAAACGACAGCATGTATGTCAATATATAGCAATGTAGCAAGTAATTTCAAGAGAACATGAAGAAGAAGGGGACGATGTTTTTGTTCGATGCACTTGAACAAGGATCACCGATCACACTGTAGAGGCAGGGAGGCATGTTCTGTTCTGTTCTGTTCTGACCGACCAGAGATGGCAAGCCAATGTTTGTTAGGGTTGGAATTCAGTGGTTTTTTGGCGTGTTACTAATCATTGGTTGGTTATAAATGCTAATAGAATCATAATTTTAAGGGAAATAAAGACACAATTACCTCTATATCATCCTAACCTATGATTAATTACTCCATTTTGTATTTTGACTATCAAAATGAGAAGAAAATACTAGTACTAACTACTACATTCGTTTCTAAAAGATTGTCATTTAATACTGCTCCTTCCGTTCTTAAAACATTACTCCCTCCGTCCCTTTTTAAATGACGTTTTAGAGTTTTTCATTTGTCCCTAATTATTTGACGTTTGTTCAAATCTAGGAGAATTAATGACCATTTTTCCAAAATTACCTCTCATTATTCTTCCTACTTTTTTGATACTTTAAACTCTTTCTCTCTCCTTATCCCAACAAAACTCTTCTTATCCCAACAAAAGATTTAATGGTATTATAGACAATTGAGTACTATATTTAATGTTTTTCAATCATTATCTTAATACTTGTGCTCATCTCTAAAACGTCATTTAAATAGGGACGGAGGGAGTATTGTTTTAAAAGAAAAAATTTGTTCCAAAATGTTTATCGTTTACAACTTTCAAGGAGAATAAATTATTTACTTTACTATATTACTCCTACTTTCTCTCATTGTTCTAAGAAATTTTTTTCCTTGTATTAATAGTTTTCAATTTTCCATAAAAGGGTAGTGATGAAATTTCAAATAAATTTTAATTGTTAAATGATACTCCTTGTAAGACTCCAACTTTTTGAATAAAGATAAATTTTCTATAAATGTCATTTTTGAATATTATGGAGTGAAATTGATATAATATTATAGTTGTGAGTAATATTTATAAATTTTACAAAGTATGCAAGTTGTCAGATTATATTCGATTGGTTGGGAAATATTTTTTTTGTCAGGGAATATCCGTACGACGGTACAATCATTGGTGGACCCCACAACGGAATTATTGTCGGATTAAGAAAACGGCAAAAATATTTTATGAAAATAACGGCGGAAGTTTTACCGTTAACTGTTTAAACACCCGGTGTTAAAAGTACAATAATACGCGTGGTTGCATAGTAGCACACGGTATTGATTATTGATACTTACGTGAGAAGTCACTCAATTTTGCTTATTAGTTGGACCCCCATTTACACATTTTTCAAAATAATCGGTAAAAAATTATTCAGTATATATATATATATATATATATATATATATATATAATATTGGTGGGGGGCATGAGTGGGACTAGTGTTGCCCACATGTTGGTAGAAAATGGGATGTCTCGGATGGTGGGAGAAAAGGGTCAGGATGGAGTTAGCATTTATTAGTGTTATATGATATATTATACATATATGCAAACTTTGTTGACAATTGGGACAAGAAGGAGAATCAGATCACGGGAGTGTATCCCGTGAGATTTGTAACACATGCTATATATATATATATTTAATATATATATATATAATATATTTATTTAAAAGATTTTGCTTTAAATATGGATCGTCCGATTAAAAGTAAATCAATTTGGACCGTTCATGAATTAGTTACTATGCAGTCCATTCTTCTATAAATAGAAGCTCATTCCTTCATTATTTCTTACGAATTCACTGAAACTCTAGAGAGAGAAACTATAGAGAGAAAGAAGAAAAGTGTTCTGCTACTTCACCACTTTTATATCAAGTTTCTTTTACGGTAAGGGGTATTATTTTTTTCATATTCATGAAGAGAACTTCTGTTATTACATTCTTCATTATTCTGTTGGAATAACATGTATACGCGGTCTACCCTATACTTGGTGATTTCTGTTGTTGTTCCAATCGTTATTATTCTGTTGGAACATCCTGTCTGTGCGTTATACGTCGGACCTGGTTCCGTCTTTATTATTCTGTTGGAATATCCTGTCTGTGCATTTTACGTTGGACCTGATTCCGTCTTTATTATTCTGTTGGAATATCCTGTCTGTGCGTTTTACGCCGGACCTGATTCCGCTATTTATTATTCTGTTGGAATAACATGTCCATGCGAAGTACCGCATGCATGGTGATTTCTGTTGTTATTCTATTCTTTATTATTCTGTTGGAATATCCTGTCGGTGCGTATTATGTTTGACCTGGTTCCGTTATTTATTATTCTGTTGAAATAACATGTCTATGCGAAGTACCGCATGCATGATGATTCTTTTGTTATTCCATTCTTTATTAAACTCATTTGGTTAAAGTTTTGACTTCTATACTCCATAAAATTAGTGGAATATCCTTGATATTTGCGCTTCATCTAGTATCTTTTCATGAAAATATTCTTCTGAGCATTCTTGAATTTTACTCTATAAAGAAGTATCATGTTGACTAATTTGGACGTTATTAGTTCCTTGATAAATTAATTCTTGAACTTATTTTATTGAATTCTTATATCATTGTCATCATCCTCATGTTTATATTTTATTGAAAGTCATCTGTAGCCTGTAGTGCATAGATGGACTTGGTATGATTATGACCAGAGATTATTCGGTATAATCATGACTGTAATATTACAAATGATGTGGTAAAAGTCCTCATTGGCCCTGTAGTGCATTGATGGACAGTTGTTGGCATGATCATGACCATTGATGAATACACAAATATCCTTGGCCCGTAGTGCATGTATAAATTGTGGTTGTGAAACTTATGAATATCCTTGGCCGTAGTGCAGGGATGATGTGGATTATTTATTAAGTTGAGTCCCAACAATAAAAGTGATGAAAACATTTTAAATCATAAAAGATAGTAGATTTTATTCTCTACTTGACTCTTTTAATGGATTGTATGTTCCGCTCCAGTTAAACTTGATGTCTATTGTATATTATCAGTTTAACACTATTGAAGACTAATGATAATTTATTCTGTATTATCTTAGTCATAATATTTCTTACTGGGCTAATTGAGCTCACCTTTTCTTTCACTATTCTCTTCAGAAAATGAGAACGTAGCCGGGACTAGCCGAGGAACGGAGTGACGGTCTAGATGATAGTATTAGTAGTCCTCACTATTCTGTTAAACAGTGTGACAATAAATGTAATGAGAACTTATTCTGAGAGTGGATATTGTCTAGAAGATAATATTTGTATTAAAACTCACAGCACTCTTGTTGTATATTAAAGATTGTATTTGTATTCTGTACCATGTATTTGGCGACTCAAGATAGGTGATGTATACCTATTTTGGGGGCGTCACACTCCATCCATCCCATTATATCTGACGTTCTAAGTATTTTCACACAGATTAAGAATATATACAATTTTACTATTTTATCCTTAATTAATATTTTGATCTCATCCTTCCGGATCTGACCATTTAGTCTCTTCTTCCAACTCTTCTTCTCCATCTCCTCATCAGCCGGATCTGACCGATGGGTCGTCATTAATATTCTTCTCCTCTCCTCTCCGGTCTACAAACATACTCCCAACTCTTCTTCATCTCTTATCGGCCGAATCTGGCCGGATCTGACCGGGATAGAGAGATTGAAAGGGAAGATAAGGAGGGCCACTGAATATAGTGTTCAAATTAAAGCTCCAGATGTAGATGTAGAGGAGAAATCAAGACTATCCACCGTAAAGCAAGACTTCGTAGTCCATGTACAGTAGGAATAATCGTGCTGAAGATTTTAACCAAGGTTTTAACAAAGGTTTTAACCCACGGGATAGTCATTACGGTTGATTTCGTCGACGTTGCAACCGATCTCAATTTGCGTGAACTGCAACTAATTCCTATTTGTCGACGCCGTCACGAATAGGCACAATAGTATTAATGGCGGCGTCACAAAAACAGAGAAAATAACATTAATGGTGGTGGAGATGGAAGGGTAAAGAAGGAAAACAATAGGCAAAATAGTCTTGGTTTTGTAGAACGTCAAATATTTAAAAAAAAAACACTTTAGAACGTCAGATATAATGGAATGGAGGGAGTACTATTAAATGATTTTCTTAATTCATGTGCCAAAATCTTAAACGATAATATTTTAGTAACGGAGGTAGTACTCCCTCCGTCGTCCCTAATTATTTGACGTTTTAGAGTTTTTTATTTGTCCTTAATTATTTGACGTTTGTTCAAATCTAGGAGAATTAATGACAAATTTTTCAAAATTACCCCTCATTACTGTACCTATTTTTTTGATACTTTAAACTCTTCCTCTCTTCTTATTCCAACAAAACTCTCCTTATCCCAACAAAAGATTTAAGAGTATTATAGACAATTGAGTACTATATTTAATGCTTTCCAATCATTATCTTAATTCTTGTGTCCAATTTTAAAACGTCAAATAATTAGGGACGGAGGGAGTATCAGTTAACAATTAAAATTTGTTTAAAATTCTATCACCACCCTTTATGGGAAATGGAAAACTATTAAAACAAGAGAGAATTTCTTAGAAAAATGAGAGAAGGTATGGGTAATATAGGATAGTAAATAATTTATTAACCTCAAAAGTTATAAATGACAAATATTTTGGAATAAATTTTTTTTTTTTAAAACGACAATCTTTTAAGAATGGAGGGAATAACATTTATGCAACTTTTTAAGGAATTATCAAAATATGATGAAGCAATGCGAAAAAGAAGGAAATGAATAAAATCCAAGTCTACGAGGAGCAAGCATCTCAGAATCATACCGTTTATAAAACACGATCGAGCAACGAAAAGTAGACCGTTGTGATGATGTCTCCATGCACACCCAAACTTAAATAAATTTGTCTTCGCCGACTAATGCAAATCAAAAAAAAAAATCCGTAAAATGAAATTTTTTTTGTGGCCCCATCCAAATCTTTTGGCGTTGTCACATTTGTATTACATTTGAGATTTTTAATAAAATTATTTTTGCTAATAAAAAAAATGAAAAAATCTCAAAGTACTAGGAGAAGAAAGACTTCATGGATTGAAAAAAAAATTAAATCTAAACTAGGAGAAACAAAATCTCATAAAGGAAAGAAACCCTATAATAGGGGAGAGGCAATATTTTATGATTTTCAAATTTTATGATTTTATAAATTGGCTTTTTGAAAAAATTAAAATTATTTTCCCGGGCAAGAGGCAATATTTTAGTAATTAAGCTTATTTTCTAATTTAAAAATAATTATAATATTTTCTTGTTGATTATTGATATTCTTACATTTATAATATATATTTCGATTATTTTAAAATTAGAGATATATTTGAGTGGATCTTCCCACTTTTCATCGTATATAGAAAAAAGTAAATAAGGCAAGACTTGGAAACTAATGGGGAAATGAGTATGGCTTCTACAACTTCTGCAAAATACTACTACTTCCCTTAAATTCCCATAAAAATTAAGAATAATATTAAATATAATATTAATTATTTATAATATTTTTAAATTTTTATAATTATCGTATTTATTTCATACTTTCTCTTATCTGTATCATTTTTTCATGACGGGTAATTTTAAAAAGATTGTATTTAATTCTTCTAAATTATATAAAACGACAAATAATTAGAAAATAAAATAAAATAATCTAAAACGATATATATTAAAGAATAGATGAAGTAATAAATTAGGTAATTCCATGGTCAGTAATAAAATCAATTACTTGGTCTCAAATGAGAGAAGTATATTAGAGTGCTGATTAAATTATATCAAGTATGAGTCCCATTTTCTTTCTCATAATAAAATGGATCAAAATACATAAATGAATATTTAAACATCTTGAACATATATATATATATATAATTATATAAATTCTCATTTTAACCTTTTGAAATTAATTTATTAAATCTTAAATTACTTCAAAATTATTACGAATTTATTTTATTATAATTAATACAATATTAATTATCTTACGTGTACTACTATAATTATATATAAAGTTTGTAATTGTATTGTCAGGACTTGCATGAATTCTAAAATTCAAATAAATTTAAGATTAATTTTAAAAAGTGAAAATGAATTTCTTTAACTACATTTACAATATCATATTCAAATTTAACTAAAAAGTGGACGGTGGAATTTATCTCAAATTTTAAATTGTTCAGATAATTTATTAAAGTGAACGAAAAATTTAAAATTAATTGTATTTTATTAAATAGATATATCAGTCATGCATATTTATTGACAAATTAAGTGAAAGGCTTATATACCATTTTTTTCATACTACTTTAAAAGGAGATTAAAACTGTATTTAATAATTTCTATTAAATATATAGTATTTGTGCAACTCTATTGAATAATAATTTCTATTAATAGGACTGGGACTCGGGGGCGGATTCAGCCTCTTAATTTAGTGGGGTCAGATTTTTATTTTTATTTTTTTTAAAAAAATCTTGAGAATAAAATTTAATAACATGAAACACAACTAAATAATTCTCAAATATTATTTAGAATAATAACATCTTTTGAGGTTTCATTGCTTGAACTTGTTACATGTTAACCCCATTTTTAATAGTTTCAAAACTATCACGTTCAATATAAGTTAATAAACAGTCATTCACCTCCCGTTCATTCTTCACGATATTAATAACCGAAAATGCAACGAACAAAAGTAGAGCCAATTTTAACAACAAATAGACGTGAGGATACACATTATCCTTTCTTTTTTTAATTTATATCGATTAAAATGTATTCATATCAATTAAAATATATTCATATCAATTTTAAACTTGAAAATACCACAACTTAATATCAAAATTGATTCTCTATTTAGAACGGAGATACCAAATTACTCCATCAAGCATTAAAAAGGAAAAAATCTAAATTTATTTATATACTATCTCTCCCTAAAATTTGTATAAAGAAAAAAAAATTATAAGACTGAGACGGTGAATGAATTTTTTTTTAAATAGAAATAATGAGTAAATAGTAAAAGAGAGAAAGTGACACGACAGAAAATAAATATTAGAGATAAAATGTGTATAAAAATTAAAGAGAGAAATTGAATAAAAAATTTAAAATTAAATATAACAAAATTTTAGAGAGGAATTAATTTAGGGGATGCTATATTCAATATTTATTGTTGTTAAATGTTGGGGGAAAAAATACAGAAATCAAATAAATTGCAACTGTTAAAAAAAGTATAATTTTTGTAAAATATACCTTGTTCTTTGTATATGTATTTAAATTACACCTAAAACAATATATTTTATAAAAATTCATGTAGAAATAAATACTATATATTTTTTAAAAAAAATTACAAGCAAAAAAGAAAAAAAAAATTAAAAATATCTAATTTTCCTGTCCAAAATTCCGGATAACCCAAGACTTATTCCTTGTACTAATAGCATCACATCCCGAGACTAGGAATAGAAAAACACAGTCAAACAAGTCATAAGCCCATAAGCTCCTAAACTATATCTATGTGCAGCCGGAAAATTCAAAACAGGATCAGTAAATATGAACCCATCCCAAGACCGGACCATGACACCAGAAATAGAATATTCAGTGGGGGCAGGTGCCCCCCTGCCCATGATCCGCCCCTGATTAGGACTAGGACTAGGACTGGGACTGGGACTGGGACTGTATTTTTCCAAAGAGGCGACATATATAAAACAAACATCAGTCTAATTAATTCTTGCAAAAATTAGCCGCCTGAGCCCGAAGAAAACGAAAAAGGGAAAGCACAAACAAAAATAATAATAATAATAATAATAATAATAATAATTAAAACAGAAAGAGAGAGGCAAATATGATTTGATTTTATAAAGTTAATTTATACTCCCTCCGTCCCAAATTAATTGCTCAGTTTTGACTTTTTAAAGTCAAATTGACCATTTTTAAAAATAATCTTTTTATTATTTTTGTTAAAATATAGGTGAAGAGATTATAACCAAAAGAAAGTATATACAATTTATTACTAATCCCAATTTTTATAATATTAGAAATATATTTATATATGCTTAATTATTAATTCTAAAAAAGTCAATTTGACTTAAAAAGGTCAAAATTGAGCAGTTAATTTGGGACAGAGGGAGTAATATTTTAAGAGAATTTATATTTTCACAAACAAGAATGATAATTCCACAATAACAATTGGGCCCCACACAGTCGTGTGATTGCAATTGGATACCACACAGTCTTGTAAAAATATCAATTTTTTATTTTAAAATTAAATTTTTATAATAATTAGAAAGATCATGCAAAAATAAGAGTAAACATAATTAAAAATCGGGTCAATTACCGGATGAATCAATTGTATGGATGGTCAACGAGCCAACCCAAATTTTAATTAAAATTAAATTATTGGTCCAAATCGAATTAAAGAACGGACCGATTCTAATTTTTACCGGTCCGACTCTACTGATTTCAAAACACTGCAACATACCATATGATTGATTACCTCCAATTTCTTTTAATTTGATTCTTAATTGGTAGCTTGAAGTTGTATTTTCTACACCGCCCTTCCTTTTGGCATTTTGTCAGGTGATCAGATAAGTAAGAATTCAAAACAAATAATGTCACCACTCAAAATTGACACAAAAGGCAGACAATTAAGGTACGTACATATATTTTTCAAGGAATGACGGACGAAGTTTATTAATTCTGTCAAAAGTTATTATTATTAATTAATTCAACTACTTATAATTAACCTCTATTAATTAAAATTCTAAAAAAAAAATATATTATTTTAGTTAAAAAATATTATAAACATACATGAAATAAAAAATGTACAAACATTTATATAAAAAGCCTATCCCTTTATTTTCTTTCAGTTTTTTACACTATACAGCATATTTTTAATTAAATATTTATCATATTATTTATTCCGCCGCAGGGGGTGGGGGGTGGGGGTGGGGGGCTTATCTTATAAGATAATTACGTGGGATATAAATAGTAAGTTTGGTTATTATTTTTCTATTTCATTTTATTTTGAATGTTTTATTATATTTTAGTTAATTTATTTATTTAGTAAAAAAATAGATTAAGCAAAAGGCAAAACCAAATCCAAAAATGTTCAAGTGTATTAATTTTATAGTAAAATTTTAATAACAGGTGGTGTATAAATTGATGAGTACTTGAGAGAGTATGAATTTTTGATCTATCTTCATTTTCACAAGCATCTCCCCTCTACTTACTGTCTGCACTGCACTTGATAGTCGCGCCACCGTCCAGTCCCCTTGTTCAAATCTCACCCCATATATCCTGATCAATCAAACAACAAGTTAAGTTCAAAAAATATAAGAAATATATATATATATATATATATATATATATATATATATATCAGTATAAATAGCTAGTGACCTTGAACTGCTTTAGATATATATATATACCAAGCTAGGAACATATCTAATTCAATAACTTACGTACCATGAATGCTCCAATTTTATCCCAGCTTTCATTTCTCTTGGTTATTCTCTTATCAACTTTTTCATCAGCTTCCATTGAAACTCATGAAGATTTTCTTCAATGCCTTAACCTTCACAATTCCACCTCAATTTCCCAAGTTATTTACAATCCAACCAACTCTTCCTTCACATCGGTCTTGCAATATTCAATAGCAAACTTGTGGTTTTCATCACCAAAAACCCCTAAACCCCTACTTATTATTACACCTGTGCATGAGTCTCAAATCCAGGCGGTCATTATTTGCTCCAGAAAGCATGCCATGCATATTCGCATCCGTAGCGGAGGCCACGATTTCGAGGGTCTTTCTTCTGTATCCAACGAACCGTTTCTCTTACTGGATCTCATCCATCTTCGATCCGTCGATATTGATCTCACAACTAAAACCGCTTGGGTTCAATCTGGTGCAACTCTAGGTGAACTTTACTACAAAATTGCTCAAAAAAGTAGTACACTTGCATTTCCAGCGGGCATTTGGGCTAATGTGGGTGTTGGCGGACATTTTAGTGGTGGGGGATACGGCATGTTAAGAAGAAAGTACGGTCTTGCTGCTGACAATGTCGTTGATGCAATTTTGATCAACGTAAATGGAAGAATTCTCAATAGAAAATCTATGGGAGAAGATCTTTTTTGGGCTATTAGAGGAGGCGGGGGATCGAGTTTCGGGGTAATTCTTTCTTGGAAGATTAAATTAGTTAGAGTTCCGAAAATTGTCACAACTATTAACACCAACAGAACTTTGGAACAAGATGCCACAAAAATTCTTCGTAAGTGGCAATTTGTAGCTCCTAATCTTCACAAAGATCTTGACATTAGAATATATGTCAGGACTGTACTTAGCGATTCAAGTACTCGTGAAGATAAGAGAACAATTCTACTCTCTTTCATGGGCTTGTTCCTTGGTGGAATAGATAGATTAATTCCACTAATGCAACAAAATTTCCCCGAGTTGGGTTTAGTGAAAGAAGATTGTTCAGAAGTCAGTTGGATCCATTCTGCACAATCTTTTCCACTTCTCCAACTTGAACCGAATGATGATATTTTACTCAACAGAATTTCTTTGCCAAAATTTCCTTTCAAATCAAAATCAGATTTTGTGACAGAACCAATTTCTGAAGAAGGCATAAGAGGGATATGGGAAATTATGCTTAAAGCTGAGCCATACACGACAAATTTATTGTTCACACCATATGGTGGAAGGATGAGTGAGATTTCGGAGTCGGAAATTCCATTTCCACACAGAGCTGGAACCTTGTACATGTTGTACATGTCAGTGTTCTTTGCTGGAGAAGGGAAACATGAGATGAACTGGATTAGAAGCTTATACAGTTACTTGGGTCCTTATGTTTCAAAATTTCCAAGAGCTTCATATCTGAACTATGTTGATCTTGATCTTGGAGTAAATAATCCACAAGGTAGCACAAGTTATGCACAAGCAAGTGCTTGGGGTAAAAGTTACTTCAAAAATAATTTTGAGAGGCTGGTTGTGGTGAAGTCTATGGTTGACCCTGATAACTTTTTCAGACACGAGCAAAGTATTCCTCCTTTTTATAATGAAGATGGAAGGTGCGAAGTCAGATATTTTGGCGATGGACCTAGAATCGAGTAATGTGAAAATAATAATAATATATTTATATTTGGGGGGGGGGGGGGATTATGTAAACATGTCTTGCTGATCATATCATGTTGTCTAGAAGTTTTACATTATATTTATATTTTGTTTCCAGAAACAGTTGTTCTGTTAACCAAAGTGAATTTCAGATAGTACAAGCTAGCAAGTTTTCCTTGAGACATTACCATTTCAATATAAATAATTTAATATTTTGTTTATTTTTTAGTACTAAAGACATTTTGAATGTATGGTCAAATTAATCCAGTTTTTCATCTTTCCTAAAATTGTTGAATGTAACTTTCCAAATCAATCAATAATATTCCTAGCTAGCTAGCAGAAAACATTTAAAATTTGATTACTTGTTTACTGGTCATATCGTCTTATATTATATTTCTGAGATTTAATTTATCTAATACACATAAAATCCGTCTTGCAATATTCATGAGTAGCAAACTCGTAAATTTTTTCCAAGTCATAGAAGTTTGTTAATTTTGAGATGTTGGAGGTGATGAAATTTATGGTTGATCATCATAATATTTTCATATTGGCGGGGCGGGGCGGGGCGGGTGAGGGATCCCCAAACCAATATGCTTAAATCCTGGATATCATCAGCATGCCTTCAATTCTGGCCACAAGCATGCCTTAAATTCTCCAGTTGATTCATATTGGTGGGGCGGGAACGAAATGATGCTCAAATTAACGCTTTGGAATACTTCTCAAGTAGAAGAAGTGAAGAACATGTTGGAAATGGGATTTGAATGAGAAAATTGACTCTGGTCGGATCGTGGACTCGGGTCGGGTCGTGGTCGTGACGGGCGGGTTTGTGAAACTACGTCGTTTTGACGACGGTTACATGCAAACTTTTTCTATAAATAAATGGTGTGGGGAAAGCATTTCATACATACAAAAATTTCCCTTCCATTTCTAGAAATTTTTTCTGTCCCGTCCCGTTCTGAAAACCCGTTCTAGAATTCCTGTTTTCCGTTCTGTTCTCTAAAACAGATCCCGTTCCCGTTCCACAATCTGTCTGTTCCGTTTTGAAAACAGAGTCCCGTTCTGTTTCTGCAAGAATCCCGTTTCTGCAGATTCTGTTCCTTCCCACCGTTCTGCAGTGTTTTCCCGTTCTGCAAATCTTTTCCCGTTTTCTGGGTAAGTGTATTCATGCACCACTTTCATGCATCATTATTATTAAATAATACTATATATTACAGATAACAGAACACACAATCGAGTATGGTGAAAAATACTATATTTGGAAATATATATATATATATATATATATATATATATATATATATATATATATATATATATATATATATAACCATTAGACTCACAACTCAAATGTTGACAAGGGTTGGAATATGATGGTTTGAAATACTATATTTGGAAAAAATAAATTTGAAAGAAGCACTCCAAGCGTCAATAAATATTTTTTTTACTGATATATTTTGACTACATTTAAAAATGTTTTGGTTTCGCCAATGGTTAAAAGTTAATTAAAAACATTTTCAAACTCATAATTGAGATGATTTATTATAAATTATCAAACAATAAATCTTATAATGAATAGTACTACATTTGTTTTAAAATTAGAAATACAATTTGACTTTTGAGGTTAAACGAACGCATAATAAATTTTAAAATTGGTATGACTTATAAAAATTTAGAATAAAATAAATTTAATAATTAATAGTTTTTATTATAAACTATACAACTATAATAATTGTATCAACTAAAAAGTACTATATAACACTTTTGTAATGTAATACCCGGTAAAAAAAATCCATATTTTAATTGGGCTTTTCTTGTGTTGGGTCGAATTGTATTTAATTTGTGTGAACTATAATAAATATGTGATTATATTTATTTGGGCTATAATAAATAAGGAATTTCATTAAATTTGGGCCTTAAAATTATTTGGGTTTTCATATTTGGGTTATATTAAATCCTATTATAATTAAGAAAAGTTATAAGATATTCTAATAAATAGATATGTAAAACCTAGTTCCACTAGTCATTAGTATTAATACGTAAAAGAACAAAAGAGGAGGAGCAGAGGCGACAAAAGGAACAGAAGAGGAGAAATTAGATTCCTTTGTGCAATACATGTAAGTCTTTACCTGAGTTGTTTTTTTTAAAAAAATTACTGTGAAGGAAAAAAAAAGATAGAGAAAAAGGGCGGTGATATTCTGATATCTTATTTCTCTGATATGCAACTTATTGTGGTTGATGTTTTTTATTGTTTTGCAATTGGAATTGGAGAATGATCATAATACTTATAAAACTATTGAGGCTAGTCAATGACAGAATACTTACATGGTGGAAGTTATAAAGTTATGTTGCTATTTTGGGCATCCATTCTAGATATATGTAGATTATGCTATAACAATATAGGTGAATGATTACATTGATGTACTAATACAGTGAATATATATATATATATATATATATATATATATATATATATATATATATATGTGAAAACTAGTAATAACCTGCGTGTGTGTGTGTGTATATATATATATATATATATATATATATATATATATATATATATTCATAACCTGCGTTGTCATTCTTTATGACATGAATGTGAGAAATTGGGTTCCTTAATTTAATTATTCTTTATGTATAAATTTACAAGACTATCAATTATTAAGGTTTAAGCTATGACATTGATTATGTATAATGGTTATATTAGTTTAGTAAAATTTTATAACGTTTGGTAATTCGGAAAAAAAAGAAAAATGAATTTTTTTACATACAGTTGGTATGTATACTTATATTATTTATTATTATTTTGTTTAAATTAGTTCGAATGAAAAGAATTTAACGAACTATATTGGGATAATAATTTAATGTATTATATTATTTTGGTGATTAGTTCGAACGGAGATAGTCTAACGAGTATATTTGGAATATAAATTTTGGAGTATTAATAATTGATATAAGGCGATGATTAAAGGCATATTAAATAGATTATAAATTATTTTGGAGTTGATGAGTTGGATTATATTTAATTTGAGGTGAATATGTTTAGGTGGTGAATAACGTTTCGTATTTGATATCGTTGGCATTTGAGGGTAAGATCTTGTGGAGTGTGCAATAAATGGCTTGGAAGTATCAGGTACGGATTCCGTACTTTTTCAGCGATACTTTTGTTAAATTTGATTTATTCGTTTTGTTTCTCGTTTCAAATTCTATTATTACTTCACATAATTGTTTCTTGTGAAATTCATATATTTGTTTCATTTTGGAGTTGACACACTGGACTCGTATTTGTACTCTTTGAATTAGGATATCATATTTAGTATTTATTTTTGATAATTGTAGAGCGGTACATGTTGTTACCTTCTTTTTGAGACCTTATGATTATAATTTGTTTTGGTTCAACATGTACATATAGAACCCTTTTGTTGGTATTTTGTCGCATGTGTTGTGACATGATATTTTTGTTAGAATATACCGTAGGGTATACCTGAGTTATAACCACCTGTGGGGGTACCACAGGCATGTCGTCTTGGCACGAGAGACATGACACTTTCCGTGGCGTTGTGATTAGTCCACGGCGTCTCCGTTTTGGGCTCCGGAGTAAGTGGGCCATTTGGTGTTTTGTTGTGGGAGGCGTATGGGTTAACCCTAGTTTTCTGTTCTGCGGATTGGTGATGTTGTGCCAAACACACCTATCCGATTTGCATATATTTGGATTCGCGGTCCAATGTGTGATTTGCCTGTGTGGCATGGTTTTGACTTGCCTGTGTGGCATGGTTTTGACTTGCCTGTGTGGCATCATTTTGACTTGCCTGTGTGGCATGGTTTTGACTTGCCTGTGTGACATCATTTGACTTGCCTGTGTGGCATTGTTTTGACTTGCCTATGTGGCAAGGTATATTTCTGAGCTCAATCGGTATGAAATAACCCCAACCATTTGTTTCAGCCTATTATTTTATTGTATTAGTTGTTGGCTTCTGTTCAGTTTAATTCATCGGATTAGTTACTTCAGTTCGTTATTTCTTTAATATTATGTCTGTTTCATTAATTTTGTTGGTTCAAATATATTCTATTCAAATCTTCCGAGATTTTATTTTTGTTAGAGGCAATATTTTGTCTCAGTGATTTTGTATTTTAGTTGTATATCTTTTGTATCATTATATCCGTACTGGGCAATTGGCTCATGCTGTGTTTTTCTTCCGGCAGGTTTGCAGGGGTGATTCAGGGCTAGTGTGATGAGAGTGTTGCTTTTGACCGTCTAGGTTGTTTCGATTATTTTGACTCTGGTTGGAGAATTATATTTATTACTTTATTTATGGATCACCACTATTAATATTCTGAGGTTATTAGTGCTCTGTTTTTTTATTTTGAGGTTTGTTGTGCTTTGCACGTGACCTCCCTTTCCTTTTCGGGAAGGGGGTGTTACAGAGATGGTATCAGAGCTTAGGTTCTTTCTTGTAGAAAACCTACTTAGATTTGACCTGTGAGTTGTGGGAAAATCTCTAGGTAGACATCATAGGAATTTTATTCGATTTTGTTCTTTATTTGGTTGGTCTTGATTTTGACCAAGTGTCATTCTCTCCTCGAGTTGTAGTTGATTTGAGAAATGTGAGAAACATTGTTAAGATTATTATTGTTATGCATTGGAGCAATAATATTAGTTAAGGATTGTGATTGGATATCATTAAGGAGAATAAATATGTGATGGTGATCATGATTGGATATTTTGTACAGTTAAGAAATGATTATATGATTATGATGTGAGTATTTGTATAAGCGAGTTTTTGATTTTGGCAAATTATTTTTTTAGAATTGTTTTTTGGTGACAATTTTTTATGATTTTAGAATTGAGGATTGATTTTGATGATGATTTTGGTTATGTTAAGCTCTTGGATAATTTGTGGTATGTGTATTGATTGGATACTATGATAAGGTAAAAATTATTAAGTATGGAGGACTTCTGTAATTTGAGTGTTGATATTCGAGGTAATTAGATTAATCTTTTGGAGTTGATGATCAATTTTGTGGTTATTTCCTAGTAGGATATTGGAGTTATGTCCTATGAAGTTTATTTGTGATAGTATAAGGAGACATTGAAATTTATTGAATTAAGGTTTGCAATAAGGGATGATTGATTTATTATATGATTAGATAGCAAGTGGTGAAATTCAATTGATTTTGAGAGATCTTGAATAGTTATAGCTTACTTATTCAGATAGTAAGATATATGATTTGGAGTTTGGTATGGTGATGAAGAGATCTTAGTAGTATATTTTTTGGGTGTAATAATATTTGAGAACTAATTTGATTTGAGATTATGATATTTGGAAACTCTTAAGGACTTAAGAGAGTTGGTAATAAAGAGATATTAGTAGTATATTCTTTGGCGTAATATTATTCGGTGAATATTTCAAATTGAGGATGAGATATTTTGAAGCTCTTGAGGACTTAGGGAGAGTTGGTAATATAGTTTGCATAGTTGTTTTGTTTATCTGATGTCTTTAGAGTTTTGTATAAATTTATGTAAAATAAAATAAAAATAATTTGTTAGATCTTTGTTATGTGTGGAGCATAAACGTTTTACGAATTAAAAATAATTTTAAATATTTTGGGTATTCGAATCGTATTTAGATGAAGAGAAATGTTTGTGATTTCGAATTATATTCCGAAGAGTACGTACGCTTGCAAGAATGAAACTCAAAGATATTAACGGGGGGCCCGCACTACAAGTGGATCATGTGATTTAACGCGAAGAACCTTTCTAAGACTTGACATAGTAGCTGACGAATCTTTTACAAGTACATTGATAATTACGTAGACCGATGACTTATCCACATTGATCGTTACAAATGGTGACGCTACGTCGTAACTAAATTTTTTTTTTTTTCTGTAGCTTATTTGAATTCCGAGGACGGAATTATTTTTAAGGGGTGAAAAATGTAATAACCTATTTTTTATATAATTAAATATTAATTGATTTTATCTTATACAATTGTGTTTAAATGAGAAAAGGTAAATAATTTTGTTTCCTTCTTTTCTTCCTTGTTTTGTTTAGAAGATTAAATTCTGTTAGTAGATAATTAAATAACTGATGAAATTAAAATTGAGGAAGATAATTTCTTTTGTTAAAGTCTTGTGCTAAAATCATTCGGAGTGGAAAACTACTTGGGAGATGGAGGAGTTTATTCGAGCGGAGTATCCGCATCCTTTTGATAATTAAGTACTTTCCATTCCTTTAATTCCGGGGACGAAATCATTTTTAAGGGGTAGGTGATGTAATACCCGGTAAAAAAAATCCATATTTTAATTGGGCTTTTCTTGTGTTGGGTCGAATTGTATTTAATTTGTGTGAACTATAATAAATATGTGATTATATTTATTTGGGCTATAATAAATAAGGAATTTCATTAAATTTGGGCCTTAAAACTATTTGGGTTTTCATATTTGGGTTATATTAAATCCTATTATAATTAAGAAAAGTTATAAGATATTCTAATAAATAGATATGTAAAACCTAGTTCTACTAGTCATTAGTATTAATACGTAAAAGAACAAAAGAGGAGGAGCAGAGGCGGCAAAAGGAACAGAAGAGGAGAAATTAGATTCCTTTGTGCAATACATGTAAGTCTTTACCTGAGTTGTTTTTTTAAAAAAATTACTGTGAAGGAAAAAAAAAGATAGAGAAAAAGGGCGACGATATTCTGATATCTAATTTCTCCGGTATGCAACTTATTGTGGTTGATGTTTTTTTTTGTTTTGCAATTAGAATTGGAGAATGATCATAATACTTATAAAACTAGTGAGGCTAGTCAATGACAGAATACTCACATGGTGGAAGTTATAAAGTTATGTTGCTATTTTGGGCATCCATTCTAGATATATGTAGATTATGCTATAACAATATAGGTGAATGATTACATTGATGTACTAATACAGTGAATATATATATATATATATATATATATATATGAAAACTAGTAATAACCTGCGTGTGTGTATATATATATATATATATATATATTCATAACCTGCGTTGTCATTCTTTATGACATGAATGTGAGAAATTGGGTTCCTTAATTTAATTATTCTTTATGTATAAATTTACAAGACTATCAATTATTAAGGTTTAAGCTATGACATTGATTATGTATAATGGTTATATTAGTTTAGTAAAATTTTATAACGTTTGGTAATTCGGAAAAAAAAGAAAAATGAATTTTTTTTTACATACAGTTGGTATGTATACTTATATTATTTATTATTATTTTGTTTAAATTAGTTCGAATGAAAAGAATTTAACGAACTATATTGGGATAATAATTTAATGTATTATATTATTTTGGTGATTAGTTCGAACGGAGATAGTCTAACGAGTATATTTGGAATATAAATTTTGGAGTATTAATAATTGATATAAGGCGATGATTAAAGGCATATTAAATAGATTATAAATTATTTTGGAGTTGATGAGTTGGATTATATTTAATTTGAGGTGAATATGTTTAGGTGGTGAATAACGTTTCGTATTTGATATCGTTGGCATTTGAGGGTAAGATCTTGTGGAGTGTGCAATAAATGGCTTGAAAGTATCAGGTACGGATTCCGTACTTTTTCAGCGATACTTTTGTTAAATTTGATTTATTCGTTTTGTTTCTCGTTTCAAATTCTATTATTATTTCACATAATTGTTTCTTGTGAAATTCATATATTTGTTTCATTTTGGAGTTGACACACTGGACTCGTATTTGTACTCTTTGAATTAGGATATCATATTTAGTATTTATTTTTGATAATTGTAGAGCGGTACATGTTGTTACCTTCTTTTTGAGACCTTATGATTATAATTTGTTTTGGTTCAACATGTACATATAGAACCCTTTTGTTGGTATTTTGTCGCATGTGTTGTGACATGATATTTTTGTTAGAATATACCGTAGGGTATACCTGAGTTATAACCACCTGTGGGGGTACCACAGGCATGTCGTCTTGGCACGAGAGACATGACACTTTCCGTGGCGGTGTGATTAGTCCACGGCGTCTCCGTTTTGGGCTCCGGAGTAAGTGGGCCATTTGGTATTTTGTTGTGGGAGGCGTATGGGTTAACCCTAGTTTTCTGTTCTGCGGATTGGTGATGTTGTGCCAAACACACCTATCCGATTTGCATACATTTGGATTCGCGGTCCAATGTGTGATTTGCCTGTGTGGCATGGTTTTGACTTGCCTGTGTGGCATCATTTTGACTTGCCTGTGTGGCATGGTTTTGACTTACCTGTGTGGCATTGTTTTGACTTGCCTGTGTGACATCATTTGACTTGCCTGTGTGGCATTGTTTTGACTTGCCTATGTGGCAAGGTATATTTCTGAGCTCAATCGGTATGAAATAACCCCAACCATTTGTTTCAGCCTATTATTTTATTGTATTAGTTGTTGGCTTCTGTTCAGTTTAATTCATCGGATTAGTTACTTCAGTTCGTTATTTCTTTAATATTATGTCTGTTTCATTAATTCTGTTGGTTCAAATATATTCTATTCAAATCTTCCGAGATTTTATTTTTGTTAGAGGCAATATTTTGTCTCAGTTGATTTTGTATTTTAGTTGTATATCTTTTGTATCATTATATCCGTACTGGGCAATTGGCTCATGCTGTGTTTTTCTTCCGGCAGGTTTGCAGGGGTGATTCAGGGCTAGTATGATGAGAGTGTTGCTTTTGACCGTCTAGGTTGTTTCGATTATTTTGACTCTGGTTGGAGAATTATATTTATTACTTTATTTATGGATCACCACTATTAATATTCTGAGGTTATTAGTGCTCTGTTTTCTTATTTTGAGGTTTGTTGTGCTTTGCACGTGACCTCCCTTTCCTTTTCGGGAAGGGGGTGTTACATGTAAGATTTAGTCTTCTTCATCCTAGTAACACTGAATTTGCAAATGATAATGATGATTGGTTTTAATTATGATCACTGATGTTAGGGGTCTTAAATTAATTTTTAGTTAAAAAGTCTCTCAAATGATGTATCATTATAACATTGATATATATGTAGATCTTATGTGATTAGTTATGCCATTAATTATAATAATATCTTGTCATTTAAGATCCATTCTTGACAAAAAAAAATTGACATTCTTAATATTACTCAAACTTATATATTTGATCATGTTATATGATGTAGGATACTATGTTACAGAAGATTAAATATTCATTTATGTATTTTGATCCATTTTATAATGAGAAAAATGGGACTTATAGTACTTGACATAAATTAATTTAATCAGAGCTAGCTTGTGCATATGTAATCTATGAAATCTTAAATTTCAAAATTGTTATGAATTTGTTTATTCTAATTAACACAACAGTAATTATTCACAAATACAACACTATTCACCGAAAAATAAAATTTTCTCTTCTTTGTCCTAGATGTCTATTATGGTTACTATCTTTGATTGTATCCATGTTTTGATCTTTATTTTTGAATTCTACTTCACAATTGGTTATTATGGAGTATTATTGAATTTGGATAAACCGAAATACGAATCCCTAATATTTGTCCTTCTGTCTCACTGGATTCGTTCTCTAAAATATTTTTCATCATCCTCAGTCCTTAATGGTGATACTTGATGAATATTTTTGGCCTGTAGTGCAAAGATGAATGATTACCTGATGAATATCTTTGGCCCATAGTGCAAAGATGAACAAGTGTTGAGATGAACATGACCACCTGGTGATACAAATGAACATCTTTGGCCCGTAGTGCAAAGATGAATATTTGATTCAAAATGTATATTGATTGATGTTAGAGGGATAAAATATTGATGACAAACTTCTAAATTCATAGATAATAGTAGATTTCATTCTCTACTTAACTCTTTTAATAAATTATTATTTCCGCTGCAGTTGTTGATCTAAAACTTGCTGTCTATTATATTCTATCAGATTTTTCCCTGTTGAAGACTAAGGATAATTTGTTGTATATTATCTTAGTCATAATATTCTTTACTGAGCTAGTTGAGCTCACCCTTTCCCTTTTTGTTCTATTTTTCTACTCAGGAAGCGAGAATATAGCAGGAACCAGTCGGAGTATAGAGTGATGGTCCTAGACAGTTGTTTTAGTAGTCCTCACTATTTTTTTAAAATAGTGCATCAATAATTGTAATGAAAATTTTATCTGAGTGTGAATATTGTCTAGAAGATAATATTTGTATTTAAACTCGCAGTTTATGTGTCGTCGTATTTTGCACGACAATTGTATTAATAAAGATGTAGCTGTTTCTGTACCATGTATTTGGCGACTCAGAATAAATTGGGTGGATTGGATCTATTTTGGGGGCGTCACGTTATTCATTGTAATTTTTATTGTTTCCTAATTTTTAATGAGTTATCTCCATTTTGAATTTGAAAATATTTTAAATTAAATTTTAAAAATTAATAATGGTCATATAATTTGAAACAGACGGAGTACATAACTTTCAACGACCAATTCCATTGATTGTTAATTGGTAGCTTGTAAATTGCGTATATAAAGAAAATTAGAAAAAAATTATTTTAATTTAAAAAATGTACAAACATGAAATAAAAAATTTACAAAAATTTAAAAATCCTATCCCTTAATTTCTTTCAGATTTTTACACTACATTAAAAAAATAAAGAATATAAATTTAAGTGGGATGGGCCAAAATTTTTATGAATTTTTAAGGAAGTATTCATTCAATTTAATATTACGATTAATAGCAATATTTACGAATTAATAAGAGGAACTTATGAAAAACTTACTTTTGCCGTATAATACATAATTTGATCTGTTAAGAAATAGACTCAAACCTTTTCTTTTCTTTTTTTTTTAAAAAAAATTAAAAAAAAATTAAGCAAAAGGTAAAGAGTAAATTTTGTTACTGAGGGAACCAAATCCAAAATTTTTGGATGGAGCTTCTTCCATAATACCAGATTTTGGATAAGTCAAAAGTCGTGCATAAATTGATAACTTAAAAGTATTATTATTATTATTATTATTATTATTATTATTATTATTATTATTATTATTATTATATTATAGTATTATATTAGCAGCCATAGATAGTTATTATGATTGCCTGATTGGAGGCACTACTTTTTTGACTTTATATAGTGACTAACACAAAATTCCTTTCCAGAAGCAGCCGCCTCCCCTCTAATTACTGTTTCCAAATGATAGTCGCGCCACCATCCACCAGTTCAAAATTGCTGTTTACTGAGTTGCATTGATGTTAGAGGAAACAGAGTAGTGAAAATTTCACGGCATGGATAGGCCACTTACTACTTGTGCAGTGCTTCCGGCCTTCTTAATGACTGCTGACATTAATATTATTATCCATGTGCATGCAGCAACTGTTTAATTGCAGACAGACATGTACGTACTACTAAAACTTGATAAGGAGTATTTAATTAATGCTTATGTATATATGTGTGTGTGTCTGTGTGTCTGTTTGTGTGTAACATTATTGTTTATTTTAGTAGTACATGCATTGAACTGATGACATTTAAAATCCAGGGTCAAAATCTCATAGGATAGGACTACAATAATTTCGTATTAATTTTCTGGAGTAGTTTAATATTATGTGTCCAACTGTCAAAATCAATCAATAATACTCCTGGTAGGAAATTTAGAGCATTCTAGGCCTGATCTTGTTTCATCTGCATGTGTTATTTGAGATATTACATGCATATATATATATATATATATATCACTATAAATAGCTAGAGATCTAATATAATTTTACTCCAATTAAGCAACCATGAATACTCCAACTTTTTCCCAGCTTTTATTTCTCTTGGTTATTCTCTCATCAACTTTTTCATCAGCTTCCCTTGAAACTCATGAAGATTTTCTTCAATGCCTTAACCTTCACAATTCCACCTCAACTTCCCAAGTTATTTACACTCCAACCAACTCTTCTTTCACATCCGTCTTGCAATATTCAATAGCAAACTTGAAGTTTTCATCACCAAAAACCCCTAAACCTCTACTCATTATTACACCTGTGCATGAGTCTCAAATCCAGACAGTAATTATTTGTTCCAAAAAGCATGGCATGCACATTCGAATCCGGAGCGGAGGCCACGATTTCGAGGGCCTTTCTTCTGTATCCAATGACCCGTTCATCTTACTGGATCTGATCCATCTTAGATCATTCGATATTGACCTCACAACTAAAACCGCATGGGTCCAATCCGGTGCAACCTTAGGTGAGCTTTACTACAAAATTGCAGAAAAAAGTAGTACACTTGCATTTCCAGGTGGCATTTGGGCTAATGCGGGTGTTGGTGGACATTTTAGTGGTGGAGGATATGGTATGTTAAGAAGAAAGTATGGTTTGGCTGCTGATAATGTCATTGATGCAATTTTGATCGACGCTAACGGAAGAATTCTCGATAGAAAATCAATGGGTGAAGATCTTTTTTGGGCTATTAGAGGAGGCGGGGGCTCGAGTTTTGGTGTAATTCTTTCTTGGAAAATTAACTTAGTTAGTGTTCCAGAAATTGTCACAATTATTTACATGAACAAAACTTTAGAACAAGATGCCACAAAAATTCTTCATAAGTGGCAATATGTAGCTCCTAATATTCATAAAGATCTTGACATTAGAATATATGTCAGGAGTGTACTTAGCGATTCAAGTACTCGTGAAGATAAGAGAACAATACAACTCTCTTTCATGGGTTTGTTCCTTGGCAGAATAGATAGATTAGTTCCGCTTATGCAACAAAATTTCCCCGAGTTAGGTTTAGTGAAAGAAGATTGTTCGGAAGTCAGTTGGATCCATTCTGCGCATTTTTTTCCAACTGAACAGCTTGAACCAAATGACGATATTTTGCTCAACAGAATTTCTTTGCGAAAGTTTTCTTTCAAAGCAAAATCCGACTTTGTGACAGAACCAATTTCTGAAGAAGGCATAGAAGGGATATGGAAAATTATGCTTAAAGCTGAGCCATACACTACAAATTTAATGTTCACACCATATGGTGGAAGGATGAGTGAGATTTCAGAGTCTGAAATTCCATTTCCGCATAGAGCTGGAACCTTGTACATGTTGTACATGTCGGTGTTCTTTGCTGGAGAAGCGATTCATGAGATGAACTGGATTAGATGCTTATACAGCTACTTGGGTCCTTATGTTTCAAAATTTCCAAGAGCTTCATATCTGAATTATGTTGATCTTGATCTTGGAGTAAATAATCCACAAGGTAGCACAAGTTATGCGCAAGCAAGTGTTTGGGGTAAAAGCTACTTCAAAAATAATTTTGAGAGGCTGGTTGTGGTGAAGTCTATGGTTGACCCTGATAATTTCTTCAAACACGAACAAAGTATTCCTCCTTTCAATAATGAAGATGGAAAGTGTGAGGTTGGATATTTTGGCGATGAACCTAGAACTGAATAATGTGGAAATTATAGTATATTATATTAGAGAGGGGAAACTGATCATTTAGGGTACTCTTGCTTATATTTTGTCCAGAAGTTTTACATTAAATGCATGCCGTTAATAGTGGCCGGGCAGTTGAATTCTAGAGTTAATTTGGAGTACAAAGTCTGCTGCATGTATAAAGCATTCAAGAAATAAACACTGTTTTCCCCGACTGATATGCACGTTCGTGCACCGTGCTGTCTTACTGATCTTTCCAATTAACTCTCTTTAATTAGTTGTCCCAAGGTATGTTTATATGGAGAATACTTATGAATAATGAGCATTAAAGCCAAAATTAATTGCATACAAAAAAATAAAATAAATTCAACGAAAATAAATGCCTTTTTTTGAGCTCAAACAAGGAGGGAATTAAATAATCAACAGACGTTGGGTGTGCTTGAACAGTCATAATGTATACCCTCTAGGTATATCCACCAACTGTTCGATCAAATGTCTTGTCCATGTCCTGACCCGCTGTCGAGCCATCCGAGATTCCAAAATTATGTCAAGTGGGTCTAAAATTATACATGTATGGCTTTTTTTAAGATATTGAGATTGATTTGTGGTTGACCACAAGTAACTCAACCTTTGGGTGAACAACCTACGTAAAATTTTGTATTTTATGTGAAATTATTATTATTATTATTATTATTATTATTAAATTTTTTGCTATTATTGTTTCCCATGTTGTAACACCCCCTTCCCAAAATAGAAAGAGAGGTTACTCAAAACATAACAAAACTGATGAATTTAATATCAAGGCTTAAAGTCACAAAAGAATAATCTCATAATAATTCAATGTCATAAGACAAACCATAATAAATGCCACACTGGCTTAATCCACAATCTAAAATAATTATTACAATTCTAAATAGTTGACATATCAAGCCTAAACAAAACATTTCTAAACCATTGGATTAAAGGAAGCTCTCGTCACACTTGCCCTTGATCCCCCTGATTACCTGCCGGAAGAAAAACACAGCATGAGCCAAATGCCCAGTACGGATAAAGAATACAAATAATGAACCGAAATAACTAACTCAATTAAATGAAATGAAACGAACAAAACTACACAACGAAATAATAGGCTGAATCAAATGGATGGGTGTTATTTCATACCGAGCTTTGAATAAATAGTAATATACCTTGCCACACAGGCAAGTCAAATAATGCCACACAGGCAATCACACATCGGACTGCGCAATCCAGATGCATGCAAATCGGAAGGTGTGTTTGGCACAAACATCACCAATCCGCAGAACAGAACAGAACAGAAAACTAGGGTCGACCCATACGCCTCCCACAACAAACACCAAATGGCCAACTCCCACCGGAGCACAAAACGGAGACGCCGTGGACTGATCACACCGCCACGGAAGGTGTCATGCCTCGGTGCCAAGAGGACATGCCTGTGGTACCCCCACAGGTGGTTATAGCTCAGGTATACCCTACGGTATTCTAACAAAATATAATGTCGCAACACATGCGACAAAATATCAACACAAAGGGTTCTAACATGTACATGTTAAATCGAACGAATCGTCAACACAAGTCTCTAATATTCTAACATGTACATCACTATAAATATAAAAATAAAATTTAGACATGACACACTAGTCTAAAGAGTACAATGTGAGTTCTAATACAACGCCAAAATAAATTTATCACAATAAATTGACAAGGAATAATTATGAGAGACAATACTAATTTTCGAAACGAATAACGAAACGAACGAATTAAAAATAAATGAGTCTCGCCGAAAAAGTACGGAATCCGTACCTGGATTAAGCAATGTAATACCCAAAATTTATACTCCAAATTTAACTCGTTTAGACTCTCTCCGGGCAATCTAAATAATTTAATAAAGTTTTATTACAATCCAACCATTAATAACATAATACTATTAATTTTATTATTAAAAACTTTTATAACTAAGTTGGCAAAATTAATTAGTTTAAATTAATAAACATAACTTCAATTTGATTTACCAATTTCGAATTATAAATTTAATGGCTAAATATTTATTAAAATATAATATATATATATATATAATAAAATAAAAATTGAAACCATCGCCTGCAGCGTTGCTGCAGGCTTGAAATCTCTTAATATGCTATATGTATATATAATGTAATTAAGCAATAACTTGTTAATATGCCTATATATATATATATTAACACCTACAGCCAATCTTATATATATATATATATATATATAACGCTAGAAATAGTAAAAGTAACATTAGAACTTTGACTGCCACCCTATTCATGTCTACAAATCCAATCCCACAAAAATCATATAGCCGAAAGCAGCAAAAGAAAGAAAAAAAAAACAACAACAAACCTGATAAATAAGCGGCGGCGCTTCTCTTCTTCTTTTCCCTCAATATGTATTAGATGTATACAAGGAAGATTAGGCTTTAATATTTATTTATTAACATGTCTTATTAACTCTCCTAATTTTAATAAGAAAAAAAAATACTCAATTCTAAATTTGACCCACTTAATTTTAAAGCCCAATATTATCAATTTGATTTACCCATCACTTATTATTACATCAACCCATAAAAATTAAATGATTATTTGACTCAATTAAATGATATCCAATAAATATATTTTAAAACAAGGTAATTTTTTATTTTTTATTATTATTTAACATTATTATTATTTTTCGGGTATTACACATGTAATCTTATTTTTAATAGATGTCACTATTAAAAAAAAGAAAGTGTGGTGCCTAGCATGCATTACTTACAGAACATTATCGCGTATAAAATACATCAGTTACACAAGATTATGGGGGCAATTATGTTGCATAGGGAGAATTTTATGTTTATTTGTTATGCACCATTGTGGTGCGTAGGAAGATTTCACCCCTCCCCCCCCCTCTTCCCCCTCTTCCCCCTCCCCTTTATAAATCACTTTTTGCTAAATCTAAGAATGAAATGGACTATATAAGATTGGTTAACTATTTAGTTAACATCATATAGTTAATTATGGCTATAAATCACATGCGTAATTATGCGTCTAACTATTTGGCAAACGATGCAAACAGTTGACTGGCCTGGCCATAAAACTGCAACCAACGCAAACAGTTGGGACTAGATGGGTCAATGAGGGTAGATGATCGTGACCTTGTTTTACTCTATTCCATCATGATTTCATGGATCAAACATAGATCAAAAATTCAATTTATTTTGATCCATTGATTCACGGTTTTGATTTATCATAACAAAATTTTGGATGAATCAAGATTAAATATTTAAATCAGATTTGATTTGACTCACTAATCCAAAAATTATTTTTCAATATTTTCTCTCAATAAATTCTCTCCCTAATTTCTCGCTCTAAAACATTATTAGTTTCTCTTTTTTTTCTCTCTTTTTAATTTCTCCCTTGCCGAGATGAAGTTTTAACTTAGTGGGTAAGGTCTCAGGTTCGATTCTCACTTAAGTGAGTTTATTTTATGTTGCTTTCTGTTCAGTTTGCCATTCAATTTATGCTATAAGTTTGTTTGGTTACTAGTGTTTTTGAAGCAATAACATTTAGGGTATTTGGAGGTCATAATGCACCACCCCATTTTTTGTGTTATCGTTACATTTGAGCCACGATTGTTACGTTTGTGAGTTAAGTAAGTTACGTGAAGACGAAGAAGCTATTAAATGAGAAAATTTTGAAAATGCGTTTTATGCAAATGGAACTTTCAAACGCACCAAACGTTGGTAGACGAAGAAACACCATATAATAGTTGGTTGATGAAAGTTAAGTTTTATGCTTAGTCACTAGATTATTATCAAAGTCGACATAAAAGAATAGTTATCAGCTTTTACCTTGAATTACTATTTACTTTAAAAAAATGGTTTCCCTTTGTTGGAGTGGTGCCTTTAGTGAAGATCTTTAGCATATAGCCAGGACAGACATGTTCATGGGCAGCATAGATAGGTGTTCATATGTTAAATTTATTAATTTATTTTTTAAAAAGTATAGGGGCAAGAGCAGATATGTAAGTTAATAAATTCAAAAAACCATATTAATGAAAAAGTTAAATTTGAAAGAGACAGAAAAAAAAATCATTCTAAATACAAGTACATAACTCTTCCCCTTTTCATTCTATAGCTTTTGCTTCCGCTTTTCATTCTCCTTCTGCTTCTAGTTGCTTCTGTTTCTACATCTCAGCCTTTGCGGCTATGCCACTACTTCTTCTATATCTCTGCGGCTCCACCGTTAGGGCAACTACTTCTTCTACATCTCCACTATGCTACTATCTCTTGCGCATATAAGATCGAGTAATCAGACTTAATAAGTAACAAAATTAGGATTGTTTTTATTTGTTTTATAATTTAAAATTTGTAGTTTGTTGGAATTTGTTGTTGGTTGGAGATTTGGGGTTAAACCCAATTCAATTTATTTGATGTATTTGTTATATTTTAGACTTAAGAGGTTACTAATTAGGGGTTTTTTTATTTGATAGTTTAAGGTTTAAGTTGCAACTTTAGAAGGCCAAAAGTTTATTTATGATGATCACTAGATTGTTTGATCTGTTACTGTATTTTTTTTTAAAAAAATTCTAATTTAATTTATGTTTGAATTGAAGTGGATTTCTTGTTGGATTTGATTGATTTTTAGCACATATTTTGAAAATTACTAACAACAGTTTTCTCCTTTGTTTAAGTTGGTCTGACCCTTTTTCTCTCTTGATTTGCTACTAACAGAATTACATAAAAAGAAGAAAAAAATGATGTCAATAAATTCATTTCCTTTCATTAATATATTTGTCTATTTTGGGTTTTCAAGGTATTTGTTTATATGTCTATTCACATGAAAATATCTCCAATATGAGTGGGTTTTATGGATATTGATTTCGGGCAAAGGTCCAAAAATATCCCTGATGTTTACACGGATGTCCCACTTACACTCTAAATTAATTTTTTTTCCAAAAGTACCCTTAACGTTATAAAAATCAGCTCACCCGTGCCCCTGCTGTCAACAGACCAGCCACCTGGACTAACTCTGTTTATACGTGGATAATTATCGCTGATTAGGCACTTAGAGAGAGAGAAACAAAACAAAAGCAATCGTCACTTTTCAAAAGGGGAAAAAAAAGCCCTAATCAGTTTCATTAGATATTGGAATTTCCCCATATAGCTACAAACAAATCAATGCCAAATGATTGAACTGTTATGCTCTACCAAAGGATCAATTTCTATGCAAGTTCTGAAACAAATATTATACACCATATTAATCAACATAAAGCAAAGAAGGAAAAAAATTGAGAACAGAAGGCAAAATTATACTAAATTTCATGATCATTAATTATAAAAAAATGTTCAAGCTTACATAAAGCAAAATGCCAGATGACCTCAAGATCATTCATGAACGCATCTCTGCTATAAACACAGAATCATCTCAAAAAAAATAATTTTTACATCTCAAAAGTACCCATTATCCTCTTCTGCTTCATCATCATCACTATCCAATAAGAAATCACCATCATCTTCTTCTTCGTCATCATCAAACATCACGCAAACCCCACAAACGTACGACTCAGACTGCGTCGTTTCTCCCTTCCGCTCGAGGATATCTAAGCAGCGTCACTGGCGGCGCTCCTCGAGCACCTAGTGGGGAAGGTGGATGAAGGCGTGGCGGTTGGCATAAGCGGATATATCGATTGGACTTGTGGAAGATGTTCGGATTGCAGAGAGATTTCATTTATACAATATATACAAATACATATGCTCTTTCTTCGAAATTACTGATGAGCGATGGGGAAAAGGTCTTCGATTTTGTCTCTCTATGGAGTTAAAATGATTGGGGCTTTTTTGCCCCTTTTGAAAAGTGACGATTGCTTTTGTTCTCTCTCCCTAACTGCCTAATCAGCGATAATTATTCACGTGTAAATAACGTTAGTCCAGGTGGCTGGTCTGTTGACAGCAGGGGCACGGGGTGAGCTGATTTTTGTAACGTTAAGAGTACTTTTGAAAAAAAAATTAGTTTAGGGTGTAAATGGGACATCCGTGTAAACATCAAGAATATTTTTAGACCTTTGCCATATTGATTTCTAGTGTTTATCTTCAATTGTTCATAGTATTAATTGTTTTGTTAAGCTAGCAGCTATTGTATTTAATTATTGCCTTAAATATTAGTGTAACTGGTTTTTTATATCTTGAAATTAATTTATAATTTTGTTTGAATATAAAAAACAAATTTGATTTGAGACTTTGATTATTTTTGGAGAATCATTCAAATTGAACTATGACAAATAACCGAAATAAAATTTTAAATTATATCTAAATGTTTTTTTATATTTTGAAATTCATTTTTGTAATTTGGATTATGAAAATTTATTTGTTGTATATTATAGAATTTTATTTATATTGTATAAAATAATTATTTGTTTAGGTTGTCAAAACCCAAACGTTCCAAAAATGAATCATCAAAATCGCACAATCCAAGACTACTCAAAATCTCTCAAATGAAACCCCTATCCAACATCACAATCCATCCGAGTCAATGATGTATTTGAAGAAGTTATCTTAAAATATTTTCAAACTATGAGATCTAGAAAAATAATATTATAATTTATAAACATTATTATGATTAGTTTAATTATTTTTTATTTAATTTCAACAAAAAAATTATACTTTGTGAGACTGAGCCGCGGAGGAGTAATTGTGACTTTGTGAGTACTATTTGACCCAGTTAACCGGTAACCCGTATGGGCCCACAGGTGTAACCCGTCTCGTTCAACCTTAGAGAACCAAAACCAATCATTCAACGCTCAAATTTCAAAATTTCAAAATTTCAAACTCGCGCCCCTTTACCGTCACCACTCACCAAGCCTCCGAATTCCGATCCAGAAGTTCCCTCACGCATTAATTCTCTCTCTCCTCTGTAATTTCAAACCGATTCTCTCTCCAAAAAAATGGGTGGTACTCACAGTCGCGAGGATTTGGAACTTTCAGACTCAGAATCTGAAGAAGAATCACACACCCACGAAGAAGAACACTACGAAGACTCAAAAGAGGAAGTAGACCAACAGAATTCTTCAGAGCGCAGAAGATTCAGAACGCCGTCGTCCGTGGACGATATAGAAGCGAAGCTCAAAGCCCTAAAACTCAAGTACCCATCTCAAAATCCAAACCTGAAAAACGCCGTCAAGCTCTATCTTCACGTCGGTGGCAACACACCCAACTCCAAATGGATTGTATCCGACAAGGTCACTTCGTATTCGTTCATCAAAACCCTACAAATCGAGGCCTCCGAAGACGAAGAGGATGAGGAAGAGGAAAAAGAGAGAGATTCTTGGTGGGTATTGAAGATTGGATCGAAAGTTCGAGTTAAAGTAAGTGCTGAGATGCAATTGAAGACTTTATCAGATCAACGCCGTGTCGATTTAGTGTCTAATGGAGTTTGGGCAATGAAGTTTTTTGGTGAGGAAGATTATAACAGTTTTGTGACTAAATATCAAGAGTGTTTGTTTGAGAATACTTATGGTGTTGAATCAAATGACGCTAATAAGGTTAAGGTTTATGGGAAGGATTTTATTGTGTGGGCAAATCCGGATAAGGCGGATGATTCGGTGTGGGAGGATGCAGAGGATAGTTTCTTGGAAAGCCCTAATTTGGCGACTCCTGTGAGGGAAACTCAAGATTTGAGGGAAGAATTTGAGGAGGCTGGTAATGGGGGAAGCATAAGGAGTTTGGCTTTAGGTGCATTGGATAATAGTTTCTTAGTTGGCGATTCAGGGATTCAGGTTGTTAAGAATTTTAATCATGGCATTTCCGGGAAAGGAGTGTGTGTGAATTTTGATGATGGGATGGGTAGCGTGGCTTATTCGACGCCGAGAAAGGCTATTCTTATGAAGGCTGAAACTAATATGCTACTTATGAGTCCAATGACTGAAGGAAAGCCACATACAAGGGGCCTGCATCAACTTGACATTGAAACAGGGAGGATTGTTACTGAATGGAAGTTTGGGAAAGATGGAACTGATATTTCTATGAGGGATGTTACTAATGATAGTAAAGGGGCTCAGATTGATCCCTCGGGATCTACTTTCTTGGGGTTGGATGATAATAGGTTGTGCAGGTGGGATATGCGTGATAGGCATGGGATGGTTCAGAATCTCGCTGATGCTAATACCCCGGTATTGAATTGGACGCAAGGGCATCAGTTTTCTAGAGGGACAAATTTTCAGTGCTTCGCAACTACTGGTGATGGGTCTATTGTTGTTGGATCTCTTGATGGGAAGATAAGGTTGTACTCAAACAATTCTATGAGGCAGGCAAAAACTGCTTTTCCTGGACTTGGTTCACCAATCACTCATGTGGATGTTACTTATGATGGGAAGTGGATATTGGGCACAACTGATACCTATTTGATCCTTGTCTGCACTATGTTTACTGACAAGGATGGAAAGTCAAAGACTGGCTTTGCTGGGCGTATGGGGAACAGAATCTCTGCTCCGAGGTTGTTGAAGCTGACTCCTTTGGATTCACATATGGCTGGAATGAACAATAAGTTCCGTGGTGCCCAATTCTCGTGGGTATGTATATATCTTGCTTTCTGTTTATTTATAAAATAAAGATGCATCCATTTCTTGCTGTTTGAGGTTAGATATGGATTGATATATGTCAACTTTTGATTAGATTTAGTGGCATTGAGGTGTTTGATAGCTCTAGAAGAATGAGGAGATCAAATGCATTAGCATTTTCCATGGTCCACAATATATTCCTTTATATGGTTCATCAGTTCATGTTTTTGTTAAGTATATCAAATGATTAGTTGTTTTATATTTGCTCAGGGTCATCACTAATATGAGTGTAACCAGTTATGCAAAATTTATGAGTATGTGTTGTTTGTAAATGACTACGGTTTGTGGAACTTCATGAGGAGTTCATATAATCAAATTTTAATCAATCTTTGGTTTACACATAGCATTGCCTTTACTATGATGTTTTGGTCTCTGGATGTTAATGTTTAAGCATCATTGCAAGGTTTTCACTTACCCATAAAAGAAATTGATACATGCAACCATTGCCAATTTTCAGAAGCAAGGCAGTTTGAGGTGTTCTGGATTATGCTTGATTAGATGGTCTCCACTCTTCGACAGTCCTTTCTTTGTTCATAAACATCTAAATTCTGGGATAAATTCAACATTCTATTCTATTTAATTAGCTCGAAAGCCAGGTGGTCTTTGTCATCTATTTGTTGCTGCAGTTGTACATGTCATTGAGGGAAATCAGTCGATCTCGTTTGATGCAACATTTGACAAACAAATGTCTTCAATAGCTGCAGAACTGCTAGCATATCCCATCCCTGAGTCACTTGTTGAAATGTGTTTTCCGTTGAAAACCTTGTATGATCAGAGTCATTCAAACAAGGCCCCAAGTTTTATTGTTTTGTTGTGTTAGTATAACTTTTAAATTTTGGAACTTTCTATATCCTTTGTGAAAAATAGAAAACTACTCAATGGGGGTTACTGCTTGGTACATATATGAGTCAAAGAGTCTTGGTGGCCAGGCGTATTCCCTAGGTATCCCCTTATCGGGACAAGCTTCCTAATCTTTTAAGATTTATTCTCATTTTTTTGTAATTTGGAAAACTGTCTCTAATAGTGTCAACTGTTTATGCTAAAAGCTCAATTCTACTAGCATGATGACATGAGGTTGAGGCAATGGGCTATCAATAGTACTTAGGTGAATTTTGTGTGTAGGAGTAAGGCTTTTTAAGCTGAGGTATCTAGCCAGCAACTCTAGTTTTGTTTAAGTAAAGGCCTTTATATATTTCTTTCAGTTTGTTGTATGCCTCATGTCTTCTTTGTGATTTAGCTGGAATTAGTAATGAGCCACCATAGGGAAGGTCTTGCTGCATATTTTTTTGAGAGATTTTGGATGTTCCATCAAGAAGGATCTGTTATGTTGTTGCTACAATTTTGAAAATGATTTTTCCTCATCGTGAATATTTTTAGCAAATGATGCCCGCATTACATTTCTCTTTCACCATATAGTTACAAATAGTAGGACATCAGTCTAAGGTTTAGGTTGCAGTTGCTCAAAAAAAGAAAAAAAAAGTTTTAGGTTGCAGGACATTGACTGCAGTGCATGGTTTTTTATTTTTTATTACGCTCTTGTTTGTTTTTCTGGTATAACTGTGCAGATTTTCTATTCTCTTGTATCCTCTTTCTGGGTTTCTCCTTTTGTGTTGAACAACTGTAGTTACTCTAATATTGTGATGCATATTTCAAAATTTTCTCCATACAAACAGAACAGGTATTGCTTTTGTTTCTTTCCATGTGTACTTGAGATTAATGCAGGGTTTTCCGTAAAACTGATTAGGTCACGGAAGATGGGAAGCAGGAGCGCCATCTGGTTGCAACAGTTGGCAAGTTCAGTGTGATATGGAATTTCCAACAGGTGAAGGATGGTTCTCATGATTGCTACAAAAACCAGGTTGGGCTAAAGAGTTGCTATTGCTACAAGATAGTTCTGAAACATGACTCCATTGTTGATAGTCGCTTCATGCATGAGAAATATGCTGTCAGCGATTCACCTGAGGCTCCACTTGTAGTTGCAACCCCCATGAAAGTTAGCTCCTTCAGCATATCTAACAGGCGACGATAGAAGTTAAACAAAGCTCTTTGTTTTTGCAAGCCTTAGATATCTGAATTAGGTTATTTCCAATTGATTACTTCTTAACTTTCTAATTGCATTTTGAATTTGTACTTTTTCTGTTAGCAGGTTATGAGACCTGTGACAAGTGGTTTCAATGAACCCCAGCCGTTTATTGTTGTTGTAATAACTGTATGATTCAGGATTCCTCGTTTCTGGCATGAAGTTGAGAAACATGTTGACGTAGTAGAAAGTATGATTTCTTGTGATTTTTTTTACTGTTTTCTCCTGTAAGACTAGCAACGCCAGTATATATGTGCTGAATTTCTTGGAAGATTCCTCCAAAATTAACAAGGTCTTACTGACAATTTTGTGGAGCACCAACCAAATCCAGTGGCACAAAATTGTCAGAATCTAGTTCTTGACTGTAACTCGTAGAGTTTTATTGTTAACTTTGATTAGTTGAATTTTATATCATGGTATGCTATAATAATGTCAAGGTTCATATAAAGCAGTTATCCAACTCAAATAGTTGGTTTGATGCGTTTAGTGCTTGTCCATAATAATCTGGCTATACCCTATCCCAATGCCCTAGGAACATTACTTCTCCCATGGGCGTACATCCAATTACTTTCTATACGTCAGAGACGAGTGCAACTTTCCAATATGATGAGAAGGAAGTCCGACTCTAGTTGATGGAGCAGGGCTGGCTGGCGAAACCTTTTCTTCATTTGTTTTTCAAAATGCATGCGATGGTAAGGGCGACGAAAGAGGAATGGTACCTACCACTTGAGGAAGAGCTGAGGGCACAACAAGGTGGGATCGAATCCATTTAGTAAAGCCAGTTATGGCGAAAATTCTACCCAAAAATGATTGTATGGAACTTTGTTCCTGTGTAGTTACAGTACAATTAGGACCGCGTCCTCTATTCCTGTGTAGGTAGAGTTGTCGAGGGAAGGGGTCAGCTTCCATTCATTGCTCTCTCTATCGGTATATGCAGAAACCACACATCTGAAAGTAAGGGTCCGTGGGTTGGTCTTCCTCTTCGCCGACTTTTGAAGCGTTACGTTTGGACCCCAAATACAAGATTTTAGACTGCTTTTGGACGATTAGAACCTCCAAAAGCACGACGATTAGAACCTCCAAAAGCACCAAACGCTTCAAATGCCGGTAGACGAACAAGCACATTGTCAGGTCTAACTGCTAATACCAATTTATGCTAAGGAAACACATTATATAGACAAACTCTGAGCTACCAAAAGCCAGTGGAGAAATATTGTGAAGTGTGATTTGGATTCTGAGGAGAATCGGCCATCGAATATTGTATAACATGCATTCCCTTCAATAATCATAGCCAATGTCATTTTACAAATAAATTATAGAAAATAAAATTATTTTCATTAGATAAAATGTGTATAAACCTGGTGCAAAATTAACAGTAGTATGCATTCGAAGTAACAAAAATATTCTTTACAAAATACCCTTTTTTATCTTTTTCCCAGACCACCAGTTCAACTTATTACATTCTATACCACGCCTCTCACACCAAAAAAAACCCTTTTCTAAGCAAAAAAATGCAGTCCTCGATTAATCATACACAAACAATAGCCTATATGTACAATGGAGAAATCTTGTCAGATTCTGGCCTTCGATTCTGGTCAATGCAAGAAACTGCCCAAAGAAAATAGGCACAACACACAAGCAACATACCTTAAAAGTGTTAGCAAAAGGCTAATGTGGTTTGGACTGTGACTTCTTTCTGCTCAAGAACATGAAAATCCGTGGGAAAAACCTCTTTTTTTTCTTTTTTATATTCACGTCAGGAAATGAATCAGTTTCAGTGTTGCTTAGTGAATATTCTTTCGAATTTGGCCTGTAATGGATGGGTACAGCGGCATCCAGCTGCTTGTCAAAGTTCTTTGCTTCTTTTCTCTCCTCAAAGCTTGCTCTTGGACTCTTATTTGGGATTACCACTCCTTTTATCTCCTCAAAGCTTGCTCTTGGACTCTTATTTTGGATTACAGATCCCGGAATAAATTCACCAGCTTTTCGCCTTTGCTCATTTTCCGCCCTCCACTTTCTCAATTCTTGTTCTACACCCAACTTTTCTTCCCTGGCCTTTTCAGCCTTCTGCCTTGCAAATTCCAGAGCTTCCTTCTTAGTAGCCAACTCAGAAATAACTTCCTCTAACTTCCTCAAGCTTCTCGACTCGGAATCCTTAGCCACATCGATTTGGGAGAGGGCATTAGCCACCCTAATATTCGCTTGCGACTCTGCTTCGTGGGCCTGCTTACTGAGCTCATAGTACTCCTCTAAAGAAAGTGTTACTCCAGGCGGAGGATCCTCATCATTGGGAGTTTGAGTTGCTTCGCTCTCTTGCAGTGCGTTGATAGCTGCTAGAGCCAACTTCTCTGATGCCTTTGCAGCCTCTATCTCCTTTTGAGCTGCAAGCAGTCTACTCACCATGGTACTTGCTCCAGCTTTTGCTTGCTCTGCTTCCTCCTTTGCCTTCTGATGCTCTTCACGAGCAATGTGAGCAAGTGACTTGGCCTGATCTGTCTCTTCGGCTGCCTTTTGTAATTGCTTGGGCAGCTCCACCATCTTCTCTCTTGCTTCTCTCTCCTTTACCTGAACAAGAGCAATCTCAGCTTTAGTCCTGTTAAGCTCAGCTTCAATAGATGCAACTGCAACTGATGCCATTCCTTCTCTCTGCTTAATGCTGGCCAGTGCTGATTTTTCAGTTTCTAGTTCCGACTTCAATGATGTGGAAGCTACTTTCAACAACTTCACTTCATCAGTTGCTTTCTCTATTTTAAGCTTCACCTCTTCAAGATTCTTTTTGGCCACAGCAACTGCTGCTTGTATATCACTATGATTGCTCTCCTGTCCCTCAAGGTCGCCTTTTGAATATTCATCAGTTTCCTGATTCAATTTTGATTCCATATATGCAGCTAATTCAGCTTTTAATTCCTGTAACAAAGCTGAGGCTGTATCTAGTTTTGACTTGAGATCCTTTGTTGACATAATTTGCTGGCTTAGTTTCTCCAGTTCCTCTTCTGCCTGCTTCAATTCCTTCTCCCAATTGAGCATATCCTGCTCTCGTGCCATAGCTGCTCCAATTCTGTGTTCCTCTGCCTCCAAGTGAGCAGCATGTGCAGACTCTAAGGATTCTTTTGTTGTCATCAGCTCAATAGTCAACTCCTCAACTGTCTTTTCAACTTCCTTTGATGCAGAAACAGCCTCCTCGGCTTTCTTCACAGCTATATCTTTATCAGTAACCAGTGAAGCGTAATCTTTACGTAGTGTTTCCAACTCGTCTCTCACAGTTTCCAGCTCTGATACAGCAGCTACATGCCTGGCTCTGGCGACCTCAACCTGTGCCTTGGCTGCAACACTAGCATCATCAGCAATCCCTTGCTCCATCTCTTCTACCCTGAGGTTGGCAAGTTCAGAGTCCTGTTTTGCTTGATGCTCTTCCATTTGTGCTCTCTCTAGGTTGAGTTTCAATTCTTCTATAAGTCTCTTGGTGCTATCTAGCTCTTTCAACATTTGCACTTTGGAATGTTCAGCAGCCTCAGACTGTTTCTTAAACAATGGAATCTCCTCGTATGCTTTCTCAAGTTCTTCTTCTATAAATTTCCGTCTCTACATAGGGCCAAGGAGAATATATTCAGAAAGTGAGCATGATTCTCCATTCAGGAAACACAATATTTTAGACTATTTTTTCAGGTAAGTTAGGAGAAGGAAATTATGACATCTTCATATTTTCAAAAAATCCATTCATCATTTTACGAGACGAAAGCTACATATAAAGAGTTAAAGACTACATCCTATATACATGTATATTTTTTGTGTGCTTTTTATCCTCCCTCAATAAATCCGTAGATTATGACAAGTCTTTATAGTAGAGATAAAAGAATCATGAAAATTGCCTTGTTAGAGGCCAGTACATAGCAAGTAGGGTCCAAAAAAATTACAGTACCCACCAATTTACCAAAGATTGACCAACAGTTCAAGAAAAGGAATGAATGAGAGTAAAAAGCATGATACCTCCACAGTAAGGACTCTGTGGGCCTTCCAGTCAACAATTCCACCAAACTTGGACACAACTTCTTTAACAGATTCAAATGGCGCTGCTGTATCAATATGGCCTGTGTTAGGGACCACAGAAGTGTCCAATGCCTGATCAACTTCATCATAAGCCTTTCTATAATCGTGAACTTCAGATTCTGTTACCTGAGTGGATGAAGCAGAATGTGTATTTACGTCATTCACCTGATCTTTAACAGAAACATCTTCCTGAGGTGATGGTAGACCACTGTTTTGGTTTGTTTCTGAGGTAGCTGGTGGAATGGATTTCAAGACTTTGCCTTTTATAAACTCCATTGTGTCTGGTTTACTAGTTGATACAAATGAGGCACTTTGATCATTATTATGTTGAACATGCACGCTGCTAACCGGACTCACTTCTTCCGATTGCTGTGACAAATTATTGGATTTTGCTTCTGAAAGAGAGGGACTGGGCTCTGAGGAATATGCTACACTTTCCTCTTTTTTAGGATCCGTTGGACTTGCATTATAGGCTTCCTGCTCAGTAGAAGGTCCATCAGAACTATCTTGCATGATCTTAATCCCAGGATATGGAGTCACAGACCCCTGAGGATCAGTTGAATTTGCATTATTACTTGATGAAAATGAGGTTTCCTGCTCAAGCAAAGGTCCATCAGAAGTATCTTGCATGACTCTAATCTTAGGATATGCAGCCAAAGACCCCTGATGATCTAGTGCTACTTCAAGAAACTTGTTTCTTGTTGGAAGAACTTGACCAATTGAAGGATGTTGAACTAAATTAGATTCATCCATCACTGGTACCTGACTTGTGGGTTCCACTGTTCCATTAAAATCATGGCATTTTGGAACTTCAATATTTGGTGAAGGAGAAGATTTTGGAGTAGAATTTTCTTCAACAATTTTCACACTCTCCATCCAATGAAGTGCTAACTGATAAGGAGATTCAACTGGGTATCAGAAAACCAAGTCATCACAAGAAATTAACAACAATGAACTAATGCTAAAAGAAATATTTAATGATTGCATAGCCCTTGGCTGGCACTGAAAAAAGAAGTAACTTGCCAAGCAATGTTAATATGCATGAGACAAAGAACATATTGAAGCTCCAACCACTAATTCTAACCAACTACAACACTCGTAAGGAGATCTTGAAGATCATTAAATGAATTTAAATTAGACGTGGCGGTTTCCTTGAAATATCATACTAAGATCTAGAATACATTAGTAGTCTGCACGGGACTCTCTTCATAAACTATTGGCTGGTATATCAAAAAATAAATAATAAAAAATAAAAAAATGGTTGTTAACTGAGGTCAAGAAACAAAGCTTGTAAAATGATTGAGGGAATTTTAACAGATAATTCCTATCAATATAGACTAAATATCAAAAATTAGATAATCTTGATGGAGCTAGATTAAATGGTAAAGTAAGGTTACTGAGGAGTAGTTACAGTAGCAAAATTAGGAAGGATTGGTAAAGAATTTTTTAAAAAATTCTTGAAATGGTGAACTTTAAGCTATGTTGAGTTTTGACCTTCTTCTGTTTAAGGTAGTAGGTTTCCAAACCTGCAAATCTTGGAACATTCTATTACAATGATACGAAGCTTTCACTTAATTACCCAATCCAACAATGGAATGCCCATGTCGGACAATGAGACTTGATTATTACTGGGTCTTTCTACCTATGTTATATGGACTCTTCAGTTTGCTCTAAAGTACTCACGTCTGATACTCGACACTCGGACAAGAGTATGGGTGTTGGATACTTCATTTTAGTGTAAAAAAACTGAAAATTTTGAGGAGTACTAGTGTTGGACTCTTTAAAATACCCGTGTCCAACAGCACTCTCCATCAAATTCTGACCGAACTCTCCATCCAAGTCCATGTAACATAATAGCTTTCTACACCTCAAAAAACTTACAAAGTTTTAATTAACAATCGTTCTCATTTCAACTCAACTCATGGCTTTTTACCCCAAAAATTTTCACCATTTATATACAAAAGCTATAAAATCCTAAAATAAAGCAGAAAAGCTTTTATGTTTTTTCATTATAAAAAAAACATTGTTTCAGTGTGCATATATATGTATATATAAAGAGAGAGATGCAGCATACTAAAGTTGCTGTGTGAAACAATCCGGATCAAATCTTGAATTCAGAACAAATCTTGGGTTATATCTTTCGATGTGGGTCTGGGTGTTACAAACTCTCCCACATACATTTTTAACGTCCCCGTCAGAACCGATTACACACACGGTCCGACTTTGTATCCCCACCTCTGGACCTCCATTATGCAATGGGATAATACCACCAGCCTACGTATCTCTACCTCCGGCAACCCGATCGGATGACCCAAACCGAGCTTTCGAGAATCGGCTCTAATGCCATACGAAACAACCCGTCAAATCCCGAGAGTCAAATCTCAAGTCCGAATCGAATCAAATTCATTCAAACAATGCCTTCAACCACAACACAATAGTATCTTCTTGAGTCATCTTAGCCCACCACAAGCTCACCCAAAAAGTCATGACTAAATGTACTATTGTTAGTAACTTAATTCCTTATATATAGACAATTTTTTCCCATATATTTTGATGTGAGACTAAGGTGTTACACTGAGTCTATATAAGCACAAAAATGAATGCCAGTTTCTGTAAAATTTAACACCAAGTTTACCCACATCAAGTTTTCTTACTCAATTGAATATGAGGCACAAAATTCATTTCCTATAACAAATCGACAATATAGCCATCAAATTCAAATTCTTACATCAACATTGAGCAATGGCATGAACCTGACTTTAATAAACTGGCATATCCTTGACTTTAACAAACACATATCACATATTTGAAACTAACCAACTACAAGGAAGAATGTAACAACCCGGGTCAAATGATTGAAGATATTAATGATTGTAACATGATCCTTATGTCAAAATATCTTACATGTTACGATGTGGACCGGAGTATTACAAACTCCCCCACTTAAATACCTGATGACGTCAAGTCGAACAAATAGCCACACAAGGCCCAAAAACTTTGCCTCTCAAGCCATTTTGAGATAATACCAGGGCCCAACTGTCATCGTGTCCCCACCTCGGGCAAATCGATCGGATGACTCAACCTGGGCTTTCGAGAGTCAGCTTTAATACCATATGTAATAACCCGGGTTAAATCCCAAGTACAAATCAAGTCATAGCATAATAAGAGCCAATGTATTGTCTCAATAATATCTTTTCGGGTCAACATAGTCTACCATAGGCTTACCCAAAAGATTGTGACTAAAGATATTAGCGATAACAGTTTGAGTCCTTATATATATATCAAATTACCTCACATGTTACGATGTGAAATAAGGGTGTTACAAACAAGCCTAAGGGATTATCTCGGTAAGTAATAAATGTGTGGGACGATATGAAGTTTTATTCTTAGAGATGATTACGCAAGTGCCCTAAGAAATGGGGACAACCAAACAAGTCATATAAAGAAAGAAAAGTACAATCTAATTACACCTCTACAATGGTATATTTTTTTGCAGAAATTCAATATTCAAAACCTAAGTGTATGTTTTTCAGTATTTAGGCTTTATGGTTGCTATCTACTCCCTCCGTTCCTAAAAGATTGTCGTTTTAGAAGAAAAAATTTGTTCCAAAATGTTTGTCGTTTACAACTTTCGAGGAGAATAAATTATTTACTTTCCTTTATTACCCCTACCTTCTCTCATTGTCCCAAGAAATTCTCTCCCTTGTATTAATAGTTTTCAACTTCTCATAAAGGGATAGTGATGGAATTTCAAATAAATTTTACTTGGTAAATGATACTTTCTTAATCCATGTGCCAAAATCTTAAACGACAATCTTTTAGGAACGGAGGTAGTAACAAATTAAAGCATCCAAATGAAGAAATCAGCGCTGTTTGTATATCTTTTCTTTCTTATATTTTCATATTTTTAAGTTGTTCTCGCAGACGATAAGCCCATAATAATTTCTTACTTATTCGGTTTCCGTACATTTAGCAGGTTAATCAACACCTCTTAACAAGGACCAATAAGCAAACAAATTGCTCTATTTAATAATCAGAAGCTGTAGCAAATTACAGACCATGATTGGGCAAAAATAATACTTTGATTCCATGGAAATAATTGAATCATTATGCACTCCAAGTTTCTAAAATAGCAATCAAATGGCTGATAACCAACAAGCCAATAAATCAATAATACATATAAACACGTCTAATTTACTTTTGCATCCAAGCCTCAGAACCAATGTCATATTCGGAATTCGCATCAAGAAATTACACAACTACCAAAATCAAATCGTCATCAATTCTAATAAACCCAAAAACAAATAATTTTTTTAAAAAAAATAAAGAAATAGAAGATTAGGAGAGAGGAAGGAGAAGAATTACCCGCAAACGAAGTCAAACGCTGAAGCTATAAATTGTCTTCCCTGTATATATCAAGTGAGAGAAATTAAGGGGGGAAATCAAACAAGAACATAATTTTAGCATTAAAATTTACAAGGTCGAAATTCAGTGGCAAAAACAGCAAATAAAATCAACGGATAAATTTTAATTTAGATTCTATGCAACAATTATTACTATAATTTACCATTACAAAACTAAAGAGAGAGAGAGAGAGTAAGATCAAAGATGTGTGGAGCCTACCTTTCCTCACTGGCCACCAGATTCGTAATATCTCTCCAAATTAGATTTTCAGAATTTTATAATTTATTTATTTTATTTATAATTATTATTAATCCGAAAAGTATGTTTTTATATGTGGAGTGGAATGAGATTTGATTTCGTTGAAGACTCTTTGACTTTTGAGCCATAGAATTCTATGGATTAACAAATATCATTTACCAATTAAAATTTATTTGAAATTCCATCATTATCCTTTATAAGAAGTTGAAAACTATTAATATAAGGAAGAGAATTTCTTGGAGCAATGAGAGAAAGTAGGGGTAATATAGGAAAGTAAATAATTTATTCTCTTCGAAAATTATAAACAATAAATTTTTTAGAACAAATTTTATCTTCTAAAACGACAATCTTTTAGAAACTGAAATATGTAATTTACATGCAACCTCTTAGTAAACGACTGACTTAAATAGTTCGGACTCGATTCGGTTCGACTCAAAAAAATATGAGCGAGACTTAGATTCGTTGATAATGCAATCTAAATTAAGGTTATACTCGACTTGTCAGAATATATAATTATTTAAAAAGCCATAAAAATACATTTGAATGCTAAAGAAGAAAATTGTAAGAACAGACATCCAAGCTCGTGCTAGAGAGTTTTAGTTTATTGCACTCTTTTCTTTTTAAAATTAAAAACATCTCTTTAATTTTTTGATTAATATTTGAAAATCAAATTATCATAAATTAACAAATAAATAATACAAAATATATTATATATGTGAAATATTACGAGTTAATATATTATATATTAACTCATAATTATCTGAAAATGTAAAAGTTTTTTAAGTTTGGATGAAAGAATGTTTCTGCAATGAATGAATATAAGATTGAGAACAGTTTGGATATAATAAGTAGATCTGAAATGGCTGATAAAGGTATAGAATAGGATATTATGGTCATGAGTTTATTCTTGATTGTATATGGTATTAAATAATCCCATGTATATATATTAAGGAGGGTGTATTGTTGGTAAATTTCACAATCAAATATATGTGTAAGTGTACACAGTCAACAAGTAATAAAGTGATAAGATAAAGTGTCGATCTCACATAGAATTCCAATCAATAAATTTCAACATATCAATTCAATTTTATTTAAACAACCGCAAAGTGTGATTGTTCGAATAAGAAAACTAAATTAATTAATTAAAAATAGATTACTCCAAAATTTAATCAACTAAATAAAAATTAAAACTTGACGACTGAATTCAGATAACTAAGGTTAAGACTCCAATATCCCCAATTATGAACTATAAACTAATTAATCAATTATTCCAATTATTATGTCTACTGAATTGTTAACAGGAATTTTAAGTGTCAAAAGCTCTTTTCCAAGTGATCTATTAACTTTTATTTAATCCAATTAATCATGCGATATTCCTATGCAAAATAATAAAATTAAACTCATTAATTCTAATTCCCAATTTGTTACATGCAGTGAATAGATATTCCTATTCAATTCACGACCCTAATTATTCGTCATGCAAATAATTAAGTATACATGTTATCATATCCAGTTCTAACCCTAGATCTCCTTCCCGAATCCTTCTAGAGTAACAAGGTAATTACTGGCCAAATAATTAATCAATAGGCACAAGACATGATAAACAATTCACCTTAACATAAATGATTGGAATAAATCGAAAGGAAGAGCGTGAAATTCTTTTTCCTTTCCTCAGGGACCAGGAGATTGGATCTAGCTGTAAGAAGAATGTTTGGATAAATAATTAATTCATAGACGTAAAATGTTCAATTGGTAGTCTTAATAAAAGAATTAGTTCATAATAGAATTTAAAACCAATAATCTTATAAAAGTCATCCTTAAGAAATTTCACAAATTGAAAATAAGGGGAAGAAGAAACTCTAAAGAAAATCTCCCGAACTTTTTCCTCAATCTTCGTGTATCCTTCCTTCGCCTTCAAGTATGGTTGATGATCCTTTTATTTCAGCAAAATAACCTTTATATACTCTTTTCATCTCACCACAATCCTTTTTTCAATCAACAACTCAATTAGCCCCTAAGTCCAAGTCAAACCGTAAGTCCACGCGCGCATCTTATTCAACAGAACCCGGGCTTCAGCGCTCCGACGCTGCCATTAGTACTAGAACCAGCGCCCCAGCGCTACACTTTGATTTATTTACCAAATTGCCATTCAACAGCTTAAATCCCCAATTTGCCCCTACATCTCCCGAATCTGCAAAATAACAACTAAACACAGTAAAGATGCTTCTAAAAGATTCGAGAATACAACAATTTAAGCCCACGTATATCCAATTCATGGGTATATTACGACTAAGAACAGTGAAAGAAAGAGGTGAGCTCAACTAGCCCAGTAAGAAATATTATGACTAAGATAATGCAGAATAAATTATCATTAGTCTTTAACAATGTTAAACTGATAAAATACAATAGACATTAAGTTTAACTGCAGCGGAACAAGCAATCCATTAAAAGAGTCAAGTAGAGAATAAAATCTACTATCTTCTATGATTTAAAATGTTTTCATCAATTTTTATCGCTGAGACTCAGCTTAATAAATAAACCACACCATCTAATCATCCATGTACCACAACCAAGGATATTCATTAAATCATCAATGGTCATGACTATAGCCGAATAATCCCTGGTCATAATCATATCAAAAACTGTCCTATCAATGCATTACAGGCCACTGAGGACTTTTACCACATCATTTATAACATTACAGATTATGATTATATCGAATGATCTCTGGTCATAATCATACTAAGTCCATCTATGCACGTAAGCCAAAGATGACTTTCATCACAATATAAGCATGATGATGATGACAATGATATAAGAATTCAATAAAACAAGTTCAATAATTAGTTTATCCAGGAACTAATAATGTCCAAATTGTCAACATGATACTTCTTTGTAGAGTAAAATTCAGGAATGCTCAGAAGAATATTTTCATGAAAAGATACTAGATGAAGCGCAAATATCAAGGATATTCCACTAATTTCATGGAGTATAGAAGTCAAAACTTTAATCAACTGAGTATAATAAAGAATATATGAAACTGCAAATGGATTTTCACCCGTCATGCGGTAATCCACGTAGACAGCTCATTTCCACAATTTAATAAGGAATGAATACAAAGGATCATTCACCATGCATGTGGTAATCCACATAGACAGGTTATTCCAACAGAATAATAAAGAATGGAATAACAGAAGATTCACCATGCGTGCGATAGACTGCACAGACAGGTTATTCCCAACAGAATAATAAATAATGGAACCAGGTCCGGCGTAAACGCACATACAGGATATTCCGACAGAATAATAAATAATGGAACCAGGTCTGGCGTAAACGCACAGACAGGATATTCCAACAGAATAATAAAGAACGAAATAATAGAAGAATTTCACCATGTATGCGGTACTTCGCATATACAGGTTATTCCAACATAATAATAAAGAATGGAATAACAGAAGAATTTCACCATATATGCGGTACTTTGCATATACATGTTATTCCAACAGAATAATAAGGAATAGAATAACAGAAGAATTTCACAAAGTATAGAGTAGTCCCCGTATACAGGTTATTCCAATAAAATAATAAAGAATGGAATAACAGAAGTTCTCTTCATGAATACGAAAGAAATAATACCTCTTACCTTATAAAGAAGAACTGGATATAAGAGTAGTGAAGTAGCAGAATACTTTTCTTCTTTCTCTCTATAGCTTTTCTCTCTAGAGTTTCAGTGAATTCATAAGAAATAATGAAGGAATGAGCTTCTATTTATAGAAGAATGGACTGAATAGTAACTAATTCCTGAACGGTTCAGATTGATTTACTTTAAACAGACGGTCCAGATTGGTTTACAATAAAATATAATATATTCTATTTATAATCTAATAAAACGAATAACTTTATAAAAATATTCTGTTTTATATAAAAAAAATTATTATGCAAATACTATGCATAATAAAATATAATATATTCTAATTATTGTCTAATAAAACAAATAACTTTATAAAAGTATTCTGTTTTATATAAAAAGATTTTACTATACAAAACATTATGCATAATAGAATATATATTGTCTAATAAAACGAATAACTTTATAAAATTATTCTGTTTTATATAAAAAGTTTTTTTGTTTTATTACATTATTAATACTAATAAAACAAAACTTTATCATCATTATTATAATTCACATTATTAATCGATCAGGTCGTTCTCAAGAAAGAGTGGGCTTTCCAATAAGGATTTCTCCCTATTGGCGCGCAATTAGGTGACCAAACCTCTCATTGGTAGAACTTCTAGACATCGTTAATATTGCAAATAATAATATTAATAACTTCGTCATCTCAATTATAAAATATCGACAATAATTGAATCAATCAACGTGAGATACTATGCAACAATTACTGAAGCAATAATTGAACAAAACTGAGTGACTTCTCACGTAAGCATAAATAATCAATACCGTGTGCTACTATGCAATCCATGCGTATTCCTGTACTTTTAACACCGGGTGTTTCAACAGTTAACGGTAAAACTTCCGTCGTTATTTTTATAATAATATTTTTGTCCTTTTTTCAATCCGATAATAATTCCATTGTGGGGTCCACCAATGATTGTGTCAGTCGTACGAATATTCCCTGTTAAAACGAATATTCCCCGACCAATCGAATATTATATAACACAAGTTTAATATTATATAACAAGTTTATTAGACTCAAGTTTAATGTCGGCTTTGTTCAACAAGGATCTGGACACAAGATTTCTATGAATATCAGGCACATGAAGTACATCTTGTAAATAAATTATTTTCCCAGAAGTTAATTTTAGTAAGACTTTCCCTTTTTTCCGCAATATTGGAGGCTCGAGAATCCCCCATAAAAATCTTTTCTCCATTAGTCACATTTTCGTAGTTAAGAATTACGTTTCTATTCGCGCAAATGTGTCTAGTGGCCTAGGTATCTACTACCCATTCCGTGAAGTTGTCAACTAGGTTTACTTCCGAGACAACAACAACAATAATATCATCGGATTCAACTAAGTTCACTTGGGGCTTAGGCTGAGAGTTATTATTTTTTTATCTTGCCCCTTGCGAAAGTGACACTTCATAGCAATATGGCCAGGTTTGCCGTATACGAAGCAAGGACCTTTAGTTAAAGGTTTCTGAATTTGATTGGGATTCTTGAACCTACTATCCTTTTTTCTCATTGATTTATGATTTTTTCCTTTGTAGTTTTTGGACTTATAATTTTGGCTCTTCCATTGTGGCTTTTGTTCTACGAGATTAACTTTGACAGGTATGACTTGGAATTACATCTCCTCTTTCTTTAGCCCTGTTTTGTTCTTCAATATGTATATGTGCCACTAGTTCCTGCATAGTGAAATCTTTAGTTTCATGTTTAAGGTTCATCTTATAATCTTTCCATGAGGGTGGTAATTTTTCAATAAGTATAGCAACTTGAAACATCTCACATATTTTAATTCCTTCCCCAATAACTTCCCCCACAATTGTTTGGTATGTATGAACTTGCTCTATTATTGATTTTCATCTTGCATCTTAAAATCTAGAAATTTCCCCGTAACATATTTCTTAAGGCCAGAGTTTTCAACAACATATTTAGATTTTAAAGCTTCCTAAATCTTCTTAGCACTTTCATACGGATAATAAATATCAAACAGTGAATTAGACAAGTAGTGCAACAAGTATCTACAAGATGTACGATTATCCTTAACATAATCCCCTTTTTGCAGACTTATCAGCATTCGATTTTTCAACAGTTTTAGCAGTATCAGAAACAACAATAACAGGAGCATCCATGTATAACACATATTCCAAATTCATGGTTTCCAAATAAAATAGTATATCTTCAGACCATCTCTTAAAATTCGTATCATTAAAACATTCAATTTTAGAAAGGTCTAAGGCAGATTTCATCTTGTTAATAGCTGAAATCACTCTTTAGATTGTTGGAAACAAAACAATATTAACAAGAAGAACTGAAGAGTAAAATTGGAACAACTTATCTTGTAGACGACAAAAACCGAGGTGTAGAGAAACTACTGTCCTAAAAAGTGATTTCGCCCCCACTGATAATAATCACAGGTACAAATAGGCTTCCGACGATCACCCTCCAAGATTCAGCGGTAAAGCCTCCGATCGTGTGTATATATATATATATATATAAAGGAAGAACATATTGTATATGTGTATTTGTGAACTCTGAAGAAAAGATCAGAAGACACATGTATATATATTAATAAAAGAAGAACATTGGAAAGCAACAGTAAAAAGAACATTTGGGAGAAAGTAACGTAAAAGGGAATGTTGGGACTCTTAATGGAACGTGAATGTTACAACGGCAACGTTACAGAACGTGGGCTAGGGTTGCTTAAAGACTTTGATATTAAAAGAAATAGAAATTAGGGATTTTAGCAAAATAATAGGCTACCTGGGTGCACCCGCGAGACATAATCCATCGGATTGACAACCTCCCTAGCGCGGACATAATGCGCGCACACACGCACTAAGATTTTCTGACCGAAAATTCAAGAACCAAGCATTGGCATAACTCAATTCCTTAGTCATCCTCATGTGCACGAGCCCATCTTTTTTTCCAACCAAGTTACTAATTAAGCCCATACCAAGAAGTACTAATATTCACAATGAGTGTTTTCAAAATACCCAATGTGAAACTTTGATAAAATTATAAATTCGAAGCATAACCAATATATATATATATATATATAGAGATTCCATCCACAGCAACCGGTTGTTAGGGAGTAACCTCTTTTGGCCCAGCCGCTACAACTTGTACCGGCCTTAGACCAATTTTTTTTATAAGCCTCTACAAGTTGTAGCGGCTGGGTCAAAAGGGGTTTCTCCCAACAACCGGTTGCTATAGATGGATACCCATATATATATATATTCAACCATCATATATATTTCACCGGATGCAAAAAGTTTATACATTGTCCCAAAGAATGGAGTGATAAATTCGATATTGACCAACCAAAATAACTTGATAAAATTATAAATTTATTTTGAATCGACACAAGATATGTTAAGATCTTCTAATGTTTTGTTATATTTAATTATTGATTATTGATTAGAATTAATCAAGAAAAAAAGTGTTGAAATTGTTATTACACCAACCCTGGCGGTTGGGTCCTCCAATGTAATTCATTTTCTTACCCAACTTCCTAACCCGCTCCAACTCAATCTCCCTCTCCTCCGACAACCCGCAAAACTTCTGCAACCCTCGATCCATATCATCATGAAGCTTCCACCACCTCCAATGCGCAGTGTCACTTGCATAAACATGAAAATAACCAATATCCCAATTACAATCATAATCTCTATAACATTCCCATGGCTTCAACCCCAAGTAATGTATTGCATATAATTTTGGAGGATCCGACCCGAATAGTTGGTTCTTGACATAAGTTTCCGTTGTAGTATTGGACCAAAAATTGGTCAGAAAATTTACCGTCCTCGGCAACCTATGCCACCATACGAAGATTTCATTGAGGAACCCTTGGTCACCACCATTATACGACACAATCTCTTGAATACGTTGCATGAACGTAGTGAATGTACAATTTGATGGCTCGATGACCATGACACCCGAATTGAATATTGACCCGTCATTTCCCGTTGCAGATAGTTGAGGAAAATGGAATAACACGTCAATATTACGCAAAACAATGATATCAGAGTCGAGGAAAATGATCTTATCGTAGTCAGTCAGCTGCCACAATCTCAACTTGCTATAATTATATTCGTTGTATGAATTGTTTTTGGCTCTAGGGTTTCGGATCCTCTCGATGATTCGGATCTTCCACCCGGCTGAGGCGAGGGCCTCCTGTTTGGGTAGGGAGATGGAGGAGTTGTCCAGGAGGAGGATAAGGTCGCGTTTGGTACCGGTTTGAAGAAGAGACCGGGCCAGAGTAATTGCACCACAAACATAGGATTCAGAAGAATGGAGGACAGTGGCGTACGCTTCTCGTTTTATTGTCTTGCTGTTATTATGTTTAATCTTGGACATGCTGTTGTACACCTCGTCTATTCCTGAAAATTTGTTCACTTTTATTTTATAAATATATAATAAAAATTTACTTTATTTGCATTTATAATAATCAAATAAATTCACACCAAATTAAAATTTCATAAATCAGTAATTATAATTAAAATTAAATGAGTCTTTTTTTTTTGAATCGGAGGGAATATTCCAACCCCATCAAAATGAGAATCTAGCCAATGTGATTTGAAATTCCATAGCAGTGCTAAGATAGGTTCAAAGGGCAAGCGCCTGTAGCTCAGTGGATAGAGCGTCTGTTTTTAATTATTTTATGAAATAAAAAAAATTTATAATAATTAATTAACTAACTCATGAGAATGAGAATGTAAAGATAGTGTGTGTGTACCTCTTCCCCGGAGAGGCGAAGCCAAATTGCATGAGCCAACAGGCAATGAAACCTTGTGCTCCAACCTCACCATCTCCGGCATATAAAACCACCAATCGCCGTCCCGTTGGACCAAATCATCGCACCGGAATACCTCCAACATAGGCCTACACTTGCTGAAAAACACCACTTTTGTAACTCTCCTATTTTCCCAATATGATCTCCTCCCTCTCTTCACGGCCAAATTCGCAGCTATTAGGTGCACTTGCAGCCTAAAAACATCCCTCCCCCACCCTTCTTCCGGCCATTTGCATGGCAATTTCGCAACTAAAATATCCATTTTCCCATAACGTTCAATTCTTGGCAATGGAATTTTGGGACACAATGGACGATCATTCTCTTCTTCCTCGTCGATCCATTCGGGAAATAAGTCCTTCCATTCCAAAGAGTTCTTGGAAACATGTTGAAAATATATAGGGATAATTTGTCCATGCATTTTCCATTCACTCAAATCCTCTCCTTCCATATTCACCATCCCAATCTTCATTCCTCTTCCCATTTTATTCAAGAAACTTGGCTTCTCTCTCCTATCCAAAATTCTTTCATTTACTTCTAATCGATTTGATTGAGACTGTTCCAAGACTGTCTGCAGCTTAATGTCAGCTTTATCCATGACCATGGGCATGGCCACCTATATATATATATATAGAAAAAACATTCAAATTTAACCAAATGGTAATAATATATCAGCAAAAAGCTATTATATATATATATACCTTGTGATGGCAGTCGCGTAAGGAGCAGCGAACAAGCGATGCTGCATTCTGGTGATAGATGAAAGTGGATTGTCGGAGCAGAATCATGGCATAGACGACTACGAAGAAGAAAGCCTGGAAAATTAGGTAATTTTTCATGGCGACCAAACCTTTTGAAGGAGGGGACTTCATCATTTAATTTTTCCTCCAAACACCGTACCATAGGGAAATTAAAAGAGAGTTACACATACTATATATATAGCACTATTTTTCTTCTTTTTTTTTTTGGTAATTGCTCTGCAAGAGGCTGGGTACCAACTGAACCAAGGCTAGTTGGTATATATATATATAGAGAGAGAGAAAGGATCCTGTTCGGACTCCCGGACAGGCTTAAAATGCAGACCTTTAATTTATTTTATTTTTTTGCTTTTTTTTTAGAATAACTAAAAAAAATAAATTATAGAACTGAAATTTTTACATAATACAATATTTTGGGTGTGATTTGAATACATATAATAAAACATGTGTGTACAAACTATTTTTTTTTAATTATTTAAAAAAAAAAAAAGATCGTATTTTAATAAAGTCCGTAATCCCCGACCGGATTCGGACTGTGTATATATATAAAAAGATGCATGGTGCCTGCAGGTTGAAGTTGATAGAGTCATCAGGTTGGGGGAAAGCGAGTAATAAAAGTCAACTCGAAGTAGTTAAATTAAACCACTCAGATATATAGTCATCTTCGTTCGTTATTTTGTAATTTTCATTCCTTTTGGGTGGGGCCAAATGTCAGCCACTACACCTGACAAACGGGCGGGCGGGCGCGGGCCGGGCCGGACCATGTCTGGTCGGGCCAAAAAGGTCCGAATTTTCACGGGCTAAAAAAAAGTAAGTCCATAGTCCGCGGGTTCACGGGTGGGTCGGCTCGGCCCGCGGGTCGAAGATGATTTATGCCTATTTTTTGTATTTTTTTCAGCCCGCTAAGCCCGCGGAGCCAAAAAGGTCCGGTTTTTTTGGCCAAAAAAGTGCGGCCCAAAGCCCGCTTTTTGACGGAAGGACCGGCCCGGCCCGCGGACTTTGGGCCCGTTTGCCAGGTCTATCAGCCACTATGCTAATCTCGTTAGGGCTGAGCAAGTAATCAAATTGGAACCGAAACCGCACCAAAAATCGCACGAACCGCACCAATTAAAACTGCACCAACGGTTCCGGCGTATGTGGCGGTTTTAGGTGGGTTGAATAACCAAATTTACGGTTCCGGTTTGGTTACTAGTCAAAACCAAACCGCATAAAACCGAAACCGCACCATGTGTGTGTATGTATGTATTATCTCTAGTAAATTCTAAAGTTACTTTTCACTTGAACACGCTCAGAGAAAATTCCAGTCTTGCATTGTTATTTTTTCACCAATTGAAAGAAGATGTTAAAGGTTATAGAGTCAAAAATTAAGCAATTGGGTTTTGGAATTTTGAATTTATTTGATGCGTTATTGGAGGGGTTTATAGTTGAGGGGCTCGAGCACTTGATGCATTGGTTAATGTCAATGCTATAATTGTAATAGTCTAATAGATTATTTTTAGTTATCTCTGCAATATATTTTATTCTATCTTCAGAATATACTTTTAATTTGTGGGGAATTAATAAATATTCTTGCTTGTTATCGAATATATGGTCTCTGTTGTTTAATATAGAGCATATTTTAGTTTTAAAGCATGCTTGATATAATTCTCATTGTCGACTTTGTCACTAAGTCAATTGTTCGATGTAAGTTTTATGTTAAATTTTATTGAAGGCTTAAACGTTTTTGTTGTTTTAATTGGTTTTGGAACCGAAACCGCACCAATTAAAACCGCACCGCACCAATCACAAGCGGTTTCGGGTGCGGTTTTGAATTTTTCAAACCGCACCTAAGCGGTTTCAGGTGCGATTTCGACTTCAAACCGCACCATGCTCACCCCTAAATCTCGTTATTTCATTCCTTCTTGGAAGTTGGAACAAAAGGGTCGGACCAAAATCAAATGACTCTATGTTAATTCAGTGTATATACGATGTTAAAATTACGGTCACAAATAAATATCTATAATATAAAACAGAGCGGAGAGAGAAAATAGACAAATGTCACATCAAGTTTACGTCAGCTGCTCTCTCATTTCAGTTTATTCAAATTTCAAACCCTCTATCTATTCTACCACACACACAGAGCTCTCTCATTCCCCCTACATACAAATATGTGTTCTCATTATGTTTCAGATTTATAATTGTTTAATTTTGACTCACATATTTCGATAATTTTTAAATTTTAAATATTTTCAGGTATATATTGAAGGATACATGGTGTAAGCTGTAAAGTAAAAGGTCTTATACTCAACATGTTGTTTCTCTATTTTTTGCATGTATGTATTCTTTGTGTTTCGTCTTTTGTAAAGTTAGCTAATTATATATGGTTATGATGATTTTGGGTATGGAATGATGGTTTTTATGGTGGTTTGGATATGTATGGATGATTGTAGTTTTGTAAACATGTTTAGATTTTTTTGGATATCTATTTTTAAAGGAAACTCTGCCGAAATTTCTTGAAATTAGTAGCGACTAGCTTGATCTTTTGGTGGTTGGATGTGTTGATGATTGAGTATGTATTAATTTCTTCATATATGTATTTTTTTGTGTTCCGTATTTTGTAAATTTAACTAATTATACACGGTTATGATTATTTTGGGTATGGAATGATGATTTTTTTGGTGGTTTGGATATGTGTGGATGATTGTAAATTTTATAGACATGTTTATATTTGTCTGGATATCTAATTTTAAAGGAAATTCTGTCGAATTTTTTGAAATTAGTAGCGACTAGCTTGATGTTTTGGTGGTTAGATATGTGTTGATGATTGTGTGTTCCGTATTTTGTAAAGTTAACTAATTATACATGGTTATGATGATTTTGGGTATGAAATGATAATTTTTTTTGTGGTTTGGATATGTAATGATGATTGTAAGTTTTGTAGACAGGTTTAAATTTTTTTGGATATTTATTTTTAAAAGAAATTTTGCCGAAATTTCTTGAAATTAGTACCGTCTAGCTCGATGTTTTGGTGGTTGGATATGTATTGATGATTGAGTATGTATTAATTGTTGTGGTGATATGTGTCTTTAGATAATGTAATATTTTTTAAATTTTAATTTAATTTTTCGTTACAGGCACGGGTTATAGCTAGTATCTTATATTGTATGCAATCTTTTGTCACTAATGTATTATTATAATAAAACTAATTTTAAGAAATTGTGTGTTCGTGGTGTCTTTTTATTATTAGTAGATTGATAATTCCTACAAAATACGGCCTAATGTTAATAATATAATTTAAAATTGTGGTATATATCATTTTGTATTATAATTTGAATATGGAAAATAAATATATAAATAATTTGAATTAATTTTTATTTTTTCCCAACTCAAATTCAAACCCTAGAATTCCCAAAATGGTGATTCCTTCATATTAGAGCTCAAGCAGGTAGCACCCCTAATCTAGGGCTTGTTCAACAAGCAATAAAATTGGTCCAAGCTTCCCCACCCACATGGCAAACGACTCTTCTTAGGAATTTAACGATATCCGGATCCGGCATTGCAGCAACTTTCTTACTTGGTACTCTCATTTGGCATGCTTTTGGCCCTTCTGGTTGCTACTTGTAAGTGGAAGTTTAATTAGTTTGATTCTGGGTATTAAGATTTGACTCTGGATTAGCATAATTGTTTGATAATGAAATTGGCATATTTTGGTATAAATGTGATTACAAGTTAATATAAAAGTTCGTGATTTTCCATTTACAAGAAGAAATTAGAGAGTTCAACGGAGAATTGAGGCCGTTGGATGAATTCACTTCTTCTTCTATCTTGTTTTGTTTAGGTAGTTGCAAAAGAAGGAGCCCAAAATTTGTGTAATTTTTCAAAACTCTCGACTGGAAATCTTTAGTGAAACTTACTAATTGATTTTTGGATTTTAATGTGCTTTTGTTCATAAAGCTCTCGACTGGACAGTTCTTGGTCCAGTCTTGATTCGGCTATTTGCCTAATGAAAAACATGATTTCTTATTTAGAACAAAGTATAATCGAAGGACAATCCGCAGTGGGGGATGAGGACTTGCCAAGGGACACTGCTAAAATCAATGGGACTGAGAGGCTTGATACTGTGAGAGCACAAAAACAAAACCAACTGGAACCCATCTCTATTATTTTGCATACTGCAGAGAAAATTTGAATTTGGCTTAAAATTGGCCATCATTTAATATTTTGAACCTTTGTTCTGTCCGCGCATTATTAAATTGCGAAATACTAAAAATTAAATTGCGCACGAGAGTCATATTAATCGTCAGATATTCGGATTGACGATCAAGATTTGTTGTAAGACGACTATTTTTTACAACGTTAATTATAAATCGGTCCCCATATATATATATACACTATTAGAATATGATACGAAAAATTATTATAATTATGAGCATAACATACATTAATTGTATCAACTCCGGACTAATTCATGATCAATCAAAATGACTCGATAATAGTCAATTTATTATATATAATTAATAATAAATTGTTATTTTTTAAAATTAATTGTTATTTCCTTTTAGAAATTAAAACATTTTAAATATAAGTGCCAACAACCGCGAGTACTTAGACATTTAATGTAAGTGCCGACGAGTACTTACTCTGTAAAGATTTTTTTCCCAAGTCTACTATATAAATATATCAAGTTTTTTAACTCAAAATAAATTAGTAATAAAAAAATTGACTTAAGTCATTATATACCAAATATATTTTTTCAAAATATTTAATGTGAGACAAAGATATATAATCTAACACTTATTCTCATGTTTTTTTTTATAAAAAAAAAGAAGGAAAAAGAAAAACGCAAGTGCCAAAGAATGCCGTGATCAAAATATTTCAATTAATATCATTCATAAAAAGTAAATATATATATATATATAGTCGATTATGGCGACAGTTTTTTGAACTATGGCGACAGGTTCACCCGTCACCTTAGATATTTTAGGCTACGACGATGGGTGAACCATCAACATAGCCCAAAAAACCCGTCAATATAATCCGATTGTATAATATACAACTGTGTATATACATATATCCCATATATATATATATATATATATATATATATAGAGTCCGGATCAGGTCCGGACTCCCGGATTTTGTTAAAATCCGGACTATATTTTTTTTTGCTTTTTTTTTTTGAAACAACTAAAAAAAAAATTATGGAATTGGAATTTTTACATTATACAGTGTTTTGGGCGTGATTTGGATGTCTATAACAAAGCATGTCTATAAAGTCTGGGCAGACTGTACATACATTGGTTGGTATAGGTATTAAAAACACACCCAAAACACTGTATTATTGAAAAATTTCAGTTCCATAATTTTATTTTATTTTTTTAGTTGTTTCAAAAAAAAAAGCAAAAAAAAAAAAAAAAAAGGTCCGGATTTTACTCCCGTACGGGAGTCCGGACCTGATCTGTTTTATATATATATATATATATATATATATATGTGTGTGTGTGTGTGTGTGTGTGTGTGTGTGTGTGTGTGTGTGTGTGTGTGTGTGTAAACTTGCAATAAATAAGAGAACTTAACAGGATTTATTTAGGAGGCTTAATTATGGTGCTGATCATTTGCTTAATTTTAACGGTCAAAGACGGGTAGATTGGTAGAGTTATACTCCCTTTGTTCCTTAATATAAGATGTTTTAGAGTTGTGCACAATTATTAAGAATGATTGTATAATATTAAATATAATATCAATTATCTATATTACCTTTGTATTGAAAAAATAGATTGTTATTTATCGGGCAAAAAATAGTGAAATAACAAAAATTATATTTAATACTTGGAATAATATTGAAAATTAAGCAGTTAATGTTTACTTAAAATTCTAAATCATCTTATATTAAAGAACAAAAATATTATCCAAAAAATAAAAAATCTGACGGTAATCACGCACACCAACACCAACACCAACACCAACTACATGGTTGGCCTGTCAAGTTTTACGTGCTACGAACAACTATTGATTAATTTTTAGGTGTACTAAATTTCAATTCACCAATCTGTTATGCTCTTTTCTGAATCAGTAAATCAATACAAATATGATTATATATTTTGTTAGTAATAAAATTTAACTAAGATATCATCAACCACTCACTTCATTGAGCCCAGAGTGGTCCCTACAAAATATTAGTAATTGTCAAACTAACAAACTTGAGATCACGTTCTAACACAAATAGAAAGAATATAATATAGTGCCTAATCATGTTCCAACACAAATAGAAAGAATAACGGTACCTAATGCTGGTGCTTAATGGCACTGCCTGACTGCTTTTGTGATTATTTTTAGCTTCCTTTTTTTTTTTAATCAATAAGTCTAATCGAGTGTAATATACCTTACACAATAGGAATAGCCAGAAGAAGAAACCTTACACATCAAATTGCGGGGAATCTAAACCAGGAGAGGAGCCTCTATGCCAGTCTTACTGCAATTTCTAAATTCCCCTGCAGACCCCATAATTAGTTCACTTGCGTGAGTGAACACTGAACAGCCATCACCTACATGTAAGACTTGATGCATCAAGCAGAAGCAATTTTATGATAATTCCTGGTTTCTTCCACGATCCAAAAAGATAAATTAAACATGTAATGTAATGTAATGTAATGGCGTCATCAAATGTAAGCTCTCATGTTTTCAATGTAGTTGTCTACCAAATACTACTAATAAAATAAAGTCCACTTTTCATTCTACTAACAATAGGTAAAGGTGCGATATTATGAGTATAGAGTAATAGCCTATCTCATTAGATATATAATCACTAATACAAGGTTGTAAGAAAAACGGTGTCAAAATCATCAGACCTCTAAAGTTACAGTAGAGTCAATTTCCATCACTGTGTGTACAAAAGTCTGCATTTACCGACTCACCTAATTACATGTTAGTTGATTGTTCACTAAAGTCACCTCCTGATAAAGCGTCTCTTCTCTGTAGTTACTCCAGAGAATTACCTGACCATAAGAAAATTCATTTCTTAAGACACCCACTTCCGTGAGATGTTAATGGATTAGTGTCTAGTGATAAATGATGACCTGCACTGCTAGGAAACTTGAGAAATGCATTGTGTTCCCTTGCTTGAAGATTTCGTGATGTCAGTGTTTGCAGCCCACGTTATCATGCTTTTGTGATTTCCTGGATGTGTTGAGAGTGGCTTTTACCAGGCGGAATGAATATCAGATCTTCCCAGCCAGAATTCTTTTCGTTCATCTGGCATCCAAGACGAGAGATGTAATAAAAGCCGAGAATAAAAAAAATATTACATCAAGAGCAAATTCTGGAATTAAAAAAAACAAAATCTTGAGCCAGTAACCTCCATCTTCCTCAGAACATCTTCCAGACTTCCCACCTATTTGGGAGAAAAAGAGCATCTTAATTAAGGTGTTTGTGTCCAAGGAAATATGTGAATATAAAGTGTTGAGCAAAATACAGAAATTCAATTACTGCATTGCACATTACATATCTTGCATATATCATGGTTCAAGAAGAGTATTCAACTCTGGGAAAATTTGACTAGGTAGTAATTCCACAATAACATAAAAATTTGGCAAACTTACTTCTAACTCTGACTATTGAAAGGGAAGATAGAAACCCCAACAGCAAGTCAGCAACTGGGTTTGGAAATAAACACGAAGGCCTGTGTTTGGTTACCGTATCTGTTTTCTGTGTCCATTTTCGGTTTTATCCCTATTTTTAGTTTGTTTTTTCCTAAATTTTCATAAATGAGAACGTGTTGGGTTTGTATTTTTAGGCGAGAGAAACTGTATAGAATAAGAATTATATATAGATAAAAACCATTTCTTTAACATCTAAGTATACAAAACCTCAAAAAAGTACATTTGTGGTCGTTTTAGGACACTTCTTATGACTACAGAATACTGTATCCCAACAAAATTCAAAGGCTTTGAAGATGCTGTACAAAGTCCACTATTATTGCACTTACTTACTACATTATATTATTTTTATATTTGATTAGTCAAAATATGGATTGGTTGTGGAATTTTGAAGTTGATTGTAGTGCCCATGGATCGAATATTACACTACTTTACGGAGAGCACTTTTTCCACATGTATTTTTGATATTCCAAATGAACCCCTTCACGTGAAGGTGGGATCCACTTTATTCTCATGTGTGAGAGGATCACGTGAAAATATCAAAAACACATGTGGAAATATTAATTCCCTATTTTATTTAACTTCTTCAACATTTTACTACTTTTTCCATTCTTCCCTTGTCTGTACGTTGGGAAGTAGTTGTATGATTTCGTTAGGATGGTGTGATGGACCGTGCAAGAGTTTCCAAGTTCAATTCCTGAAGTGGCCCATCCAGCAAACCAAACTTTATCAAAATTGGGAACCAGGAATTCTAGGATAAGTTGGGCAAAGATAACCCCCAACCCTCACATGCACACCAATGGAACGTAGGGTCAAAGTCTCATTCCCTCCTCGACCCTGTACAAAATATCAATGTGGATGAAACGTTGAGTAGCGACTATGTTAGCTAAAGAAATCGCAGACTTACCAAGGCATTCAATGATTATTTTAGTGAAGTTCGTAATGGAACTACAATTTCTTTTGGATGGTATCCCAATATGACTATAAATAATCCTATACATAGCGAAGCCAAAATATCAGGATATCTACTAATGAGGAGAAAATGCAATGGTAAGAGCTCTTTGTTACAAGATACAAAAACCAGGCATCTTTGACTGCAAGAAGGGAAATTTATAGATACCACAACAGATAAAAAAAGAGTGTGATACCATTATGTGTGAGAAAATTCTTGAACAAATTCTTCATCATCTCTCATTAATCAAAAACATTCAGCAATAAGCATAAAGTATGTATGAGAAAATAAGTAACAAGAAAAGGACTGAATAAGATACCATTATGTGTTGAGTGACACCAGGTCCTCTTGATGCCCTTGAGACTGTTGACAATTCTTTTTCAATATCTTCCTGAAAACAACAGGCAGAACTCAGCCAGTAAGCAATAAACTCTTGAATGCATGCAAGTGGTTTTGTCAACGATGTCACAATATCAAACCTTCCGGAAATATATTGGGCAGTAGCGCTTATTTTTCTTCTTCACAACCAAGAGGTCCGACTGTATATACACATAAATAAAAGAAAACAGTAAGTGTTCGATAAAATAATCCAAGCATTACATAAATTTTAATACCACAAAACTGGGGTGCAGGACAGTAATACTATGTACTACTTAATATAGAGTAGCCATTAATGTGTGCCAAACAATCAAGCGTGCCGATTGCTAAAAGTAAAAATGAAGTTGATCCTACCACATGAACACATTGATAATGCGTTTAAAGAACTTAAGTTTCCGTACCAAGTACAATTCAATTATAAGAGCCAACAGATCATCAAAAAAATTGGCGTACCTGGAAAACAGGAACTCCATCAAACCCATTTCTGCTATCTGAAGCTTTCAGCTAGCAGACATGAAACTTAAATGTGAGATAGAGTTAAATGTTAACTGATAGATACAGTAAACAACAATGTTCACGTTCAAACAATGTATAGGAAATAAAAAATGTTGCTGGTGTGATAACAGCTTTATTTGAAGCTGAGTGGCCCTTTTACCAAATCTTCCTCTTTCAACATGATATAATTACAGGTTGAAATCCCAATAACCTTGTTCACATGTTTTCAAGATTAGAAATTTCAATTTATTTAAAAGTTCAGCAAGTATTCATATAAAGACATTTGCATGGGAGATAAAAATTCCAACTTTTCAAAATTTAAGAAAAACGAAAGACCTTGAATTTTCAGCGTGGGGGATACTTCAAACATAAACAGTCAAACTTTACTGAAAAACCACCAGAAGGTGAGATGATATAATCTGGGAAGATTTCTACCCTCTTTCTTTACAAATTAGTAGAATTTGGAAGATTGGAAACTAATATAGATGTCAACGCAACAGGCTTCGTAGCGCACCCCATTTTTTTACTCATAAGAAAGCCAAGAACACCAAAAACACTAACTGTATTAAAATGTGTAACTACACCTGGCAAACGGGCGGGCACGGGCCGGGCCTCTGATGGGCAGGGCCAAAACTGCCCGGGTTTTGGCAGGCTGTAAAATGTAAGCCCAAAGCCCGCGGGTTCACGAGCGGGCCGGGCCGGCCGCGAGCCGAGAGTGTTTTGTGCCCTTTTTGGGCCCAAAGTGAACGGGCCGGGCCAGGCCGGGCTTTCAACGGGCTGGGCAAAAAAGACCCGGATTTCTGTGGACCAAAAAAATGTGGCCCAAAGCCCACTTTTGGCGGGCGGGCGGGCTGGGCCGCGGGCTTTGGGCCCGTTTGCCAGGTCTATGTGTAACCAACCTACCCTCCTTAGGAAGAAGAATCATAAAACATTATTTCTTGTTTTAATGCTAAGCAAATGAGAATAATTTAGCAGTCTTATTATTACATTTCAACTGAAATTATCAACCAATTCTCAGTAACAAGACTGGCACTAACATGCATCAAGTTGATTGAATTTCATTGAATCATCGCAAACTTGTTAGGGTGGGCTGAAAATGAATCCATATTTAAGCGAAAAAGTAGAAAGGCAAGAAATAAAGAAGACTTTAAGACAACTTTAGTGATAAAAAGATAGACAAATAAAATATAAAAAGAAATCATATTGACATATATAAAAAATACAAACATACAAATATTTTGTTTATTTAAAAAAAGTTAAAATGAATACCAAAAAGAAATGCAGGGTAAAAGAGAGAAACAAAAAATAAAATAAGAACTGTAATATATCATTCCCAAGACTAGAAACACATAAAGTACTAACCTCAATAGCATTTTTTATTTGAATAGGATCAGGCATAAATCGGAATGCAATTCCTTCAACCTTCAGCAAGTAGACCTATATTTCAGAGGAGGCAAAAGAAATCAGTTTATTAAGTCAAGATGTTAGCAGGATAATTAGATAAGTTAATAACTGGAATATGTATATCATGGCTGGAAATTGAATGCACAATTATCAGTCCACCGAATGTAATATAATTAAAAGATGTGTGGTTTCCGATCATTAAATATTTAAACGCATAAATCACTACAATGAGAAAGATAAATAAGAATCAATGTATGTCGAGTTTCAACAATTAATCTATTTAAATTTCTAGTTTTTCAATAAGAAAATTCCATTATAAGTGTCAAAACAAAAGGAGGCAAACCCAAGTAAACTATCCAAGAAATTAAAAGGCATATCTATGCAGCAAGAAACCAAAGACTCTCCCTACACAGAGCCTCCCAAAAATATTCCAACACTAGTCTTCTAATGCAAAAGTTACCAAAAATCCACAAAATAAACAACATAGCTATGCATGTATGTGTCCTTATTAAACAATGGCGTAGGCCGTAGGGAAAATACAACTGGATTAAGTGCAGTTATTGACATTCTTTGAATAAGGCTGATTTTTTGGTTACTAGAACCAGGGTCTCAGGAATGGCGACACTACCATCTTATTGCTGCACAAAACAATGAATATCCTCTGCTTACTAGGACTCGATCAGTATATCTTTGCACTAAATAGCTACTAACAAGCCTCCTAAGTGCTGAGCTCCTATAGTCAGAACTATTAAGAAGTCATAACACCTACATATCTGTTACAGAACCTCAAAATCTCTTATCATAACCTAAGATCTCTTATCATAGATCAATAATTACAACTACGTAGTTATCTGAAATTGTGATTTGCTTAACAAATAGGTTGGTTAAAAAATTCAATAACAGTTCAATATATACAACGACCTAGTAATCCAAAATTGTGAGTAGCTTAACAAATATGTTGGTTAAACAATTGAATAACACTGCAGTTGTATTTTCAATTTACTATGACGATCAAGTACATGCATACTGTTCTTGGCACTACAAAACTTTATCAGCTCACTTTTCTAAGAAAAAAATTTGATCTTTTCCAAAATTACACTAAAATTCAACAATTAATTGGATATCTGAGTTCCAGCACTTGATCCTAATCTGGAAAGAAAAAAATAAATAATAATTATACAAAAACAATTTGTTATTTGTTAGCTCCTAATTGATCACCTGATCAAGTGTAATAGGGACAACCTTAGCCGAACCACGGAATCCTCCCTTCCGCGACCTAACCTGAAATTTACCCCAAAAACACATCAATTATATTCTTCGCACTCAAATAGAGTGTGTGTGATAGAGAGCTCAGGGAACTGACCTGAGCGAGAAAGGCCTCAGCGTCCTCTTGTCGAAAGCAAAGCAATCCAATAGATTTTACTCCATTAGGATCAGACATGAGCACAAACTCATTATTGGAGTTGCTGACGGTGTAAACTGCCGTTCCGGCGAGCGTATTCGCCACGAGATCGAGGCTCAGAGCAACATCAAAGGCGTGCTTTCCCTCCCGATGATGCTGCGACACCGAGGCGAAAGGTAATGAGGAGAGAGAATGTATTGGAGGACGCGAACGCCTCAGAGCCGGCGCCGCTGCCGGCCAGTTGGCGGCGAGGATACGCCGGGTGTCTTCGAGTCGAGAGGTGAGCTCAGTTCCGAGACGGTGGCAATGTTGGTTGATGAAAGTAGATATACAAAGTAGAAGATTTGGAGGTCCTGACGAAACTTTTGGAGACTCCATTGCAGAGAGAACGGAATCACAAATGAGGAGGAAGCGGAAACTTGAAAGAATGGTCTCTGGACCAAATAACCCTACTTTGGGCTTTTCAAAGGCCTTTGATGATTTAGTGTTGAAGTGGGTTAGTTGGGAACAATTGGGCCTGGACTTGATGTTAACATAGTTGAGCCCAATGAGTGTCATTTAGGGCGACATTAAATAACGATTTGTGCTTTCATTGGTTGTAACGGATACTATATATAACAATTTATTTAATACATGTATTACTTTATTATTTTATCGCATTTACTTCTACATTAATTGCAATTCACATTTTATATTAAATTAGTTAAATGCCTCGTGCGAATTTTATTATTTAAATAGCATAGTTTTAAATTTATTATTCATTTTATATATAATGATTATAAATTAATTTTTAAAATTTTATTAATTAACTTACTATTATTATTAGAATGTCTATAAACTTTGCTCGAAAAAATAAAATAATATAATTAATGAGTTAAATAAATCTTATAAAAAATAAAATTGTTATAAGATACTAAGGTGGTGTTTGATAAAACTGAGTGTTAAGACCTGAACAGTTTAGACGTCTGAATAATATAGAGTATCTGAATAGAATTGTGTCTGAATGAAAAAATGCTGTTTGATAATTAATTTTTCCAAAATGTCTGAATAACAGTATTTTACCATTTTAACCCTCTGAACAGTTTTAATAAAACCTGTTTGATAATCAGAAGGTCTGAATAGTATTTTAAATACATATTTATAATATTTTGACCACAGTATGATAAAATAAAAATGAAAACGTACAAATTAAATTAACTTCAAACATAGTATCATGTCCCAAAAATATCAACATAGCATAATAATTCAACCATACAAATTAAATTAACTTCAAACAATTGTTAAGAGTTGAAGTGCAATTTGTTCACGTAGATTAACCATAAATTCTACGCCTTGATCACCATATCTATGTATTGTTTGGGTAGAATGTTGAAATCTGCGTTTTATAACTCTAAAGCTTTCATTATGGCCTATGATGGTTAAGAAGACTGCCATTTTCTCCTCAACTGTTATGTATCTACTATTGTGTACCCATTGTTTTTCCTTGAAGTGTTCACATAAACTCAGTAGTACGAACGGAATTGACTATTGATTAGATCCAACTGCATTTTAGCAAACTATGATTGCAAAACAAAAGGTCAAACAGAACTTTCTTATTTACTCTTATTTTGAGGCAGAGGCAGTATGAACTTCTGCCTTTATATCAAGCTTAGAGCAGTATTCAAACAAGTTGAAAGTAGCTGAATAAGAAAGAATATATACTAAAGCAGTGTTCTGTTTGATATTCATCTGCTGGAGACAGATCTATATTTAGCTCAAGTAGTGTAATCAGGGTAGTCCTATTCCTTCAACAGAAATAGGAGGCCTCAACTTCATGCAGATTGCTTAGATATGGTCTTGTATATAGCTCTACTGGTATTTGGGGTAGTTCTGCAGCAGCCTCCTATAAATGAAGCGCCAGCCTCTCGCCACTTGCCTACATATGACACAAAATCTTCATCTGCAACTCCAGTTGATGCCTACAACAGAAAGAAATTTTTTGACCTTTTGTCACTTGGAGCATAGATTTTTTGTGTCAAATTTGAAGGAACATAACTGTCATTAAAAGGTTGATGGTATCAGATTTCCTTGTTAAGGGGTGGATCCATATAATATGTGCATATTCATCTCAAATGTCATTAAAAGTTGTAATATGGTTCACAACTAAAACATAGGAGTGTTAAACTAAAACACTGAGTAATGGAGTAATCAATATTCCCCAATGTTTTATTTCAATGCTGAAATTTGGTTCAGGAGAAAAGAAACATAGGAGAATTTGTGGGCGGATGAGACTGTAGACTATGACAACATGCTAACAAATTTCACTCCAACTTTTTGTATTCATATAAACTAAAGCACTAAAAAGTCCAATCCATTATAGTACTGTGACACATGGGACGATTTTGAAGATGATCTTAGAATCCCACAATATCATTTAGCTCATCAATAATAGCTCATCAAGATTTTTGAAAAAGTTCTTCATTTGAACATTTTAGCAATTAGCTTGTGGGCATGGTTTTGAACTTCTAATTTTATGGAAGTTCAAATATGAGCTAACCAGATTTCCAATTCACATTACCCAGCCAATATAGCAGGTAACCCAAAACAGATATCAATTATGGCCCTTTTCTAATTAATAACAATAAACAAAAATTTACTCACTTCTTCAAGTAATTGGAATCACAGAGCCAATAGAACGAGTGAGTATTGGAATCATAGAGCCAAGGCAAGAAAATCAAGAAGTAGAACCAAAAATAAACCAGCACAAAAAACTTTTTTTAATGGGGAAGAGCAAAATATACCACATTAAAAATAAAATCTCAAGCAGTCACAACAAAAAGATCAACGAAATCCCAAAACTCAGAAACAAAATCGCACTAGCAGCGTCAAAAAAATCACAAAATAGGAAATTTTAGATTCAAAGAAATCGCACCTGTAGTTTCAGCAAAAACAAAGATGGATTTGAGAGAAGGAGAAGTGCAACAGACAGCGGCGGATGAAAGTGAATGAAACGGGAGAGGAGATAATAGGGTTCAGATTGTATTGTGAACAAAAGTGGAATTTTGTAATATAGCTGAGGTTATTTTTGTCCTGAAAAAATGTAAATTCGGTAAGAGGAGAGTCTGAATGGTATAGAATTATTTTTGAATCTTAACAATTAAGAGGCATTAAGAGACAATACATTTTTTAACAAACAAGTTTTGCCTCTGACCGAATCAGAGGCAAAACTATTAAGAGATATTAAGACCTTATCAAACACCACCTAAGTTACTATTATGATAAAATTGAAAAATAAAATTTAAACATGCATTAATTTTTAAGATATGTATTACGAATACGCTCATTAATGTGTAAGGCTCATTAAATGGCTTACGTACTCCAGTTCACGCAATCTAAATTAGACTAATTAATACGTCACACGTAAAATATGCTTCTTTCGCCGAGATACCAAGTCACATATTGGGTGATTTTGAGAACTTATTTAAAAAGAGTGTTAGATATGTATTACGAATTTTTTTAATTTAATTATAATTGTGATATATATATATATATATATGAGCAAGGATCAAGTGCATACCCCTTATCTTACTTACCCACGCTCACCACCCTTTAGGCGACAATTTCGGTCATACAACCGTCGTCTATACTTTTAGCGACGCTATATGTTGTTTGTCGCTAAAAGTATAGACGACGGTTGTATGATCGAAACCGTCGCCTAAAGGGGGCGAGCACGGGTGAGTAAGATAAGGAGTATGCACTTGATCCGTACATATATATATATATATATATATATATATATATATATATATATAGTCAGGATCAGGTAAGGACTCCCTTACTTTGTTAAAATGCGGACTTTTTTGAATTTTTTTAAATAACTAAAAAAAAGTTTAATATTTTATGGAACTGAATTTTTTTTCATAATACAATATTTTGGATGTGATTTGGATACGTATAACAAAACAGGTCTGTACAGTCTGTGCAGACTGTACAACCATTTTTTGGTGTAGGTATTCAAATCACGCCCAAAATATTATATTATGGAAAAATATTAGTTCCATAAAATATTAAATATTTTTTTTAGTTGTTTTAAAAAAAATCCGCATTTTAACAAAGTAAGGGAGTCCTCACCTGACCGAACCATCGTCGGATCCGTCGCTAAAGGAGATGAGCTTGGGTGAGTTGGATAAAAGATGAGCTTAAGATCCGGACTATATATATATATATATATACGGTCCGGATCAAGTGCATACCCCTTATCTTACTCACTCCCCCTTTAGCGACGGACCCGACGACGTTTCTGTCATACAACCGTCGACTATACTTTTAGCGACGCTATATGTTGTCTGTCGCTAAACGTATAGACGATAGTTGTATGACCGAAATCGTCGTCGGGTCCGTCGCTAAAGGAGGGTGAGCACGGATGAGTAAGATAAGGGGTATGCACTTGATCCTTGGTGTGTATATATATATATATATATATATATATATATATATATATATATATAGTCCGGATCTTAAGCTCACCCCTTGTCCAAATCACCCGAGCTCACCCCCTTTAGCGACGGACCTGGCGACGGTTCGGTCATACAACCGTCGTCTATACTTTTAGCGACGCTATATATTGTTCGTCGCTAAAAGTATAGACGACGGTTGTATGACCGAACCGTCGCCGGGTCCGTCGCTAAAGGGGGTGAGCTCGGGTGAGTTGGATAAGGGGTGAGCTTAAGATCTGGACCGTATATATATATATATATATATATATATATATATATATATATATATATATATATATATATATATCGTCGCTAACAGTCTGTATAACCCTGTATTTGTATATGTATCCAAATTACACCTAAAACACCATATTTTATAAAAATTTCTGTTGAAATAAATACTATACATTTTTTGGGAGTCACAATAAAAAAAAAAAAAAAAAATGGCCGGTCCAATTTTCCTGTCCAGTTTTCCTGTCTGCCTAGCATCTCTTATTACAATCAAAACTTAGCATAGTTCAATACCCCCCTTCCGGAAAAAAAAAATTAGTTATACTTTGGGGGCATCTTTTGGCGGTCCAACTCTTTACAAACAAGATGAATTCATCCAGATAAGTTGGAATAAAATAAAGGAGTCTTCAAGAGAATATATCTGGATCTAGCATCATATATATATACTAGCTGGGTCCCGTGCCTCCGGCACTGTATAGACAATATGATTTATCTCAAACTTTGAACGACCAAAATAATTTATTGAGTGAGCGGGAAATTTAAAATTATTTGTATTTTATTAAATTATTATTAGATTATTAGATAGATAGATGTATTTTATTAGATAGATGTATGAACGGTGAGATTTATCCCAAACTTTGGACTGTCCAGATGATTTATTGAGTGAGCGGGAAATTCAAAATTATTTGTATTTTATTAGATAGATATATATATATAGGATCAAGAGTAGATCTTTTAAGTAGTAGAACTCTCTTAAATAATAGAACTTTATCAAAACGACGTAGTTTTGATAAGACGCGGTGACATTTTTATAAATACCATGCCACCGCGTATTTACAAAAATGTCACCGTGTCTTATCAAAACTGCGTCGTTTTGATAAAATTCTATTATTTAAGTCATTTTACTATTTAAGAATTCTACTCTTGATCCTTTCTGTGTGTGTGTATATATATATATATATATGTGTGTGTGTGTGTGTGTGTGTGTGTGTGTGTGTGTGTGTGTAAGAACTTTGGTATTAGTACTCTAAAAAATTAAGCCAAATAAAGTTGTGGTGAAAATAAAGAGCTAGCATTGATGCTAAAGTTCTTTTTAACAAGCTTATTTCCGCCATGAGGGAAATGAAAGATGTTTTCCATTCCATGATTGAACTCGATTCTCGAGTGAAATAATAATAATAATACAAAAAAAATTACAAAATTAAAGATGCCCTCAACGTATACATAATTATTTTTTATTGGGACATGAGAATATCTGTTGTCCTGGAATGACTATCTCATTTAATTTTTAATTTATGTAAGGCTTATTAGGACATGCATGTTTAGTTTTTACAAACAAGATAGCTTCATCGTGATAAGTTGGAATATATATATAGGGTATCCATCCACAACAATCGGTTGTTGGGAGTAATTCTTTTTGGCCCAACCGCTACAACATGTAGCGGCTTATAAAAAAAATTAATTTGTCAAAGGCCGGTACAGGTTCTAGCGGCTGGGCCAAAAGAGGTTGCTCCCCAACAACCGGTTGCTGTGGATGGAATCTCATATATATATAGAAAATAGATCAGGTCAGGACCTCCCGGACGGGAGAAAATCCGGACCCAATAATTTTTTTTTTTTTTTTTGTAGAACAACTAAAAAAATAAAAAATAAAATTATGGAACTGAAATTTTTCAATAATACAGTGTTTTGGGTGTGTTTTTAATACCTACACCAACCAATGTATGTACAGTCTGCCCAGACTGTACAGACATGTTTTGTTATAGGCATCCAAATCACACCCAAAACACTGTATAATGTAAAATTTCCAATTCCATAAAAAAAAAAATTTAGTTGTTTCAAAAAAAAAAAACAAAAAAAAAAAAGTCCGAATTTTTAACAAAATCCGGGAGTCCGGACCTGATCCGGACTATATATATATATATATATATATATATATATATAAGTGCATACTCACCCGTGCTCACCCCCTTTAGCGACGGACCCAGCGACGATTTCGGTCATACAAGTATAGACGACGGTTGTATGACCGAAATCATCGCCGGATCCGTCGTTAAAGGGGTGTGAGCACGGATAAGTGAGATAAGGGATATGTATTTGATCCTTACTCTCTCTATATATATAGATTAAAATTGGGTAAATAACATCATAACCTTCTATCTCAAAAAGCAACGGATTGTGATTTAAAATATATTTTGAACAATTATGCCCCAAGTCAATATTAAGTGAACGAAGCAAAATCAGGCTTTTTAAAAGGTCCGCTAGTCAGCCTAGCGGAAGACTTGCAGCTTATGTTTTTAAATTCAACCAACCATTTAATAGCATCTTATGTTTTTAAATCCAACCAACCATTTAATAACAGCCAGCGCATGCTCATATTTTAATAACAGTCAGCATTACGCGGGGTTCATGTTTTAATTTAAAAAGCTCCGCTAGTCAAGTACTTTTAATTATTGCTAATCATAATTAAAACTGTAAAATGAATAAATAATTCGGGCTTGATTCGTACTCGCTCGACTAAAAGTTCGATTCGAGCTCGGCTCGAAATATAAATGATTTAAATATAAGCACATTTTAAATTTCGATAAACTACTCGAACCTTTTCAAATTATAATTTTCTATTGATACTCGGATCATATTCGTTGGAAAAGTCCAAACTGCTCGGGCTCGATTCGGAATCGTGCTCGACTCGGTAGCTAAATGAGCCTCAATAAAACCTTATTTTATATTCGATAAATTTTATGAACCAAATCTGAGCAACTCAATACTCGGATCGACTCGATTCATTTACATCCATAATCATACTTCCTAATCCAAGTCAACATCAATTTTGTCTTAATTAATTTCACTCAAGAGTCCTAATTATATTATACAAACATACCCTTTAATCCTTCAATTCCATATATGTATAGGAGATGGATGATGTAAATTATTCAAAATTAGTAGATTTGTTAAAATTTGTAAAATATGCAACTATAATTAATTACTAACATTATATTTCGAAATAAATAAACTATGTAAACTTTCATTGCAAACACTACAAGAAAATGGCTTAAGACCGACGGAAATATTATCGACGGAGGATATTCAGTCGAACTTATTGTACTTTCGACAGAATATTTCGTCGATAGTAGTTCCCTCAGAAATATGTTATCTTCGACGGAATTCAGTCGAGATAACATTAGTCCAAGGGCGCCAACATTTTGCGCCACGCGAATTATAAGCTCGACGGAATCATATTTATAGTCGACGAAATATCCGTCAGAAATATAGTAATCTCTAGGACTGAGCAAAAAAGGAGTATAACCGAATTACCGAACCGAATCGAAATAATTTAACCGAAATTTTCTGATAATTCAGTTATTTTCACTATTTCGGTTATATCCGAATTTTTTTACGGTGTTCGGTTATGTTGTACGGGTTTTACTTTTGGGTTATTCGGGTAAACCGAATAACCGGACAATACTAAATTGAAAATTCGCAGTCAACTAGTCAAGCAACTCAGCACTCCCCCAACAAGAAATATTGGGGTATTTGCCACAAAATACTAAGTGGTACTGCGACCTCTTCATCTACCAAGTTAAGGTCTCTTGCAAGTTGCAGCCGCTTGATCTCCACCAAAGCTGCAGTCTCGACTGTTTTCCATCGAAGAGACGAAGAAGACTCCACTCTCAGTCTCAGACCTCAGGGCTCAGTCTCAGTTTCTCAGATCAGATCTCTCTCAGATTAGATCTCTGATCTCTCTCATCTTCTAGTCTAGTCGTCTTCTCGAACTCTCAGAGAGTCTCAGATTTGAGATCTCTCAAGAGTCAAGCCTCAACTCTCAAGTCTCGAACTCTCGTCTTCTCGGCGCCGGCGACCCTTCATCGTTTCCATTTGTTAAGGTAATTTTGTTATTTACCTTCACTCAGTTTAGTGCATGAGTGCATCTTATTCTTGTATTCTTGTTAGCTTATTCTGCTATATAAGAGTGTGGGTTATTGGCTTACTGCCTTACTTTACTGGCTTATTTAATTTTTATTTTTTATTTTTTTATTTAACTCAGTTTATATGCACATATTTATAATTTGTGTATGTATTTATTTTTGTGTAATTGTGTCTGTGCATGTGTAATTTCTGTCTTTCTGAGGTTTTGAAAAGAAATTAGGAAAAATTTTAACAAATAATACTGTTATCTTACTGTAATTTCTCTTATCCCTTTTGTTGTTACTGACTTGTTTCTTGAAACTATATTCAAATATGTCCTGAATTCTATGGGTTGGTTGTGTTTTATTGAGTAAGTCCCATGTGATTGGCATTATTGTTATCAATGCTAGATGACTAAATGCTTGAAAACAAGCTCCAGTATACTGGTCTAGTGTTATACATAATTATGCATATTTCCCCTCAATAAATTTGTATGTGTGAACAAGCACTATATGGGAATGCTTCTATACTTCCATCTAAGTATTCAATTTTCTTTGAGTGTTTCTTCACCAATACCCCTTGAATGTTCAATAGCAACAACAACAGCTAGCAAGTGGTAGGAGGTTCAAGCAGCAAATGGATTATGGGCAGCAAATGGTCATTGTAAGAACTAAACATCAGGCCAACAGCAGCAACAAATGGGCAACAACAGTCAGCAGCTTCAAGCATTTTGGGCTAGCCAAATTAAGTTTTCCATTATGTTTATGGTGTTAATCATTATAGGACCTGTGTTATTGTTTATGGATTATGTTAATGGATTGTAAGAACTGTGTTATTGTTTATGGATTATGTTTATGGATTGTAGGAACTGAACTGTGTTGCTGCTAATTCTTATCAATTCGGTTATTAACCAAATAACCGAATAACCTATTCGGTTATTCGGTTAATGAAAAATTCGGCTGTTTATTCGGGTACCTAAAATAGTGTTAGTTCGGGTATCGGTAATTGTGGTTTGGTTCGGTTATTAACTGAATTCTCAGTCCTAGTAATCTCGAGGGAACCAATTTCGACAGATAGTCCGTCAAGAATAGTCGATTAAAAATCGTTCAGCTCCTTCTTTCTCTTATTTTATTTTTGATCTCTCTCTTCTCTCTCTACCGCGTCTTTCTGTTTGATCTCTCTCTTCTCTGTAGCGCAACGGTAGCTCATACCTCTCTATCCAGCCAGCAGCTCCTCCCTCTCGCCAGTATACTCTCTCACACACAGTATATATTGATCGTAAAGAGGAAAACCCTTGTCCTCACACTTCAACTCCTCTATCCCTCTGTCACGGTTAGTCGGCTTTTCGAAGACGTCGTGGGTGTCGACGGCGGCGGCGTTGGCGTTGTGGTATATCTTCTCTCCTATTTCTAGTATTCAAATCAATTGAGGTACACAATTTCTGTAAGACCCCAAATTATTAATAAATGAAATTTATTTTCCTCTAATTATTATTTTGAAATAGTAAGGGTGAATTTGATTAATGTGGTTAGTTATGGGTAAAATGCGCAAATATTTTAAATAAGCAGGTGGTTATAAAATATTCATTGTTGTTGGGGAATATTCGTTTGGTCGTGGAATATTCTTGCTGTCGGGGAATATTCGTACGACGGCGCAGTCTTTTGTGGGCCCCATAACGGAAAGCGATTGGATAAAGAAAATGACAAATACAAGTTGTTTATAAATAACGGCGTAGTTGTTACCGTTAATACTGTTGGAATACCCAGTGGTTAAAACACAGTAATACGCGTTGTTGCACAGTAGCACACGGTATTGCACCAATTATTGACTCTTACGTAAGAAGGCACTACTCAATAATGGTTACAGTAATTACTGTTCAGTATTTTATGTTATTGATTCAATAATTGCTGCATTGATATTTTATATTACTGTTGTTTCAATAATTGTCATTACACAGCATTTTCCATTATCGAAGCAATAATTCATATTATCTGAATAATATTATTTGATAACATTATTGGCAATGTCTAGAAAGTTCTGTCTAAGGAGAGGTTTGGTCACCTAATTGCGCGCCAGTAAGGAGAAATTCTTATTGGAAAGCCCCCTCTTTCCTGGGAACTGCCTGGTTGTCAATATTGTGATTCTGTAATATTATTTGTGAATAATTAATTATTGATTTATATGATGAGGAAAATATTGATTTTATGTGGATATAGATGGAGAAAATTTTTAATGTGACAATTGTTGAAAATTAATATTTTATCTTTTTCTGATAAAATAATTCATTTAAATATATTATTATATTTTAATAATATAATAATGGTGATATTTTTATAATGAATGTGGGATATATGAGTATATGAGGAGAAAGAGTATTTTTGTTGCAATAAATATTAAAAACAGATTTTGTGTGTTGGTGGACACAATTATTGACTGAAATTTAATTATAGTCTGTAAAATCGTTCGTTTGTGGATTTCGGTCAATTTCTGTTTGGAATTTGGAAAAACTTCCTTCTGCAAAGTTGTAGAGAATTGAATTTCCTATAAAAACTCGCGAGATTCGAATTTTCTGGCAAAAGGACTATTTATTATGAATTATTGAAGTTCCGGAGTTCCGAAATAATTGATTTTTGGAAGTTTAAATTATTTTATAAAAGAAAAACGTTTTTATTTTATTTTTTCTAGAAGGGAGCATGTGTTCAATGGCTGAAAATCAGATTCATGGGTTGGCGTAGAAAACTTAATATATATATTAATATTATATTAAATTTTCTGCTTTGGTGTTCTAAGCAATTTTCTATAAATAGGTGCTTAGGTTAGAATTGAAAATCACACCAGAAACTGAAGTTTTCTCTCTCTATATTATCGAGCGTATTCTTGTGAGTATTTTGAGTATACTTTGAGTATTGCTATACGGTGAAAGTTCAAGTCATAGCCTATATCCGGTGTTTCAACTAGAAGTACTGTCTTTTGAGGTAAGGGATGTTATTTTCTTCTCAAATGATATTATTTCTTCAATATCATTATGCTGAAATGTTGGTTGGTAATTTTTATCAAATTTGAAACTTTTTCATGTCGGGGTTACTATTCATGAGTTACTATTCACGAAGCATGATGATGTTTTTTGTGAATTTTCTATCTTTTGGTGTCGGAGTTACTATTCACGTATACGTCACTATTCATGTATACGACACTATTCACGAATACGGCATTATTCACCAGAAAATGAAATTTCTTCTTTTTGTCCAAAATATCTATTCTGGATACTAGCTTTGATTGGATCTATGTTTTGATCATTCTTGAATTTTACTCCAGTATGATTATTTATGAAGTATTTTTGAACTCAGATTGTTTAAAGTACGAATCCTTAATACTTGTTATTTTGTTTCACTGGATTCGTTTTCTTTAAAATATTTTTCATCATCCTCAGTCCTAAATGATGGTGTTACTGAATATCTTTGACCTGTAGTGCAAAGATGGTTGATTTTATTATGAATATCTTTGGCCCGTAGTGCATAGATGTACAGGTGTTGAGATGAACATGAACAAATGATGAATATCTTTAGCCCGTAGTGCAAAGATGTACAGGTGTTGAGATGAACATGAACAACTGATGAATATCTTTGACCTGTAGTGCAAAGATGAATAGTTGATTTGATTTGAGATATATTTTGATTGATGTTACAGGGATAAAATATTGATGATGGACTTTTAAATTCATAGATGTTAGTATATTTTATTCTCTACTTAACTCTTCTAATGAATTATTGTTTCCGCTGCAGTTGTTGATCTAAAACTTGTTGTCTATTGTATTCTATCAGATTTTTTCCTCTTGAAGACTAAGGATAATTTGTTGTACATTATCTTAGTCATAATATTCTTTACTGGGCTAGTTGAGCTCACCCTTTTTCTTGTTGTTCTATTTTTCTTCTCAGGAGACGAGAATGTAGCGAGTACGAGTCGGGGAATGTAATGATGGTTCTAGAGAGAGATGTTTAGTAGTCCTCACCATTTTTGTAAAATAATGTATCAATAATTATGATGGGGATTTATTTGTATGTGGATATTGTCTAGACGACAATAGTTTATATGTTGTAATAATAAAGTTGTAGTTATTTCTGTATCATGTATTTGGCGACTCAAAATGGGTTGGATGGAATGGACCTATTTTGGGGGCGTCACAGTTTCTATCTTTAGTTAATATCATTAGGGTCTGAATATTATATAGGCTATATATGCAATTGATTTTGGGGCTTAATTATAATTTAGGACTTAATTTGTCTTGTTATATATATATATATATATATATATATATATATATATATATATATATATATTCTATATGAGTCCGGATCAGGTCCGGACTCCCGAATTTTGTTAAAATTCGGATTTTTTTTTTCTTTTTTTTTGAAACACTAAAAAAAAAATTATGGAATTGGAATTTTTATATTATACAGTGTTTTGGGTGTGATTTGGATGCCTATAACAAAATATGTCTGTACAGTCTGGGCAGACTGTACATACATTGGTTGGTGTAGGTATTAAAAACACACCCAAAACACTGTATTATTGAAAAATTTCAGTTCCATAAATTTTTTTTTTTAGTTGTTCTACAAAAAAAAAAAATTTATTGGGTCCGGATTTTCTCCCGTCCGGGAGGTCCGGACCTGATCTATTTTCTATATATATATATATATATATATATATATATATATGAAACTAATTGAGGCTGAATGTTCAATTTGAGTTTTATATTTAATTTAGGGTTTAACATGGTTTGGTATAAAACTGATTTTGATACTGAGATGTTCATATTATTCATTTACTTAGATACATAATTATGCATAAGATTTTGAGACTGAGATGTTACGCGGTGTTTACTGATATTGATTTACTGTATTCAAAAGATGGCGAACAATGAAATGTACCCTTATTTTGGTGTTGAATATTAATTCCGACGGAATATCCGACTAAATTTCTGTGGAAGTTATAGATGGTAATAAATAAATATTTAATTACTATATAATATAATATAATATAATAAACTTTAAAATAAAGTAAGTTTAATAACATAAAATAAATTTAATAAAATAAAATAAATTTACTTTATTATTTAATATAATATAATTAAAAATAAAATAAATTTAATTTAATTTAATTTAATTTAATTTAATTTAATTTAAAATAATAAAATAAATTTACTTTATTATTTAATATAATATTATAAAAAACAAAATAAAAAAATAAATCTAAATAAATTAATTAATTAAATTTAATTTATCTAAATTAAATTAAAGTAAAACATATAAAATAAAATAAATTTAATAATAAACTAGAAGTAATTTAAATTTTAGAATTTAATTTAATTTAATGTCATTAAATGTAAATTAATTAATTTAAATAATTTAATATAATAAAAAAATAAATTAAAATAAAATATAGTAAAATTAAATTAAATTCAAACTTCATGTATCATGTATCATTCAGAAAGAAATATAAGTGTTTGTTCTTATTTATTTACACCATTATATAAATTATCTTGCGTGCATAAACTAGCCAAATGTAGTAACCAAATTAATTTTCATAAGAAAGAATTTATTGTTCCAATGTCCTCCCAATAGTCACTGAATAAGTATGCCTAATTAGAAGATGACATTCATATATCAGTAGATGTATGAAAATTCAATCCCTAAAAACAGAAGGAACGATTTCAGATCCAAAGTCATTGCATGAAGAATACTTCCACCTCAGAAGCTTTAGAAGGACATCAGTTCTAAAGACATAGACACCTATTAAGGCAATATAAGGATTTCTTAAGTCATCTTGTTAAACAATCTAGGTGTCTAATTGCTGCAGTGCAACATCAAGTAACAGATAGACAACATATAATGGAATTTACTACGGGGTATCAATGGATATGAAAATTTCATAAGAAAAAATGGTCGGAAAGAGAAACAAGTCTAGAAGACGTAAGTCGGGAAAGGCTAATCTCACCATTGCTTTCAAGGCATTGCCCTTTAGTTTCTCAGCAAAATGAATGATAAGTCATGTCTCATCGATCTTCATCAAAACATAGTCTGAAGCTCAACTGTAAATAAGGAAAAGATAATTAAATATTTACAACAAATAGATTGATTTCTGATTAACATCTCTACTGATAGAGAATCTGAAGAAAGGGACCTTTATGGATTTATCAATTCATCCAAAGATGTTTCAAATCAACATTGAAACACGTTGGTCATTCATCCTTAGAAATTTAGGTAATAATCATTGCATCCAGTTCTTTACTTTTTTTCTGTCCCTTCATATATTCATTCATACAAAATGTATGGCAAACATAAGATATATTTTATTCATCTATAAGTAAGTTCTTACCTGAAAAAAATACATATAGTTCATTCGGTAAAGACGGTCACCAGACATAATCAATATGTGTTCAACATTCTTGTTGTACGCATCCTGCAAGCTAGGCTTTGGTGGGTGAGGGATGAATGAAAGTGTACGGATTCTGCCCCGCCAAAATCGAAGACTTGATGTGAGTCGGATACTTCGGATTCAGGATTTTGATCGGGTAAAAAATGAAATTTTGGGTTTGAATTTTGATGAAATGGCGTTAAAAGAGGAAAAGAAAGGATGCAATCCAACAACTGTGCTTGGCTTCAATTTTGTAAAAGCTAATTATGTTAGTTATAAATAAGTTAAAACTTACCGTAAAATCACGGGAAAAAAATAAAGCATTGAAAAAATATAACTTCTTCAAAAACGATTCTTTGTAATTTCAGAATTCACAAACAAAAAAGTTAAATTTCTTCAAAAACTAAAACTAAATTTCATTCAAAAATAAAAAAGGAAAACCTCAAAAAAAATTCAATAAAACAAAGGAAATAATTAACAATTACCTGATTTATTCTCGAAATCGAATAAATCGGATCGACAAACCCTACAAATTACATCAAAAAATTTTAATAAAACAAAGGAAATAATCATCAATTACCTGATATGTTCTCGAAATCGAATAAATCAGATCGATCGAGCGATTTTGAGCCCACAAAATCGAAATCGAGTGTGGTTCGGGAAAGAGAGGGACGAAGCGATGTCAGATCTGTAACAAAAGAGTAAAATTTAATAGAATATAAAGCCAATAAATCCACATAAATATATGAATATATATATATATATATATATATATATAGAAGTGGAAGAAGAAGTGGAAGAGGGAGAGGGGGAAGTGGAACTCCCGTGGAAGTGGAAGTGGAAGTGGAAGTTGAAGAGTAAGAGGAAGAGAGGTGGAACAAAAAAAAAAAGTGAGGGGAATCGATTTCACATGGAAGGAGAAGAAACTGAAATTATGAGGAGGAAAAGAGGAAGAGATTAGAACAACTCGGTGAATAACTCAGTAAAATTGAACGAAATTGACTCAAATTGATTAAGAGCCAATTGTAAATTGGGATCGCCTTTGCTGCCTTTATATATATATATATATATATATATATATATATATATATATATATATATATATATATATATATTACCGATCAGGTGAGGGCTCCCTTACTTTGTTAAAATGTGGACTTTTTTTTTTTTTTTTTTTAAAACAACTAAAAAAAATTAATATTTTATGGAACTGGAATTTTTCCATAATATAATGTTTTGGGCGTGATTTGGATACCTATACCAAAAAATGTATGTACAGTCTGCACAGACTGTACAGACCTGTTTTGTTATACGTATCCAAATCACATTCAAAACACTGTATTATGAAAAAATTTCAGTTCCATAAAATATTAAACTTTTTTTTAGTTGTTTTAAAAAAAAAGCAAAAAAGACAAAAAAAAAGTCCGCATTTTAACAAAATAAATGAGCTCTTACATGAACCGGACCATATATATATATATATATATATATATATATATATATATATATATATATATATGTTGCACGATTACACGACATGATTAATGTTAATTTGTTTATCTATATCTAATATTTTTCTAATTATATTATACTTCTCTTATTTTAAGTTATAAAATTATTATATATTTTTAAAAATAATTTTTGAATTCAAAATTAATAATATTTATTAAAAATTAAGAAATAATAATAACTTTTTTTTTAATTAGTACTACTCGATTATCCCCAACCAATCCACTGTACTTTCTTATATATCCCCTACTACTACTTCATCAGTCAATTTTCTTTATCTTTTGTTAAGACTAGCTAGTCAATTCAATTGTTTTGAAATTCTCTATGCATGCTGAGAGCAGATCTTATGTCTTCAAATTATTTGTCCCCTTGTGTCACTTTACTTAAATTTTGACACCTAGTCTCTTACTTAACATTAATTAATTCTAAAATTAAATAATATAACATGTGTCAAAGTTTAAGTGGAGAAACACAAAGAAAACAAAAAATTTGGGGACAGCGAATCTGTTCTCATACAGGCACCCTGAACCATGCATGTACTTTATGTTATGTGAAAATTAAAGCTAATTGGTTTTGATGAGCTCCAGGACACTGATAGCTAAAGGTAAAAATTTACTTGAGTGAGTGAGCGAGAAATTCAAAATTATTGAGTGAGCGAGAAATTCAAAATTATTTATATTTTATTAGATAGATGGATGGTGGGATTTATCCCAAACTTTGGGCGTCCTAGATAATTTATTGAGTGAGCGGAAAATTCAAAATTATTTGTATTTTATTAGATATAATTAGATATATAGAATATAGATATAGATAGATAGAATTAGATAGATTGTATTTTATTAGATAGATGGAAGGTGAGATTTATCCCAAACTTTGGACGGCCCATATGATTTATTGAATGAGCGGGAAATTCAAAATCATTTGTATTTTATATCTATCTAATAAAATACAAATGATTTTGAATTTCCCGCTCACTTAATAAATCATCTGGGCCGTCCAAAGTTTGGGATAAATCCCACCGTTCATACATCTATCTAATAAAATACATCTATCTATCTAATAATCTAATAATAATTTAATAAAATACAAATGACTTTAAATTTTCCGCTCACTCAATAAATTATTTTGGTTGTTCAAAATTTGAGATAAATCATATTGTCCATACAGTGCCGGAGGCACGGGACCCAGCTAATATATATATATATATATATATATATATATATATATATATATATATATATATATATATATAGGTTGATCTAAAATTATTCGATCATTTGCCACATCTAGTCAAGATTCATCATCATGATCCCCACCATTAATTAATATTTGGATTCTTAATGATATTATCACCAAGCAAGAAGGAAAAAAGAAAGGGCATACACGGGCCGGCCGGCATTGATGCTAAACTTTTTTTTTACCAAGCATATTTCTGCAAGGCTTAACTATATTTTATTATCTTAAATTATAGAGTTATATATCTTTTAATTTTACTAATTAGATAATTGAACTATTAATTTTTTCTACTTTTGTCCAAAATTCACTCGACACATCAGAAATTGATTATGCGTCTTCGGCCATAGAAAATTGATGTGTATTTAAATAATATTATTTATATCATTTTATTAATTTAATTAAATTATTTGGACAAGGATGAATTTGGCAAAGCGTAGCTGAAGATGAATCATTGTGTTCTGAATTTCGATATAGAAGAAGAGGACTCAATTCCCACATCTTCAGTTCTAAACAGATCAAAAAAATCATCAATGTAAGTGTTTTTTTTACTTGATTGAAGGCTGAAATTTTGGGTCCCTGTTTATTAATACCGTTGAACTATTTCCAATTTGAATGACTGATTTTCGGGAAAGTTTAGAGATTTTCGGGAGGAGGTCACAGGCATGTCGACGACGACGCACTCGGCGCATTGTAGCAAGAGGTCCAATATGCGTAAGTCGGGTAGACTCAACCTCGATGAGGAGGGTGCCTTCCTCTTTGTCGTGTTCCTCAGCGATTTTTTCGCCGGAGATAGAGGCGCCGACAGAATAGTTGTGATGCTTGCGGGTGGAATCATCGTTGTGGTCATTGGAGGATTCAGCGACGGGGCATCGATGGAGAATTCTCTTAGATTTGTTTTGTTTTGTTTTAATGGAGATTTGTCTCAAATGTGTTTTGTTTTGATTTGTTTTAATGGAACACAATGATTATCTTTAATTAGAATTTGCCAAATTTATCCTTACCCAAATAATTTAAATTAATAAAATGATATAAATAATATTATTTAAATACATATCAGCTTCTTATGTCTCCACTCAAAAAGACACATCATTAATTTTTGACGTAAGTGAATTTAGATAAAAATAAAAAAAAATTAATAATTCAATTATTTAATTGACAAAATTAAAAAATAAATCATCAAAATAAAATATAATCAATAATTTAAGATAATAAAATATATTTGAGCATTTGACATGATCACGTGATGTATGGGCAAGCTGAGATACATGCATGATGTCTTTTCGGAAGCGGTTAGTATGAAGTTTATTTTCGGGTAAGTTGGTCAATTGACTAATAAAATACTGATTATGTGTGCCAATATTTTATTGACCAACTTACTAAAAAAATAATTTCATACTAATCGGATCCCGTCTTTTCATTATACCCTATGGCCTATCCTAGCCTACAGGGGCATCTTTTGTAGATCTGAGAGTCTTCACAAACAAGATAAGTTGGAATCAAATTAATAAAGGTGTCTAAAATAAAAAAATAGTTGATTCATGCAATGCCATGCCTATATATAGTGGATATATTATTAATTTGAGAATAAATAAGTTGCATCTAAATATATATATATATTTGTTGTTGCAATGGCTATTAACAATGGTCGTCGTCCCAGCACTCCACCTGGCAATCGTGAAATGACAATCAAGGAGTTTATAGAGAAATTTGATGTGGATAGAGATGGTAGACTAAGCAAAGCTGAGCTCCGGAAAGCCATTCGTGCCGCCGGAGGTTGGTTCTCTAGGTGGAAGGCTGAGCGTGGCGTTAGATCTGCCGACATCGATTGCGACGGCTTCATCGACGACAACGAGATCAAAAACCTTGTAGGAGTTTGCTCACAAGGAATTAGGAATCAGAATTGTCGTCTTTTAGTACTCATCAAACTCAAAACTGTCTCCCGCTGTAACAATAAACGTTAACGACTGTATCCTATATATATATATTTGCTCTTAAAGTCCCCTGATCTATTAGTTATTACCCTTATCGGGGACAAATTAAAGAGTATCCCTTCCGGACTCTTAAGGTTCGGAATGTGGTTTACTCATTATATTCTAGCTATTGTATCTTTTCTTGTTCTTGTATGGTGCATGCACTAGTTGAAATACTACTCTTATTTAATATTAAATGAGGATATATATATATATATATGGGTCTCCATCCACAGCAACCGGTTGTTGGGGAGCAACCCCTTTTTGGCCAGCCGGTACAGCTTGTACCGGCCTTAGATTTTTTTTTTTTTTTTTTTATAAGCCGTAACAAGCTTGTACCGGCTGGCCAAAAAGGGGTTGCTCACCAACAACCGGTTGCTGTAGATGGAGACCCTATATATATATATATATATGGGTATTCATCCATAACAATCGGTTGTTGGGAGAAATTCCTTTTGGCCCAGCCGCTACAACCTGTAGCGGCTTATTAAAAAAAAAAAATTTGTCTATGGCCGGTACAAGTTATAGCGGCTGGGGATGGAATCTATATAGGGAATAATTGTTATTATTAATTATCGATATTATTTTAACTGGTGCATCTTTTACCGTTCATAAGGAGATCAAACACCTTTGACTTTGAGGGATCAATTAACAAAAATAACACATCTGGCCTATATTTGTTTGTAATTATTATATGGTTATTAATCCTAAGTATCTTGTTTGTTTTCAAATTTAGTCTCGGGATTATAAAATGACTTAATAATCTAAATAAGCTGAATGAAGTAGAAGTTTTAAATATAGAATAAAATGGTGTGTTTAATAACTGTATGTCTAAAATATTTGAAATATTGTGTATTTTCTTATTTTAATCTTCTGGATTATTATGATCAAAATATTATGTAATTATAAATAAACAATGTTATCTACGAAAAATTAAATATAAACGCTGTGAACAATCTTTAATGAAGTATACTATTAGTAATATAATTTTAGAAATAAATACTAATTTTTTTTAATAACATTCTATCAGTCCACAAAATCAAAACAACATACTACAATAAAATTAATTAAATTGGTTATTGACTAATTTGTTAAAAAAAAATCAAAAAAAATGTACATAACAAAATTTGTTTATAATAATAAAAATGATGTATATTAAATGTAATTTATAATCGTTTAGAGATATTCAAACGCATTCAAAATTTAAAAATTACAAAACAAACAGATTAAATAACTTATATATTCAGTCAAATTCACTCTTATTAAGGTAAAATTAACGTCAACCTTACCCTAACTGCATTCTAATTTGAGAATTTCATCCTGGGGGTCTTAAGGAGATTAGATCCTCTGTCCCCATTTTCTCTGTCTCTTTGTGTGCCTTCATTTAAATTTTGATATCTGGCCTTTTATTTAATTTTAGAGTTAATTAGTGTTAAGTAAAATGTTAGGTGTCAAAATTTAAGTGGAGGGACACAATGGAGACAGGAAAAATGGGGACTCTGGTCTCGGTCTTAAGACCCGAAAGGCACTTTATTCAAACCCAATCAATGCAGTCTATTCAATCTACTAGATGCACATCATAATGATACAGTAAACCCTCTATTTAGGAATAGACTTGGGACCAAACTATTTGTATTCTAATTGAGAGGTTATTACTAAATAGAGGTATTGGTACAAAATATTTTCCGAACACCCAAAAATATCCACTTTCAAAAGTATCAATAAGAACTCCCTAATGTAGTTTTTTATAAAAAAAAAATGTGGTCTTTTATTGAAAATGTAGTCTTTTATAAGAAAATTTAGTCCTTTATAGAAAATGCAGTCTTTTAAAATTTATATTGTCTCTCTCATATATATGTGTGTGTGTGTGTGTGTGAAATTAGTACTATATAGAGGTATAATTTCTTAATATTGAACTTAAAAAATATATAAAAGTGTAAAATATAAATCCCTAAATAATATTCAAAAAATAATTCAATAAAAATAATATTTTATTTTCTCCTCTTGTTTTTTTTTTTTTAAAAATAATGTAAAACATTTTGAACTCAAAATTAATAAAATTATTAAAAATTAAGCAACAAGATTTTATTTCTATTTTTAATTAATTAGTACTCCCTCAGTTACTTTTTCCATTATCTATACATTGGCAAGCATAATTATAGCATATTATTCTTTAATATATATACAAGACCTCTTTTTCCTTACCTTTTAGGAAAGCATTAGCTCACTCATGAGAAGCCAATACTTGAATCATGCTGTATGATCATTTAACCCACAACTGGCACGGCACAGAGGAAATATTCTGAGAAATACGCATCTCCTATTGGCTATTAAGGGTATATTTTCCAATAAATTCTTACATGTATAACACTGCATTGTTCATAGAATCATATGAACACAGTATACAATATACATACAGCTGACTTGATCTAAATGCACAATTCAACTGGAAACTATCCATATCTTCCTCCCAAAGTCAGCATGCCCAATTGCCGTCAATTAACCACGAAATTCAACTAAAACTAATCTCTATCCCCCTTCTCTATTCTCCAATTCCGGCCCGTCAAACACGAGCCCTCTCTTCAATTCAAAATCACCTCCGAAAAATTTCCATAAACAAAATAATTTTTAAAATAAATCCCATCAAAGCAAACGTACTATCAACCAATTCATCGGGCATGACACTCTGTTGTTCGCCAAACAGCTCATTAGGAACCGAAATAGCATCATTATGCTCAAATAAGGAAATCACATTGCTTGAATCCATTTTGGTTTTTCAATCCGTTCTCACCAAGGTGCTCGAAGATCTATTTTTAGTACAGCATTCTTTTTAATATATATATGGTATTGGTTCCTGTGTAAATAGCTCCAAAGTCAAGAAATATCGATGCGTACAATCATGCAAACAAGAGAGGCCAGCCCAAAATATGTTTCTTGAGTTATCTCAATTTTAAACAACTGCAAAATCATGAGTTACCTGGACAGTTGCAGACCAACAGTAGCCATTCTCCCTTTCTAATTTGAATATGGTGGCACCCTCATATGTCAATAAGAGGAGGTGGCAGTTTCCAGAAATTCCACGAGTTAAAATCTTCCTGGAACCAAAAGGGTAAAAGGAAATAACTGATTAGAATTTTAATCAGGACTACAAAACAAGCCAAATAGACCTGACACTATGAAGAGTGGATGAGTTATTGGTAGAGCTGGATTTATGCGGCATATAACACTAGGAAAAATATAGGAACCCAGTGAAACTCAAGAGCAGAGTAAAAGAAAATCAAGAACTAGCATCACTTAAAACCTCTGGTAAAGAAAATATTGATACTTCCTCCTTTCCACAAAAGAGTCCCATTTGCAAAATTTTAAAAACTATACACTTCTGTTTCATGTTTACCCCTATCTATATTATAAAGCGGGAGAAAAAAGTTGGAAGTTAATTTGGCATAAACAAAATAGTGAAGCCTTTTTTACTTTCCTATTTTACCCTTTAAACTTTCTTTACATAGGTATTTTATTTACTTTCCTCTTTCCCATTATCACTCACCTCCTATCTTTTAGCATCCTATTTTCCTCCTTTTAACACACACAATAGTGTTTGTCGTGTAAACTAGTATATATAAAGGTTTAGTTTAGTAGTAATGACATCAATGAAATTGTGATGGTAAGTAAACTTGAGGGCATTGTGTAATTTTATATGACTAAAGACTCCTTTGGAACCCAAAATTTTTTGGCAAATAGGACTTGTTTTGGGACGGAGGGAGTAATAAGTAGTCAATCCTCTAGAGTGTGAAGAAATCTCCAATCAATGTGCTTAACTGAAGTTTTACCACCTATCAATTAATTATTTTTAAAAACCCAAAATAGTTACAATTCTAGATTAGAAATGTTTAGAGACGCAATCCCCCTAGATTGTGGAGAAATCTCCAATCTATGTGCTTAAGTGAAGTTTTACTACTTATCCATTAATTATTTTTAAAAACCCAAAATAGTTACAATTTTAGAACAGATATGTTTAGAGATGCAAACCTGCTCAGACGAGGGTGTGGGTGGAAACATGCCATTCACAAGAGCATGAAGGGAAGTATATGATTTGTTATCGCAGCGGTTCACAACTACCTCACCCTGAGAACTCAAAAGACATCAGCAATAAATATATGAATAATAATATTACACCCTAAAACCTTATCAAATACTATTCTAGACGATTCATGATTACCTTAGGATTAATTATGAAGATTTTTCCTTTTGGGATTCCAACCTTAAGATAGCTAAACTCATCAGTGTCTCTGTTTCCAAAACCAGCATAAAATGGATTTCTATCAGAAGGAAAACATGCCTTGATATCCTGCAAATTTGTACAACCAGAAGAATTCAGAGTCCCATCTATTAAGTATCTTAATCTCGAAAGTGCCACACACAGAACTCCCATTCAAACATGGTCCCCCACCTAGAGCCCATTGCATATAATAAGAAACTTGGCTATAATTATAAAATTCTTCCGTTGGGGAGTATTATATTATTTATCCATACAAAAGTATAGGTGGGTGTGTCTTTTAGTTTACATGCCTAAATTATAAGTTGCACCCTCTTGCACATTATAGTGAATTAATTATTAAACAGAATTTTCAGACCATGTAAATAAGAAGGTTGCATATGCATGACTGTATTTCATTTCATTCCAAAATATAAGATCACTTGCATTTGTATTTTATAAAAGTAAGTGAAGTAATATTTTGGAGGTAGTATAGGATATCATATAAAAGCCCACCGAGTGATTAATTGCAATCTTTCAAAAAATTAATTGTTGAGGACCTTACTGAAGAAACTAGTTTTATCGACTTCGAACTACTGCTACAAACAATGAAATGACACTTTAAAGAATAAAGCGGATTCACATGCTAAACTCAAATAGTTTGCATTGGCTCATTTAAATACTCTTCAAATCAGTAACAAAAGGTAGACATATAGGTTAATGACTAGAAAGAAAGGACAAAAAGTTCAGGTTGGTTAGATGTACTAATGATAGATTATAGGAGTGACAGATTATGAACAAGGAACTAACCTCCAAGCAAGCAATTTTAAATTCATGTGGAGCTCTTCTAATAACTGCAAGAAAAAATAAAATTAGATAGTTCTTTCATGCATAAAAAAGAAAGAGTAAGTTCCATCTCACTTCCATATGAACAATTACATGTCTGAGGTCAAAGAAACTATATATTTCAATGTATAGACATAATAATGCTATGCTTCAGTATAATTACAAGGTTATTTTGTTCATAAATTTAAAAAATAGTCAAAGATTATAATTTAAAAAATGAATCTAGAGAAAAGCGTGGAAACAATTGGAACCACCATTAGAAAGATGTAAAATGTGAGAAAGTTTCTTCAAAAAATAATTGCCTCACTCCAAGAAAGACGCTAGTTAACACCTGGGATAGAGGAAAGAGTGAAAGGAGATCATAAATGATTTAATACACCAGGAAGATTGGTAGTTAACATGCATATTCCATAATGTTAAAAGCATACCATGGTTTTCCACATCAACCACAACTAAAGGTGTAAATGAACCGAGTATTGAGTTGCTCATATTTGATTAATAATTTTTTCGAGTATTAAATAAGGTTTAATTGAGACTCATTTAGCTACCGAGTCGAGCACGATCTCCAATTGAGCCCGAACAATTTAGTGAATATGATCTGATAATTTAAAGAGGTTCGAGTAATTTATCGAATTTTAAAATTTGCTCATATTTGAATCATTTATATTTTTTAGTCTAGCTCAAATCAAACTTTTAGTCTAGTATGAATCAAGCTCAAACCGTTTGATTTATTTTACAGCCTTAACCACAACAAGTCCAAGGACTCGAGAAAGAATAGAAAGAAAAGGAAACTACTGCCATGTTACTTCTACTCAGAATTAATGAGTTAAAATTGAATAATTGGCAAATAATAAATATTTTCTGGAGGACATAAGAACATATGACATCAACTACTCACCTTCTCGAAACAGGGAAGGAAAAAGTCCATCAGGGGAAATAACAACGGGCCCATCTGGTAAACCCTTTCCATCCTGCATAGAAATTCTGTTTGAGGAAAAGGATAGCAAAATATAGACAGAACAGGATGGATTTTACAGAGATTGATTTCACAATACTAAATCTAGAAATAAGCATTAACCAAAACTTTGCTTCTAGGCAAAAGAATAGTAAATATGAATTTCATTACCTGCTTAAGATTAAATAAAAACTGTCTAGTGAGGCCAGCTTGAGAAATTGCCCTTGCACTTAGAAAAAGCAATTGGTACCCGTTCTCCTGCAACAGGTATGAAAGAAAAGTTATTACCTTTTTCGGCAAGAACACAAAATGGCACATAAATTTATTAGAGTTTTCTACATTACCAAACTTTAGAAACATAAAAACATGATGAGAAATAGAAGTACATAGTACACACTGCAAAGCTAATGCAGAAAACTACTTTCAGTAGACCGATAGCTCCATACTTGGTATAATCAGGCCATTCAATTGTATGTTTCTTATCAATCTATTTGGTTCATAATCTAGATCAATTATGAACCGAAAGGGATCTGTGAATCAGCATAAGTCGCAAGAGAACTGATAAAAGCCATACCACTTCAATGTCACAGGAAGTAACCCATTTTTTTGAAGTTTAAGTAAAAGAATTAGAGTGGAAGTTATAGTTTGGACCATTCATTACCAAAAAGTCCAATTGCCCCGTCAAGTTACCAAGCAAACACTTTACTTCCTCAAGTTTTATTTCACTTTTAAAGGTGCTTCTGGAAATTTTTTTATCGATAATGCTCTTATACATACATGTATTCCTCAGCATAACGTCCTGTACCGGTCCACTGAACCATCTAATCAACCTGGATCTGCACGACATAATGCTCCCTGATCAAATCGATCAAGATTTAAATACTGCTTACCGCAATCTCCAGTTCCATTCCACCTGAAATTTTCACTTGGTTCCCCTTTTTAGCAACCCTTGCTTCATTTAATAACAATCTCTCCGGTTCAATTCTTGGTGGTCAGATGGGGAGATCGAAAGAGTGAGAGAAAGAGGAAAAGGAGAGAGAGAGGTGAAAATATCATTCTTTTAACTTGATGGTTCACACTATTATTCACTAGATAAAATACAGACACTATCCCAAATTTGAAAATCTAGCACTTACAATATTTCCAACTTCATCTCTCCTATACACTAATATCAAAATCCAGATACACTAATAGTCTAACTTTATCTGCTTTAAAGTTAGTTATTATGGTTTAAAAGCTCAAAGATTTGCTGGTTTAGGCATATAATCCCATCTTATCAATTCCTTTGTCTTGTTATTCTTTGTTAGTTGTTGAATAACACAAATTGTTTTTGGGTAGTTTGAGTCATCTGGACTTTTCAAAGTCGATTTAAAATATTTTCAAATTCCTAATTGATGTGATTTATTTAACTTTTACAAAACAATAAATCATGTAATTAATAGTACCTTTAGATTGTTGACAATTTTCATATTTGTATCATGTGACATTAAATGAATTCATATCAATTTTGAGTTTGAAAATATGTCAAAATTGACCTATATTTTGGAACACAAGAAGTATAACAACTATCAAAAGCACATAAGAGCAGCTAACCTTAATAGCTGAAAAGAGATGTGCAACACCTGTCTGTGACCAATCTTTTCCAACCAAAGGCATGAATTGTCCTAGAACATCAGATCTGTAATAAAAAATAAAAAGTTATAACTTTCAGATAAACAAAGAGAAAACCTCACATTCAGTAAAATATATTTTTCTTTTTACAAGATATGCTGATGAGCAGCAAGTAAAGCCTAAAGGCTGATCGTGGATAATTCCAGCAATAGAATATTTTTTAAATCAAAGAGTCTGTTTCTCCTGATATTATATAAACATATGTATAGGATATATATTTTGTCCTAATACAATGAATTGAACCCTCTAGATTTCTACTGCATTCGATATCTTTAGAGTTCCCAAACATAAGTCAAAAATCTTCTTAGACTTGGAGATTATCTAAACTACAATGCAATTCCCAGTAATCTGCCTTTAAGACCAATCATAACACTATAATTACTAATTACCCCTTGAAATACCAAAATGTACAAATATCGGATCTATCCAGAATTTCCACCAAGTTTAGAATGATAGAAATGGCCCAAGCACATTTATTTATCTTAATTGCAAACAAGGTTCAAAATCTGTTTTATTATAGAAGCTGGGCTGCATCAAGAACCATTTTATCTGTGACATATAAGAGTTATTCAATAAATAATGACAGTTATAGCCACCCAAAACAAAATTAAAGATAAAAGCTCCCCCTTTACCCTGCCAAACCCCCCCAGCCCCCAACCAAAAAAAAACACTCTGGTCCGGGCTTTATTTAGCAAATGTAATACTTTAAATTACTCCGTGTTCCAAAGCTTTTAGTTAAAGAGAGTATGGTAAAGATAAACTCAAGAAAACAAACAAAGGAACATGATCCAGTCACGGATTAGATTCATAATAAATACATACTGATTGATGGGCAGAAAAACCTTCTCTTTTGATACATACAGAGAATCAAATTAATCACATACAACGATGGTAAAACATATTCTCATTTTCTTACTTTTGAATAAAGTATTCTCATCACACACAGGGAAAAAAAGGAAAAGAAAAGGCAAAAAAGCTGAATTTTTTCATTGCACACATCAATACTACAATCATGGTTTCTCTGTTCTGGAAAGCCTGCTTCACCTAGAGATCCTAACCATCTCGGTGACCACTCTCCTAATACCAATTAACTAAGTTTACAACATAACAGTGCTTAAAAAAAACAGGAATGGTGAACCGCTCATGAAATTAAATTATCACAACTGTAGTCCCAAAATGATATTCTAGAAGAGTTGAGATCATAAACCTCCATACTAAAAAGAAAATACTGAAAACACTAATACTGACAAAGACAAAAACAAATTCTCAGTAAAAACACTGCAAAAATAAAAAAGCCAAAGGAATCATTTGAGCAAAACAGAATACTGTGGAATGATTCAGCAGAAAAAGGTATTTACTATTTAGACACCATACCTGCTCACGTCCTACATATATCAACGAACTTGTTGCATCATTTGAATTAACAATCAAGATGTATAAATATATAAATGCAACATTAGGGATTAAAAGATGGGACAGCAAAACTAAAATTAAAATATATATATATATGTATATATATATATATATATATATATTATAAATATTGCAGCCTTACTTGGTGATTGTCCCATCAACATCTGTAATCACAACACGATTGTCCCACCTCCATAAATAAATTCTAGCATCAACCTTTGAAATAAGTACTCCAAGTAAGTATGGAAATACACAACATAGGTTTATAAACACAGAAACCCAATTGAGCAACGCAACAACAAATTACCTGCTGCTTCCCCAGCATTGCAGTTGAAAATGTGAAGGTTACAATGTTCCTCCCTTCCTTAAGATTCAACGATGCCAGCTGCTCAGTCGTTGGAGAGAGTACCCTAATATTCTTCTTATTCACCTTGGATTTAGGTAATTCTTTCTCCCCATCCATGACAATAGTATCCTCCAAAGAAATTTCAGCATCAAGACTTCTTGAAAAACTAAGAGCTGGCTGTGTATCTTTCATACTTCTGGATCTTTTGAAAGCAAAGGGCCAGATACTCCAGCTTCCACTTGAGGTTTCAACAATTTTAGATGAATTTCCTGTAAGAATTTTGTGAACTCAATCGGTAAGTACCATGCTTTTTGGTTTACACGTGTGTTCAATTCTATAAGCAGGTATGCTTTAAAAATAGGCATTGTCTCGTTCCATAAGTGATCACCAATAATAGCTCATTAACAAGAGAATCAAATTTGTCCATATCCAAATTTTCCCGTATTAAATTCCAAAGAGGCCATCAGCCCTCAGTCCTTCAAAGAAACAAGAGCTTAAAGCACAGGAAATATATCTAAGCATGCTATAGAGAATTTAATTAACTTTGTTGCTTCTAAGAGTTTCAAGTCTAAAGGAAGGAGACGATTTCTTTTTGGTATCCAGTAGCACCCATACTTAAATGAGTCCAAAGTGAAAGAAGTTACAGATATTCAGCATACAAACATTACAATGAATAGGAGTATAAGAGAAGATCAATTCTAAAATTTACCAAAATAAAAATGGACCCATGGAAACTTTTCCTGACAAAAAAAAATTGGTCATCGGTCCTGTCTCGCAAATTGTACTTTGTGCATACACAACTGTACTCTTTTACATTTTGGGTAACAATATATGCATGATGTACAAGACTGCACACTATTTTGTTTGTCAGGGAATTTTGAGCCTCCTGTTTTCTCAACATAAAATCATACAACTCAAAAACATATACGCAAATCTATCTAACACACGCTGAAAACAAGATCAGGCTTCTTTCAGTTACCCAAAAAGAAAACAATATTAATTGTATGTAGAAAAACCAAGTTCAAACTCATAAATAATATGTAAAAGTTAGTTATCTTACCAACTGCAGGGCTGGTATCTACATTTTTCAGCTCCTCCAAATTCAGAGTATCCTCAGTTGTAGGCTGTGAATCTAAATTATGTACCCTCTCTCCATCCGACTTTATGAAGCTTGAAACATTTTCTCTAACCAGCGTCCACTTAGATGACTTGAAATTTGAATCTAGAGAATGGCCTAAAGGACGATGAAGAAAACGTTTATCCAATTCAAAAGAGTGAGACTGCATACTGGGTAAAGACTCGACCATTCCTCCTAGTTCCTGACCTGCAACTTTACTACTTCTAGGAATATTAATTTGACTTGATATTACTTTAGCCTCTTCTCTCGACTCTTCACCATCATTTGGCAGGTTACCTTGAATAAACTTGTCTGGTGAGGCGAAGTCTGAATGAGAAGATTTATTCACTGTTTCGATGCCTTCTGATGTAAGAGAGGAATCATTTTCCTTATCCATGTGATCTAGAGAAATCACCTTTATGCATTCAGCCTCTCTAAGTTTGAAGTCATCAAGATCAGTGAAAAGGAACTGTTCTTCCTCTAAATCTAGTGATGAAGAATTATTTACCCCCTCGGTTTGGACAAAATCACTACTAGCTTCTTCAGAATCACAGAAAGGAAGCCCCTTCATTTCATCTTCTCTCTCAATACATCTCTCATCTTGAACTTCAGCCTTTGATCCACTGACACTAGAAACGGTGAGTGCGCTACATGAATGAACTTCTTTGGCTGGATCATCTATTTGTTCAACAGAAACAGGCTCAGAAGAGCTTTCTGTTAAAACTCTACTTGTTTGTGGAGATGTTATTTCACTTTCATGAATCTTCCCATCACTAACAAAGTTGCAGCAGGTACCATCATCACCTACAATTCCATGAACATTTAAAGTTTCTAGTTCAGAAGTAACCTCAGTAATTAATTCTGGACCAGGAGAAGTTTCTGCCTGCACAGAGACTTCACCAGATTTTACACTAGAAAGAAGCATCGTTTCATCATCTTGTTCATTAAAACCATCTAACTCAATCCTTGAGGTCTCTAAAGCTTCATAATAAACTGTAGTTTGGCGTCTGAATTCTTTATTCTCCATATTGGAGACACTGCTGTCTAACATACCATCATTCTCGTCAACCAGAAAATCCTTACTTGCTACACCATCTAAAATATCTGGAGCAGATAAACGTGAAGCATTATCCTTTTTCTTCCTGACAGAGTTGAGATTGGTAGACCACTTCACTTCCAAAAGATCAGCAGCGATCTCAGCATGCTCCAAGGACTCAGTCCTAACACCATCCTCCTTAAATGTATTATCCTTCACTGATCGTCTTCCAAAAACATATCCCAAGAACCGAGACCTACGAGAGCCAGTCCTAGCCAAAACTTTGCCATTGCTTACTTCAAGCTGGGTAACTGAGTCAGACAGATCAACACCATCATTCCAACTATTGGCCTTCATTGGTCTCTTATCCAACCCGTCCATCTCCTCACCTGAAGATGTACGTGATAATATTAAATTTCCTTCTTCTGCATCCACCTCCCTGAGAAAATAGGCTTCCCCTGTATGATCCAAATACATATGAAAGTCTGCATCCGCTCCATTCACATTAATGTCAACAACGTTCTCCTTTGCCTTCAAAACCCCTTGAAATTTCCCAAAGCGAACATACCAAGGCGATGATTTGAAGCTACCATCTTGTTGCTCAACCACCACAATATCCACAGCACCACCAAATGGATGAAATGGGGCAGAGACTGTGTAAACACCCCGTGAAATGTAGCTGCCTAGCCTCCCTACTGCATACATCCTCTTAAAATCAAGTTTCCCCAACAACCCAGATAACCAAAATCTCAAAATTACATCACAAGTTAAAAACCCAAAATCCAATTCCCCACCATAAATTATGCCTTTTTAGCTCATAATCTACATCCATTCCAAATTTTCCACAACAGCACCACCCAAGAATTTGAATCGCAGAGCACCCAAATCACAAAATCTTAATGTAAGATCACACAATTCAAGAGCCCAATTGATTGCTTCACAAATTTAAAAAATTTAAAAAGCTTGTTAGCCCGTTGGCTCGAAAAATTACACAAAATTGGGAATCCTCTGATTGAAAGCCAAATTAAAGAAACCCGCTAAAATTCGAAGGCTGGCTAAACAATAAACAATTCAATTTGGGGAAGATACAACAAAATCTCTAATCTCAACAAGTATTTCCAAAGGGCTAAATTCTAAAGACAGCCCATATGAGGAAAACTCATAAAGAACAAACCGCTTACGCAAAGACTGGATTTTTAGAGAATAGGCGGCGTGAAAAGTATATTCCCTTTTACATTATTCGAATGTCCCAGGCAAATAAAAATTGACAGCCTCAACAAAAAGACACCGTATTATATACACACGTAAAATACGTATCCATAAATATCTCAGATATTTACTAGAAAAAAATTAGAAGCAATACAAATTGGGTTTTGAGGAAGCAATTAAGAAGACTAATATAACTGACCTGGAGAAAAGAAAGCCAGTTTTCTGGTGAGAGAAACTGGCAACAGGGTTCTCTCGATATCTAGAGAGAGGAATTTGATTCTTGTTGAGGGAAAAATAAGATGATTACTAGTCAGATGGCCTAAAAGATTCCCACACATCAGCTTCATCGAACGTGGATGTTGGGACTTGGATGCATAATTTTATTATAGGTGGTGACATAAATGTCAGTCAAACGTTTTAATTAAGGGCCTTTCCGGGTGACATTCTTGAACCGACATTCTAGCGATTTTTTTTATTGTTATTTTTTTATAGTACCTCTCAAAAAAATTATAATATTTATTTTAACTAAATTTTTTTATAAAAAATAATATTTCAGGTGTCTGTACAACCATATTTCTTGTATATATCTAAATTAAACCTAAAACACTATTTTCTATATAAAAAAAAATCAGTTGAAATAAATACGATACATTTTTTGAGAGGTACTACAAAAAAAATCGCTAGAAATGTCACTAGAACAATGTCCCCTAAATTTGTTGTTTAATTAAAAACCCTCCATGTTTCCTATAACTAAGGCTGTAAACGAGCCAACACAATTCGGGCTCGATTCGGGCTCGACTCAAAAAAATACGAGCGAGACTCGGATTCGTTAATAATATGATCCAAATCTGAGCATTAAAAATAGTTCGAATAAAAATATGAGTAGAATCTGAGCAAGGTTATACTTGACTCGTTTAAGATTCAAACTACTCGAATTTTTGATTGTGATTCGATACATACTCGGTTAATACATATTCAATTAGATGTTCGATACATTCTCTTATAATATATACAAATTTCATCCACAGCAATCGGTTGTTGGGAGCAACCCATTTTTGGCCAGCCGTAATGGCTAGTACCAGCTTATAAAAAAAAAATTTGCATAAGGGCCAAAAGACCGTCTCTAAAAGTTTTAGCTTTTAGCGACGGTCGTGGACCATCGCCATAGAACCCGTTGGTAAAGCCTATAGCTACGGTCTTTTGGCCTATAGCAACGGTCACCGACCCTAGCTATAGGTCATGGCAAAATCATGTATTTGTTCTTTACTAACGGTCATTGAGAGTTATTGCTACGGTCATGACCGTAGCTATAGATGTCTGTAGTGACGCTCGCTGATCGTCGCTATAGGGATGTGTTTTATAGAACACTATAGCTACGGTCAATGACCGTCGCTATAGCATTTTTATATTTAAAAAAAATTAATAATGCACATTTATTCAACAAACACAAATACAATATAAAATAAAATATAAAAAATATTATATACATCATTTAAAATCATTCACATTACAATATTACAAGCATTACAAACAAGTACATTGTCCACCTCGTTAACCAATTAAAGATACTTCACGACAATGTGAACTTTACTTGATGAAGCCGAAAAAGAACGTAGAAGGAATCATTTCCATAAAAAATCTGAGAACCATTTCCTTATCCTGTAACAATGGAGTTACATGCATTGTGAAAGGCTTCACTGATTGTAGAAAACGTTCTGGGAAAGGCTTCACTGAAAGGCTTCACTGATTGAAACGTTCTCCCTGTCTGGCTTGATATTGCATGCTTGTAGCACTACTTTTTAGTCTATGAGCAGCCTCAGTAGTAGAATCTCCATATGCTTGAAAATTATCATCCTCAAAATCTCCATTTGGAGATAATTCACCCTCCTCTCGTTCAATTTTAAAGTACCCAACAGATTCTTCATTATATTTATGTCCTTTGATGCTCTCTGTCATTGCTCCATTCAAAGATGAAACTTGTTTTGTAAAATCACCACCCTGTAGCATCAAGTAAGATCAGAATTCAGAAATTGCCCACCAAGAGAAATGACAACATAATCTATTTATTCCATCTTATAAAGCCACACCCCTTCAACTGGTATGGCATGTAACATCAACTGTCCTCTTTATGGGACACTTGGCAACACAACCTTCTTTTATTGTAGATATTTATTTTCTTAATTTTAAATAAGTTGACTTTAAACACACAACATAGAGCTTAAATACATCTTTCATATAACTACTTCTAGAGAATTGGATTAGAGAATTGAATGATTTATTATTATGGAATCCAAAGAGTGAATATGAGATGACTCATTTGTTCCATGAATGTAACCAAATATTTCACTTCTCAATTCCATTCCTGATTTGTATAATTCAAATGTAGCAAAAAAAAAACCAAAGAGACAAATTCAATAAGACTGAGAGATATTATTGTTTAGCATTTCAGCAGTAATTGTTATTGGAAGCAGAAATCAAGAAATTTCTCTTTTAGAAATAAAATATGTATTACAGCAGTACAACATGCAGTCAAGTTGGTTTATGAGAATAAAAAGGAAGCTATTTTAGCAAGAAAACACGAAAAAGTTCAAGTTTAACAATCACCCTAAACAGTTGAAACATAGTCCCCAATGTATAGTTTGGTGGCTCATAACCACCCCCAAGTTATTAAAAGTACAAATAATAAAGAAAATAAAGAACAATTGGAGAAAAATAACTAGTATTGTAACATTGCTCTTGAAAAAGAATGTGTCAGAGGCTTCTTCTAAAACCAACCCCAAATAGAGGAGAATTAAAAAAAATATGAATTACAAGGTGGGTAAAGAAAATGAAAGAGTGAACAGATCACCTTGGCACCACTGAGGATTCTTCAACTGTCAAATGGTTAATTTGAGGAAACATGGAACTCAAGACTTCGAATGTCGAGACAACATTGTGTGAGAACGGACACCAAGAAGCATAAAAGAGTACAGAAGTGTATGCATATAGAAGAAAAACCTGGAGTTCATATAGAAGAGAGCCACATGTTGTCTCTACTTTCAAAAGTGGATTAATTTGGGAGACAAATGTCAGAGAAATACAACATGCCAACATTTAGAATAATATAAGATTTATACATGAATAATTACAATCAACTGCAGCTAATACTCAAAATGCAGCGTAGTTGATTTACTTTATTTTTTTCGACAACCAATATGGTAAAACAAATGCTTCCTTGATAATCATTTGGAATTGATAAGATATGACAAATGACAGCCTTCGTATTTCCTATGCACAGTTTTGACCTTAAACACAGTAGACTACTTATTTATCAAGTGATAAAGAGAAGTAACTTCTGTTGGCGTGTGTTTGTCATCAGTCCCAAGGATTCAAATTGATTTCTTTTTATTTACCAAGTGATAAAGAGAAGTAACTTCTGTTGGCGTGTGTTTGTCATCAGTCCCAAGGATTCAAATTGATTTCTTTTTATTTACCAAGTGATAAAGAGAAGTAACTTCTATTGGCGTGTGTTTGTCATCAGTCCCAAGGATCCAAATTGAATTCTTTTACTATGGAAGCACTAAAAATTAAACAAGGAGGTTTTACATACTTCATATAATGCTTTACTGTTAGAAAAATAAATTTTAAATTCTGAGTAGTGTGAACTTCTCAACTTAAACTGATATATTGATACAATAATTTCCATGTAAACTTCTTACTGCATTCATATTATTAAAATTCAGCTAGCTTGGCCAATTTTTCTTAGCATGAAAAAGGAAGCTGTTCTTACTTCTTGGCCTTCCTTAGCTGGCAATTTGGTTGCATATCAATCATGAAGACCTAATTCGTGCATAGGAGTAAGGTAATCAATTCATAAATAAAGCTAAATTAAATAATCTCGTTAAAATCATTTTTCGAACTTCCTTTAACAAAACAAAAGGCAAGATTTACTAGCTCCTAATCTAAAAGAGTGATGTTCGGCTAACTTAATTCAAATCAAATCTAGCCCAATTCAAAGCAGTGGATACATAAAATGCAAAAATTAGATTGCTGAGAAAATCATACGTTAAACCTTACTTATCCTATTGCCAAACCCCAAAATTGCAAGTACTTAATTTCAGATTAGCTTAAACAAAGGAGAAGAAATCGACAGTAACAACAATTTAATCTCAAAAAATACCTTAAACAAAGTTCCCACAATGTGTGAGCTGCTCGAAACAGAGCTTAGCCTTTGCTGCAGAATCCAAGCGGGATAATCCAGGAACCACGATCTCAAGGCTGTGAATACAGGAATCCATCCATTCTCTCCGTAATCTAAACCTAAAGCTGATAAAAATGCAGTAATGGGACATTCAGAGGCTCCACCGGGGATGGAAACGGATTCTGCGGAAGTTGTTGAAGTAGACGGTGGAGGCAGCGAAGGAGATAGAGAAGATAAATGGTCAGAGACATCGATGAATTCGTCGTCTGAGATATCGAGGGGGACGGGTTCAGAAGAGTTGGGGATAGGGTTAGAAGAATTTGGGGGAAAGTGGGAGAGGTTTTTATTAAAAAAAACCTCTATACCGACGGTTCCATGTCGACCGTCGCTGTAGATACTCTATAGCAACGGTTTCGTGCCGACCGTCGCTATAGATACCCTATAGCGACGGTTCCGTGCCAACCGTCGCTATAGCTCGTCGCTATATGTTGAATTTCTAGTAGTGTTCCTACTAAGGTAAGGGATATTATTTCTTTCTTATTCTTGAAGAGAACTTCTGTTATTCCATTATTTATTATTCTGTTGGAATAACCTGTATACGCGGGCTACTCTATACTTGATGAAATTCTTCTGTTATTTTATTCTTTATCATTATGTTGGAATAACCTGTCTATGCGAAGTACCACATACATGGTGAAAATTTTCTGTTATTCAATTTTTATTATTTTGTTGGAACATCATGTTGGTGTGTTACGCATGACCTGGTTCCATTATTTATTATTTTGTTGGAATATCTTATCTGTGCGTTTACGCATGACCTGGTTCTATTATTTATTATTCTGTTGAAATATCTTGTCTGTGCGTTTGCGCATGACCTGGTTCCGTTATTTATTATTCTGTTGGAATAACCTGTCTGTGCGGTCTATCGCATGTTTGGTGATTTCTTTTGTTATCCCATTCTTTATTATACTCAGTTGGTTAAAGTTTTGACTTCTATACTCCGTGAAATTAGTGGAATATCCTTGATATTTGCGCTTCATCCAGTATCTTTTCATGAAAATATTCTTCTGAGCATTCTTGAGTTTTACTCTATAAAGAAATATCATGTGAACAATTTGGACGTTATTAGTTCCTGGATAAATTAATTCTTGAACTTGTTTTATTGAATTCTTATATCATTATCATCATCCTCATGTTTATATTATTTTGAAAGTCATCTGTGGCCTGTAGTGCATAGATGAACTTGGTATGATTATGACTAGGGATTATTCGGTGTAATCATGACCGTAATGTTACAAATGATGTGGAAAAAGTCCTCATTGGCCCGTAATGCATTGATGGACAGTTGTTGGCATTATCATGACCATTGATGAATACACGAATATCCTTGGCCGTAGTGCATAGATAATTTGTGGTTGTGATACTAATGAATATCCTTGGCCGTAGTACAGGGATGATGTGGATTATTTATTAAGCTGAGTCTCAGCGATAAAAGTGATGAAAAGCCTTTTAAATCATAAAAGATAGTAGATTTTATTCTCTACTTGACTCTTTTAATGGATTGCTTGTTTCGCTGCAGTTAAATTTGATGTTTGTTATATTTTATCAGTTTAACATTGTTGAAGGCTAATGATATTTTATTCTACATTATCTTAGTCATAATATTTCTTACTGGACTAGTTGAGTTCACCCTTTCTTTCACTGTTCTCTTCAGGAAATGAGAACGTAGCCAGGACTAGTCGGGGAACGGAGTGACGGTCCAGATGATAGTTTTAGTAGTCCTCATTATTCTATTAAATAGAGTGAAAATAAATGTATAGAGGGCCCTTTTGAGTGTGGATATTGTCTAGATACAATATTTTTATTAAACTCTCAGTTTACGTTTTGTCGTATTTTACACGACAGCTGTATTATTAAGTTATATTTGAATTTTGTACCATGTATTTGGCGACTCAAGATGGGTGATGTATACCTATTTTGGGGGCTTCACATTTGTGAGGAAGGTATAATAGGTGAAACTTGTCTAGAATCAAATGTCATATGATCCGTAGCACCAAAATCAATTATCCATGCACTATTAGAAACAGGTGTAGAAATATTTAAAACCTTACCACCATTACCCGCTGCTGCTGCCAATGCCAAGAAATTTTCACCGTTATCATCCTCTGTCTTTGTTTCAACAATTGCAGCAGTAGAGGTATTCTTGGAATTCTTCTTTTGAGAATCACGGCTATGATCCCACCATTCTGAATATCCCACAAGTTCGTAGCATCGACTTTTTGTATGACCCGTTTGATCACAATGGGTGCATTTGTATGATGATTTGTTGCCACCATTAGCATTCTTAGGATGGATGTTCTTCTTTTTTTTCTTGCTGGTGTTGAGGAGACCAGTTTTGATTAGACCGGTTCCGAGCCACCATGGCTGAAGCTTCAGAATTTTCTAGTTGTCCGTTCATCACCCTGCGTCGAACATCTTTGCGGCGAACTAGGGCATAAAACTCTTCTAATCCAGGGATAGGATCCTTCCTCAAGATTTCGTCGCGCACTTTCTCGAAATCACCCTCTAATCTAGCGAGAAAGATATGCACCCTTTGTCGTTGAAGCAATTTCTGATAGGATGCAATATCTGTCTCATCCACAATGACCACCTTATCACGATGATCCAACTCACTGAAGATTTCAGTCTGTTCTCCATAATATATAGAGAGCGTTCTGCCATTTTGTTTGGCAGAGAAAGCCCTCTGGTTCAAGGTAAAAACTTGTAATTCATCTGCTCCATCATAAAAGGCTTTAGACAGAGCTTTCCAAATATCTCGTGCGGTAGGTAAGTGAATGTATCACTTCATAATCTCCGGGGACATAGACATCAACAACCATCTTTTGACCTTCTGATTGTCTGAATACCACTTTTCATAGCCTTCATCTTTCTCCTTAGGTGACGGCAATGTGCCACGAATGAAGGAGAGTTTCTCCTTCTCATGCAATTTGCATCTCTAACATTTCAGACCACAGATCATAGTTGGTCTCATTCAATACAATTCCTGCATTGAATGATGAACCTTCGTGTTGAATAATGATGGGGGTAGAATTTGACTTGCTCATGGTTTAAGGATTCAAAGAAGAATGATTTAGAGTTTCGTGACTTTGATACCAACTTGAAAATCAGAGAAGAATATTTTCATTCATATATTTTTATGTATCCTTACATGTACATATTTATAGAGATAGTAGAGATCCTACAATCAAACTATTCATCCTACAATCAAGCTATTCCTATAATTAAGTTATTTAGCTATTTCTATAATTAAGTTACAATAGAGAATCTTTGACTATTAATCCAATATCGCAACAGGTCCATACTATGACGATAGTTCATATCGTCGCTATAACCGTCGTCATAGTCGGTCCGCCAACAGACTAATCCGTTGGAGAATCGAGCTACATATATATATAGGTCAACAAATTCTATACCCCTCAGAGTTGACCTTAACAACTGAAATAGGTGGGTGGTCTCTCCCAACGAGAGTGACCGATTATAGCGATTGTTTTCTGAATTATAGTGACGGTATGAACCGTTTTTATAGTCGGTCCATACTATGGCGATAGTTTATACCGTCGTTATAATTCAAAAAATTATTGTCATAGTAGATCCGTTAACAGACTAATCCGAAATATATATATAGGTTAACAAATTCTATACTCTTCAGAATTGACCTTAACAACTGACATAGGTAGGTGGTCTCTCCCAGCGAGAGTGACCTATAATTATAAATTACGTGCGTCAACAACACGTAACTCCTAGCTCTACGTCAAGAAATTTCTTGAGAGATAAACCAGTCAGTCCGCAAAAGAACCAATGTACACATCTAAGGCCTAATAGGCTCACAATTAACCAACAAGCAACAGCCGCTGGACACAATATATCTCCTTTTTAAACCCATCGAACAAGAATTAAGATTATTAATAAAGTTTTAGTTTTTACAGGCACACCATAATTAAGAATAATAATCTCACCTTTTCAATCTCCATGTCACTTTTTTAAAAAATATTTTAATTGTTTTTTAAAAAATAATCGTACATGATTTTTCAAAATTAATCCCTATTCTACCCAATAACACTATTCGATCGTGCATGTTTGTTTGTAAAAATCATACTTTAAATTAGATCATTTGTCTTAATTTAAGACTACTTCGTACTATTTAATCTTATGACAAAGGACTAGTAGTCCCTTATTTGTGGAACTATATATTAGTTTCATAAAGCCATTTTGTAACTTAAAATAGAGGAATTAATATTAATCTCACATTCATCATGAGATTATATATAATCCTTCGTAAATAGCCTTAACAATGGCAAAAATAGAACTATTTAAAGGACTATTAATTTCTATCATAGGATAAAATAATCCAAAATAGTATTTAAATTAAGACAAATAAGAAAAAGGTGGTCCCAAAGCAAGGTATATATATGGTCACGAGTGTGGTCTAAACTTGGAATATCATAAATTTAAATTATCAGTAGTTCAGTACAACTGAGGACAGAGAGATTGAAGCTGCCTAACCATGATTTGTTGTCCATTATTAAATTCAACATACATCAATTATAATTAATTAGAAATAGTAAAATGAATTTATAAATCATAATATATCCAGTAAAATCAACTTATTTTGATTAGATTGTACACGCACATATATTGGAATCATTTATGCGTATAAAATAAACTTCACATAAATAAATAAATAAATAAATTTATAATCTAAGTGAGGGAATCAAACCTAAACCTAAAGGTCGGTCTTAACTCTTAACCACTAGGCAAATACCTAATTGACTTATTATGCATATTGTGAACACTCGCGAGTTCGTTAGTTATGATCGAATATGCTCAACAAATTATTTGATCGAGTTAGCCAAACAGTTTGATGGATTGAAAAAGGCTAAAGCTTAGAAGCAACTCCAATGACTGTTTGTTTAGGACTGAATAGTTAAATGACTGAATCACTCAGCCATTAAGTGCGTTTGTTTTGGAAAAAATATCGTCTGAATGGTTTAGTGTCAATTTTTTGATTGAATGGGCTGAATGAAGTTTTTTTTGAAAAAATAATAAGTAATATTAAATACATTTATAACAATTTTGAATTTTTTTGAGGGATAAACTAATAAAAATATGTTATTTAGATGTTTTATAGATGTCAATTATCAAATAATCTTTTTTCATTCAGATTCAACTCATTCAGATTCATTCAATTTTTATAAAATACCCCTTTAGTTTCTTCACTAAAGAATTTGCAACGGTAATAATTAAATGGGAGGGTTAAAAATAGCTAGGATAATAGTAAGTCTGACTATAAATCACTTGAATGTTAGGTACGTAATAATATTGTAGAAATGCATTTTATATTTGATAAGCGCTAGCTATTCTCAATTAAATATTACTGATGAAGAAACTTCAAAGTTGGTTTTAACCTAATAATTTTCAACAATGTAGACTCGTTCAATTCTCACATGCACACCAAACAATGGAAACTAAAGTAAACATATTTCATTCCACAATTAATGTTTTCAAAAATTATATATCTCTCAAAAAATTATATATATATATATATATGTTCCAAAAATTATATATCTTCTACTTAATTTATATCCATGCAACACAAGATAGCTCAACTCATTTAATTTCAAGTATCCATCCATATATATTACTAGCTATATCCACAAGAAAATTAATTAACATGTATGTAAAAATAAAAAATAAAAAACTAAAAGATTGATTTAATAAGTGAAAATTCTTCTTATAGAACTAATTATATAACCTAATCTTCTTGGCACTTAATTTTCTCTTCCACGGCAATAGAATTCTTACAATGAGTGATAGCAGCTTGAATTGCAGCCTGCAATTCTTCCATAGTGCTGTCACTGGTTGAACTAGCTGCAAGAGCTCCTGTTGCTACAAGGAGGCCACTATTTGTTGGTGATGTTCTCATGGAGGCCGGTGCCGAAATCTGTCCTCTCCTTCCTCTAAATTGTTCTTGATTCCCTCTTGAGCTTAAACTACCAGAAAACGAATACGATTGATGATGAAATTGCCTATTCATTGATTTTCTTGATCCTCTAAAGCTCAATAATGGCCCAACCATTTTCATGTAACGCTTTAGTACATCACTAACATCAAATTTGAGCTTCTTTTTCTCCCTCTCTCGATCTAATTCCTTTTCTCGACGCCATTTTGGGAGCCCGAATATCGAGAAAGATTTGGATTTGACTCTACCTTTGATTTTACTACCATCATTCATATCATGACACTTGGTGATTTCGGTGTCGTATGGGCTACTTTCTTTATTTTCATTAGGGTTTTGTTCATCTAGAAATAATTCTGTTATTGGCAGGGTAAAACTATCCAAAGAGTTGGTGGATGAACGAGGGGAGACAGGGAGGTGTGAGAGGAGGCGGAGAGGAAGTAAGTGGCCGTGGAAGAAAATATCGTCGGCCGGAGAAAGATCGACGGCGGTGAACGGAGGAGGGGGCTTGGTTTTATCATGAAGTGTGGTGGTGGTGGTTGTTGGTGGTTGGTGGAGAGATATTGTGAAGGAGAATTCATGGGCAGGAGATGAAGAAGCTGAAGGTGGTGAACCTGCAGCCAATGTTGATAAGTAGGCCTTCTTGTTTCGGCTTTTCTTCAACTTTGTCCCTCATTTTTTGGCAATTTTGGATTTCCATAAGCCTCAAATTAAGTACCAAAAAGACAGTCTGCTTTGCTGGGGTTTTTTTTGATATGGGTAGTGTCAAAAGGCTTTGGAGAAGAGGGATAAGGAGATCAGGAAGCAGTGGAGAAAGCTAGAGGGCGTGGGGTTTGAACTTAAACTGTCTTTTGCACACAAATACAAATAAATTATAATTATATCAGTGGAGGGTGTGGTGGGTATGAGACCAATATAAGGTGAGAAGAAAATGGAACCAAAAAAATGGGTCCTTGTCAAATCAACAGCTATGAAACAATTGATATTATCAAAAAGATTATCCAAGTTTTGTGCTAACAATAAGGAATTTAGGTTATTGTGATACACATCTAACATTATTACCATGAAATGGTAAAAATGATATTTGAGAAGAATATATATATATATGATCACTACACAATACAACAAATTAAATTAAAGGAGTATATATATCACTGACCGTAGATCAGCGACCACTGTTAATCGACACACGTAATTTGGTTACGCTAGTGACCGCCATCAGCGACTGTCAGCGGCCGATTCCGTTGCCAATCCATATCAGCGATGATAAAAATAGTATATAAAAAAGAGAGTAAAAATGGATATACAAAGAAGAGACAGAAAGCACTGTAGAGAGATGAGAGAAAAATATATTCACTGAGAGTGTGAATTTAAATGTATACATTAAAATACTCATTTGATAATATTTTAGCTCAAGAAATTTCTCATATATTTTGTTGTACTTCAACTATTATATTTTAAATTTTAAAAAGACAACTCGTACATTTTATTTATTTATTATTTTTTTATAAAGATATTATTTCAAAAATAATCTCGTTTTTCTTTTTCGGTCAACGCCACCAAAATGTCAATAACGTGGCCCTAGTTCAGCCATTTTGAAAGGAATCTTTGGTTATAGAAGCACTAACAGAAATGACAAAGATTATATAGTTTCGTACTCTTTTTACTATATATGGGAGAGGTCCTTTATTCGTAGTATTATAGTTAGTAGTATTTTGTAGCATTTAAGTGTAAAAATTTATATCCCACTACCTCCATTTACATTCAAAAGGGACAGAACGTAAGTTTCCACTTGTATATATATAGAGAAATGCACTTAATATTGGATTCTTGATCAATTTAATTTTATAAGTTTTTGTGTTTTTTCATTAGCAGATGGAATCCGAGACATGCATGCATTCAAGCTTGAGTAAAGGCTAGTTTTAATGAAATTAATAGACCGTATAATGCCAATTAATATAAGTGCAAATAATCAAAGGTCCCCACTATGATTATTTTTATTTTTTTTGTTTACATCTCAAAATCAGAGTTTCACTTATTTGGTTGTATCCCAAAATGAGATAGTGGGGCCGAACACACGTGTGGTCTATGGTTATAGTTAAGGTCAACATCTCAATCAATCATAGAGGCATTATTTGGGTGGACAGACTCACCTTCACCACTCAAAATCATATTCTATGTATGAAAAGATAAGAAGATTGATGGACAGTTGGAAAAAAAGATGGTCGAGTTCTTTGTCCCATTTCACGTTGCTTGCTTGCTTGCTTGCTAGTTGCTACCTTTCTGCGTATGACTCTTTCTGTCTTTAGAGAGAATAATATATAAGAATTCTTGTGGCTAGTGGCAAAAGGCACAATTAGAGAAAAAGGTTTCACAACCAAAGGATCTTTGCGGGATGACTGTGAAGTCTTTGTTTTATCCCATGTTCGCCTCTCCCTCACACACACACACACACACGATCTAACTATCTCCAGACTAAGGAGAAGCCAATTCTAATTTTAACTCTGGGAAGATGCGAATTCCAGACAGTTCAAAATAGACAATTCATTTTGAAAACCCTATAGAAACATGTTGCATTTCTCTAGTTGAGACTTGCAAGTATATATATAACAAAGTTAATCTGAAATGCAACTTTCTGTTATATCAATGCAATTCATTTCTATAGATTGCCCTGTTAACGTCAAAATCTTCTATCACGTCCCAATCACGTAAGACGTCCTGATTCTGTACAATAAACACAGTTAACAACAAAAGCTTGACGGCTTCGACCGTCGGGGGATAGCTCAGGCGTGAGAGTCAGTACATGCGATCACAAGGTTTACAATGGAGGATAAAATATCTAGTGTATTGAGAGAGATAAAATTATCAGTTACCTTTACTTGTATGACCTCCTTGCTGTGATATACTATCATTCCCGGTTTACCGTGCCACCCACTGCCGTCTGACACCGACCCACTGATCCTGATGATCTTAGCCGACTGCATGCAGTTCACCCACTACATCTGATCCCATCGTCGGCCGACTATGAATTCCATCCACATTAATGCTTTGTAGACATCTCGGTCAACAGCTATATATCCTTTTTCTCATTACAAGTCAAAGATGGAGATATTTAAATATATGATGGGTCAGCCCACTGATTCGGACTTAGCAAAGATAATACAATGACTAGACCCAATAACTTTAGAATCCAATAATGATGATCCAATCAATGAACTAACCAAATAAATATGTCCAATCTATTCGACCTAATAGATGAAATATCATGACCCAACATGTCCCAAATAGATTGCAAATTTTTTTAACTACTTAGAATCATGAGGATCCGGAGGATGCACATGCAGAACAAAAAGGCAATAACAGGTCACCATTATTCTTCCAAAGCTACCCTTCACAATTCTCTTGTTATCCAAAGCTAAGGCATAATTTATCTACTAAATTTCATTCTTCCATACTTTCAGAATTCGCAACGTATATAAAGATCAGTAGATCACTGAAATGCATGCTATAAAATTTTGAACGTGTGTTTCTATTTGGAGAGAGAGAGAGAGAGATTTAAAAGCAACTAGTGCATATACCATGAATAATAAGACATCCACTAGAAATCTATCTAATAAAATATAAATGATTTTGAATTTTCCGCTCACTCAATAAATCATCTGGGCCGTCCAAAGTTTGAGATAAATCCCACCGTCCATACATCTATCTAATAAAATACATCTATCTATTTAATCTATCTAATAATGATTTTGAATTTCCCGCTCACTTAATAAATCATCTGGGCCGTTCTAAGTTTGAGATAAATCTCACTGCCCATAAAGTGCCGGAGGCACGGGACCCAGCTAGTATATATCTATCTAATAAAATACAAATGATTTTGAATTTCCCGCTCACTCAATAAATCATCTGGGCCGTCCAAAGTTTGAGATAAATCCCACCGTCCATACATTTATCTAATAAAATACATTTATCTATCTAATCTATCTAATAATGATTTTGAATTTCCCGCTCACTTAATAAATCATCTGGACCGTTCTAAGTTTGAGATAAATTTCACTGCCCATACAGTGCCAGAGGCACGGGACCCAGCTAGTATATATATATATGTAGCTACGGTCTTTGTGTCAATGATGCCATACAAAAGGGTGTTCAAAGCAAGTCCTCCTTCCGTCCGTCACATTTTAAAACATAAAAAGAAAGAATTTCATGTATAGACCTTTATTAAAATGAGTGATCTCCTCAATTACTAAAGCATTCAAGAATCCAACTTTTGGATTAACAAACAATAACCAAGAAAAAGAGAAATTAATTAATGATATGTCTTGAACACGTGGTATGTAAAAATATATTTAAATAAATATAACCAGAGAGAAATTAATAAAGGCCTTAACATAAAACTGAGGTGGTTAGGAGAAAATAATTAATTTAAATAAAAATAACTGATTTCTCTATTATGAAGACTTACTTCCTTACTTGAGAAGGAAGATACAATTAATGTTACATGAACAAATTTAATGGCAGGATCATATATAATCATCACAGAAGTATATAATTTAATTTGCTTGTTACATTACTGACCTGACGCATTGATCATTCCCAATGGAGGCCGTACGTAAGCATACTTGTCATTTCAACCCACATCAGGACCATTTTGAATATGAATGTAAAGCAACAAGAATTCATAATGTATACACAGACCCTTTCTTTGTTTAATATGCAATTAACTAACCCTATAAATATCCACCTCACGCCACTATGTCAACAATTCTCTTGCTATGAGATAAGGGTGAAATATTACTAGTAGTATTTTTATCCAAAGTTACTAATACGTACGTAGTAAATTGTAAATAAACCATTGACTTTTCTAACATTACATGGAAATTCACATGAATATACAGAAATTATAATTTCTACAATAAAAGTGTCGCTATAGATCATATAGCGACAATTTTTATTTTCGCTTATATATATATACACTAGCTGGGTCCCGTGCCTCCGGCACTGTATGGGCAGTGAGATTTATCTCAAACTTAAAACGGCCCAGATAATTTATTAAGTGAGCGGAAAATTCAAAATCATTATTAGATAGATTAGATAGATAGATGTATTTTATTAGATAGATGTATGGACGGTGGGATTTATCTCAAACTTTGGACGGCCCAGATGATTTATTGAGTGAGCGGAAAATTCAAAATCATTTGTATTTTATTAGATATATAGATATATATATTTATTAAGTGAGCGGGAAATTCAAAATCATTATTAGATAGATTAGATAGATAGATAGATTTTATTAGATAGATGTATGGACGGTGGAATTTATCTCAAACTTTGGACGGCCCAGATGATTTATTGAGTGAGCGGGAAATTCAAAATCATTTGTATTTTATTAGATATATATTTATTAAGTGAGCGGGAAATTCAAAATCATTATTAGATAGATTAGATAGATAGATGTATGGACGGTGGGATTTATCTCAAACTTTGGACGGCCCAGATGATTTATTGAGTGAGCGGAAAATTCAAAATCATTTGTATTTTATTAGATATATATATATATATATATATATATATATATATATATATATATATATAGAATGGATCAGGTCCGGACCTCCCGGACGGGAGAAAATCCGGACCTGATTTTTTTTTTTTTTTGTAGAACAACTAAAAAAAAAAAAATTTATGGAACTGAAATTTTTCAATAATACAGTATTTTGGGTGTGTTTTTAATACCTACACCAACCAATGTATGAACAGTCTGCCCAGACTGTACAGACATGTTTTGTTATAGGCATCCAAATCACGCCCAAAATACTGTATAATGTAAAAATTCCAATTCCATAAATTTTTTTTTTTTTAGTTGTTTCAAAAAAAAAAAGCAAAAAAAAAAAAAGGTCCGGATTTTAACAAAATCCGGGAGTCCCGGACTCCCGGATTTTGTTAAAATCCGGACCTTTTTTTTTTTTTGCTTTTTTTTTTTGAAACAACTAAAAAAAAAAAAATTTATGGAATTGAAATTTTTACATTATACAGTATTTTGGGCGTGATTTGGATGCCTATAACAAAACATGTCTGTACAGTCTGCGCAGACTGTACATACATTGGTTGGTGTAGGTGTTAAAAACACACCCAAAACACTGTATTATTGAAAAATTTCAGTTCCATAAATTTTTTTTTTTTTTTTTAGTTGTTCTACCAAAAAAAAAGGAAAAAAATCAGGTCCGAATTTTACTCCCGTCCGGGAGTCCGGACCTGATCTTGTTTCTATATATATATATATATATATATATGTAGGGGAGTGATCCATAGCATCTATATGCTATGGGTTAAATATTGGCATATAGGCTCTAAACCACACATTTTATTGATGAAGGGCTACGATTAGAAGTTACAACTCCCTGACCGCTAGTATTACTAGCGGATTTAAATTAGTATAAATTCCGGACGCTTGTGCCCCTCCAATAGACCAAGACAGACATTTATACTTTATAACAAGAAGACTTGTAATGCCAGCATCCGCTAATAATACTATATGCCAATATTTAACCTATAGCATATCAAGCACATATAGTTATATATATATAATATATATATATCCTCGATCACAAGGCAGGTTGTGTTAATGGAGGGGCTTCAGTTAAGCTTTTAAAAAAAATTGTTTATTTTTTGATTCAAGTTATTTAATAGTACCATTATTGAGTTGTTGAAAAAAAGGTTAATAGAGATATTTCTATTTTTGTAAAATAGATAATAGATAATTTGAAAAGGATGAAGTAATTAATAGGATTTGGAGTCCTACAGCTTGTGAACATTTTTTTTATGTATATAAAATAAAACTTTCAGTTTCAGAACAAATTATAATTCGTTACCTTTATGTACTAGTGTTGTTTTTAACTATTTAATCAATAAATTTCATATGTATATCTTGATTGTATCAAAAATATATCATCTCCATATATCGTAACAACAATTTAAATTTAAAATATTCGAAAATAGGGTAGCAAATCAGCCGGTAATTAAGCAATTAATTGCTTAATTTGCAAATCATATCAATCTCTCCAGATTATCCGGCGTCTAATGAAAAAATATCCATAATATAAGTAAGACAGTGTAGGAGTCTTGGTCTCTTTCCTACAATCTCCATCAAACACTTGCAATAAAAATATATATACAAGTATGTATTTACTTGTATAGCTAGCAAGTTAGTTTGTTAAATTGTGTGGATTCTCTAGGCTTTGATTATATATACATGTATAGTTTATATGACTTTTGTTGTCCTTTGGCTGTATATATACAGTCTTATATAGTGTACTTGGGTGGAAATTCACATGACCAAGAACTGAACCTAGCTGAGCTTGATCAACGGAGTTTCTTGGCTCATTCTTGGGGAGGTTCGTATATATATATGTATATGTACCTAGCCTGGAGAGATTTTTAAATGAGAGTGCTAGTAACATTTTGTTAATTTTTTCTAATATTAGGATTATGGCCACATTCATATAATTTTTTTTTACTAATAAGTATCAGTCTTAATTTAAAAAAAATATATAACTATCATGTTTAGACATATATAGGTTATTAAATAAGAGTTAGTAAACACAAATCAGTATATACCGGATAATCCGTACCGGCATCGGGAAGGGGTACCGAATCGGTCATTGAGAGTTCAGTCTTTCCCTTCAAATCCTCCCAAGTCCCACCAGCCACCGCTCCGATCCTCTCCCACCGGCCACCGCTCTTTCTCTTCAGTTCTCGCTCCGGTCTGTTCCTCACCGTCGGAGAGAACACTAAACAAAGCTACTTACTTTCTGTACAGAGGATTAGCCTGTGATTCCAAGGAATAATTCCGAACTTTATGAACGAAATCTTTCCTCTTCAGGTAAAATATAACTCCAATTATTTTTTATCATCGTCTCCTCGTTCATTGTTCCGGAAATCTCGATCTCATTGGAATTAAAGGAGTTTTATTATTTTTACTAACCTATATATGTAATTAGTACTTTCTTAGTCAAATTTCAACTTATTTTCACCTTCCTCGTGCGCTTATTTTAGTATTGTGATTCAGTGTTTACTTCTGTGAGTTTATTGTATCGTGGCCTGTGGGTGTGAATACTGTATTGATTTGATTGATTGCTTTCTTATATAAGTGGATCGATGTGAGTAAAGATCCTTGCTTTTTCTCTTCGATTTTATTGATTTGATTCCAATTTTTATTGCTTTGAATCTGAGCTATAGCACACATTTGATGATTCCTTACTTGAGTTAGGTTTGCTTTACATATAGAGTTCTCTCTCTACATATGTATGTGTATATATTGTGCATAGAAGGACATTTATTAGAATACTATTGAATATATTTGCAGGTTAATTAATTATTTGGGCCATATATTTATAAGTAAGAAGAGTTTAGCCGGATCAGATCAAGCAATGTTGTCAAAAATACCCTTTTAGTTTCTGCAGCTTGATGCCTTCTCTATTCCCTTGTGTGCGTGTCTATATAGATTATAGATATGTATATGTATGCATCTATATATAGAAGTTCATTTTTTCTCTTTATGTGTGGGTTAAGGGTGAGTGTTATATTTATTTTCTTCAAATTTTAACCACAAGTTACTGAGCTAGCAATGGGGGAAAATAAGCTTGGTTTATCTTTGATCAATGTTCTAAAAGGCGCTAGGTGGGAGTTGGGCGGCCGAGGGGAGCCTAGGCGGGATTTTTTTAAAGCCAATTTTAATACTTTATTTTACATTTATCCAAACAAAATAATAATACAAACCAAAACAATCTATAATAAAGATAATAAAGACCTTTTCTTAAAGTTCAAACACATATCCATATTGTTAATGTCAAAGTTCAAACACAAACATGCAATTGTTCAAAGTTTAAACATATTTTTAACGTATTAGTTTTATTTATAAACATGATTGCTATTAAATACTAAAATTTAAAATTTCAAAAATTTAATTCAATATTAAAACTTAAGAAACTAAACATAAATTTAAGAATTATAAAATTGAATTAAACTAAATATTACAAATGTATCATCATTTATATAATTTGAAGTTGGTACAAGTTCAAAAAATTACAACTATAATAAAATTATCCATTCTGACTTGATATTGTTCACTTCTTGTTGTGATTTGATATGCTACAATATGGCAAATCATTAGAAAAATAAATATATCAAGATTTGGTTTGAGTAGTTATTAAAATAAAAAAACTCTCCGCCTGGGACTCGCCTAATTTTTTGGAGGGATTTTTTTCCGCCTTTAGCCTAGGTGAGGCGCCTGGGGAGCCTAGAGGCGCCAAGGGGGCCTAGGCGGGGATTTTTAGAACAATGTCTTTGATTATGTTTGTTGTTTGTGCCTGTGATTTGATTACTTTGTTTATTTATGATTGATGTCCTGGACCTAACTGATTGATTTTTGTGTTTCATGTAATTTGCAGTGAATTAGTTAAAATGGGAGATGCAGGGATTGCTTTGGTGGTGTTTCTTGGATGTGAATCCTAGTGATCTTTCCTGGTTAGTTGTTACTGTAAGCTATTAAGTACTAGAACACTATATTATACTTTTCCATCCCACAATTTTATATTATTTTCAAATAATTTTGTTATTGAACTTATCCTATTACGGTTTAGTTTTAAAGATAAACTTTATTTTAAGGTTCTAGGGGAAACTTAAGTGGTGTTTGTTTACCTCTTAATATTTCTTAACAACTTCACATCTAATTCGGTTGGTAAGAGGTTTAAAGTTGTTTGATAAAATTTTGTTTGCCTCTTATAGTCTCTTACTCGGTAAGAGGAAGACATAAATTCAAATCATTAAAATCTGCCTCTTGATGAAAAATTTAAATTTATGGAGTTTCTATAAATATTTTTCTACCTCTATTCCAAATTTTAATATCATTATTGATTTTTGAAAAGTTAATTTGAGATATTTTTAAATTTAAAATTAATATTTTTAAATTTAAAAGTCATTCAGATGTTTTATACTTTTTAGTTGTGTTACTTGGACTCGTGTGCTGGTGTCGGGTGCGAGTACGAATCTAGGTGTCGAACACGTGAAGTCAAAAAATAGAGGATACACAGATAGAGGATACGGTGTGTTATGATTTTTTAACAATAATGTTTCAAATTATATCACTAAAGTTTTTTTGCTCTAGGGACTGAAGTGCAAAAATATAAAGAAATAGGGGTTGAAATGAAAACAAACAAACAAACTATAGGGACTAATATGTAGTTTTTCAGGAGCTATTTTGAACTTTCAAAAAACTTGATGGACTAAATTGATTTTTTTTAAAAACTATGGGGTGCCTAATTGTAATTTTTCATTGATATTTTAAATCTAGATCTAATCTCACTATCTCTTCTTTTTCTTCCTTCTCGACATACGCTCCTTTCTTCTTCTTCCTCACAGCTCTTCTTCTTCCTCCTCACGGCTCTTCTTCTTCCTCCTCTCGCGTCTCTTCTTCCCAAACAGCCGTATCCGGATTTATGTGGCCGAATCCTGTACGAATTCCGCACCCGTATCCGTGTCGGGTCGTGTCGACACGGGTACTCTACCAAAAAATGGCGAGTCCGAGTAACACAACTTTTTAGTTACCAAACAACTTTTTAAGTGTAGATGCTATTTCACTCAGATAATCTAATTTATTAAGATATATTAACTATTTAGATCTTAATTACTTAGTTTTATCAAACATCAAAAATTTATTTGTCGAGTAATTTTGACTTCTGCTGGTGGATTGTTTCAAACTTATTTGTTAAATTTTTTATTCTAAGGAAAACTTATTTATTTAATGGTAGTAGAAATTGAAAAGTGTATGTACTCAAAAGTACCTACTATCACAATCCTACTACAATAATGTAATTTTTTTTTATTTAGTGAAAGACTACCATCATGTATTAAAAACTCAATAAATTTATATTGTATAAACAGAGAACAAAAATGTATTTTAAATATTATAAATTTGTAGGTTAGACTTTTTTTGTGTACGGATAGAGTATTGAAATTATAAAATTAGCATAGTCTGTTAAAGAAAGAACATCTTTCTGTTTTAGTTATGGAGAAACGGACACGAAAGCTTTTTATAAGATAGCTAGCTTATGGATTGAGTACAAGTTCTGAAATAATATGTTTGTGTTGTGCCTATATATATAGATAATGATCTATATTCAAAGTCGAATAGAAGTTTTTATTATCTAGCTCATCTCTGATTGTTTAAAAAGATTGAATGACTTAGGATTTATTCCGTCCGCAGAATAGTTGTGCAGATGGAATATACCATCCGCACAATATGGGAATCCAAAAATTATATCTCTTCCGCACAATTATTGTGCGGATAGGATCCACAATCCACGTAATAGGATGGGAATAATTAGATCATAGAAATAAATTATGGGATATATATATATATATATATATATATATATATATATATATATATATAACTGTACCAAAAAGGAAATGATGGATATGAAATTGCAAATCTCTGAATTGTCTGGAACTGTATAACACTGATATTTTCGCACAAGAGTGTAAATTTTTCGATTTGAAAAATTCTTCTAATATATAAGTATGTGTTAGTTGTGTTGTCCAGTGAGGTCTAAACCACACTTGAATTTGAATAATTTATATTTTCATTAAGAATTTATGAAGAAATTGAGATTTTAATTCAATTGATTTGTTAAAAACTTGAGACATGTTATATTAAATTCGTTGGTTATTACAATTTCGGTGAACCGGAACACATCACCTTAAAAAATTATCTAGTCCAACAACCACAAAAAAGGCCATTGATAATACTAAAATATTTATGTTTGTCAAAAGAAAATAAAAAATGAAGAAATATTCCTGAAAATATTGAAAGACAATAATGAGTTGTAGTTCACACTTGAAACTACAAATTTCATAGGATGCCCCAAGAAGGAAAACATACTGACCCGACGTGGATAGGTCAAACCCGGTAATATTCATCAGAAAGCGTGTATCTAAAGCAGCAGTAGCTTCCTGCAATTATTTGTGAAGTCATCTTCAGTCTTCAAATTATTTATCACAGTATATCATCAAACCTAAATTGAAATTCATCAGTAAAAAATGTCAATGGGGACTTCTTCATCAAAGAGGGAGGAATCTCAGTTAATTGAAGATGGAGACCGTACAGCCGATCTGCCTCGCACTTTCAAGTACCTAATGGGTTAGTTAGCTTTAGTTTCTTCATTTTTCCTCATTTACTCATTCAATAAATCTTTTGTAGTTCAATTATATCTATGAATATATGTAATTGTAGCCACACAGTTTATGTCTCGGGGAATTCCATTCATATTCAATACATGGATCGTCAGGCACCTCACTGAGAAAGACTATGCGGTATCTACTATTCTTTGCAATTTCCTAGCAGACATTGTTCCTAATTTTGATTTTTGTTAAGCTTAAAACTTGAATGTCCTTGTATGCAGTTATTCATTAAGTGCTTTAAATTGAATTAGATTAATACAACCTGTTACAAAACATCAAACATTGTGATTTGTTTATTCAGTGAGAAGTTAAGAAGGAATTCAATCACTTTTTCATCCCTCATCATTGCTGATTATTTGAATCTCTATTGCATGTATAAAAAGGAACTCAATCTCAATGTGGGTGTTATTGAGTCTAGTTGATGGTTGTGCAATGTTTTAAAATTAGTGAGGAAACTTGTGTTCCTTTTCCGGACACTTGGGATGCTTTTAGTTGTTATATTGCATTTGTGGTTTTTAGTTAGAAAGTAACATACACTTTTTATAAACTCGTGTTGGGCATTTTCATGAACAGCTGTGATTTACTATGCACATCATATCATTCATCAAGAGTATGGACCAATTTTTTGTTCTTCACCTTTTTTCAATTTGGGCCATATGTCATTACAGTATCTTTCCACTATTTGAATGCTCTGATTCGATTATTTTAAGTAGAGGTAAACAATTACTTATTATTATCAGCTCTATGTGAACAATTACTTACTATCTAGGATTTTTGCTGACCGGTGTATGACTTTAATTATGCTTTAAATTGAATTTCTTTTAATGTTTCTTTGCGGGTCTTGGAGAAAGGGTGCCTTTTACGGGGCATTTTTAGTTTTTTCATAGATTGAAGGGCTGTTCCCATTTAAGGACCGTGGTTTTTACTACTTGTTTTATCCTTTCCCTTTGTGAAAGTTCAGTTATGTATAATTACTTGTGGCTTTTATGAGTTTATTTCAACAGGTCTTACATTTCTGTCCTTTATACGATGCAGCTGTATGCTGTTCAATTTCACCTATTTGTCACTTGTGTTTTGTTCCTTAGTCGAGAGGGTTTCCGGCGAGCATGCATGAGGGCGGAATTTAGCTGGTAATTTCCCATGCTTATATGCAATTGCAAGTTACTCTTTTGTTGCAGTACAATGTTCATTTACTTGATTAATTTTACTAGTTACGTTGAATCCTGAATAGTACTTTGCATGCAACTAAAATAAGTATGGATTGATGATTCATACTGGACTTGTAAATTGTAATTTCAGTCTTCTCTGTAGAGCTTAAAATTCTATATGTTTGTCTCTCTTTGTGGAAAAGATTGCACACGACATATAGGGGTCTTTGATATGGAGGAGGTGAACACGTGGATTTTTTCTTTGACATGTTGACATAACTCTTGTAATCCCTGCCTTGCCAGTTTGGGAAAATACAATAGTTAACACATGAATAGTTAATATATGAATGTGTACAGTGCATCTCATGAAATGTGTTAATCTCTTGTTACAGTGATGGTACTTCAAATGGGGAAAATGCAGCAAAACTTTTGAAAATAGCCTGGATGACTCTTCCATTAGGAGTAGTCATTTCAATTGCAGCATGCGTATTTGTCTTCTGGTGGCAAGATTTAAGTTATTCCAATCCATATGCCCAAGCTATCTTGATTCATGGTAATCTGCAATGACCCTTATATATATATATATATATTCTTGTTATGCAAGGTGCAGTGACTCATTTATGCAACTGAGCTCATCCGCTTGTAAATTTCAATTGAAAATGGAAAACCATGATGCCATGGGGGAAAACATGTATATTAGGATACAGTTATAAATTCGGAGTTTCTAAAAGTGCTGGGAAAAACATGCATTTGGTAGAAATCTGGAGGTGATGTGCAGAAAATACCCTCAATGAACAACCATGTTACGAAGATCTCAGAATAATTTGTTGTTTCTTCATGAAATGATGTCTCGTTGATATATATACTTTTTATGTGAGAGATTAGATCATTTCTTATTGCAGGCTTTGCATGTATGCTAGAGCTATTGGCAGAACCACTGTATATCCTTTCGCAGAATTTACTTCTCCTCAAGCTTCGGTTGATGGTTGAAACTACAGCGACTCTTTTGCGCTGTGTAACAACCTACATCCTCATTATCAAGCAAACCAACATGGTAAAAGTTAGTGTAAGAAGTTGGTTTTGAAATTTGTGACAATGAAGGGGATTTTTGTCTAGTGAGAGCGTAAATAATATCATTGATGATATATACAGCTGATAGTATCAAAAACTTATCGTTTCCATGCAGGAGAAAGCGATTGTATTTGCGTTATCACAAATGTCTTATGGAGCTTGCGTGTTTTTGGGTTATTGGGGATATTTTCTTCTGATTCATGTTATAAAAAGTTCCGATCTTTTTCCTTTCAGGTTAGTTTGTTATCAACTGTATGTCACTCCCACCATTGGTTCATTTCTTTAGTACTTGCAGGAAAAGATAAGGTTGAAATACTTCAGTCAAGGCTTAAAATAAGTATGCATAGAAGTATTTTCAAAAACAGATGGTTGAATTTCTTTTACCTATGGCACCCTTAACCTTTAGTTAGTATCACCTTCGACTCTTTTGAGGGAACCAGAAGATTGCTCTCTCCAGTCCCTTAACTTGAGATATGAATAATGAAGAGCTATTCAGTTCCCACTCCACAGTCCCACCTTCATTTGATAGGAACCTTAACCCTGTACACATGTTCCCTTCAGCTAGAATCATCATCACTATGCTTTAGGTTTCCCTTACTGCTTTTATAGTGGTTTGTAACTGCTTTTTCCAATGATAAGACAAACACAACTAACTTCCCAAGGAGATGATGTGATTACGCTCTTGGCCATTTTGAACACTTGACATATTTAAATTGCAGTTAGTCAAACTCTTTAAATATATACCCCTCAACTGGCAGGTTTCCTGTTTAAAAGGATTTGACAAGATTAGTTCATTGACCTCTTACAATTAGCCATAAACTATGATGGGATTAACCTAAGCAGAATCATGTGTTAGTATGTTTAACTTCTTGGTGCTTTACAGCCTGTATAAGTATCCAATAAACTTGGCAGACATGAATATTGGACCGGAATATTGGACATTTTCAATTTTTTTTTTAATTTTTTTTGCTCGTCTCCCAAAAAATGTATAGTATTTATTCCAAGAGGAATTTTTACAAAATATAGTGTTTTAGGTGTAATTTAGATACATATACAAGAACAGGGTTGTATAGGCTGTATAACCCTGTTTTTATATATGTATCCAAATTACACTTAAAACACTATAGTTTGTATCCAAATTACACCTAAAACACTATAGTTTGTAAAAATTCTAGTTAAATAAATACTATACATTTTTGAGAGTCACAAGCAAAAAAAATAAAATAAAAAATTGAAAATGTCCAATATTCCTGTCCAATAAACATGTCTATGTAAAAGGACTCATAAGTATCTAGATTTATAGGGACTAATAAATGGCATCATAATTTTAGCCACTAGTTGGAAGTGAAAGAGGAAATTCAAAGCTTCTATGACGAAGCAGTGCAAGGTGAACTGAAAGCACTTTTAAATTAAACTCATTTTTTTTCTTTTTTATAGTTTTTGTGTCCCTTCGAAAGCACTTTTAGCAAGTAGCAATATTGGCTCCAAAGCAATTTTGGCATAAGTAGAAAATTTGTGCCTTTGGAATAGCGGTCACGTATTTTTTTTTTTTGACTATTTTACAAATGTACAAGTTTGTCCTAAATTATTGAAGAGAAATTGAAAGCCCATACCACACCTTTGCTATAAAGTTTGTCCTAATTTTTTTAAAAGCATTTTGCAATTGTGCAGTCAAACACAACCCTCCGCAATGTTTACACTAAATTTCATGCTTCTTAGATCACCATGTTTTGTTTCGATTATTTATATGGATAAGTGCAGGAACGGTACATGATCATGTAACATAGTTCAATATTTATTTGATGAACTTGTGATCTCAAGATAGGGCACAATAATTTTTTTTGTTTCCTAGTTTGTTTGTTGGTGTACACCAAATGCTATGTTGTTACATGCTATTCTTTATTATTGTAGTGATCATAAATATTGACTGCCTTCACAGAGTAGGAAATATTTTGGATTATGATAAGCAGCTTTCAAATATGTGTATGTTGTTTACTCTTCAATCTTTCCGAAAATTGATCCTTCAAGAAGGAGAAAAGATGGTTCTTGTATGGTTGGATACGCCATATAATCAAGCTGTATACGGACTTGTAGACAAATTAGGTATGTATTAGTCAGCATATCCTTTATATTAGATATACTAAGCTTCAGCTTATAAAAACAGTGTGCTACTTCTAATAAATAAAAATCTATTTTGAAATAGTACTATGATTGGGAAGAATCTAGTTACTATTGATCTATAAATAGCTATCCATTATTTATTTGGGATGTATTCAAACAGACCAGCAATCGTGTTTCAGGGAGCTTAGTGGTGAGGTTGGTGTTTCTTCCTTTTGAGGAAAGCTCATATGCCACATTTGCAAGGTCTGCATCAGGTTTATTTCTCTCCTTCTTTCTTGACCTTTTCATCAATGTTTTTGTTCAAGGATTTGTCTTTCTTATTTTGACTTTCCATTTTGTAATTTGTCCTTTTTATCATGTTTGGTTATTTTATCTCGTTTCTGCTTATTGTTTTGCTAGACAATATTCATATATTATTAGTTGATGACGAAAGGTTGTAAACACATTGGGAACCTTGAGGCTGTCCATGTGGTAGGAATTTGGTCCTGGGAGCTACTTGATTGCAATGGTGTCATGAGAGCTGTTCTATTACAGTGGGTTGTTATTATGCTCTAGAGTCTAGAATACAGGATAACACCTACATAATCCAATCCTTTCGGAGCATGGGAATGTGGTAAAATCAATGGACCCTATTGTTTACATGGGTTAATTTTATCCTATATTTAGTAGGTTCATTACCTAGAAATTGCCCATGCCAGGGTAGCGGAAATATTATATAGAGTCAACCTGCAATGCATCTGAACAAAGTGGCTGGTAGTATCTTGCATGTGCCATTTATCATGGATTCACACTTGCAATTTCAAAATTTCAACATCTGCCTTAAATTTTAGTCTCATCTTTAGTTTTTGGTCCAGCTAAGATCTGATGGTGATACTAGAGTAAGACAGGTTTGTTCGGCTATTAGTCACGACTTTTCATTGTTAAACATAATTTGAATGTTGTGATCCTCAAAAGGCCATAATTGGTATGTTCATGCTTATCAAGTCGTCGCCTAGGTGAAGACTAGGCGACAAGTCGGTACGAAGTTAAAGGTCGTCTGGGCGACTTGGTTGGGGAGGCAAAAGGCGAGCGACTAGACAGCGATTTGGACGACTTGGGTGACTTCTGGACGACTTGGTCGTAGCGGGTATGGTCCTACCCAAAGCTTAACATGGTAAAAAAAAAAGAGAGAGGCTAAAGTTTGACTGAAGCGAAACCTAATCTATCGATCCCAAGTCGCAACTTGGGTATAGCAAAGAGGGAGAAACGAAACGAGTGAGAGAGGGAGAAACAAACCTGCTAATCAATCAATCGATCGATCAAGCCCTCTCCGACGACTTACTTAGGCGTGACTCTGAGGGAGACGACGACGTGACAGTTTACAGGTATGCTTCTCTTCTTCTTCAGTTCTCGTCTTCTTCTACTCTGATTTACCGACAAAAATATGGGGCTCTTCTACTCTGCTTCAGTTCTTCTCTTCTTCTACCCTGCTTCTCGTCTTTTATCTTCTCGCCGAAAAAAATATGGGGGCTCTGATTTGGCTCTGTTCTGCTCTTATACTGTTTATTACGTCAGACTTCACAACCTTTACTAGTATTTATTTGACTCATGACTTGTTTATTGCTTCACAGCCTGTTTTTACTTCTTGTTTATGTGCTCTGTTTGTTTATTGTTTAGTTCTTCAGTATCATAGTTATGATGGATATTTGCATTTAAAGCATTTCCTAAACTACATATGTATAAATTATATTAGTGTAGTAACTAAAAAAAGTTGCTACTTATTACATTACTAATTGTTTATATTTAATTGTTTTATCATAAATTTTTAAAACTAATCTATATATACAATTTTAAAATTTAAGAAACTAAACATAAATTTAAGAATTATATTGAATTAAACTAAATATTACAAATGTATCGCCATTTATATAATTTGAAGTTAGTACAAGTTCAAAAAATTACAGCTATAGTAAAATTATCATTTTGACTTGATCTTATCCGATTCTTCTTGTGATTTGATATGCTATAACCCGCATTTTGAAATTTGAATATGGAAAATCATTAGAAATATAAATATATAAATATTCATATAAATGTTAAATATATATAATTTTATACATATACAATTTACATTGTTAACGACTTGTCGACTTGCGGACGACTAGTCGGGCGCTTTGTCGACTAAGCGCTTAAGCTCCCGGCTGTCGCTTTGTCTCGACTTGGCGCCTTGATAACTACGGGTATGTCTATGGAAGGCGTGTAGAATAGGAATATTGACCCATCATAGGCACCTGGTTGGATGATAGTTCACTGCCCTATGATTGACTTAGTTTGTTTGATAGATTTTTAATAGAAAGTCAAAGGGTGTATAATAATGCAACTTTCATAAAATAAGGAATTCAAGATACTCGATGGAATTCATAACTGTTTCAATATTATTTTTTCTTTTTATTGTCTGAATATTTAGGAGCTAAGACCATTCTGAAAATCTCAATTATAAGTTCTTATATGGAGCTGCTTCATGTTTTACTGTTTTACTGTTTTACATAGAACATATTACTATTAATCTATTTCAAATCACCCGAACAACCATTAGCCATTACTAATAGATATCCTGATCTATATATTTAGATCATTCGAAGGTCTCTTTTCTTAGTTTTAAAAGAAAGACAAGAACGAAGTATATTTTGTACTCTTATCACTTATGGGTGAAAATGATCTCGAGTCGAATTGAACAGTACTTTGCTCAGATTCTACTCAAAACTTTTTTAAGATACTCAGATTTGTAGAATAAAATTTTGCAATCTTTGCTTATATTCGAATTCGACTCATTTTATTGTACTTGACTCGACTCGACTCGACTCGACTCGACTCGACTCGCTTTTTAATTGAGCTACTCGCGAGCTTTTGAAACAAACACGAATTAGAACTGAATCATTTATATTATGATAATGTATATAAAATTAACTCTGTCAAATAATTGAAATAATTAAAATTTAAACACTTCAAATTAGATCTCTAGCCTTGTAAAAAAAATTAATGAGATGATATTATCATTCTTGAAACAATTAATGAACTACTTTCATTTATAAAAGTATGTGGAGAATTTAATTGTTAAATAATATATATTAAATAAATCGAGTATACTCCATACTGTATACGAATAAGGATCAACAAACTTGTGTCGAGTATTTATCAGTGAGGTAAGAAAAATTTGATACTTTAAATGAGCGAACAATGAGTGACTGATATTCGACTCGTATAAGTGTTCGAGTATCATTCGACTCATTTAGGTATCTTCTCACTCGAATTTTTCGAGCCGATTCCGAACCGGATTTCGAACCGCTTAGTTCATTTTCAGCTCTATATCTTCTTGAAATTATACTTCAATGTTTAGAGCAACAGATAATAAGTACACACGAGAGGCTACCATAAACTTGGATTTATTATATCTGATGTGCTAAATCATGGACAAAATTATTCTTCCAGCTATATTAAATCCTTGTCTAGTATAATGTCATGCGTATGATATCTTAAAAAGTAGAATCAGTATATTCGTGTCACTCTGGCCAATAACTCACGCTTTTAGTCTACCCCAGTGAGCATCTTAATGAACTGGAATGTGGAATTCTAGCAAGGTTTCTTTGCAATTGACCTCAAACAATATAAAGGTGGACATAGCTTGTTGCCTTGATAGTGTGAGACAGGGAAGAAAGAAGAGACATAAATGTAGGGGTTCTAACAAGTGAGAAAGGGTCCCATACCATACCTTCTGGGACCTCTATAATTAATGCAAAATTAAGGTCTAACGTTATTTGAATTTTGTACAAAAAGAAAGTAAGAGAATTGGAAATTGGAATTATAATTTATGCGGGCTTATGGAAAATAATAATTGTTTTACATTGAAATATTGCATCTATAATGTCTTTTAAACTTGTTAAACCACAGGTGGATTTTGCCTTTCCAGGTCATGAGGATGTCATAAAACTCACCTGTCTTATCTTGGAATAAGTGAACTGCATACTTACTCCACTCTGTCTAGCATATGATAACCAGTTCAGCTTACTGGGTTCTTCCTTATGATACAGCATGAAAGTGGATTGTTGGTTTCCATTGAGTTACTGTGATGGGAAAAAATGATGATGGTCATAATTGACTATTTGTTGCCCATCTCTGTGTATATTTTACGTTACTCTTTCAAGGAATGTTGAAGAATTTAATTGTTACCAAATTTGTTTATTTCCTCCTATTTTCACCAGGTTTTGGAAAATAGAATATATTGTCCTCCATCCACAATGAGGTAGCTGTTAAAAATTTGGTCCCTCACTGGTCACACAAACTCGATAGGAATTATAATATTTTCTTATGAAGTGTTTGTATAAGATTTAATTCTATTTTGATGTGCAATGTTCAAGGACTCTTTAGCAGTACAATCTCCGCAGTTTTATATGTTAGCAATATATGACAAGTAATGTATTGGTTTCCTTTTTGTATAATTGGCTGCACCATAGACAGTTGCCTAGCAAGGGTTTTTGATCAGCTTATTTATGCAACATTGGCATGGCTTGATGAAAAAATACTGGTTTAATCCTTCACAAGGAGTAAAATACTTTTTTCTTTTTTAGGAGGAGAATACGCACAGAAGAGCAGGAAGTTAGGAACTTGTCTAACTGATGCCCTAAAGCTTGTTTTGTTAATTGGTATCATTTCTACATCACTCATATTTATTAATCTTCTCAATTATTTTTCAACTTAGTATATGGTGTTGTTTTGTAGAATTAATTGTTGAGGCTCAAGTTTTGGTTGTGGTTGTCTTAGTCTTGATAAATTAGTTCTTCTAATCATTGAAATGGTTAGAAACTGATTAACATATAAATATATGAACAAATTATTGAGGAATGAAAGAATGGCATGTGAGTGAGTTTATAGTAATAATGATATATACAAAATAGCCAGTTTGCTTGAATGCGGAAAATTATGTTGTGCTAAATGGTAAGTACATAAACATTAATTATCTTAAATTTGTCAATTTAGAGGCTCATATGCATATTAACTCAGTTCTGTTACTAGTAAATAGAAGTCATCTACATAGTATAACTTATAAGCAAATATGTTGCAGATAGCAAATTATTGAAGAATCAGCAATTCTCATTGATAATAATAATATTCAATAGCAATTTCACCTTCTATATAGACTTTGCGAAGTAAAAGAAAAACTTTTGTAAAGGTTAAGGAAAGAACTTCTGCCACAAAGATTTGTTCTAATATTTCTGAGTCAGATAATTCCCAAAGGCATGATCAGTATTATACTGTTTACGAGCCCAAGTTCTTACCCAAGGACATCAATTAAATTTGGCAAGTTTGTCTTTCTTGTGATCTTCCATGCTTTAGCGTTTGTTTCTCCTGGGTCAGGCTGTCACTTGATGATTTATCTAAGAGGGAAAAAAATTAAAAATACAAGGTAAGAAGTCACTTATTGATGCATTATCTTATCTACCTTGATTTAACATAATCTTAATTATCTAACACATGAAGTTGGGATAAAGGTTTCATGAGTAGTAGTTTTAATATCAATGTGGGCTTAAGCATACTGAAGTTCCCTCATTTTCCTACTATAAAAATGTAAAGAATCTAGAGGATGCAAATTCATGACCTTAGTGAACTCACTTTTAAGAAGCCTCTCACTTTAAGGTTGCTTGTGTAATTTCTTTTAAGCTCCTATTACATGTCTTTTAGGGCTGGTAGTTGTGGCATTTGGCCCAAGCTTTTCTTACTCTCTCATCAGAGTGTTATATGGTCAGAAATGGAGTGATGGTGAAGCCTCTACAGCCCTCCGATTTTATTGTCTGTACGTCATTGTTCTGGCTATGAATGGTAAGTAAGATTACATATTCAATCTTTCATCCTTTCTGCCCATCTTTATAGTAATTTTTTCTTTTTTTGTGATAAGGACCTTTATTATAAAAAATTGTTCTTGGAGAAATTAATTTATATTTTTATTGTTGCTTTTCTTATCCTTAGTGTCGTCGTCATTGTTATTATCTGTTGCGACACATTATTGTTATGTTAACCTTCCATATGGCACTTAATTATGTCATGGGATAATTATAAGCATGAGATATGCAGTACTGCTATCAGGAACTGAAATTGTCATTAATAGCCTTGGATATTGTGAATTACCATATGTGCAATCCTATTGTGATGCGTTTGCATAAAACATTTCTTGAAACATTAATGTGCTCTCTTTTTTATTATACAAAATGATAGGGTATCTTCTTCTTCTTTACAAATTACAAGTATTTTGGCCCCAAGTATCAGTGATTTTTCTAAAATGATAGGGTATCTTATCTCATAAATCTTCTCCAATATGCACAGAAACTCTCTGTCTCAAACATCACTCAGCTCCTTCCAGAAACCGCTTCGGACTAAAACTCTCCCATTCATATGCCTCAGTGAAATCTCATCCTCCACCAAACAGAACAAAGAACAGACTTAATACCTTCTATCAAACACTTCCTCACGACGGATTGTTTATTATGCATCACAAGAACCGTACCGGTGCAACCATCTATATAACTCATACTGCTTCCAGCTTGTAATCTATCAAGAAGGAATTAACAGTCCCTCTCTGATTCTTTTTAGTCCCCATGCATTCAAATAGACAAACTGGAGTTTGACCCTTTAACACAGAAGTCACTAAATTTATTGCCCTCAATTTGTTTATGATACCTTTTTTTCTTCTTCTTTGATAAATGAGGATGACATACCTTGTACAAATCTATTAAGGATGACAACAAACATTTGCATTCAACTTTCAGTTGGATGTTTGACTGCAGTTTGTTCTTGTAACATGCAACAATTACATTATTTTTAAGAAGGTTCGTTCTACAATTTCGGCGTTTCAAAAAAGAAAAAGGAGTCTTTATTTATATTATATATCTGCAACTTTTATTAGCAATTCCATTTAGATCAAGGAAGGGATAAGGATTCAATAGAAAGAAAAAGAGAGGACCTTTTTTGCCAGAGGTCAGAGGCAACTTGTTATATATACCTTGCATGTTAATAGATTTTCTTCTATACTAATATAGTACTGGATAAAAAGAAATTAAAAGAAAATAAGTAAACTAAGTAAATATAGAAGAACCCAGATCCCAAATGAACAAATTCAAACTTAAAAAGGGGATATGCTGGCGTAATAGAATCCGCCGAATCCTGAAGGAGGCCCATTTCCTGGACTTTCGTCAGTTATTTCAATAGACTTTGAGATGTCAGATCCACTAGGCCCTACGTTTCCATTTGAATACTTAAATTGATGTTGTTCATGTTACAGAATAGTAATTGTCTCTTGATTGTAATTAGAAATCGTTAATTAATAATAAATTTTCGGTTTATTTATAAAATGAGTTTTCGTGAAAAATATATATTTTTCGTACCATGCTTCTAGATGATGCTAAAATAAACTTAATTTCTTTTTGCTCTGATGTTGCATCAGGAACATCTGAAGCATTCTTGCATGCAGTGGCAACAGAGAACCAACTCAAGCGCTCAAATGATTACTTGCTAATATTCTCTTTGATCTACCTTGTGCTAAATGTATTACTAATTCGATCTGCTGGGGCAGTGGGGTTAATTCTTGCAAATTCTCTGAGTATCCTTTGCCCACAAAATGCTTGTTAGCCAGTAAGATGAATAGTATAAAAATGGTTTTTGACAATTGCCTGCTGATATGGTGGCAACTTTCTCCTCTACTGTATAATCTGATAAGGCCATTGAATCTGGTCCATCTAGATAGCAGAAAGGGGGCACGTATATCTTGAATTAATCTTTCATACACTTTGTGATTAAAGATTAAAGAACACAATGTTTGTTTAATGATTTTATTAGATTAAAGATTTAGATTTTTCATTTCTGAGTTCTGATTTCTTGACAACCGTGAAGATATGTTAATTAGGATTATTTACTCAACTGTATTCATCAGGCAGTATTTTAAGGTATACTTTTAGCTTGTGCAAATTACTCTTTATTGTTAAAAATTTATTGTTGGGCCTTATCTTTGAGCATCTCACATTTGATAATGTATATTTGATGTCCTAAAAACAGTGTGACCTGATGTTGACCTCTGTGCAGGATACTTCCTCATTTTCCTTCCGCCACTGCTTGCCTTCCGGTTGGACAGTTCTGTTGTTTTTTAGTGTAGTGACTCTCGTCTCTGAGAAAATATTTCTGGATCGGGATAATTTTTGGCCTACATTTTCAATTCACTTCTCCATTGGAGTGACTTGCTTTTGTATTGCTGCCTTTATCATGTAAGTATTAAGTTATGTTTTTGTCTCTTTGAAAGCTTATTGATTTAATTTGGGGATACATCTATGCGATGTGTTGTGACCGTTAATCATTTCCAATTGCATATTGTAGAAATTTTGATTGCTTAAAAATTGCATAGTTTACTTTTGACAGTAATTTTCATGTTCATCTATAGCTATCACCGTGAGAGGCATTTCATCAACAAAGTTGTACGTTTTCGTGAGCATGCTGATTAAACGAGGAACAAGGATTTCTTCAAACATTCTTGAAGGTGAGATTAAATTCATCGACTTTACTTTAAATCGTTTTTTACGTCCTCAAATATTTGTGCGGATATATTAAATAAATAAAAAACTCCATTTTTGGTCCAGCTAAAAAGAAACATGAGGAAGCCAGGCCATTCATTAACTCAAAGAACAGGATCACTCTCTCGATAATTTAATTAATATGTCAAATGAAAACTTTATTTACCGATTGTCCGCTCCCGTTTCTAACCTCTTGCTGGCTGCACCTCATCCTTCTGCCATTTGGTTTTTTACATATATTGTAACGTCAAACCATTGACCATGATGGGTTAGGCTCAGGATGCAGACTGGCAGCCAATATAGATATTTAAATCCAATTTTGTTTACTGTAATCGAGTCTGATTTTAGCATCGCAGTTCATATCTATTCTAGCCATTTCTTTGAATTTTTTGCTCTTGCTTTAGTGGTTTTGCTCAAAATATCTGGGGACACCAACGTATTCATCTATTGCGAGCTATAGCTTTCTTTGCTCTTTTTGATTTTTCTCCAAGTTTCTTCCTTATTGGAAAGATTACCGAGGAAACAATCTTTGAAAATTGCTATCCCTTTGAATCTATTTACTAGCTCATTCCCTCCCAAATTAACAATTCCATTTGAATATTTGAATAACATGCACTTTAAGAAGAAACAAATTCCTTTCAATATTATAATATAATTATTCATCACAATGTGATGATAATTATTCCCTCTCCCCTCTTCTCACACATTGGCAGAGTAAAGAGTATTGAAGGGGGTAGTGGGTAAGTGAACTGCAGATCAACCAGCAAAAAGCTAATAATATAAAGGTAGTGATGAATAATGAGAAGGCCACATAAAACAAAGGGGTGATGGTTTAAGAGTCTCCTACGGGATTATGGGTTGTGTTCCAATGTTCCTAGGAGTGACCAACAATGGCTGCACTAGGTGATTATGAGCTTTGAAAGAAAACTTTTTCCCTGTGAGAAAATTGTGAAACTTATGATTAAGGCGTAGACTAGGGGATTTAATAAAACTGCAGTTAATCTTGTGAACTTTGATTTTAGTCGTCAGTTTTGTTAATTTTAATTTTTATACAACAACAATATTTCGTAGTTTAAAGTAGGATTAATTGAATCAAAATTTGTAATTGATAAATATTAACCTATTTTCTCGTGGGAATGATATCCTTGCTTGTTAAATATTGCGAACGAATGCGTATACTTGCGTGTTAAATGCTAGTAAGAAATTAGGCAACATGTATGAATACCCTTTTCATATGATTGAGCATGAATTTTTCATACTATTTTTGAAAACTTTGAATTCAAGATTTGATCCCATTTTTAGGATGACAGTAAAGAATGACTACATGAAGCTTTATGGTTTAGAGAAGAAAGAAATTAAGGCTCTGTTTGATGATATTAGTAGAATAAGTTTAACATCCGATTTATGGACTTCTAATCAAACTATTGGTTATATGTGTCTTATTGCTCATTTTTTGGATTCTGATTGGAACTTGCATAAAAGGGTTATCAATTTTTTGTGTTGATGAGTGAGTTTTATATCTATGAATCAGGTATTACTGAGTTTATTTATTGTTATCTTTAAGTGTTGTTAGGATCATTTTATTCGTTTGTGTTTGTTTATTGTAGGGTGGAGCATGAGGGGCATAACTGTTATTTTGGGAGAAGAAAAGCATTAAAAATTCGAAAGTGACATTTTTGTAAATACGGTATCCCAGAGCGGCGTATATTCGCCTAAGTGCAGAATGTGCTAGCGCAAAAATTGAGAATTAATTGGGAAAAAGAATTTCTAAGCTGAAAAGAATTTTGAAGGATGACTACTTAAAAAGACCAATTGGAGAGGACTAAAGGGAGATATTAAGGAATAAAGTTAACAAGGATTAAGGTGGCGTATGAAGAGATTTCTGTAGAAACACAAAGGAGGATTATAAAGGCTGAAGATCAAAAATAGAGTATAGGAGCAAATTCAGAGTTTTGTTATAAAATATTATAATGGATGTCTAGATTCATATAATGGATGTCTAGATTCATTCTCCATATCTTTGATTGTAATGATTTTAAAACTCCCATTGAGTTATGAAACTCATGATCTTTGAGTTTTGTAACATCTTAGTATTAATGTCCTTGTACCATAAATAGTAGTATTATAAAGAGAATGAGTTAGAGACATACAATTACAACATATATAAAATGAGAATACTCTTCTCCCTTAATCATCATCTTTGTTCTTAATATTATATATCTTTTATAATACGTTATCAGCACGAATTGTTCCTCATTTTTCGTCTTGAAGCAAATAATCATGTTTGGTTTGAAGTAGAATAAGGTATAACTCTCCATCTCTCTCTGTATATAATATATGTTTTGTCATTACAATCGAATGGAATAGAGGGTAATGAGAGAAAATTGATACATAAGATTGGGTCCATCTCTTAGTATATTTGTCTCTTTTATAGCCTTTCTAGCAATTAATTCAAGACTTATCAGGTAGGCTTTGTTAACACATGCATGCATGTATAACATGCATGCGACATTATAGCATATTTAGGCCTCATTTGTTTAGTCTTATTAGCATCTGGATGCATTATGATATGCTTGAACAAGCATTCATATACTCCTAATTATTCAAAAGGCATTTATTATCATGTCTAACATGTTACACCCATCTTTTTATTTTTGAGAAACAAAGTCATTTTTTTCCGATTAACATGGCATGGCATAGTAAAGAAAATTACTAGTATTAATTAAGATAGAATTTTGTCTTGGACTAAATAGGAAATGACATGTTTATTATTGTTGTCACACTTAAGTTTTGCTACTGTTTTTGTTGATTTGATATTTATATTTAGTTATTTAATTATATATATATATATATATATATAAATATCGAACATTACAAAACTTAAATTTATTCCTTGATATATATCGAGAAAGAATTACTTGTCATGGACTCTTGATACTGATATTCATATAAAGATAACTTTGGAGATATAATTAAGATTGACAAGCATGCATCCCTGTAGGATCATGCAAAATCAATTATTTTTATTCACCATCATCTCCATGAAGAAAAAAAATATTAATAAAGACGTGTTAGAAAAAAATATTTATTATATTTCATGCCTTGAATATGCTCCTGCAGTATCAATATCGAGAGCGTTAGTTCAGAAAATATTCCATGAAGCGATAAATGAAATTATATTACTAGAAGTGATATCATTTCTTCTGGTGACTGAACAAATAATGAGTTTTTGTTGAAAAACTAACAATCTTGCCCGATTGGTTCTACTCCATTCCTTGAAGTAAATAAAACTTCATTTGATAAACATAGAGAAAATTATGGTTGTGGTCGTGGGCGTGAAAAGAACTATCAATATAGAAAATGGAATGTACATGTTGTACTCCTAAACATTTGGTAAATTTGTACCAAGACTATAAAAGAAAAGGAAATAAAATTGAAATAAATTTTATTGATCATATGATCCTGAAGATCCCCACGAATTATTTTAACTTTCAAATGGAATGGAAATAACTAATTTTGATATCTATGATTTCCTTGATGATGTTGACAGAAATGTTGACATTATAATAAGTATTTTTATTATATGTTTTATTTATGTTTCAAGTAATAAAGTTAAATTTATGTTTTTGCATATATAAAGATGTATGGGCCAGAAGCTCATCAAACTTAATTAAAGGCTCTCGAAGAAAGATTATAATGTTGTCAAATGGTACAAAACTTTGTATTAATGATTCTTTATATTCTTCTGAGACAAGCAAAAATTTGTTTAGTTTTAAGGATATATGTTATAATGGTTATTATATTGAAACCAATAATGAAGGCAGTGAAGAATTTTTTAATATTACTTCAATAGTATCGGGTTAGAAGCTCATATTAGAAAAACTGTCTGTTTTCTCTTCTGAGTTATATTATACTAAAATGAGAATAGTTGAAACGAATGTTGTAATATACTAGAAGTGTGTAATACACCAGAAGTGTTTAGATCCAAAGGTTTTTTATGATTTGGCATGATCGTATTGATAATCCAGGATCAATAATGTTGCGTTCAATTATTGAAAACTCCCATGAACATCCCTTAAAGAACCAGAAGATTCCTTTACTTGTTGATTATGTCAAAGTAAATTAATTACCAAACTATCACATTTAATTATTGTTATTTAGTGTTCATCTTTCTAAGAAAGAATTCAAGGTGTTCTATTTGAACCAATACATCCACATTGTGGTATATTCAAGCATTTTATGGTTTTAATTGATATATTAATCAGATGATCACGTGTATGTTTACTTTTAACAAGAAATATTGCATTTCCTATGCTTTTTGCTCAAATAATTAGGTTGCGAGTACAATTTCCTGATTATATAACTAGGAAATTTATTTAGATAATGCTAGTAAAAATTCACATCTCAAGTTTTGATGAATATTGCGTGTTAATTGGAATTTATGTTAAACATCATGTTGCACATACACATACTCAAAATGGTATAGCTGAATCAATTTTTAAGAGATTTTAAATTATTGCTCGACCTTTGATTATAAAATTAAAATTACCAGTTTATGCTTAGGGTCATGTTATTTTACATGTTGCAACATAACCTCAATAAGTGATATTTTTAAGGTTTATTTTGATGATTGTTATTTTAATGAAACAGTCTTCCCACGATTAGGGGGAGAAAAGTTGTTGCCTAAGCACGACGTGAGTTCGTTGCCTAAGCACGACGTGAGATCGTTGCCTGAAGCACGATAAGGGAGATTACTTGAAATTTTTTTGTCGTTATCTCATCTTGATCCTCATACAAATCAATATAAACTAGAAGTTCAAAGGATTATTCATTTGCAATGAATTGCAAATCAATTACCAGCATTATTCACCGATAATAAAAAATAATGATATCTCACATTCTAGCTGCTAAATGTGATAACCCGGGATTTCGAATAATCCGAATTTTGTGAATAAATTTTTTATTTATTTAATATTGATATTAACTATTAATATTGTGCTGTGTATCTGTGATACGAGTTTTGAGAATTAGTCAATTTGTGTATTGACTGAGAAATAAGAATAGAGTTGTGCTTAACCGAGAATAAAAACCCTAACCCTAAGTTCGGATAGGGATTCAATAAAAATTGCAATTATAATAAAAGTAACTGTGAGTATGTGTTTGTGCTCTATAGAATTTATGATTAATAATTGATCGGATAGGGTATAAATTTAGTAAACCCTAATAGGGATTAGAAACCCTAATTTTAGATTTAGGAACCCTAACGCACAGTTAGGAACCCTAATTAATTTTTAATTTGGGAACCCTAAGCCCTAATTAGGAAACCCTAATCCTAATTAGTAAGTCCTAATGTGATTAGTAAACTTTAATATAATTAGGAAACACTAATTATATTTTAGTTATCTTAATTTTTTATTTTTTAAAACCCTAATTAAAAAATTCTAGAAATTAAAGTTGTAAAACCTAAGGGTTAGAACCTTAGGGTTAAACCCTAAGGGTTGGATTAAAAGTCAAGAATGTCATTAAAATTAAAAGGAGAATGACCAAAATGCTCTTTTCACATTCTTTATTATGTAAATTATAAAATTTGTCAACAACTTTTGTTGTTCACCAACTTTTGACTTAACATGACCAAAAACTATGAGGCCCTCAAAATAGGTATACATCACCCATCTTGGATCGTCAAATACATGATACAAAATACAAGTACAAATTTAATTATACAACATGAGCTGAGAGTTTTTATACGAATATTGTTATCTAGACAATATCCAAAATCAAATAGAGTCCTCATTACATTTATTGGCACACTATTTTATAAAATAGTGAGGACTACTATAACATCATCTCGGGCCATCACTCCGTTCTCCGACTAGTTCCGGCTACGTTCTCATTTCCTGAAGAGAATAATAGAAGTAAAAAGGTGAGTTCAACTAGCCCAGTAAGAAATATTATGACTAAGATAATGCAGAATAAGTTATTATTAGCCTTCAACAATGTTAAACTGATAGAATATAATAGACAAGAAGTTTAACTGCAACGGAACAAACAATCCATTAGAAGAGTAAAGTAGAGCATGATATCTACTATCTTCTATGATTTAAAAAGTTTATCATTAACTTTATTGCTGGGACTCAGCTCAATAAATAGATCACATCATGGAATCATCCCTGCACTACGGCCAAGGATATTCATTAGTATCACGTCCACAAATTATTCATGCACTACGGGCCAAGAATTATTCGTGTAATCATCAATGGTCATGACTATACCGAATTATCCCTGGTCATAATCATACCAATCAACAGTCCATCTATGAGGCCCTCAAAATAGGTATACATAAGATAACTATGAGGCCCTCAAAATAGGTATACATCACCCATCTTGGATCGTCAAATATATGATACAGAATACAAATACAAATTTAATTATACAACATGAGCTGAGGGTTTTTACACGAATATTGTCATCTAGAAAATATCCAAACTCAAATAGAGTCCTCATTACATTTATTGGCACACTATTTTATAAAATAGTGAGGACTACTATAACATCATCTCGGGCCATCACTCCGTTCCCCAACTAGTTCTGGCTACGTTCTCATTTCCTGAAGAGAACAATGGAAGTAAAAAGGTGAGCTCAACTAGCCCAGTAAGAAATATTATGACTAAGATAATGCAGAATAAGTTATCATTAGCCTTCAACAATGTTAAACTGATAGAATATAATAGACAAGAAGTTTAACTGCAGCGGAACAAACAATCCATTAGAAGAGTCAAGTAGAAGCATGATATCTACTATCTTCTATGATTTAAAAAGTTTATCATTAACTTTATTGCTGGGACTCAGCTTAATAAATAGATCACATCATCGAATCATCCCTGCACCACGGCCAAGGATATTCATTAGTATCACGTCCACAAATTATTCATGCACTACGGGCCAAGAATTATTCGTGTAATCATCAATGGTCATGACTATACCGAATTATCCCTGATCATAATCATACCAATCAACAGTCCATCTATGCACGTAAGCCAAAGATGACTTTCATCACAATATAAGCATGAGAATGATGACAATGATATAAGAATTCAATTAAAAGAAAGTAAAGGATAAATTTTTAAATATTTATAAATTAATTTATCCAGAATTCAATAATGTCCAAATTTTTAACATGATACTGCTTTATAGAGTAAAATTCAAGAATAATATCCATGTATCAAAAATAATTTGGACAGAAAAGAAATAAATTTTTGGTGAATAGTACCCTGTAAATAGTACTTCGGGAATAGTACTCTGTGAATAGTAACCCGACATGAAAAGTGCCCCAAATACTCGAGTGAACAATATTTGAGTGAATAGTAATCGGGTGAATAGTAACTCGTGAATAGTATCCCGACATGAAAAGTACCCCGAATACCCGAGTGAATAATATTATAGTGAATAGTAACCGGGTGAATAGTAACCCGTGAATAGTACCCTATGAATAATACTTCGGGTGAAAATATTGATATTTAATAAGAAAGTTCATATCAATATTCCAATAAAATGATATTGGATGAAGCACAAAACTCAAAGATATTCCACTAATTTTAAGGATTATAGAAGCAATACTTACCATAGTAAGTTTAGATTTAAGAATATGAAAAGAAATAACATACGAGACTGTAAATGAATTTTCACCTATCATACAGTACGTAATCCGCGTAGATAGGTTATTTCGACATATTAAAGGATGAATACGAAAAATAGTATTCCTCATGAATACGAAAAAATTATACCCCTTACCTTAGTAAAAAGCTGGATACTGCAAAAGTGAAGTAGCAGGATACTCTTCTTCTTGCTCTCTATAGTTTTCTCTCTATAGTGTCTCTTGTGAATCTCAGTGAATTAGTGAGAATGAAAGAAGAATTAAGCTTCTATTTATAGGATAATGGACTAAATAGTAACTAATTCATGAACGGTCTAGATTGATTCACTATTAGAACTGACGATCCATATTGATTACTTTTAAAATCACCGTCGATGGTCCAGATTGATTTACTTTTAAAACTACCACCGACGGTCCAGATTGATTTACTTTTAAAACCACCACCGACGGTTCAGATTGATTTACTATTAAAACCACCGTCAATGGTCCAGATTGATTTATTATTAAAATCACCATCAATTATCCAGATTGATTTACTATTAAAACCACCACCAATGGTCCAGATTGATTTAGCTTATTACACTTTAGTACCCCTAAAGTTTTCCAAGTTTGCATTATTCCCCTCTGACTTTTGTAATTCACTTATGTGACGCCCCCAAAATAGGTATACATCACCTATTCTAAGTTGCCAAATACATGGTACAAAATACAAATACAAACTAATTATACAGCTGTCGTGTAAAATACGACAAAATATAAATTGAGAGTTTTAAAAAGAATATTGTCATCTAGACAATATCCACACTCAAAGGAGTCCTCATTACATTTATTGTTACATTATTTAACAGAATAGTGAGGACTACTAATACTATCATCTGGACCGTCACTCCGTTCCCCGACTAGTCCCGGCTACGTTCTCATTTCCTGAATAGAACAATGAAAGCAAAAGGGTGAGATCAACTAGCCCGATAATAAATATTATGACTAAGATAATGCAGAATAAATTATCGTTAGCCTTCAACAGTGTTAAACTGATAAAATATAACAAACATCAAGTTTAACTGCAGCGAAACAAGCAATCGATTAAAATAGTCAAGTAGAGAATAAATCTACTATCTTTTATGATTTAAAAAGGTTTTTCATCACTTTTATCGCTAGGACTCAGCTTAATAAATAATCCATATCATCCCTGCACTACGGCCAATGATATTCATTAGTATCACAACCACAAAGTATCCATGCACTACGGGCCAATGATATTCGTGTATTCATCAATGGTCATGATCATGCCAACAACTGTCCATCAATACACTACGGGCCAATGAGGACTTTTACCACATCATTTGTAACATTACGGTCATGATTATACCGAATAATCCATGATCATAATCATACTAAGTCCATCTATGCACTACAAGCCACAAATGACTTTTAACATAATATAAACATGAGGATGATGACAATGATATAAGAATTTAATAAAATAAGTTCAAGAATTAATTTATCCATAATTCAATAACGTCCAAATTGTCAACATGATACTGCTTCGTAGAGTAAAATTCAAGAATGCTCAGAAGAATATTTCCATGAAAAGATACTGGATAAAGTGCAAATATCAAGGATATTCCACTAATTTGATGGAGTATAGAAGTCAAAACTTTAACCAACTGAGTATAATAGAATATATAAAACTGCAAATGAATTTTCGCCTGCCATGCAGTAATCCACGTATACAGATCATTTCCACAATTTAATAAGGAATAAATACAAAGAATCATTCACCATGCATGTGGTAATCCACATAGACAGGTTATTCCAACAGAATAATAAAGAATGGAATAACAGAAGGATTCACCATGCGTACGATAGACTGCACAGACAGGTTATTCCCAACAGAATAATAAAGAATGGAACCAGGTCATGCGTAAACGCACAGACAGGATATTCCGATATAATAATAAAGAACGGAACCAGGTCATGCGAAATTTGCACCGACACGATATTCCAACAGAATAATAAAAAATGGAATAACAACAAAAATCACCATGCATGCGATAGACCGCACAGACATGTTATTCTAACATAATAATAATTAATGGAATCAGGTCAAGCGTAATACGCACCGACAGGATATTCCAACAGAATAATAAAGAATGGAATAACAGAAGAATTTCACCATGTATGCGGTACTTCGCATATACATGTTATTCCAACATAATAATAAAGAATGGAATAACAGAAGAATTTCACCAAGTATAGGGTAGTTCACGTATACATGTTATTCTAACAGAATAACAAAGAATGGAATAACAGAAGTTCTATTCATGAATACAAAAGAAATAATACCCCTTACGAGTACAACAAATAATATCCCTTACCTTAGAAGAACTGGATATTGGAAAAGTGAGGTAGTAGAATACTTTTATTCTTTCTCTCTCTAGAGTTTCAGTGAATTCGTAAGAAATAATAAAGGAATGAGCTTCTATTTATAGGAGAATGCACTGAATAGTAACTAATTCATGAACGGCCCAGATTGATTTACTTTTAAATGGACGGTCCATATTGATTTACTAGGCAGTATTAATAAATTATTCTAATAAAACAAAATCTTTTAAATAAAATATAATATATTCTATTTATAGTCTAATAAAACAAATAACTTTATAAAAGTATTCTGTTTTATATAAAAAGATTTTACTATACAAACACTATGCAGGCACTATGCAAATACTATGCATAATAAAATATAATATATTATAATTATTGTCTAATAAAACAAATAACTTTATAAAAGTATTCTGTTTTATATAAAAAGATTTTACTATGCAAAATACTATGTAGGCACTGTGACGCCCCTAAAATAGGTATACATCACCCATTCTTAGATGTCAATACATGGTACAGAAACAACTACAACTTTATTATTACAACAGTAAAACTGTGAGTTTAAATAAAAATATTATCTTCTAGACAATATCTATACTCAAATAAATCCTCATCACATTTATTAATACATTATTTTACAAAAATGGTGAGGACTACTAAACAACTCTTTCTAGAACCTTCATTCCGTACCCCGACTCGTACTCGCTAAATTCTCGCCTTCTGGGAAGAAAAATGGAACAAAAAGGAAAAGGGTGAGCTCAACTAGCCCAGTAAAGAATATTATGACTAAGATAATATACAACAAATTATCGTTAGTCTTCAACAGGGAAAAATCTAATAGAATACAATAGACAACAAGTTTTAAATCAATATTCGCAGCGGAAATAATAATTCATTAGAAGAGTTAAGTAGAGAATGCAAACTACTATCTTCTATATATGAATTTAAAGTTCATCGTCTATCTTCTATCCCTGTAACATCAATCAATATATATCTGGAATCAAATATTCATCTTTGCACTACATGCCAAAGATATTCATCAGTTGGTCATGTTCATCTAAACACCTGTTCATCTTTGCACTACGGACCAAAGATATTCATCAAAAATTATTCATCTTTGCACTACAAGCCAAAGATATTCAATTATATCATCATTTAGGACTGAGGATGATTAAAAATATTTTTAAAGAAACGAATCCGGTGAAACAAAATGACAAGGATTAAGGATTCGTACTTTATTTTAACCATGTCCAAAAATACCTCAAAATTTCATTTAAATGTGTTCATTGGAGAACTCGGATCCTATGCCGAGGATGAAAAACTGAGAATGCAGTTATTTCAAAAAAGTCTAACTAGAGAAGCCAGAGCATGGTATGCCAGATTGGACAATTCCAAAATTCATAGCTGGGAAGAAATATCCCATGTTTTTCTAAACCAATACGGTTTCCAATCACAAATGGCTCCAAATAGATATCAAATTACCAAAGTTAAAAAGCAGAATACTAAGTCATTCAGAGAATATGCCCAAAGATGGAGGCGTCTGGTTGTTCAAGTAATCCCATCAATGACAGAAACTGAGATGGTATTGACCTTCATTGATATACAAGAAGCTCTATTTTATGAGAGGGTCCTAGAAGGCATATGAAAACCATTCTTAGAAATGATCAAACACGGAGAAATGGCTGAGATTGGGTTAAAGTATGGGAAGATTAAAGACCTCACTGCTTTAGAAGCTGTGGCCGAACACATTTAAGTTATAAATTATGGGAATAACCCTAAGAGGGCTCATAAAAAAGAAGATGACGTATCCTTGGTGCTGCAAGAACAAACTCAGAGAGGCAATCAAAACTTGCCCATTCAAAGAAAAAATTATTCTCCTTTTCAAGCATTTGCACAATCCTCAAATACTCCATTGCAAAAATTTGGAGAAGTCAAATGTGACAACCTGATTTTTTTTTGAAATTGTTAAAATAAGAATTTAATAAATAAAATTCTTATTATGAGATGTTTTGAGTTTGAATGGATATATATATATATATATATATATATATTTTGAAATTTGTGATTTGATGCGAAGAGAATTAAATGTTTATATATTAAATAGAGTTGTATATATATATATATATATATATATATATATATATATATATATATTCATAGATTGGAGAAAATGAGATTTAATAGTTAATTAAACTATTGAAGAAATTAAATATAATTTTTATGAAAAGAAAATTAACTGAATAATATTAGTTAATTTAATTACTTTAAAATGTTATTGTGAGATAATATAATTTGATTGTTATGTCTTGTAGGCAATGGAAATCATTATGAATTAAGTTTCATAAATAATGTGAGTGGTTCACTTAATTAAAATAGTGAATTAATGTGAACATATTTGTTTTAATAAAATGAGAGATTAATATATATTGTATATATATGTAATATGTTAATGTAGTAATATTGTGAGTTTTGTAAATAGTTAGAAGTATTTATGAAATTGAATAAATATTTTATTTGGAATGTTTATGGAATTGAATAAATGTTTGATGAAAATTATATTGGAATGGAAATATTTTAATTTAATTAAATAATTAAATTAGAGGATTAGTGATTTGTTAAAGAAAATTGTAGTTATATTGGTAAGGTTTGTTTGAATTTATTAATTAATTGAGATTGAATTAGTTTGGTTGGTTGTTAGGTGTGATAGAAAGGAACTATATGATAAAGATAAATATTAAAAGAAATTAGAAGGAGGGTTTTGGGTGCTAGCCAAATAGGGCCTAGTATCTAATGATGGAGTAAAAAGGATATACGTGTTTTGTCAGTTTATTATACGTGCTTGGTCAATTTATTTGCTAAAACACATAGAAGATGGGAGAAAAAGAGAAATTGGGAGAAAGAGAAAAGAAATTCTATGTGAAGATTTGAGAATCAAAGAAAAGCAAGGAGATTGTTCAAGATTTATAGCAAATCAAAGGTAAATAATCTAACTTTAAACTCTATTTCTCATTCTCTTGAGTTCTCCATCGAAAAACGAATTATAGGGTTGATTTGTTAAGTAATTGATTATATATGTTAATGGGTAGGTTTAATCCATTTTATAACATCTAAAATTGGTTTTATAGTGACCAAATTTGTAGGAATGTGTTGAAAGAGGAAGATTAGAGTTTTGGTAGTAATATATAAGTTTTGGTCTACTTTGAGCCTAAAATTGATGATGAATTCGTGATGGAAACTTTAAATTGATGGTTGATTGTTGTTCTCCTCTAAAAAACGAAAACAACGCAACTTGAATGAATTGATTTGGTTAAAAATCGAGTTCGTAGTGATTGATTACGCTAAATTTGTCAAAATATGTAAAATTAACATGAACTTTGAAAATTGGGTTATCAGAATGGTTGTTAATGTGTTTGGAAGGTGTTGATTTTTTGGTATGTTGTAGTTCTATGAATTACGAATCCATAGAATTGAAAACATACTAAATTGGATGTGTATAACTCGGGTTATGAAGATCAGAAGGGAAAAGGGTCAAAAATTCACGAAACAGGATAACTTGAGCAACCCATTCTCCTCTCAGGCACTGCAGCGCTACCCCCAAGGCTATTTGGGGCGCTGCAGTGCAGGAATAGTAGTCAGGTAGGACTATTTTGACCTCCTATAGTAAAACGCCCATAACTTTTTTTTACGAACTCCGATTGAGGCGATTCAGGATGATTCTAAAATATAATAAGTAGATCTACAACTTTTGTTCTTTATTTTTTTTCGATTTGAGGTCTTTAGCAGGGGTCAAAATGGTCATATTTGGGACTAATGTGCATTCAAAGGCAATCGGAGGGCGTCAGGCATGCACGTATGCAAGTGTAGTGCTTCTGACGATAAAAGATGTTGTTCTAAGTTATAAAACATGGATATTAGTAAATATAATGATAATTAACATTAATAAATGATGTATTGGATAAATTGTATAAGCATATTAAGCATACGCAAGAAAGACGAATAAGGCGTGCGACAAATGAACGTCGAAACGCCGTGACAAGTGTTAATGAACTTGAAAAGCGTTTCAATTCAATTGAAATGAACATTATAAGATATGAAATGTGGTTAATATAAACCAATAAGGAGTCCTAGCAAGACTTAAACACTTGAATAAACTTCAGGTATGTCCTAAGAAGAAATATAGTGAGATATAAGTCGAAAGTCAACACAATCAAATTGAACATTGTGTATTGATTAATAGGAAGGGTTATGGGATGTAGAGTAAAAAGTTTATATTACAACTACTATGCGTTGCTATGTGACTAATAGTTGATGTGCATGATTATATAATTATGTAGGGCACGTGAAGTGTAGATAGCTGTAAGCTGTTAATCTGTTATTGGTAAACAACGATCAAGAAAAGTCTTTCAATTCCTATTTGCTATGTGAACTTGATGATGATATGTTTTAAATCATTATTGCAAAGAGCATGATGTGTTATATATGTTGAAAGTATGAAATGTTAAAGTCAATTTTGTGACGCCCCCAAAATAGGTATACATCACATATTCTGAGTCGCCAAATACATGGTACAGAATACAAATACAATCTTTAATATACAACAAGAAAGCTGTGAATTTTAAAATAAATATTGTCTTCTAGACAATATCCACTCTCAGAATAAGTTCTCATTACATTTATTGTCACACTATTGAACAGAATAGTGAGGACTACTAATACTATCATCTGGACCGTCACTCCGTTCCCCGACTAGTCCCGGTTACGTTCTCATTTCCTGAAGAGAACAGTGAAAGAAAGGGTGAGCTAAACTAGCCCAGTAAGAAATATTACGAATAAGATAATGCAGAATAAATTATCATTAGTCTTCAACAGTGTTAAACTGATAAAATACAATAGACATCAAGTTTAACTGCAGCGGAACATGCAATCCATTAAAAGAGTCAAGTAGATAATAAAATCTACTATCTTTTATGATTTAAAAGGTTTTTCATCACTTTTATCGCTGGGACTCAACTTACTAAATAATCCACCTCATCCCTGCACTACGGCCAAGGATATTCATAAGTATCACAACCACAAATTATCCATGCACTACGGGCCAAGGATATTCGTGTATTCATCAATGGTCATGATCATGCCAACAACTGTCCATCAATGCACTATGGGCCAATGAGGACTTTTACCACATCATTTGTAACATTACGGTCATGATTACACCGAATAATCCTTGGTCATAATCATACCAAGTCCATCCATGCACTACAGGCCACAGATGACTTTCAACAAAATATAAATATGAGGATGATGATAATGATATAAGAATTCAATCAAACAAGTTCAAGAATTAATTTATTCAAGAACTAATAATGTCCAAATTGTCAACATGATACTTCTTTGTAGAGTGAAATTTAAGAATGCTCAGAAGAATATTTTCACGAAAAGATACTGGACGAAGCGTAAATATCAAGGATATTCCACCAATTTCATGGAGTATAGAAGTCAAAACTTTAACTAACTGAGTATAATAAAGAATGGAATAACAAAAGAAATCACCATGCATGCGGTACTTCGCATAGACAGGTTATTCCAACAGAATAATAAATAACGGAACCAGGTCAGGCGTAATACGCACCGACATGATATTCCAACAGAATAATAAAGAATGGAATAACAACAGAAATCACTATGCATGTGGTACTTCGCATAGACAGGTTATTCCAACAGAATAATAAATAACGGAATCAGGTCTGGCATAAAATGCACAGACAGGATATTCCAACAGAATAATAAAGACGGAACCAGGTCTGGCGTAAAACGCACATACATGATATTCCAACAGAATAATAAAGACGGAACCAGGTCCGGCGTATAACGCACAGACATGATGTTCCAACAGAATAATAACGAATGGAATAACAACAGAAATCACCAAGTATAGGGTAGACCGCGTATACAGGTTATTTCAACAGAATAATAAAGAATGGAATAACAAAAGTTCTCTTCATGAATATGAAAAAAAATAATACCCCTTACCTTATAAAGAAGAGTACTCCGACGGTAGGGCAGTGATATACTTGAAGAAACTTGCACTACGCTCAAAGCTTTCTTAAACGCTAAAGAAATACGTTTAAGATAGAAGAATAATTCTCTCTACAGTTTCTCTCTTTAGAGTTTCAGTGAATTCGTAAGAAATAATGAAGGAATGAGTTTCTATTTATAGAAGAATGGACTGAATAGTAACTAATCCATGAACGGTCTAAATCAATTTACTTTAAACGGAGGGTCCAGATTGGTTTACAATAAAATATAATATATTCTATTTATAATCTAATAAAATGAATAACTTTCAAAAAGATTTTACTATGCAAACACTATGCAGACACTATACAAACACTATGCATAATAAAATATGATATATTCTAATTATTGTCTAATTAAACGAATAACTTTATAAAAGTATTCTGTTTTATATAAAAAGATTTTACTATTAGCCTAATAAAACGAATAACTTTATAAAATTATTATGTTTTATATAAAAAGCTTTTCTATTTTATTACATTAATAATACTAATAAAACAAAACTTCATCATCATTATTATTATTCACACTATTAATCTACCAGGTCATTTCCAGGAAAGAGGGGGCTTTCCAATAAGGATTTCTCCCTATTGGCGCGCAATTAGGTGACCAAACCTCTCCTTGGCAGAACTTCTAGACATCGTTAATAATGCAAATAATAATATTAATAACTCTGTCATCTCAATTATTGATTTAATAATATATAAAATATCGACAATAATTGAATAAAACTGAATGACTTCTCACGTAAACATCAATAATCAATACCGTGTGCTACTATGCAACCACGCGTATTCCTGTACTTTTAACACCGGGTGTTTCAACAGTTAACGGTAAAACTTCCTCCGTTATTTTCATAAAAATATTTTTGTCGTTTTCTCAATCCGACAATAATTCTGTTGTGGGGTCCACCAATGATTGTGCCGTCGTACGAATATTCCCCGACCAATCGAATATTATAAACAACTTGCATACTTTGCAAAATTTATAAATATTACCCACAACTATAACATTATATCAAATTTATTCTATAATATTTAAAAATGATAATTATAGAAAATTCATCTTTATTCATAAAAGTTGGGGTCTTACAAATTTATGACTACGTTATTGAGTAAAGAATGCTGATTGAGTAAGGAACTCAATCTTTATGCTTGTTATGTGAACTACAACATGTATGTTATGTTAATCCAATGATTATGAGATGTATGTTGATCATATTATTATCCGCTACGTGATGCATGAAAATTGTTAGATTTGTTGGGCTGTTGAGCTCAACCTTGTAAATAACCATTTTTGCAGATTAAAGATTTAAGGTAACGCTATGTGCTACCTGAATGACATGAATCAGATGCAATGCTTGAAGATTAAATACTTTAGCTATAGTTGTTGTTCTTTTTAAACCATGTTTAAGGTTTTGAGATATGTACTTGATAAGTTATGATGTGAAAATTTTATATTTAGTTGTAAAGTTTGAGCTACCCAATGTATAAGGAATATCGAGCTAAAATGCAAGATTTTATATAATAACTCTGATGAAGCAAGTCATAAAATAAATTTTATTCAAAGATGTGTAGATGATAAAGATTTTGATTCAGAGAATTAAAGTAAGAACACAGAAAAGTTCAAATTATTCCGCATTTTATTAAGTTTAACATCGAATAATGATATAAAATCAGAAGTTAGACGTATTGTTAACGACCGAAGTTGAGAGATGAATTGTATTAATTTTGGGGTCGTTACAGCTGTTTTGCGTAGTTTGCACTCGGAAGTGTTGCAATGGCTCTTTGTGACCCTATTTGCAGCTGTATTAGGTTTGTTGAAGTTGACTTGTCAAAATGACCGTTTTGCCCTTTCAGGAGTTGTCTCCAAGGTTGATGGAACTTTTGGCTGTCCTTCGGGGTTGTGTCCAGAGTTTGATTACTGCCAAGTTTTCTTTTCCTTAAGACTGATCTCCAAGGTTGATTTGATGTTCTACAAGTATGTGTCCGTGATTACTGATTAGATTTGATGTTGTGGTCCTCCAAGTTATCTCTACTGTGTGAAAAAGACGTTTTTTCCCTCCTTCATAATTAGTAACAGGAAAACAAAATTTCTTGTCTCTCTCTCTATATATAAATATACCTTCATCTTCAAATCAAATATGATTATCTTGGTAAGGAGCAATTCGTGCTGATAACGTATTATAAAAGTATACTTATAATACTAAATATTAAGAACAATGATGATTAAGAAAAGAGAGAGAGAGCATCTTATTGCATATAAATTGTAGTTGTATTTATATGTATACATCATTTTCTTGACAATGCTTCTATTTATAAACACATGTATATAAATACAAGTTTCACTCGGCTATTATAACCATTTATGATTTCTCTCAAGTATTCAAATTCCATTTGAGCACAAAATTACCCCAACTATTTTGTAAACCTAATGATCACATGGTACCAATTTCCCACCTTTCTCACATAAACCTTGCTCCCCAACTGAATTAACAACCTTCCCATAACTATACCTCAATGGCATCCTCCCCAATATCCTATGAAACTCCTTTATACACTCCCCTCTCCTCTTCCTGTGATCCCCTTTCCTACTACTCAACCCCACCTCCTTCATTCCCTTTTTCCCTTCATTCCTCGCATCTCCCCAATCCCTTGCCCTCTCCGCCGCCGCCAGCACCGGCCCGACATTACTCTCCTCGGCCGCCACGAAATTCATCAGAATATCCTCACAATTCCGCATTTTATCCACTACATTCCTCGCCTCCGCCATTTCGGCTCCGCCTTCGCAGGTATACTTGTACAAATACTCTGTTTTCATGATCATAAACTTGGTAAGCACAATTGACAATTTATCCGGGTGGACTGTGTAAATCCATGTTTTCTTAATTATATCAATGTCGTGCGATCTGGCGAAGAATCCTACTAGTCTGTGGCGATTTGAGGTCCAGATTTTGAATGCGAATTCGACGGATTTTGGGTCGATTTCAACGTCGTCGTCGCAGATTAAAACCGCGCGAGTTGTAATTGACGGCCGGGGTTGAAACCGGGAGTTGAGGCTATCGGAACGTTGGCGGACGATGGTGATGGGTGCGCCGCCGGTGTATGAGATCGAGAGGTTGTGAGAGAGTAGGGTTAGGGTTTTAGTTGAGGTTTTGGGGTTTCCCCATAAAACTAGTACGGCGGCCACCGACGGGGAAGATGCGTATGCAGCAGCGATCGAGCAGAGGAGTGTGATGCGGGACTCGGAGTATCCGTTGATGAGGACAGTCATTTGATCTGATCGGAGGGTTTTCGGGTCACGAAGGTTTGTCGGGTCGCATGGGTTTGAGGTTGGTTGTGGTCGGAGAGAGAAAGCACGAGGGGCGCATGATAGAATCGTTACCAGGAAAACAACGGAGGAGAGAGAAAGTGTGTTTGTCATTGTCCCACGGTTGTGCTGAAGGCTAACGTGCCCGGGGAGAGCTCTCAGCTCAGTGGATTCCGGCAACTTGTGTCAGAAAGAGGGAAACAAACTTCCGTTTGTGGAGAATGTATGTCATATTAGTCCTGAACTCCTGATATTGAGTTGATAGTGGCAATTTTGTAATTTATGGAAAACTCAGGGGTTATTGTTATTGGCCTGTGCTTTCTCTTATCATATTTGGATAGTGTGATAGTAGATTGCGATCACCGTAAAACAAGAAGAAAGACAATAATGGCCATGTCTATGAGTATTGGCACTGATAAGCTCAATTTTCTACAAGTTTTCCGGATTCGACCGTCATTGACTAGGCAACAGTTGAAGCCTCTGCGTTGCACACCCCTCCAAGAGCAGGTATTGAAGTCTTTGGAATTTCATTACTGAATTGTATTTCAATAATTGTTATACAAGGTCTGTCTTAACTAATTGTGTATCTATATGACTATATTGCATGGGTAGAATGAGCATGAATAAGCAAAATGGGAGTCAAAATTTCGACCATTTAATAATATTCTCCTCTGCATTTATGTATCTAGCAATTTCAATGTTCAAGCCAAACTCTAAAGAAAATGAATGGCCATTCAGTGTGTAGTTAATTTATAATTACATTTTTATACTCCCTGCATATTATACCAAGCAAGAGAGAAGGAAAAATGGAATGTCAAGGTCTTCTGACAGTGCAGAGAAAATGACTAGGAACTTGATTGAGATAAGTGTGTAGTAACCAAATTTCAACTACCAGGAGGGGCATAGCAAATGAGTGGAACTAAGGAGAAATCTGAGTGGGCGTGTGTATTGAGGAGACCAACAATTGCATGAGTTGAGCTTTATAAACCATAAAGTCTTGTGAAAGTTCTTCAAGAACTGAGGTTGAGTTTTCAGAGAGTGAAAGAAGGGGTGACAGAATAAAAGAATAATGAGAGGGGTATCAAATTTTGGATTACAAACATGTCTCAAATGCACATCATCGTTGTATTGGTATGTAATGATTTCTTAGGACCCACCATCATAAGATATTTGACAATGAGGAAGCTAATTTCATCAGAAGTAACAGTAAAGCTAAGTTTGTTCTAGGCAAATTAATACATGAGAGTGTGTTTAAAATGTTTGTGCACCTAATTAAGATGAGCTGAACACATGAGAGAATGTTTCGGAAACATATGACTAATTTAGTTTAAGGCAAGTCAGGGAAATTATATCATGATGACTTAAATTGTCATGTAGGTAAACATCGTGCAGGGGATGTGATGATCATTTACAAGGATATAGGAAAGATGGTGGAAAGCTTCTCCCAGGTGCTATAGCGAGTTATTTTAGTGTAACTTGCATAAAAGGCTATCATGAGATAAAATACTAGTACAAATTTTAAGAAGAGAAATTAACATTTACTTACTTACAAATTGGACCAAATAATAGTTATATAGCATATTCTTAACTGAAAAAATATGGTTGTATTAACATGTCAATACTTAGAGACTTTGACCTTTCAAAAAGATATTGGCATTGCGCTGTGTTTTAAAAGACAGTTAAGGCTGGAAAAAGATTGGATAAGCCTAAAACTTGATATGGTAAACAAAACAATTGACTAACGAAAAAAATGAGATATTATGAAGAAAAAAATTACTGGTTGCATGGTAAAATTATCTTAATAGGTTCTTGAAGCTTTGAAGTAAGGAAAACTTGGTTGCAGAATGAAAGGCGCAAACTTAAGTTTGGAGGAGAAAACAAAGAAGAGAATGAAAGATGAACAGTACAAACTGGGTACATGGAATGAAATTTTCACTTTTCAGTATGTCTAGAGCTTGTGACAATTAGAGGTCAGAATATACCAAAAGGTAAGTTTAATCATTACTTACAAATTTAATGTTTGAAGGGAATGATATAGATTTAGTATGACATTACTAGTACAACTTCAATTCAGTTTGTTAACTGTTTAGTAAGAAAGTAACTCCAGTGTATCGCATTATCAACTTTTACTTCTGATACTGAATGAAGAGTTTAATGAAACTACAATTAGTCTATGATGTTACCTACAATGAACTAAGTAATTAGGTTAATAAAATTGTTTCTTCTATAAAAAAAAACACCAACTATGTATGCGACCTTAAGCAATCAGGAAAATATTGTTCAGTTGGTACTCTGCCCATATACAGCTTAAATATGGTTGATTGTAGATATGACAGTCATATAAGCTTTTGGGGAAAACACAAGTGAACAGCGAAAGAATTTATTTAACCTTTTCTTGTGTTACATCAACATAAATCAACTGATCGAGGTTCACTAGTTCATCAACTTGGGATATATTTTATCATGTGGATAGAAACAATGTAGGACATTACTTATTTCGTGAACTTTGATTTTGCTTTGTGATAATGTGGTACCCACTCGAAGATTCCTTTGGTTGCCTATAGTTATGTCTACTGTTGCTGACATATTTTGGAATGAACTCGAATGTCTTCCCTCCTTTTTTGTCTCTGATTTAAATTACAGCTGCGGATATGGGGCACATAAGGTTCTGGGAGGATGTTTGGGTTTGGGATATTCTCTTTCTGTGGCCTCTCCTAAACTGTATCATTTCTTCCTTGACGCTCCTGTCATTGAATTCACTTGGAGGATGAAAATCTGTGTTTCTTGTCCATTTATTTTGTAGTCTGAATTACAGAGGGGCTGAGGATGTTTCCCCTCTTGTTTCTATCCTCTCTTCCTTCTCGAAGAGGAGATTGTGATCCTTGAATTCTTCACGTGTTTCTTCTTTGAAATCTTATTTTGAATTTATTATTTGGCATCATTCACCCTTTATGTTTGTTTTTTTGATTATTTTAACCCTCTCAAAGTACCATTTGTTAGGTTTGACCCACCCATCCTCCACAAGATATCACAATTATGCAGCTACAAGGTTTGGTAACATAGGTTGATTAGTCTTCTTTCTCTTTGCATAATTTCTAAAAACAAGGACAAGACTTGTTGTGTTGTTTTCCTTTCTACTCCCTCTGTCCTCAAAAGGATGAGCAAAAAAGTAGAGGAAAGAGAGTATAAAAGTTCCAAATTTATCCTTAGTGGCCCACAAGATTATATAAAGTGAAGTACTTTTGTTTTCTTATACTAATGGACCCCATTAAATGACATATTAACACTTCACTTTTTGTACTTTATCTCACCCTTTTGGGGATAAAAAAATGTGTATCTTTAGTCATCCTTTTGGGGATGGAGGGAGTATTAAATAAAACCATTCTACTAGATGTATAGACTATGAAATTGATTATTATAGTATATGATTTATATTCGGCTCTCATCCCCAATCTCCTTTCTAAGGAAAGCACTTGTTAGTTATTTCTAATCCAGTATGGGCTACATGACGAAATGGGCAAGTACGTATACATAAACAATCATATACTCCAGTTCACTTGCTTCATCTGGACATGTAAAAGTTCAAGTAAAATTCACTCTGATGAATTTGTTCCTTTGTCTAGCCCTAGATTTTTTCCCCCCTACAAATTTAGCCCCTTTCCCTAACTCATCCATATTAATCAATTTGAAAGGTTGATGGAGGAATTTTATGTGAACCTTGCAATGGCAGAGGATGGTTGCTTTGTGGTTTTTGTAAAGGGCAGAAGACCAACGTGAAAGCTGAAAACAAAAGGATCTACCGCCGCTGTCCATCTTGCAGAGCTGTAAGTATTCTCTTTGTGCACCTCATTTTTAATTAGAATAACTCAGTTAAATCAATGAATGTAGCTCAATCTTTGAATGAGTACACAAAGTTTTAGTTTAACATTGAGTTTTAAAAGTAAAACAAAGTACACTTTGTACTATAGCATTTGGACCTAGGTTTCTTGAGAATTGATTTTTGTCAGTTTGGGGAACTGGAACATTGTAAATAAGTTACCAACAGTAAACCAGTGGTAGGCTTGTTCAGATTGATAGTGTAAACTGATTGTTTGAAATCACAGAATGGTATTTAGCAGCCATATTTTAAACATATATGCATGTCGTAGTTAGCATAAATTAATTGCCACAGCGATCCCCAATTTGGAATGTGTATCAAAATCATAGGACTATTTTATTTACAAACTAGAGGCAGGTTGCATTCCATTAAAAAACTACGTTGAATAGAGATAGGGAGAGAGGGAGGACTATTTCCTTTACAAACTAGAGCAGGTTGCATTCCATTAGAAAAACTCTAACGTTGAATAAAGGTAGGGTGGGAGGGACTATGTGAAGGGAGGTTGGGAGGAAGGGGGGAGGGATAGGGGGAGAGAGAACGGGAAGGTGGGAGAGAGAGAGAGGGAGAGAGGGAGGGAGGGAGGACGGAAGAGAGAAATCACCTGATGCTTGTTTCTTAGAGGGAGAGAGGGAGAAATCACCTGATATGCTTGTTTTGTGAGTATGAATGTTTTGGGTCTTCTTCTGTAGGTCATGAATACATCACAACATAGAAGATTAAAGTCATGAAAGGATGAGAGAGAGAGAGAGAGGTGACTGCTGACTTTTGTTATGAGGGTCTATTGTCCTTTAAGCTATTCTAGAGTGCATTTGATAGATAGCAACTCAAAATTTTATATATTGTAGAGACTAATAGATCGAAAACATTAAAGCAAAGATAATAAAAAAAGGCACATTCATCCGTTCTCTAAGTTTTATTTGACTTATCATCTTTTCTTTATTCTGTATTCATAGAAAAAGTACAGGAGATTTAATATCATCACTTTTTTTTTTTTCCAAGTTCATACAGATTTAATGGCTAAAGCTAAAAATTACAACGATGTCCTTCTCCAAAAACAAAATGTCTTGTAGGTCTTTGAACATAATGACACATGCAAAATAAATACAATTTATTGATATCCCTTCGGCAAATGAATTTGAAGACGTGACTTCATAGTGTTTAAGAACAATCTATTTGATGATGAAAATGCTCATGATACTGAATTTCTGGGGAATGCTGTTGGTGGTGATAGTTATGGTGATTGGTGGATGCAAGTGATTTCCAAACAGAAAGAAAAAAATTTGATTGCATGTAGAAAGTTTGATTGATGAGGTGATTTTGAAAGGTACAGCTTGTGGAAGGAATCGTGGAGGTGTCAGTGTCAAATGTTGACAGGGTAAGCATTATTGTGTTTGTAAGTACTTATGTCTTAATCTATGCCCACATACATACTCATGCAGGGATAAACATTGAAATTGTGAGATGACTGACTTTTTAAAACACTGTGAAGACTTTGAACAAATTTGCAGAAAAAGTTGAAGATGCTGAAAGACAAGTTGTGTCCTATTTATTGAAGATTTGAAGCTTACAGGATGCCATGCACCTTCAACTCAAAACCCAACCTTTTTTTTTCTTTACCCTGGTAACTCCAAAGTCCACTTGAAGAGTTATTTGAGATCATGGACATAAAAACACGAATGTTAATATAATTAGAGGAATGTGTCATTGGAATTTCAAGAAAATATCAAGGGTCACTGAAGAATTGGGATGTTGATTCAAAGACAACAAAAGGATTGCTCCCATTGTGAGATTAGAGTAGCTAGATTTCGTTGGAGGATTAACACTACAACATTCAGAGGATGTGTCTAAGGATTTCTGTTACCACATAGTGCTTTGAAAAAATCTGAACTTTTAGCACGTCTGTCCATGATTCCCAATGTTTCTTCACCTGGGCTTTGGATTGAAGTTTCACCAACATCATGTAAGCTTTGAATCCTTTAATGAAGAGGACTCACCCTCTCATTCAGCAACTTTGACATTTTATGAAAAATTCAAGTACTTCAACATTTCTTTAACAATGTGGAGCATCTAGTGATTCCTGTCATTTTCCGTGCAAGAGCCAAAAAAAAGTGGGCATCGATTCAAGTACAAGTACTTTCAAAATCCTTCTTGCAGTGATAAAACTGTCAACATTTGAACTACCTTCAAGGATTTTTCCCACCTACTCAGTATTTCGAAAGACTTAATCTAGAAAAGTTTTTCAATTCGCTTTACTTTCTTTCGTGAGTGGTGAATATCTTGCATTAGCACAACAATAATGGTCACTAGCATCATCCTCCTGCAGTTCAATACTGTCAATATTGTCCTTCATGAAATGGATTATTTCAACATTATGTAGTCAGCATCTTTAAGTTTATCTGTTTAATGGGCATCATTTATTCACATTTAATTTCTTGAGGGGGGTGGGGTTGAGAGGGTGTTTGTTTGAGGAAGAGGATGGCGATTCAGAAAAGATAGAGGATTGATATTTCCATAATTAAATTTGATAGTTCCACAAGCTCCTCCTGACATGAATAGTAAGTGCGGTCCACCTCATGTGAGTGAGGAGCTTGTGGAACAATCAAATCAATTCTCAAAAGATATTCTTTTGCGGAGAACTAAACGACCTGACAAAGAGTAGTTAAACCTGTATAACCTTTGGAAAGAAAAGAAAAATATGTGACATTTATGCTCCTTTTTTTTTCTTTTTTCAACAGGTCGTGAATAAAAAAAGAGATGATAAATCAAGTGTTTAGGAAATTGATGAATTTGTGATTCTTGTCAAAGATCATATTTCGTCATTTTCTTAAAATACTACTTAGGATTCATGAGTCTTATTCCTTTATTATTAATTAGAAGCATTTATGATATAGAGTCGTATTCATTCTGAGAGTTATTCATTAATTTTGCGAGCTGCTACCTTGCCAATAGACTATTGAGTGATTGTAGAAGTTGATCCCTATTTATTGCACTCAAAAATAAAGAATAGAGTAGATAAATGCTGCTAATAACATGCAGTTCTTACAAAGAAAACTAAAAAATAAATGTTTACAGACTTCTAGTGGAGTGATTGAACTCTGAATGAGGATTCAATTAGGATTATTTGTTGGCACGGGCCTATTTGAATATTAGTATGTAAAATTTATCTAAACGTTATAATTGTAAATTTAAAACATGTGTAATATATATTGTTAATTAATCCATTAATACCACGAAATTTATGAATAATATGAAGTGTGTCGCCATATATTAATGCATCTGGACATTATTAGACTTGAGTAAAGTTGGGAAACATTGTGAATGTTTTTTGTTAAAATTCATTAACCATTTTTTATTGCACAAATTTTATCTAAGATTTGTAATCCCCAAGCATAATTAAGTGGCCACCAGTAATAATTGAAGGATCACCCGAATGAATCCATATACTAACAGAGTCAACTCATTATATACGTATGTTGCTGAATAATATTGAATATATGTAGATTTTGTAGTGGTGAATATGTATACATAGCTTAGAGGGAAAGATTCAATCACATGAATTTGAAAATGTGAAAGGTTATATTGTTTTTATTCATTGTATACTATTACAAATGTGAATGTATGTGTTGATGAAGTTGAAAGGTCTTGGACTTTTTTGGGTTTTCCTATCCAATAAGAAAGAGAAAAGGAAGAAAAACAATTTGGCATTGATAAAGCGAATGAAATAGAAAATGAAAGATCAACTCGTTTGAGTCAACTCATTTGAATCAACTCACTAAATTGAATATCGTGTTTTTAGATATAGGAATAGATATTGATAGGCGACCCTGTTTTATGTTGGAGAGCATGCTTGTCTGATCCGAAACAGAAGGATCCACAATTGTGGTTGAATGGTCCATAATGGATATCAGGGGCAGAGGGTAAACTTTTAGGACCCTGGCTTGGACTATGGGAGAGAATAGAGATATTTTAAAATGATAGTTTATCATGTATGGAAGGTTATTCCAAGCCAGGGTCTGGAGTGTGTGCCATAATATATCAAATTTCCGAAGTTTCCATATAATCCAAGAAAATGAATTACATGTTAATTGTCTTCTGATTATTGTCAAAAGGCAAGTCACTAGGAGGTCTCACATGATTGGATAGTCCAGTTTTGGTTATAGTAGTTTTTTCTTTTGTTGATATTGACACATTTAATAAGGCACAAATCAAGTAAATTTGACTAATTTCGGTTGCAGGTTGGATACTTATTGTGCTCTAATTGCAAAGTTTACAAATGTGTTACCTTTCCTAATTACAATGATGGAAAGGACCTAAACTAAGGAGCTAAATGTCAATTCAACAAATAGCATTGGCAGGCTCGTAGCTCGATTCATCCAACTATCAAGGTTGAGGTTAATCTGATTGTTGAGCTTTTTCATTCAGGTCTCCTCTTCCCTGAAGTGTACTCTTTCATTGAGGCAAGGGTAATTAAATAACTTGTGAATTGTGACCCATTGTATCTTTGATATTATCATTCCAGTAACTATGTTTTAAAGGTGAAATTATATTTCTCTTTGTGCAATATAGATTTTTTTTTTCTTCTGTTCCTGGTCTTTGTAGATATTGGAGTTTCCCTCTTAGTGTTTGTTTTTATTTCTACTTGTTGTAGGGTGGGTGGATTTCTTGTCCCCCCTATTATTGTCTTCTTCTTTTTCATCTAATAAAATATTTTCTTCTGTCTAAAAAAAATGACTGAAAGGTAAACTGGTTTGATTGAACATTCTCGATATGGGAGAATTTGAATAGTTAAATTTCCATGTGCCCTATTGTATAAACTCATGTAGCTGATAGGTTTCATGCACATTACCATTTGATGAACTGTTCCTACGTATTTACAGTTAGCTATAAAGTTAGTCCTTAAGCTTTTTAGAAGACCTAGTCAGCTGCACTTTGGACTGCCATTCTGCCACTTCACCAAACCTAACATAACCAGCAAATGAGCGGTAACATTTTATCTGTTCTAACCAATGATAGTTGTTCAAGTTATTTTGGAGGCAGGTTATTTTAGATATCTATTATATAAAGCAAGGAGCAGGGGTTTGTCTGTTTAAAATAAAAATTTCCACTGCTTACTCTCTCATCCCCTATTTTCTCTCCATAGTCTTCTTCTGTAATCCTACGTTTTCTATTTTATATTAAAATAGGAAGTAGTTTCGGTTAATTTTAATAATTAACTCATCCGCTACTTCAGAAGGTATCCTACTGTTTTGAAAATTTTCTATTTTAAATTAATAAGCACACACTGGAGTGGTGTCATGTGGACTAGGGGACATAATTAGTTTGCTCTAATTAGTAGTTTCATTAGTGCAATAGAAGCGTGTTAATAGAGAATGTCACTTGAAGCAAAAGTGAAGCCAGTGACTTGCTGATAGGTTAGAGTGGAAACTATGGCTGCAAGCGGAAAGATCAAAGAAGTAGAGAAGATTAACATGAGAACTTTTGGAGCCGAGGACTGTGGAACAGGTTTTACGAAGGAGATTTTAAGCCTGTCAAATAAGTGAAGAAGGGAGAGAAAGGTGTAGGAAAAGGTAAAGAACAACAAAACAAGACATGAGTTTTCATCACCTTTGGAACTTCCTTAATTTCGTGGAAGCTCCAAAAGGCAATACAGGGTAAATGAACAAATTTTAGGAAGAGAATAGATCTTAACCACTGGCCCACAGGTGTCCTTGTAGCAAAATGTTGATGGTACATAGCTTTTCACTTGAGTAATAAAAGTTTTCAGGTGGATCCCATGTGTTCAGCTAATTTCCTTGCATGGAAATCCAGAAAAGAAAAACGGAGAATGACTACGAAAAATACAAATTTCAAGCCTGCAAAAAACCACAGTTAGGTCCATAGTGGTGACAAAGATAAATAGGCCTAATTCTTTGAGATATAGCAGTTTTCTTCTTAGTCAATTCTTTTTGTAGCTTAGGAGGTGATATCTCATTACTCTAATTTCCTTCTTTGTTACTTTTTCTTTATAAGTTGCACCAGGGCCTTTTTTTTTTTTTTTTGGGGGGGGGGGGGGAGGGGTTATTTATTTTCATTCCCTTTTTTGTTGGATTTGATTTGATTTTTGCCTGATGATAATTATTATGTTTTACAATAATGAATTTGGAATTCACCTACTGGGGGTTGGGGGGGGGGGGGAGTGATTTTTATTTTTATTTTTCGTTTTTGTTGGATTGGATTTGATTTTTGCTTGTTGATGATTATTAGTTTTATATAAGGACTTTGAAATTCACTTATTGTGTTGCTAGTCTAGTCTTATGAATAACTGCATTCTCATTACCTAATCTAAAGAAACTTGACCTATTATTCTTAAGTATATATTATGCTAATCTGCAACTTTCAGGATTCTCAAATTAACTTGGAGATACAGTTAATTAGCAACTTAATTTTCAATATGTCTTTGTAGTAGGCATTCAGCTAAAAACAATTTGGCCATGAGTGAAGGCCACATGGTTTATATATAGGACCACAAGGTTTGACTTGTTCAGTATGAGGTCATATGAGCAAGCTAGTTTGTTATTATGCCTTACATGTGAATGAAATTATACTTGCTGATATAAAATATAAGTTACAAATAATAAAGTTACAAATTGCTTTAAAAGTTTTAGGTGTCAGAGAATGGGTCGAGCAATCTATATGATATTCAAATATCTTAATTTTTTTAATGCTGGCTTCATACACTTTTGGGAACTAGACACTAACCCCTGAAATGTGTTTGATGTCCTTAGGCACCTATATTTCTATCAATTTCCCTCTTTACACTTTATTTTACTGTTTTTGGATTAAAGTGTTGTTTTATGTTATAAAGATTTATATAACTACGTATGCCACCAGAAATCTTGTTGCATGGTAATTGATTCATTTTGGCTTGATATTTTATGTGGAATCTTTCCAACTTATATTGGATTAAAGTTTTTGACGATGAATGAGCATCTCTTCTCTAAAGGGTACTTTTTGAGTAGTTAAATGCTATGAGTATTAGATACAAAATAGTCGTAATTGTATTTTTTAAACTGCTAGTTACGCTGGTAATGCTTACAAGGATATTCTGCGACATGTGTCTGTCAAAGAGTTAAAACAATAACAATAGTGTTTCTTGCATCTGAAACAGTAGGCTGCATTTGTGACATTTTATAGATATATTTATTATGATTTTAATGTTCTTTCATATCATAAGCAAAGCAAACACTTCCTCCGTCCCAAACTGAAAATTCCGTATTAAGTGACAATATAACAGTATTGATATAAAATAAGAGCTAGGGTTAACCATTTTTTAGTTTGTACAAATTTGGAATATCATGATACCTTTTAGCCTATTTTTTAGTAGGGATCTTATTGTAAGATGCACAAAGAAGGGAAGTGACTAGTGAGACTCACATTAAGACGGAGGCAGTACTAAAATAACCAGGAAGTTCTCATTGCAGGTCAGACTATAGAGGTAACTATCTACTTCCATTCTATTTTCTTGCATTCATTTTACTCATGGAAAATCTAAATCTTTTTTACTTTCACATCACGTAGTGTATGCTGGTAATGTTTAATGCATTTTGATACCGCACCAAAAGTGTGTTGTGCGTTTAAGCTCCAAGTATTGCGTTTAAAATAATTTGTTTTTAGACAAATAAGATTCTCGAGTACATTTGGAACTACAAACGCACACTAAACACTTCATAAGCTGGTAACAAGCACGCAAATAGTACGGATATGTTCAATTAAGAAATATTCAAGATGGTATTTTGAGTTTTTTTTAGGCTTCTTTCTGTCCACCTCAAGATACTTAAACAAGGTAACTGCATGTTAATTCATACTAGTATATATTTTTTTATGCTATTTGCTTGCATCTTTTAGATAACACATGGGTACTAGTACAGTTTCCATGTGAGAACTTCTTAAATTTAATCATAAGGTAGCATTCTGACTTTGACTAAGCAAGAATTTATAATGTGAACCTATTTGATATGTGCCACTGTTAGTAGTATTTTTGGATACCATATGTGGGTGCATGTGAAGTGAAATATAACATATGCTTATCTTGTTTAGAGTGCAATGAGCTTCATTATACTATGTGCTATTTGTCAAATTCATTTGATGCTGCACTCACGGATCGTACATTTATATGCATCACTCATTGATCTTGATTGGCTAAACAATTTATTGGAACATGTTGCTGTCACTTCTATTGAAAGTATTAATTTTTAGAGACGTTGACAAAAGGACTAGTTCATAACTGTTTATTACTAATATAATATCAATACTTAATACTAATGGTACTACGTACTTTCACCATTACAAAGTCATAAGCTCATTTAGCTTTTAATTTTTATTTAATGCATAATACGGTTTATCATACACATGCTTGGACATAATTTTATCCTTTTAATTATTTCCTTAATTTTAAATTTGCTCTTAGGAAATAATAATTGAGAACATTGTGTCTAGATGTGTTTTGATAAATTTAAATATGAATAAAAAATTTAAATTAAAAAAAAAGAGTCCAAAAGGTTTTATTTTGGGACAGAGGGAGTCCATTTCTCTGCATTACCACTTTTGTGTAGTCAAGTTTAGGTCTCCTATATGCTAACTCAAATTTCTCAATGGAAATCTAGTCCAAATCCTGACTTGTAACATAATTATGGTTATTTAAGATCTAGCTACGGCTGTCATAACTTACCTCAAAAGTGTGGTTATTTGAGACCCTGTTGTAATGCAAATAAAACATGAATGAAACTGATGCATAATACAAAGTTTCTCTTAAAACAGACTGCTGGTATGATTCAAACATTGACTGATCTCTTATTATTGTATACAATACATGTCAAATTCAAATTCAAAAAAAAAAATTAATAATCAAATAACATAAAAATTGTTGAACATGATTATCGTCGTCTCTCATTGCTTCATCAAAATATAAAAATTTGTGAAGTTTAAACTTTAAACTCTAAAAATCATCTGCATATCGGGCTTTGTGGACGGTGAGAATTACTTAGTTGACTTTCTGCCATGCTACATCCCATTGTATTTCCTTCAGTAAACACATACGCATGCATGAAATCTGCATCTTTCTTCTCCCCCAACTGCTTTAGTATCTCTTCAAACACAGAAACTTCGCAGGGAATCCTTAAAACGCCTTCTTGCTGGAACCCGAATTCTTCTTCCGCTTCTTTAAGCAGAATGTCAAATGCTTGACACCCCAAATACTCCATTGGGATGATAAATCTCTTCATTTCTTCTCCAACGCAAACGGCAAGGGATCCTTTAGGGACAGCAGCATCCCTCGAGATCCCTTGCACATTGTTGTTATCGGAGAAGGAAAGCGTTTTCTTGAAAAACTTGATGCTTTTTCCTCCATTGGTAATTGCATTCACTTGCTTGTTGCAGCTGCTTTTCTTTGAATTTGCAATTTTTCTCCACTTCTTTAGGATTTGCTGAAGCTTAACAATCTCACAGATCTTGTTGGACATCTCGGAATCAAAGTGTATAGATTAGGCTTCTCTTTTGGAATTATTACTGATGTCAATCTGATATGTGATCTGTCTTGAAATTTATAGAAGTTGGGTCATTGAGATTGTGTTTTAATATTACCTGTTGAGAGAAGTACTATGTGATTATAATATAAGCAAAAGCCATTAGCTAACTTAATATAATCCCTGTAATGAGTGGTTTCCAGGTCTATGAAATTGGGGATCTTTAGATTTAGTATATAATATAACTCACATCTCTCTCTCTCTCTCATTATTAGGTTCTTAATTATTAAGGGGGTGGTTACCTTAAAAAAATATTAAGGGGAGTTGTGTTTCAAATGTATTTGTGTAGGACTAAGATTTTAAGGAGTTATACCAAATGTGATAGCCTACGGTAGAGGACTCTCCCTTTTACCGTGCAACGTCCATAGTTGTCACGGCGAAACGTGGTGGTAGTTGATCGTCAGGACGCTTAGACAATAAGACGCCCGTCATGACGTTCATATGACGATAAATCGTTAACAATATGTAATTTATATATTATTTGTTTTACTATAAAAGCATATTCAACAATAAAATTTTATATACATTAAAACTCAAAATATTATAACTAACACTATGGAATTAAAATTCCTTAGACATTAAAAATTGGTAGAACAAGTTAGCAAACACTTGACAATTAAAATTCAAAAATAAAATACTTGATAGTAGAACAAGTTAACAAACACTAGGTAGAGAATAAAGGATCAACCAAGTCAACAATCACCACACATTACAAGTCTAATAAATAATAAAAATTATACCGTATAGTTAGTCCATGAGTTATGATGAGTCATGGGTAGTCCTGACAAAATATGGTTATGGTTCTATTTAAGAACTAAAATCATATTAACCATTTTTAATATGAGTTGTGTGGGTTGGAACTATATGGTTATGGTTCAAAATCATATTAACCATTTTAAGATGTTTTGATTTTTAAACATAACTTTTAAAAAATGAAATTGTGACCGTCACAATTAAATTAATTAAGTAATAATATGATATAAAAATTATTAATATAAATAATAAAATTCTAAAAAAACTATACTAAAAAAATTTTAAATTGAAATTATTAATACCATTCTATATTTAAAATTCTTAATGATAAGGAACTGGGTTCAACCCCCACCCTAAAATTATCAAATAAATAAATAAATTTGTAATTCTATCTTATTAGTTTTTTACTTTTTTTTCTTCTAACATAGATTGATTAAGGTTTTCCTAATATTCTGAAAAATTAAAGTTTTTATATATAAGACAAATCTATTTCACCAAGGGAGAGTAGAAAATTTTACTACTTTCTGGAAACCGAGTAAACTGTAACTTATATAAAAAAAATTAGTTAACAAATATTGAAGTGGACAAGTATTACAAATTAAGTGGGTCAGTTTTGATGTTTATGTAATAAATTTTCTAGATAGATTAGTTTCGGTTTATATATATATATATATATATATATATAGTCGGCCAGTTATTTGGTTTGACAAATTAAAATTAAAGATATCATGAAATTAAATTAATTAAATTCCCAACTTAACAGGAGCATCGGGGAGTTTACGTCAGTCAGTCCATTGTTTTCGCACAAACACTCGCCCCAGATTACTAATAATCAAGCCAACATGCAGGCATCCTTGATCTTCCAGTTTTACAACAACCCAATACATTTTAGAAATGAAATTTTTTGTTGTTCCAGCATGCATGACTTGAGATCACAATACAGCGTGATATGGAATATGGGTTGAAAAATGGTTAATCGGTTCAGAATTATATTTGTTTTAAAAAATGGTTAATCGGTTCAGAATTATATTTGTTTTAAAAAATATGGGTCCAAACTTTAAACAATCAGAATAAATAAAAATGGTTAACCAACCCATTTGGTTCCAGTTAATATGGTTTGACTCAACAATTAACTAACTATATTGTCTTGTCAGGTCTAGTCATGGGTACAAAATGATTTAAATCACTTAACTTGGGTCATCTACCAAGACGCAAGTCTTGACGGCTCAATGTCCAAGGTGTTGTCTTGTTCTTCTCTAGCACTAGGACTTCTAGTTGTTGTCTAGGCGACACAATGACAACTATGACAATGTCACAAGTTTGAGTCAACCTTTTAACAGAAGTCGGAATTAACTAAGATGGTAGATGAATTTCGCTAGATTTTCCATCTTGTTCTCCTCCTGATTCTCATTTTCCTTTCTATGTTTCTAGGATGAAATGTATTTCTCAAAAGGAAAGAAAAAAATTGAAGGAGTTAAATAGTAGGAGTAGTTCCCTTTTAAGGTTTCAGTTTCTTGTTTGAATTCAGTTATTTATGTGGGGTGCATTGCATTGGTTTCTGAGATTAAAAAAAAATGCATCAACAGTCCTGATCATGTGGTCCTTGTAGCATTTAATAGTTTTTACTCGAATTCTTAAACTTGTTAGTTTATTCATCTTATATACTGTAGTTGCCTAGAGGGATGTGACTTGACTTCACAGTTGAGATTTCAAGAGAATTCCATGTGACAATGTCGGTTAATAAGTTTGGAAGAGCAAAAAAGAGAGGTGGAAAATAGAAATGACTGAGAAAAATCAACTACATTGGTATTCATGTTGGGGGTGTTTGATAAAAATTGAATGAATCTGAATCTGAATGAGCTGTATCTGAATGAGTTGAATCTGAATCTGAAAAAATTTATTTAATATCACTTAATATAATAGTTAATATATATTTTTAATTTTTTAATTTTTTTTACTTCATTAAGCTGTTCATTCAGCCATTCAGCTAAAAAATTTGACTTAACAATTCAGCTCGTCAGACCAAAACAAAAATAAATATACTGACCTATTCAATCATTCAAATTCAGCTCTAAACAAACAGCCTAACTTTTTCTTTGGTTGGACTCTAGTGAGATTGCAGGGATCCGGAATTCGAACTTATTTGTACAGTAATAAGCACCTCCGCCATGATTGTTAGTGCTTGGATAGAAGGATAAAGTATCAATTGTAATTGTATGTGTTTCTATTTATATATGTCTTCTCCACTTGAAAGCTTCTCGTATGTGGCCCTAATCGCTGGGGTCCAATCGGTCAAGTTTGGGATTATTCTCAAGGAATGTTTATTTCTCAAATGTGAGCCTCCACAATGTTTATTTTGAGCCCACTAGGCCATTAGGCCTTTTCTCATTGCCCTATGGGTATTGGACCTCCGGCCCAAAGAATTATAGTGCCTATTTAGCTCAATCACTCTCCCTAATAGTGCATTGCCAACCTTCGTTATTTAATATCATTAAAAGTGTGATACATTGTATATAGAGTCCTTTACATAAGTATACAACAAATAGAAAATAATTATAAGAAAGTACATCAACCAAATAATTACAAAAAGAGGTAATTAGGACCCATATTACAAAATAGTACAATTCACATTAATAAGAAAACCTAAAATCAAGGACAAATAACTGTCATAATTAATAATTCAAATTCAAATTCAAATTCAAATTTTGGTAACTTAATAAAATTGAATTTAACCACTATCTTTTTGTGGAGCGCAGAGTTGCACATAATTGCAGCAGCGTTTCTAAATTCACGGCATGTCTCATCCAGTCTGACAATGGTCCTCACTATTAGTTCTTCAGGAACATCAGTAAGCTCACAGATATCTGCGAACGGGGTTCCCTGCAATATAGGATACAAAGCAACATATATGTGGGCATTCAATAGTCTAAATAAAGTGTTAAACTTTGTCTATATATGTGGGCATTCAGTGTTCTGCGCTCCATAAAACTTAATAAATATTAAAATGGTTACCTTTGTATGAATGAATGGCTACCAAACTGCATCACATTCAAATGAAATTGGTAACTTAATAAAAATGAATTTGTTACCTTGGTCTGAAGGTTTGGCTACCAACTGCACTATTAAAAAAAAATCTATAATAAAATTTTTATAATTAATTAGTAACCCAATAAAACTGAATTGGTTACCTTTGTATTAAGATTTGACTACCAATTGCATTAATTAAAAAAATCTATAATAGATTTTTTAATTAATTGGTAACCCAATAAAATTGAATTGACTACCTTGATTTAAAAGTTTGGCAACCAATTGCATGAAAGTTAAGTTTGAAATTCTATACAGGTGTGAATGTTTGAAAGCCATGTGTAAATGAAGAAGGAAGATTCCTAAAGAACTGCAGGTGGCTGGTGAAGATGGTGGAGAGGCAAGGGGTGTAATTGCATGCAGGAGTGCCTGTGAGGCATTTGGACTTGACCAATATTGCTGCAGTGGGGAGTTTGCAAACCCAACAACTTGTCAGCCATCTTCTATTCAACCATCTTTAAGAGAGCTTGCCCAAGGGCATATAGTTATGCATTTGATGATGGCACCAACATTTTCACATGCAAGGCTTAGGAATATTCCATCATATTTTGCCCCAACATCAACAGGGTAAAAAATCTCTTTCTTTTCTCATATTTCTTATTTTTCGCATCAAGAACGATAAATAAGAAGAAAGGTTCGGCAGGAGGAGGCGGTGGCGGAGGCCTCGATGGACATGTTGACGCCGTCGTGCTCGTCGAACTCGTGGCGGTCATTGCCTAAAGCAGCGGCGGGGTCCAGATCCCAAAAGGGTTTCATCTGCTTTTTGGGGACGACGAAGGCATCATCAGAATTAGAAGTTAATGATCTCTTCTTGTTGGACGAAGAGAGGACAGAGTTGTTGTTGTTGTGAATGTCGGACCATTATGAGTGATAAGTGGAGAGGGGGGAGAGAAAATTAAAGAGATGGAGGGGGCTGAGGGTGTGTGGATGATGAAGAGAGGAGAGAGAAATTGTTAAATTGCAACCTATTAAAACACTCAACTGAATTAAAAGGATAAGAATGCACTTTTAATGTAAATAAAAATATTAAATGCATTAAATTGTAAATATTATATGAGTGCACTATTGATGTAGTTAATTTTAAAAATGTATTAGAATATGTAATTGTTCCTTGTATATATATAGTGCATCCTAACCTTCCATTACATAAATTAAGGGTTGTGATTAAAAATACAAATACGTTTAGGGGTGGGCAACCGGTAAAAATCGGCCCGGATCGAACCGATACCGAATCGAACCGATGTCGAAATCTGCCAAATTTTGATATCGGTGCCGGTTGGACCGGTATACCGAATCGGTTTTTACCAAAAATTAATATAATAATAATTATTATTATTATTATCATTATCATTATTTTATTATTACTATTATTATTATTAATAAAAAAATAGAAAACCAGTATATACCGGTCCGATTCGGTAATACCGAACCATAAAAGGCCGTACCTAAATTAGTACTAAAAGTTTGGTATACACCGATTTTTTTGTATCGAAACCGGACCGGTTCTTTTTGTACCAAATTGGTTGGTTCAGTCTGGTTCAAAAAACTAGAAAAATCGAGTATTTTGTCCAGTCTTAAACACGTTATCCTCTAGTTAAACTAGGGGACTGAATAAAAATAATTCATCGTCGATTATTCCCTGTATTACAAAAATTATATTGTCCGCTACTTAGTCTAGCGGATGTTAGGTTTCCTTTTGTTTCTTATGTCCTGCAAAATCACACAAAGAATCAAACTCAAGAAAAAAGAAACAAAATTACCACTAGAATAATTTATTGTGTCAGGTGGTTAGTTTAACTAGGAAAAGGAAACAAAATCACCACAAGAATAATTAATTATGTCAGACCGCTAATTTAACTAGGATGTAATGTTTAATAAAAGGAAAATGAATGTATTCTAGGACCGATTCCAAATCACGGAAGTGGTTAGCATGAAGTTCATTTTTGGGTAAGTTGATCAATTGGCCAATAGAGTACTGACACGCAGGTGAGGCTCTATATGTATCAGTATTCTATTGGTCAATTGACCAACTTATCAAAAAATAAACTTCATGCTAACCGGATCCCCAAATCACACAAGGAAAATATTTGTTCCTTTTGCATGTCCTCCATTGATTAATACTAAAAGAACTCTAAATGATAAATAAATTATTATATTTTTGGTCATCATAATTCCAACTCCAAATCGGGTTAACATTATTTTTGTGCATCATAATTCGACTTCATATTGAAATTATATTACACAAACCTACCCCGCAATCCTTCAATTATATATATAGGATGTATGATTATTTAATTGCGAAACTATTCGATTTTGGTTATATATTTTGATTTATCACAATAGTTTATTATTTTTAGTTGTATAATGTAGACACTCGAAATTTCATTTTTCTGTTACTAACTATATAAGATGGCAAAAACATCTTTTTCCACTCCAGGGACAGCCCCAGAGGATTACAACATCAAATCAAACTCCGGAGACAGCCCTGTGGTATATCAAATCAACCACAGAGATAACCCCAAGGAAAGACAGAGACAATAGTAGTCAAAGCCCCTAAAATAACCTTGAGGGACAACAACAACCATTTCAGCCCCGGGCGCAACTCCGGACAGGCAAAAGTGGAATGTTGACAACACAACATCAAACCACAGACATCTATTTGAAAACATGGTCATATAGAACCATCACAATAATCCCGAGTGCAAACTACTCAAAGCCTACGACTCACGTTTTTAATATTTTTCAACATTCTTATGAAAGTTTACTAATTAGGATTCATTAGCTTACTTAATACTTTTCGTTCGCTTTTTACGAAATTTCACCATAACTTCGTTATATGCTAATTTCGATCCGTTCTTCCTGAACGTTTCTTTAAATTCTCTAATTCCTAACCAAACATATGTTAACAAGCATATATATGATGGTTTTAAACTTGTCCATCAACAACAAGTTCTAATTAGATGGTTTTAAATTTGTCAACAGACAACTTATTCTTCATGTTCTTCTTTTGTTCTTCGTTCGTTCTTCGTTTTTAATCGATATTTTGATTACGTTTTTTATTTTCTTGGGATTTAATGTTATAAATCACTAATACTTCCTTATTTCACTGAATCGTTCATATGATTCACTTAGATTATCCAAAAACATCAAGCGATTCATATTCGTATGAAAGCTTTTAGGAAATTTTTATAACTAAATTTTAATTTCTTACTTCTTCATTTTCTTATGATTAAATCATAAGAAAATAGTTTCTTAACATCTTTTATTTTAATTATCATTAAGCTATGTATTTAGACATAGAAACTTAAAGAAAAGTTTGATTAAAGCTAGGTTTCGGATTACCTTTCTTCTTTAATCTTCTTCTTTTAGGTGAAGCTTACGATTTGCTAGCTTTCCCTCTTCATTTCCTTCCTTTCCACCATCTGAAATCTCCTCTCTCTTTCTCCTCCCTCTTCTCTCCCTCTCTCTCTCTCAAGTGTTGGTTGAAATTTTCTAACCAAACAAATGAGCTTAAGCTTGGTTTATATAAGCTTCCAGGAGAAGCTTCGTGGTTCCGTCTTTCGAAAATTCGTCCGATAATTTGAAAAACTGAATTCTCCGGAATCCAAATATTCTTAGATATTCCGTCTTTCCTTAACTGAATAACTTTTACGCGTTCTTCGAAACTTTAAAAAAATTGAAAAATACTTTTTGATGAATAGTGTTTTCTGTCACGTTTTCCCAAAACGTAGTTAAATGATCGAAAAGTACATAACAATATTTTTCGTCATTTTTATTTCGTCCGATTTTTGCACGTTTTCAAGAAAAACTTTCATCGGCTTATATGACTTTTCACGACATATTTCCAATAAATCTTTCGACATTCCGAACTCTCAAAATGACTGAGGTTATTCAAACCCTAAACCCTTAGGGTTCATCGGTGAATAATGCATATTTCAATTTTTTCTAAAAAAATTTTTCTTTAAATTTTTTTTATTTTCGTCTTGAAAATTCTTACTCATTCATTCTAGCTCCATTTTATAGTTATCCTAGGTCATAGAACGATCTAATAAACACATAACACAGAATAATTAATAAAATTTAGTTTATTAATTAATAATTCTTTAAACTTAACTTTCTGGACGATCCAATTTTCCGGGTTGTCACAGGTTCTGGTAAAGCTTGCGGCCTATCAGAAGAGAGTAGCCAGGCATTATAATAAAGGGGTAAAACTTAGAATATTTGAGGTCAGGAAATTGGTTCTTCGGGAAGTAGAGGCTTCTATACCCCAAAATCTCGGGAAGCTAATGCCAAATTGGGAAGGTTCTTATGAGGTGATTGAGGTGCCGAAACCAGGTACTTATAGGCTTCAAGCAATGGATGAGACAAAAGTCAAGAATACCTGGCATGCAGACAGACTTCGAAAATATTATTAGTAAAGCATACTAGGTGATTCAACTCTGTAATTTTTCAAGATTATTAATAAAATGAGTATTTAGTTTTTTAACAAATATTGTCATTGGTGTTTGATTTCGTGTTCAGTTCCCTGGAACGAACATTGTTACTGGTGTTTGGAGGAATATTCAGTCCCTTGAAACGAATATTGCCTATAAGGTTGTTCAGTTCTTCAAACGAACACCTTCTTTTGTGTGCATCCAGTTCTGTCGAACGGGTGTTCTTTTTGTTTAAGAACATTCAGTTCCCCGAAACGAACGACTCTTATACTTGTATTTAATTTCTCAGAACGAATATTACTTATAAGGTTATTCAACTTATTAAACGAATGTCTTCTTTTAATTTCTTATGGGTATTCAGTTCTACTGAACGGGTACTTCTTTATTATAGGGTATTCAGTTTTCTAAAACAAACAATTCTTTCATTTGTATTCAGTTTCCCAAAACAAATATTTTTATAGGATGTTCAGTTCGCCAAACGAACCCTTTTAATTATTTTTCCTAAGTATTTAGTTCTTCGAACGAACCATTTAGTTATTTATAAGTATTTAGTTTTTTAACGAGTACTTAATTATATTTCTAAGCGTTCAGTTCTTCGGATAAACTCTTTTAGTTATTTTGTATAAGTGTTCAGTTGAACTCCTTTATTTCAATACATGTGTAAATAATCAGTCAAAAAATGAAACGATGGCGAATTGAATTACAAAATATCTTGTACAGTAGGTGGGTACATCATCAAGTTCGAATAACAGAAGAGCAAAACAGTTGTTAAGCTTCGGCTTCATCATCTGAAGAATCCAATATTAAAGGATCGAGGCCGGCAGCTTGCATTCTTTCTTTGTCCTTGTCTCAACCACTCTAGTAGTCATCCCCGAACTGTTGCATGACTTCTTGTGTAAGTTTGGATGACTTCCTGTACTCTTGACAGAGCTGTTGTTTTCTCTTTTCGGTTAATAGGGGGCCGAGAGCCTTATACTCGGCGAATTCTTTTTCTTCTGTATGAAGAAAGTCAGTTATCCTTCTCTTCTCTTCATGCATTTTATGAAGTTGGGCTATCATGATGTCGGCATCCTTCTTCATGTTTTGGTTTTCTTCTTGTGTTGCTGCATTTTGGGCTAAGAGGTCATTGTAGCATTTTTCTCCTTTAACTACCTTTAGATTTTCAGTTTTTCAGCTTTTCATCTCGTCTTTAAGCTTTTGGCAGTACAATTTTGTGTTGTCATGGTTGTTTTGCTCCTTTTTGTACTCGGCCATGACGACGTCCATTCGAAGCTTTGCAAGGTAAAAGTCATCTTTGAGCAGTTCGGCCTCGTCTAGCTAGTATTTGAGTTGTTGGATTTCGGTTGAAACGACATATGATGTGTTCAGAGACTGCATCGACCTATGTACATGACCATACGGTATATAATTAACGATTGAACATGAATTCATAAAGAAGAAAGATTGTTATTTCTTACCCGACCCTGATGCATGATGTCAGCGTAAACTAATTCTTGAATGTCGATATCTTTAAACCTTGGCTCATCAGCTGGGAGGATGAAGTTTTTAAACAACTCGTGAGGGTATTCTTCGAGTTTGGATGACCATAGGGTCATTTTGGATCCGCCTTTTGGATTTCACTGGTGGAGGGTCCAGTTTGCTGAGAAGTTTGGGTCGGAGAGGAGCGTCAGGGAGGAGGTTTGGTGTGGGGTCTATTGGGAGGAGGAATGTCTTTGGTTATTTCTTCATTGGTTATGTGATGAGGACATGACATGCGTGGACTCAAATAATACTAAGGGGACGTGGGAATTAAGCATGGCTAGAACTAAGAGGTTCAAACAAGGTCTCAATGGATTGATTCAAGATGTTTGGGATGAAGATAACGCAAGGAAATCCAAAGAAAGGATGAGACACAAATTTAGGGTCAATTTGATACAAGCCCAATTCTAATCATTCTAGTAAAGCCCATGAATTAAATATTCAGCAAAGACTTGTCAAGATTACCATATTAGATTATATGCACGTGGGCCTATATGTAGCAACAATCATTACATTACTTTTGCAAATCAAAATTGGTGCGGCAACAATCATTACATTACTTTGCAAATTGGATATCAGCCTTCATACACAATTTATTTCCTAATTGATTTCAACATCTATTCAAATTAACATCAATGTTTCCTTTCCTTTTCCTAAATTCAGTAATGTCCCATTCATGAAGGATTTTATGTGGCTTCACGTGGCGAGAAGAGTCCGAACGCGGCAAGGATTTTAATTAGTTTTTAATACTAATGTTATTAGAATTTTATTTAGTTAAAATTTTAAATCCAATTTTAAATTGGATTGTTATTCCTATTAGGATTAGAATATTTGTTCTTATTGTTATTAGGATTTGAATTGTTTTGAGTAGTATAAATAGAGGTGCAAGTTGATGTAATCAAACACATTATTCATCATTCAATATATTTGTGAGGTTATTCTCTACTTTTGGTTCTTTAAAGAATTCCTAAGTAATTCTTAGTTATTTCTTTGAGATTCAATTTGACTTATCATACAACAATTTATAGTTGTGTGTGGTGTCTTCTACCGCATCAATCGTCGATTGTACCGAGATTACCGCTTCAATATAAGGGAAGGGTCAAGGTGTCGTTGGTGTCCATTCAACGCAGATTTTTGAACGCGAGTAATTGTACCAAGATTACCGTCTACATATAGGCGAGGGGTTAAGGTGTTGCAAGCAATTCACCCAACAACTGTGCTAGAAATGATTCGGTCGACGACCACCTCACGCAAGCGTGCCGTGGAGTCTATCATTTGGTATCAAAGCTAAGTCATTCTAGCGAGTTACTTATCTTTAATTTTCTGTCGAAATATATATTGTAAAAAAAAAGAAAAAAATTCATATTCTAATTCCATTGCGCTAACCAAATTTGTAGCACACCATCAAATCATCAAATTCCAACCAAGAGTTCACACCGTTCCATCATTATTATTTCTGAAACAGAGCTAAAATTTACAAATCTGAGGCATACAAGAGGAGTACAAGGCAATCAATCGGTGATTTTGTGGTATTCTGATAGTCACGCCATCTATATTTTTGTTTCGTGATAAGTAATTTTTGAATCGATTAGTAAAACCAAGAATTTTGCTAGGGGAATTCAAGAAGAACCTATTAGAGAGAATACTTTGGGGTAAAAGACTTAGCGGTGAGATTAATCGAGGGTAAAAGCCAATTTATTGAGAGTATACACAAGTGAAACATTGATTCAAGCGAAACACATAAGGGAGTGGTGAAGAAATTATTTTCTACTAACCCTTATTTGGCAGGAAATATGTCTAACTCGAAGGATAAAGGAACTTATGAGGAACAACCCTCAACAGCTGAATTGAAATTCCAGATGGAAGTCATGCATAAAGAATGGGATCGAAGATTGAGAAAGACTATGGAGCAAATGCAAGAACAATTAGAAGAGATGAGGGTGTCTATGGCGGAGCTATCCTAAAACACTCATGGGATGTAAAACAAGACGAGGACACAACAAACTAACGCAAGAAAGGAAGACCCTTACAGTGAGGACAGTAGTGCAGCGGAAGATCGTGAATCTAATTTTCGACATCAAAGACACAGAGGTGCTAGGGAAAGAGGAGGTCGGGACAGAGAAGATGACAATTTGGATAACATAAAAATGAAGATTCCAGCTTTCCGAGGCACAGTGATCCTGAGGCTTATTTAGATTGGGTAACCAAGATGGAGAGAATCTTTGATTGTCACAACTATACAGACCTTAAGACAGTCAAACTGGCCGTTACGAAGTTTTTGGGATATGCATTGATATGGTGGGATCAGTTGATATCTAATCGGAGAAGGTGTGAAGAGCGGCCGATTATAACTTGGATGGAGATGAAAGCTGTCATGAAAAAGAGGTTTATACCAGCATACTAACGGGAGATCATTCGTAGTTTGCAAACTCTTAAACAAGGAAGTCGGAGTGTGGATGAATATTATAGGGAGATGGAAATGTTGAAGGATTGGGCTAATTTGATTGAGGATAATGAAACGGTGATGGCTAGGTTCTCGACGAGATTGAACTGGGAGATTATAGACTTGGTTGAACGACAACATTATTTGGAGTTAGAAAAACTGGTACATATGGCTACTAAGATAAAGAAACAACTCAAGAGGCGAGGAGGACAACGATGACAATCTAATGCTAGTTCATCATGGAGACCTAATTTGGTAAATCGAGAGGAAAAGAAAACTGTGATCAAACCAAAGGTGGAACCTAAGCGAGGATCAACTAGCTGAGATATACAAGGTAAAAATGAACAACCATCTTTTGGGCATAATCGGGATATTGTATGGTTTAAGTGTCAAGGCAGGGGATATATTTCTAGCCAATGTCCAAATCAGAGGAAAATGTTGTTGCTTGACAATGGAGATGTGGAGACCGAGGGGGAAGAGAGCGACACTGATTCTATGGCACCATTAGAGGAGATAGGTGAGGATGCGATACATGGTGAAATTATGGTTACAAGAAAAGCACTTAGTACGCAGGTTAAGGAGGAGAGCAGTAAACAACGAAAAAAATCTATTTCATACTCGATGTCTTGTGAATGGGAAAATGTTTTGTGTAGTCATAGATGGAGGCAACTGTACAAACGTGGCAAGCACTACGATGGTGGAGAAATTGGGGTTACCTACTACTAAACATCCACAGCCATATAGTTTGCAGTGGCTCAATGATAATGCAGACATTAAAGTAACCAAACAGGTTTTAGTTCCATTTGTTATTGGTCGGTATGTTGATGAGGTATTGTGTGATGTGGTGCCTATGCAGGCAGGGCATATGTTATTGGGTAGACCATGGCAATTCGATAGGAGGGTTCAACATGATGGGTTTACCAATGTTTATTCTTTTGTTCACGACAAGAAGAAGATCTCTTTGCGTCCTTTGTCACCACAACAAGTATATGAGGATCAAATTCATTTGCAGAAAAATTATGTACAAAGAAAAGAGAGTGAATAAAAGAAAAATCAAGAAGAAAAAAAGAGAGAAAAAGAAAGAGAGAAAAAGAGATATGAGAGAAAAACAAATATACTAGCAAAAAAGAGTGATTTCTAAACAGCCTATGATTTTACTTCGGTATAAAGAGGCGCTTTTGAATACTAACGCTAATGAATCTTTTCCTAGTGTTGTTTCATCTCTCTTACAAGAATTCAAAGATGCATTTTCCGAGGAGCTTCCTCATGGACTACCACTTATTCGGGGAATTGAGCATCAAATTGATTTTGTTCCCGGTACGACCATTCCAAACCGTCCAGCTTATCGGAGTAATCCCAAGGAGACGAAGGAGTTACAAAGGCAAGTTGACGAGCTGATGGAAAAAGGATCCGTGAGAGAAAGTATGAGTCCGTGCGCAGTTCCGGTGATTCTAGTGCCGAAAAAAGATGGAAGATAGAGGATGTGCATCGATTGTCGAGCGGTAAATAACATTACGGTAAAATATCGACATCTCATTCCTCGTTTAGATGACATTTAGATGAATTACATGGGTCTTGCATATTTTCAAAAATTGATTTAAAAAGTGGTTATCATCAAATTAGAATGCAAGAGGGTGATGAATGGAAAACAGCGTTTAAAACTAAATATGGTCTTTATGAGTGGTTATTATTACCTTTTGGTTTAACTAATGCACCCAACACTTTTATGAGATTAATGAACCATGTTTTGCGTCCATTCATTGGAAAATTTGTCATTGTTTATTTTGATGATATCTTGATTTATAGCAAAAACTTGGAAGATCATGCATTGCATTTAAAATTTGTTTTAGATGTACTTAAGAAAGAAAAGTTATTTGCTAATATGGAAAAATGCAAATTTTGTTCGGATAGAATTATTTTTCTTGGCTTTGTTGTGAGCTCACAGGGAGTCCAAGTTGATGATGAGAAAATACGTGCAATACGGGATTGGCCGAGTCCAACCAACGTGAGTCAAGTACAAAGCTTTCATAGACTCGCAAGTTTATACTGACATTTTGTTCAGAATTTTAGTGAGATTACAGCACCATTGACCGTTGTCATCAAGAAAAGTGTGGGCTTTAAGTGGGGTGATGAACAGGAAAAAGCAGTTAACTTGATAAATGATAAATTAACAAATGCTGCTTTACTTATTTTGCCTAACTTTGCTAAAACTTATGAGATTGAGTGTGATGCTTCAGGTTTAGGGATTGGAGTTGTATTGATGCAAGAAGGGAAACTAGTGGCGTATTTTAGCTAAAAGTTGAGTGGGCCAGCTTTGAACTATCCTACATATAACAAAGAGATGTACGATTTGGTTAAAGCTTTGGAGACATGGAAACATTAATTGTGGCCTAAGGAGTTTGTGATCCATAGCGATCATGAATCATTGAAATATTTGAAGGGTCAACACAAGTTGAACAAAAGGCATGCACAATGGATGAAATTTATCGAGACATTTTCATATGTTATTCGATATAAGCAAGGTAAGGAGGAGATTTCCATATGTTATTCGATTGTATTGGAAGACGCCCTTGATAGATAACTTTGGGTTGTTTTCACTGGAAGGAGATTTTACAGGAGGTAGGAGAAAGTAGAATTCAGAATTAGGGGAAATGGGGTTGTTCGGTTTGGGGCAAGGGTTTTGAGAAGGTGTGACTTTTTGAATTTACGCACTTATCAAGGTCTGGCTATTGAATGTGCCGCTATGATTGAGAACGTGTGAGGAATATGGTGGGCCCACTTGGGATGATGGGGCTGGTCCCGAGGAGGTAGGGCTTGGCAGCATTTATTGTTAATTATTGACCTTTGTTTGGAGTATTCTTCCATTAAATGTTCCATTTAAAGGAAGACTGGGGGCAATGTTGGGGGCGTGAATATTTGGGCCCAAAATTATATGGTGGGCCAAGGTTCACGTGGAGTTATTTTAATCCATATAGGATTCTGTTTTGGTAGTGGAGTAATTTGAGGAATTGCGGATTCCTAATTATGTTTGGTTTCCAATTATAAAGGAAATGTTAGGATTTAATCCAACTTTCTTTCTTTAGGGAGATTTTATTCAATCCCATTAAGGAATTATACCTAATGAGAATTTTTAATTCTATACAGGAAAGGACTCTGTGGAGGTGGTGTGATTGCTATAAATACAAGGCTTTATCTTTATTCTAAGGTACACACATATTCAATTATTATATTACAGCACTAAAACATTAAGCCTCCATTGTTAAACCTTATTCAGCCTGTACCTATTCTCACACCGGAACTATCCCCCGACGGCCCAAGACGTCAAGATTTTGGTGTGACTTCGTTTGAACGCGCTTTGGTGATTAGAACGCGTGGACGAATCTTGACGTTAACAGGTAAGTTGACATTGCCTCTTCAAAACATTTGTTTTATTTTGGGAGAATCAAAATCATATGAAAAAGGCTAAAAACATTTATTTTGCTTGATGAATTTAATGTACATCTCATTTTAAAATTAAATATCATTCCTTTTTATTTATTTATTTATCATACTGCATTAATTGAATTGAAGAGACTGATGAGGCACAAAATATTAAAGTAGCAAATAATTCTCTTCAAATTGCCATGTAGGTCAACGAACTTCAATTTGAAGAGTTTTTTTTTTTGTTAATACTGTTGGAGATGCTCTAACATGTCTTTTATTTAATGACTCTCTAAACTTTCTTTCTCTATTGATCCTAGCTTTTAATACTTATTAGGAATGTGTGAATAACAAAAAGAATGATATAGAGAACTAAATTACATTGGATGTAGTAATATTTCATAGAAAAGTGGAGAAATATTTCAATTAATAAGTAATATTAAAGGAAAAATTAAGCAAAATATATATATTATTAATCAGCATGCCAAAATCAATAAGAAAGTTTATTTCGGAATAAATAGAGTATTTTTTAGGGTAAAGTTCAGATAACCACCTGGGGTTTGGGCACTTTCCCACTTAACCACCTGTAGTCAGTAAAGCTACATTTAAACTCCCGACTTTTTGAGTTGAAGTGAAAATGTTACCTTTTTCATCCAACTTAACTGTGCGTGTATGTTAGACGTCAAAAACGCGTGAAAAGGACTGTAAGGTCCAAAAAAGACTGTTAAATGTCTAAAATACCCCCTTCTTCTTCTTCTTCCTCTGTTTCAAATGCTAACAGGGAACCTCTGCAAGTATTTGGCGAAGAGCAAACCAGTTTACTTAATCTGACCATGGTATATGAATAATTAGTTGCGAAACTTATACTTACCCAAGTGACTGATTGTATACATCAGGATGCTCAGCAAGGTATTTCGTCATCTTGGCAACTGATGTTGTAACGACCCCAAAATTCATACAATTTAATTATTAACTTCGGTCGTTAATAACACATCTACCTTCTGATTTTACATCATTATTCGATGTTAAACTTTATATAATGCGAAATAATTTAAACTTTTATGTCTTCTTACTCTAAATCCCTGAATCAAAACCTTTATCATCTACATATCTTTGAATCATATATAATCCATGATTCACATCATATGTAATCCATGATTCACTTCATCACAGTTATTATATAAAATTTTACATTTCAATTCGATAACCTTTGCATATCAGAAACTCAAACTTTAACTTTACAACTCAACATAAAACTATACATCATAAAACATTTAGTACATCTCACGAATCTTAATCATGGTTTAAAGAAATAACAACTTTAGCTAAAATATTAATCTTCATGTATTATTTTTGATCCACGTCATTCAAGTAGCACATAGTGTTACCTTCAATCCTTAACCTGCAAAAATGGTTATTTGCAAGGTTGAGCTCGACAGCCCAGCAAAATTTAACAGTTTTAATGCATCACGGAACACATAATAACATGCTCAACATATATCTCATAAACATTGGACTAACATAACATACATGTTACAGTTCATATAACAAGTATAAGGATGTATAAAGATTGAGTTCCTTACTCAATCAGCATGCTTTACTCAATCAACGTAGTCATAAGTTGACTTTAACATTTCATACATTCAACATATATATAACACATCATGCTCTTTGCAATAAAAATTTAAAATAGTTAATCACCAAGTTCACATAGCAAATAGGAACTGAAAGACTTTCCTGATTTGTTGCTTACCAACCATAGCTTACTGCTTTGCGTTTATCCTACAATAGTTTAGAAGTTCATATATACAAGCATCAGTTACATATACACAATGAAATCAATTAGATTGCATTGACTCTTCTTCTTATCCTTTTATTTCAAAACATACCCTTCTAAGCGTAACTCGATGTTCAATCTAGTGTTTAAGTCTTGTTACGACATCTCTTTGTTCAATCAGTTTAATTACATTAAAATTCCTTTCCATTCTCATTACATTCCACTTTAATTGACATTTGACATTTAGTTAAGTCTTTAACCTTGCATTTATATCACCTTAGACATATAATGGTTGTGAACATTATTTTAGTTAACCTTCACCTCGTATTTCTTTATACTTCTCTTTTAGTCGACACTTAACATTTGGTTAAGTCGTTATAGCTTGATATACATTATATTAATGTATTATCTTCATTAAAGTTAATTAAATCAACTTCCATCTCATACTTTTAAATTACTTCATTCAAATGGTTATGTAACATTTAGCCAAGTTCTTATAATCTTGCATCTACATCCATTTAGATGTACATTAGGTTGGTTAAATTAATTAACTTAACCTTCCTATCATTATTTAATTTTTATTTCATATTTTCAAGTTATTTCTTTTAATTGGTACTTAACATGTGGTTAAGTTCTTCACTTATGTCTCTACATCATTATCATGCATGCTAAACTAGATTAGACCCTTGCTTGACAATCCTTAAATAGACAAACTTCTCTGCCTAGGCTCAGGGCACGGTGCAGCTGCGCTGTCCCAAGCCTTGGCACCGGCACAGCTGCGTTGGGGCAAACTCGCAGAAGAACAACGGCGCAGCTGCGCCATTTCTGGCTGTGGTACTGGCGCAGCTGCGCCGGACACAGACAGAAACTACAGCAGCTCTGCTTCAGGCCTGACTCCCAAAACCAACCCAATTCCTACAGAAATTCATGAAACTTAACATCTAAACTTATGTAATAACATCAATAAACATGCTATACACCATTCCAAATACATAAACATTACATATACATATATTTGAAGAATCAAAACCTTAATTTTCCAAATTTCTTCATTTTTTACACTTTTAACGAATTCGATCACCACGTCTTCGTTTCTTAACCAATTGACACGATTTAAACTACGTTGTTTTCGTTTCCTCACATACTAACATAATCCATCACCAATTCACAGATTACAACAAGTATTGACCATGAAATTTTGTACTTTCTAAGCCATATTCTATTACATAAACACTGTTATGTGAAATCTTTTACTATAACCCAATTCTCACGAATTTGATCATCAAATAGCCCTCACAAATGATGATTAACAGATTATAACACCATATATATATATATATATATATATATATATATATATATATATATATCAATCCAACATGATTTAACCATTTACAGAGAATGATCATGGAAACTCAAAACATCACATTAGAAGTAAAATATACCTTTAAAAACCCTAGTTGTAGGCTAGCAAGAGATGGTGACCCTCTCTCAAAATCACTGTGATACTTCTTTCTCTAAAATCTTGTGTTTTCCTCTTTGAAATTCTATGTTATCTAGCCTTAGGGAAACATCACGTATAATATACACTGACTCCCTTTTCCCCACGTACGTCAGGTGAAAAACCAAAAAGTTTGCGTCAGTTAAAATAAGCCAAAAGCCATAAGGCTGTGTTTGGTTACAAACAAATTTCCCCCACTAGTTTATTATTATTATTTTTTTATAATATTATATTACATAGTTACTTTTGTCACACCTGCCACCAATTTAAATAGCTTACCATTAATAATAATTATAATTTTTATTATAATTATTCTGATGATTAATAAATAATTATATATCTAATCTAATTAATAAATTAGACTTAAACATCGCTTTATTTAATATACTTATTTCCTTTCATATTAAACAACTCATTTAATTTAATTAATTCATTAAATTAAATCTTTCAAATAAAAATTACCATTATTCAATTTCATTACTAAATTAATGCACCACAATTCATCAATTATTTATTTATCTCAATAAATAAATTAATTAAAATATTTATTTAATTCAATAAATATTTAAAATTACTTACAAAATTCATTTAATTTCTTCAATAATTAACTTAACTATTAAACATCACTTTCCCAATATATGAATATATATTTTTCTTCACACTAGATCACATATTTCAACATATATAGCACGTATATAACAATACTCAAACTCAAAACACATCATAATAAGAATTTTAATTATTAAATTTTTATTTTAATAATTTATAAAAATTCGGGTGGTCACAAATGCAATGTCTTCTAGCTCCTTGATATGTAATACTGCACCAGGTGAAGGAGCAAAATGTTGGATATTTGGAGCACCCACTACCACGGGAATAGTTCCTACAAAAATTGTAATGAGTATGTAAACCGCTTCCATAGTAGCAAATTGCAGGATCGTTTTTGGCTTTTTGCTAAATCCTCAAATAGTACTAAATAGTTAAAATATAATAGCTGTCCTTGTGCTTTTAGCATTCACCAATATGAAGAAAATGAGCTAATCAGATTGTCAATTATTTGAATATACATATATTTGACTGTGAAACAAACTACAATGGATTGGAATAGAACAGAGGAGATTAGGCTTGGTTGTGTGGAGTAATAAAGGAGCTAACCTGGGATTTTAGAGCAAATCAATAGCTATGAAAAGGGTGTTTTAAAATTGTGCACATAAGGTGCTTGTTAAAATGCTCCAATTAACTGTTTTGACTAAAAACCAAAAATTTGATGGAACTAAAACTTGGGTTATGTATATACACCATGTATGTGGATAAGTAAAGTGTTGTAACATATTAAATGGAACAAAGGGTAATTTTAAAGCTAAAACTAAAAATGGGATTTTTGGTATGTTAAGCTATTTTGGCAAACTGTTTTGGGCAGTTTAATGAATTTAATTGGAGGTCTAATGTTTTTTTTAGTTGGCTGTTTTGGTATGTTAAGCTATTTTTGGTATGAATATTGGTATGGGTAATTTTAAAGCTAAAACTAAATTATTTGGGTGAGTATAATATGCGAGTATATTAACTGCCTTACCATGTGTGCGTGTAACAAAGATTTCTGACTAGCTTGCAATGTAGCCAAAATGCTGCTTATATTTGATTCTAGTTCTACTCTTTTGCTTTTTGAAAGTAATTTATGGAAGCATGATATTCAGTGAAGTAATAATGGTGAAAAGCCTATGCTGGATTCAACCGAGAGGCAAAGAGCATATCAGCAAGATTTAACAAGCCCCACAATCTGAATAGGGCCACTGTCACAATGGAGTTTACAGCAACATAATGACATTAAGAAGAAACTCCAACTCTAGTGCCAAGAAAACTCTATTCTCAGTGAGTTGTATATGCAGACAAATTTAAATGTTAAGAGACTATTAATTTTACTATTGTGCTCATCAAGACATATAAAATTAATAATTATATTTTAAGTGTAATTTTTATAAATAAACATAGTCTATGGTTAACACCTTTTTTAATGATAGAATACAAGAGCTCCTTTTCACACTCGTTTAATGACTGAATTTGGGACTATGTTTGTTGATGTTCTCGACTTGAGCCCCTTTAGCTAATGTGATTTTCTTAAAGTGCATGCCAATAATTGTTGTGTACGCTGAGTTTCTGTAACTTTTTATGGGTCTAGTGGTTCATCCAATTTGATAACTATGAAATTTTGATTTTAGTAGGATTGAACTATAAACATGGAGAATTATGGAGCAAACAAAAAATCTGAAAACAGTTCAGCCAATGATGAATGCTTACCTGGTGCAAATATGGAGTGTGAAGATAAAATTGATAAGATAGATGGAGCGTTACAACTTCCAGAGATAGAATTTCAAATTCGTGAAGATTTAATTGGAATGGTTCAAACATATGTCTTAATGCAAGGTTATACAACATCGATAAAAAAATCTGTTACAGATCGTCTTGTGATTATTGGTTGTGATAGAGGAGGTACTTATCGGGATAAACAAATAATTCCGATGGAAAGTCGTAAAAGAAAGACATCATCCCGTCTAATAGATTATCCTTTTAAAGTTTGCGGAAGGAAAAGGGTTGAGAAACCTTGGGTGCTTCAAATTATAAATGCATGTCATACCCATGATCCTACAGTAGATATGTCGGGTCATCCTTCTTGTCGCCCCTTTTCAAAAGAAGAGTTTGAACGTGTTAAAGAAATGACCAAGTCTAGAATTGCTCCACGTCAAATTCTTTCTTCACTAAGACAATGTAATCCGAATCTCAAGGCCGTTTCTAGAATAGTGTATAATGCAAAAGTCAAAATCCGTAGGGATAATTTGGGTGGTCGTACAATGATTCAAGTTTTAGTTGAAGAACTTGGTGCAAACAGTTTTACTTATGATGTGGAATCGAATTCTACAGGACACGTGACACGTTTATTTTTTGCTCACCCTATATCAATAGCTTTGACTAAAAGGTACTCACATGTCTTTGTAATGGATGTACTTACAAGACCAACAAGTATAAAATGTCGTTACTTGAAATTGTTGGAGTATCAACTTTCAATACATCATTCTACTCTTGCTTCACTTTCTTACAAAAAGAGGAAGTGGAAGACTATATTTGGGCTTTGAAGAGATTTAAGGATATTCTTGGTGTTAATTTTGAACCTTCGGCTATTGTAACAGATAGAGAGTTGGCATTGATAAAAGCTATTACAATGGTTTTTCCAACAACATCCATTATCCTCTGTGTATGGCACATTGAGAAGAATCTTGGCAAATTGTAAATCTCAATTTCAAGAAGGTGAAGACTTGGAAGGATTTATGAAAAGTTGGACAGTGGTTATAAATTCTCAAAGTGAAGATGAATACAATAAAGCTTTGGAGTACTTTGAAATTCAATACAAAGAAAAGACAAGTGTTCTTAATTACATAAAAAATACTTGGTTGTATTTAAAAGAGCACTTTGTTTGTGCTTGGACAGAAAAACACACTCATTTTGGAACTCGTGTTACCTCAAGGGCAGAAGGTGCACATGCACTTCTTAAAAGGTACTTACAAGTTTCGACCGGGGATCTTAGTGAGGTCAAAAACAAATTATGTCTTGCAATTGAGAATCAATTTCAAGAAATCAAGACACAATTTGAAATAGAAAAAATAAGAATCCCTCACAACCTTCATATTTCTTTGTTTAAAGAGCTTCTTACTCATGTTTCAGTGTTTGCTTTAAACGAGCTCCATAAGCAGTAAAAATTAGTTATGTCTTATGAAGAATCTCTTACTTGCAAAAATCATTTTATGACAGTCATGGGTATGCCTTGTGCACATAAAATGAAAAATTTGGGAGATGAAGTGTTACATTTAGATGATATACACTCACAATGGAGACTTGACACAAAATCATTTTTAGACAATGATTTTACTCAAAATAGTGGAGAAAGTGAGATATGTGGGCTGCTTGAAAAGTTGCAGGAAAGATATGTGGACTGGCCTCTTGCGCGACAACAAGTTGTTCAAAAGAGAATTTATGAACTTGTTGATGGAAATGATTCGTTCTTACATGAGACTCGTATACAACCCCACAAAGGTCATCCAACGGGGTCAAAGAATAAGAAGACTACATCTACAATACGTGATGATTCTGCTTTTGAGTTGGTAGAAAAGGTTAGAAAGTGTAGTATATGCAAATATCCGAGCCACAACAAAAGATATTGCCCATTCAAAGATAACTCAAACACTTTACTTTGTACTCAATTCAGGTTTTAATTTTACTAACTTCATAAATTTGATTGATTAAGTAATACCAATATTAATTTACATACAGTTGTATTACTATAATATTATTTAGTTTTCTCTAAATCATTTTGATCTTTCAGTATTGATGAAGGTGATGGTCCTGATGGATTATGTGATGTATCCTTATTGTAACTCATTCAAAAAGAAGAAAGGTTTGGTGCCAATTTTTCCTATTTTGATGTATCCTTACTATAACATATTTTTATTTCTTTTATTTTCCAATTCTGTTCATCTATGTTTACAGTTTTGGTGTCAAATTTGGACTGATAATCACCTGCAACAAGTTTGCATGAAGCCAATTTGAACTTTTGAAGAAAGGGAATTTGATGATCTAACAGTGATAGAATTTAAAGTTCAGTAGCAGATGTTATGTAACTGTAATATATTTTTGAAGTTGAGTACAACATGCTTATTGTAATATGTTCAGACATGTGAGGGCAATTTGGTAAAATGAACTTTGCAGTATTGTTAACTTATTGCTGCTATCTCAACTGTAGTTAATTAATGGGCCCTACCGTGCGGAAATAACAAAAAACAGTGTGGATTTAACAGTTCCCTAATTGTATTGATAACTTAATTTGGATGTTAATACTGTTGTACTATATGCAGTACAATATTTGTATTGAAAACTCATAATTTATGTATTGTCGTATTTTGCATGACAGTATAATAATTGTAAATAGTAAAATTTGTATTTTATAGTATATATTTTTAAAGATTCAAATTAGATTGTGTAAACTTTATTTTGGAGTGTCACAAAAATAATATTAAATTAAAATAAATAGTTCAATTACAAGTATGTTTTTTTTTTGTAAACAACATAACCTTGTATTTTATCAGTGGGCAGATAAGTGAGAATTAACCTCTCTTACTTTTCCATACTATTTTCGTTTATTTTGCATATTCGTAATACCATAATGAGACAAAAGTGGAAAAGAATAAAAAAAAATAGGCAAAGATACGTACCTAACAATTCAAAATTCTAAAGGAACCAAAACTGATGCATGATTCCTAAACAAGACTATCTAAGTGGATTAATTTTGCCTTTAATTTTATTCAAATCTTTTCTCTTTATTTTTTTTGCTTTAACTTTTTTTTGTTGCATGCATTTAGACACATAATTATGTCCATGTTCATTTTCTCTTTCCTCTATAAATTCAGTGCAAAATTACCCCAAAGGGAAAAGAAAGTGTAAAGAGAATTGAGAAACCCACACACGTACATATTGAGTGAGGGAGAAATTAAGAGAAATGGAATGGAAAAAATGTTATTTGGATTTGATACTAGTACCCTTGGGGCTTCTAACATCCTTGAGTTACCATGCCTGGCTATGGCACAAAGTTCGTACGCAACCACTGACCACCGTCATCGGAACAAATGCCAGGGGGCGCCGCTTGTGGGTATCGGCCATGATGAAGGTAATTTCACTTCTTGTATTAGCTCTTTAGTACGTACGTCCAAGGTTTTTTCCCTCAATAAACATGTAGAAACAGATACAAAATAATTACCAAAATCTCATGTTTCATGTACGTACATGTTCCTTATTTATTTACAAATATAATCCTAAATAAGCAAATAAAGTGTGCACATAAAAAACATATCCATAAAATATATAGTGACAAAATATTCGAAACTCTACACTTTTCCATTTCAAGTGGTTATCAAAAGCATATATATCCTTTAAATAATGTTTTGATGCACATAATTGATCACATCATCATCGATCTTAATTGAAGGACAATGACAAGAAAAACATCTTGGCCGTCCAAACCCTCCGGAACACCATCATGGGATCAACCTTAATGGCCACAACCTCAATCCTCCTCTCCTCCGGCCTGGCCGCCATCATAAGCAGCACATACAGCGTAAAAAAGCCCCTCGACGACACCATTTATGGCGGTCACGGGGAGTTCATGGTGGCACTAAAGTACGTTACACTCGTAGTCATTTTCCTCTTCTCGTTTATGTGTCATTCTCTCTCCATTAGGTTCATCAACCAAGTGAACTTCCTCGTCAATACTCCACAAGACGAAATAATGTCGTCCATAATTACTGTTGAGTACATATCGGAGCTTTTGGAGAGAGGGGTTAGTTTGAACACGGTGGGGAACAGATTGTTTTATGCAGCGGTTCCGGTTTTGCTTTGGATATTTGGGCCACTGCTTGTTTTTTTGTTTTCTGTCGCCTTGGTCCCTGTTCTTTACAATCTTGATGTTGTGTTTGCAAGGGAAAAGGGAAAGGTTGAGGATAGGGAAAATATTAGTCACTGTTGATTATGTCAAATTCTGTGACAATAGCTAGGCATGTCCGGCCAGAGGCGGAACTAGGGAGTCAGGGGTCATATGATCCCCAATCTGAAATTTTCGGGGGTTATTTGTTTTCTTTTTCTTTTCTTTTTTTTTATATATTTTCTTTTCTCCTTTGTTTTTCTCTTAATTTTATTTTATCATCAAAGTGGGACAAAAAAAGTGATAGCAATTCTCTCTATAAACTAATTAAAAATAAAAAGCTAAAGAAATAAAATACTCCCTCTGTTCCAAGATAAAAGTCTTTATTACTATTTTGGATAGTTCCATGTTAAATGTTCACTTTCTTTTAATAACCAAATTTTACACATTTTTTCCTATTATACCCTTAGCATTAAATATCTCATAGTTGACTAAAAACTTCAAAGTCTGATTAATAGTCTCATAGTTCGGAGAAAATTACAATATATATATATATAGACTATATGTATATACACAGCTGTGTATTACATAGTAGGGCTATGGCGACAGATTTTTTGGACTATAGCGACGGTAATTAAACTGTCGCTATAGCCCAGAATAGCTATGACGACGGGTGAAACCGTCGCTATAGCCCAAAAAATCGTCGCCATAGCCTACTGTGTAATACACAGCTGTGTAACACTACAAGAAAATGCTCTAACAACGACCAATTTGTTGTATATTGTCGTAATATATACCAGTATCAACATAGTTACTATATTTGTAACTTATTTTATTATTTTGTTAATTACAGGGTGATCAAGGAGGCGATGATGCTTGACGACCGATTTAGTGTTGTTTTGTAGTTATTTGTTAAGCTTATACTTGTATATTCACTCTTTGGATGTTTGTTTGTTACTTAAACATTAGATTTGTGGGTATTTATTCAATTCATAGCGGTTTTTAAAGGTTTATATATATAGTTTATATACTAGTTTGGTGGACGATAGATGTTTATATTGTTGTGCACATTGTTTATATTGTTGTGTATGTGTTTTGGGATAAAGCATGTACAAAATAGGTACAGTTTTTTGAAAATTCTGTAAAACAGCAAAAAGCTGGGTTTCAATTTTTTAGAATCAGCGACCGCATGCGGTCGCTGATAGCTATTAGCGACCTCTAATCATTTGAGGGTATCAGCGACCGCCTGCGGTCGCTGACACGTGGACCACGTCAGCCTTTGGCCCTGAGCCATGCTGACTCAGCTTAGCGACCGAAATGACGAATTCGGTCGCTAATAGCAGTCGCAGATATATCAGTCGCTAATAGTGGTCGCTGATGTGCACATCAGCGACCAGATTTTATGCGATGACTATCAGCGACTGCAATCGGTCGCTGATACCAGACTGCAGTCGGTCGCTGATAGGTATCTACGACCGACTGCGGTCGCTGATAGACCCTTTTCTTGTAGTGTATATATATATAGGGATTCCATCCGCAGCAACCGGTTGCTGTGGAACAATTCATTTTTTGGCCTGTTGATTTTTTTTTATTTTTTTTTGCTCCAGTCGAAATTTTATCAGGCCAAAAAAGGGATTGCTGTGGATGGAACCCCATATATATATATATATATATATATATATATATATATATATAAAGTCATTAGACTCACAACTCAAAAGTTGACAAGGGTTGAAATAAGATGTTGTGAGATATTATAATTATGCAAAATAAATTTGAAAAAAGCACTCCAAGCAACAATAAATAATTTTTTTACTAATGTATTTTGACCCCCTCTAAAAATATTCTGGTTCCACCATTGTGTATAAAATATTAGAAATATAAGGTGAAGGAATATAGAAATTAAACATCATAAATAATTTATTTAATTGAATCATAATAATAGTAAGTTTAAAATTTGAAATATGGGTTGACATATATTTGAATCATAGCTATATGGTTTTAACCCATATACGGAGGCGAAACTAGGGGAGGGGGCGGGGCGGGGGGGGGCATCTGACCCTGGTATTCTGGCGACTCCCCCTGGAGTACCCTGCTGTTGTGGTGTTGCCCCTGCCCGACTGGTGCCCGTTGCGGCCTTCAACGGCTCTGGCTCTAGCTCAGTCTTCTTCTTCGTCAGTTCGTCTGCAACAAGTTAATTAGGTTTTTTTTAACTAACATGAAACGACACCGTTTCATAAAAAATGTATTATTTTCTATTATCTTATCAGGCATTAGGATTTAGGCTTAAGCATAAACAAATTTTCTTTTTCTTCTTCGTGACTTCGCCTCTTCGGTTCTTCCGCGGCTCCGCCGCCTCCGCCGACTGGTCGCTCACTGCCTCACTCCACAGGGCTCAGCCGCTCACGGCGTCGGCACACCTCTTCGCCTCTGGCCGGCAGCGTTGCTGCTTCCTTGCTCCGCCGACCGCCAGACCACCATTGCCTCCAATCCTCCTACAGTCTAGCCAGTCTTTCTTGGGCCTTCCTCTCTTTAATTTTCTTTGGTAATTTCTAATTTCCTTTGGTAATTTTTTCTGGAGATATACAGTATACTTGTATTGTTACTGTTGGAGTCTTGGTAGTTGGTACTTAATTTACTTCCCATAATTCCATTAGGTTAATTGAAATTATTAAATTATGTTAATTGATGAAATTATGATGAAATGTTTGAATAATTGAATTCATGATTGATGAAATTATTATGAAATGTTTAAATTGATGAAATTATTGATTAGCAATTGATGTTTTTATTTATACTAGATTATGGATAAATACTTGATTAAGCGACAAAGAACTGTTGATTCTTCTAATAATCAATTACCAAGTTCCAAAGCAAGTGGTGATATTAATAATTTACATGTGGAGTTCAATCCGAATGATATTGTAATTTTTTTATTAATGTATTTTAACCCCCTATAAAAACGTTATAGTTCCGCTACTGTCTACACAACTCATTAAAAATAAATAATATGATTTTAGTTCTTAAATAGAATCATAATCAAATTTTAAAATTTAAAATCAACCCGTAAACATATTTCTAAATTTGTGATCGTTAAAAATGTATTTTCGATATATGTGCCGTGGCCGGTTTTTTGTTTTAAAAATTTTTAGTACAATTTTCGGAGAAAAAAATGAGTTTTTATTAGTTATTACTATAGGTTTTTAAAAGGTTAATTCTAATTTTAAAGGGCCGTAATTTAGAGAGCTTTCAGTTGATATGATTTTGAAAGGGACTTTCTACTTTTTATTAAAATTATTTCCTTCTAAAATATATTTTTTAACGTATAAGTAATTATTAATAAAAAATCAAATAAATTTAGAAATCTAAAATAATAGCTCATTTTTTTATTTAATATAAATGATAGTATTCATCTTTAAATTAATTATTTATTGTTTGTATATTCATATATTCATCTATTTATGTAATAGGTAAAATCTTATTTAAAATTAAATAGTTATACTTATATAATTTAATAATAATTTTTCATTAGATAAATAAATATTATACTTATCAAGAACATAAATTTTAAAAAAACACTGACTAAATTAATTAAAAAATGAGTAAGAATAAAAGAAAGTTTTAGGGTTGGGATACGATTTTGTACTATTTATTATTTATTATATATATAGATATAAATTTGAAAAATAAAAATCTTTTAAATTTTAAATTTATAAATAGAATTATTGTGTCCTGAAATTTATAATATGACAATGAGTATACTTTAATGATTAATCGCCTTTTTCTCATGGGAATGATGTGCTTGCTGGTTGGCCGCCTTTTATTCCCATTAGCATCCGGTGGCACAAATAGTGCACGTGCTATTGTGTGTGCAAAATTTGTCAAAACTACGTCGTTTTGACAGATTTATTATTTTAAAAAAATAAATAAATTACGAGCCTTGTGTTCAATTCTTAAAGAAAATTTTAAGAAATTGTTATTTCCACAAAAAAAAATTCACAATACTTTACTCACATAAATATGGATACCATTTACACTCTGTTTCTGAGTTTTAAAATAGACCGAAAAGAAAAGAAATGAACGGAAAATTTAAGTTTCTTTCCAATTCTTATGTTTCTGAATTTTTTAATAAACGAAAAACAAAAAAAATTGATAGAAAACTTGGTCACTTTTTCTGTCAAAGTTTTCCGTTCAAAATTGGTCTAATTTGGACGAAAAAGAAATTTGAATAAATAATATTTTTATAATTCTCATATTATCCTCAACTTTTAATATAATAAATTTTAAATTACAACTCATATCCTCAATTTTAAATTTTCTATTCTTTTCTATAAAAAACTCAGAAATAACACAAAGAAAAACATCAAGTTTTCTATTCTTTTCTTTATGTTCTAATTTAAATTTTCTATTCTTTTTTTATTCAAAACTCAAAAACATAGTGTTACTATTCATGTGAGGAGAATCTTGTGAAACTATCAATTTTTCAATTTTAATGGTGGGTTCAAATTGAATATGAGCATAAATCTATATATTATTTTATTTAGTATTTTATCCAAAGAAAAGAAAGTGGAGTGGTTAGTATGAAGTTAATACAATTTATCAATAATAGTGTCAACAAGCATTTCAAGAGATGATCACTCCCTCTGTCTATCAACATTGTATTGAACAATTGATCAATTTACTATTTAATTAACTTCATGATACCCGAATGATCATACTTTTCCATTGCTTTTCAACACACTCAACTTCCTTTTATTTAAAAGTTAAGCAGATTTTGATCTTCAAATACTTGCTTCGTCGAGGTGTTTTTGAGCATCAATATTTATTTATTATTTTTAAAAAATACACAAATTGTAGTTAGTAATTATATTTTATATACATTAGATTATTCTAAGAGGCATGATCCTGTCAATATTGGTGGTAGCCTAACAGGCTACCTACCAAACAATTGCACAAATTATGTTTATCATTATCATTTTTTTATTGATATACGGATCATATTCGTTCGAAAAGTTCAAACTGTTCGGGCTCGACTCGGTAGTCAAACGAGTCTCAATCAAAACTTATTTTATACTTGATAAATTTTGTGATCCAAATCCGAGCAACTCAATACTCGGCTTGACTCATATTGTTTACACCCTTACCCATGCTGATGGAATAAACATTCTTTAAAATATATGAATAGCCATTCCATTGGAATGTTTATTTCCTCCACTTTTAAGTAATCAAACAAAAGAACGAGCATTCCTTAAAATGCCCATTCAATTCTCCCCAAAATCAAATAGACCATTAGTTATTCTACACTTTATATATTTCAATAATTTTAGGGGACCGTCCTTCTTCGACTGATCTAGCTATCGATCCATTTTTTTTATTGCCTTCCAAAAAATATATATAATATTTATTTTAACGGAAATTTTTATAGAATTCAGTGTTTTAAGTGTAATTTGAATACATATACAACTGTACAACCTTGTTTTGTATATGTATTCAAATTATCGGGGAGGATCCGGTTGTATATGTATTCAAATTATCGGGGAGGATCTAAAGCGGACCAAATAAGCGGACAAAAGAACGGATCAAGACAAAAACACGCGGGTTTCAAGACCAACCCGTGGGTTGGTCCGACTCGGACCCTGAAACCCGCGTGTTTTTGCCTTGGTCCGTTCTTTGGTCCGCTTATTTGGTCCGCTTTAGATCCTCTCTGTTCAAATTATATCTAAAAACTTGATTTTGTAAAAATTCGAATTGTAATAAATACTATATATTTTTTAAGAGAAAATAACAAAAAAATAATATTTTTTGAACCAGTCGCTAGACCAGCCGGAGAAGGACTATATATTTTAATATATATTTTTTGGGACAAAAAATAATAATAACTTTATTGAGGGGACGGATGGAGTATTTATAGAATAAAATAACTGCTTTTTTTTAGTTGGACCGCTCCTCAACGGGCAAGTCAGGTGTTGGAATAAAATTTGATTATTTGGTTGATAAGAAAGAAAAAACACTCTCCCCTGAAGTCGCTATGGACACAAATTCTAGGGTTCAAACCACCGCCGGTGGCAGATCCGGCGGGAAGATTTTAAGACAGAGGCGAAAACTCGCCGCCAAAATACCATACGACCGCCCTCCTCCTCCTCTCGAAAACACCAGCAGTAATAATTGGTTTACAGGACTCATTTTCCCTGGTGCTTCCCGAATGATCTATAGCGGTGCAACAAAACTCTTCTCCTTCATGACTGACAACAATTCGTCATCGTCGTCCTCCTCCTCTTCAGACAGTGGTACATCTATTACCCTTAATTCTACTATTTCTGTTAATTAATGAATTGTATCTAATATATATGCACTTATTTTTTGTTATAATTCTAATATATGTGCATTAGAACAATATATGTTTTTTTCCCTTTCCGATTGCCTGTTTATGTTTTTATTTTCTGATATCTGCCAAATTTGTGAATGTTCGGGTGGGCATACATTTGTATTCCTTCTGTCCCAACATGTGAGTTTCATTTTGCACTTTTTAGTGCCTTCCAAAAGGAATGTTCCCCATTTTATAGACTACAATTGTGACATGGTGTTTTGAATTTTTCTTTTGTGAAAAGTGGTTCACAGAATTAGTAAATTGATAATGTTGGTTGATAAAATAGTACTCCCATTCTAGAAGGGAAGGAGTTTTGCAAACTTAAACCTGCCTATAATTATACTGCTATTACTTGTCCATTGAATTTATTCCACAAAGATTTTCATTTTGGTGATCTCATGCAAATTAGGTAATACAGTTTTGGTGAGTAGACTCGTTATACAAATATTTCCAACAGTTTCTCTAACCCCCATACAGGCATGTCCTTGTAATGTTGGGACCCACCAAAATGCCTCACATCAGATCTCAATTTAGTACTAAAAGGGTGTTATGGTCCTCTCTATCAAGGTTCCTTGACTTCTGAAAAACTAATAATCTTTTCAAAACAAAAATAAAACATAAGTGATAATCTTTGTGAGATGATGGAATGTATTCTTATGTAACTGAGGGGAAAAAGGGGAGGTCAACGTTAAAATACTTTCAGTACGTGAGTGCCAACGTCCATTACATCCAATTTGGAAGTCCCCAGTGAAAGGCGGAGATACTATGTGGGACATAGGGAGTGAATTTTTATTTGATATGACACATAAGTTTAACCCCTGGATTAGTGGAGCCACTTTCTATTCCTTAGGTGGACCTGTATCCTGAGAAAAGCCCCATTTTGGATCATGATAGCATCAGAATCTGGAATTTAATGTAAACATTAGCTTTTTCACTCTTCTTTTTCTCAATTGCTATTAAGAGCTCATATGGCGGGGCATCTTTTCTCTAAATTTACAAGTAATGTCATAAACCCCTGAATTAACGAAACTTTAAGTTTCCCATTCATCATGTGGATGATCCAATTAGATACCCTATCCCAAAATATGCTGTATCATTTTTGATAACTAAGAAATGCTGTATTCAGGATCATTGTTGAACCAAAATCCAGTAACTAACGGAATGCATTACCTTTGACGCTTTTCATCCTTGTAATTGTAATTAATTGTCTGTTTGGATAAAGTGTTGTGGCAGTCGCATAAGAGCACTACTCCCTCTGTTCCATTTGGATAAAGTGTTGTTGTCGTCACATAAGAGCACTACTCCCTCTGTTCTAGCTTGAGTGTCAGTTTCAAAACCATGTTTAAGTGTTGTGGCCGTCACATAAGAGCACTACTCCTTCTGTTCCAGTTTGAGTGTCAGTTTCAAAAACATGTTTGTGGCACGGGGTTTAAACGTGTCAAAAACACATTTAGATATAATATTTCTCATATTTCCTGGTTTGAAATTGCACTTTAGATGGTAAAGAATAATTTATCAAAATTATGCAACTTATACTCCCTCGGTAACAATTTGTAAAATCATTATTGACTTTTTTAAAAGTCAATTTGAAAGATTTTCAAATGCAAAATTGATATAGATTCATTTAAAATTACAAATTATTACTTGTACTTTTTAGTTAGTTTAAAATATTTATCATTATATTGACTAAATTTAAGTGAATCTATACTAATTTTGGGTTTGAAAGTATATCAATTTGACTTTCAAAAAGTCAATAATGATCAAATAAATTGAAAGGGAGGTAGTATAAGTTATAGTTTTTCGGTGCGCTTTTAGAAATGTTGAAATTTTGCGCTGCTCAATTTCCTTTTGTATTTAATCCCGAGAAATTGCATAAATGAATCCTAAAATATCTTGAAAAGTTCTGTTACATTATTCACCAAACATGAGTTGAAATATCAAAAGTACACTTTTTAAAAAAATTTCTAGTAGTAAAAAGACTTCTCTAATTGTCGCTGCTTCTACTCACATCGTGCACTAACTACTAAACATATATTTCTAATTGTGGTACGAGAACTAGATCAAGCTTTACTAGAATCAATAGAGCTCTAATAGTCGAGGTAAGTTATGTAAAGATGGTGTATAATAAAGTTATATTGAATACATGATGTGCAATTAAGCCAAAAAGTAATAAAAATGCATATTGGCTGATTGTTTGCTTGATTTTGGTAATATATGAAGAATTTGAGGATGTTTTATATTTATGTATAATAATTACAATTATAATTTTAATCTGATGCATGATTTTCTCACTCTTTCTTCTTTGGCACAAAACTTTTGCTAGAAGATGGTGGTAGTTGTGATGATGATGTTGGATATGATATCCCTTCCGAGGTTGGTAAATCGAAAGAGGTAATTTTACTTCTTGTTTCTCTTCCTACTGATTTATGAGTATTTCATGTTTGTGACACCCTCTTTCTCATATATACTTTCAAACAACAATATTAGGATGTTTGTATTGCCCATGTTTTTTTGACGAAAGTGTTGGAGAGTGAGTTGATCATCATAGTCATGATAGTATTGTTTCTGGGTCATGGAGAACCTTTTAAGTCCCACATGAGCCGCAAGACCCACAACTAGTTGATGATTGAAGTAACTTATCTTAATGTGTAACAAAGGAAGAAGATTAAGACATTAATTACTATATATCGTTGTTTAGAGATAAATATATTGTAATAACTAATATTTTTAATATATTAGTGAGATTCTTCTAGAAGTCTAATTATAGAGGTAAAATATAACTAGGAGTTGTTTCCTTTTTAAATTAGGGTTTTATTTGGTCATTAAGTTTAGGTTTTCTATATAAAGAGTTGTAACATGTATTATTTTTCATATTACGAATATGAACTGATTTGAGAAAATTTTGTGCTTTTATGGTGTGTTTCTCTACGAATTCTCTGTTGGGATAGCTGAGTAGATATTTTTTTTTCCTTCTATCAATCTTGTCATACATCATTTGGTATCAAGAGCCAGAATGGATAATGTCTTATGATTTTTTATACAATTTCTTTCTATCCAAATTTTCTTGGACTCCATATTTTGTCGAAGTTCGCTAGAGAATCGATAAACAATTTTCCAAGATGAAAGTGCGATCTGCAAAAGGAATTGTTGTTGCCGTAGTCTCCATCTACTCCACCTCAAAAATAAAATTGTTTTCTTACAAAAAAGCTCCAGCTTTTCTTTGGGATCAAATGATTAAGCTTGAGCGACAAATTTTTGAGTGTCGAGAAACTTTTAAAGGTTTTTGGTATACATGTGGTTTTAGTTATGAAAGATTGCCTGAATAATTAACATGGCATAAGCGAACACTTGGATATTTAAAGGAAGAGTATGTGTAAGCAACAACTCCATATTTTTCAAAGGTGATTCAACACGATGACAAAGCTAAAGTTACACTAAATGCAGACGATCCTGAAATTTTTGAGTTTTATACTTGTCGATCTTAAATACATTCAAGCCAATCTTTTGAAAATTACTTCAGTGGTGATCAAAGAAGAGCCACCTACGGACGAAATTGAAATTGCGTGTACTGCATGGAAGATTCAACTATGGTTATTAGTCCAGTAAAGATAGTTGAGATTGAAGGAGTTGCCAAACATGAGTACATGTTGACCAGGGAGATAAAAAGACAGTCACAATTGAGGTGAAATAAGTAGATTTTCTTATTTCAAATGGTATATTCGAGTGCAAAACTAGATTGTGATTTTCTTTGATTGTGGTTTCTATAACAAAAATCGTGGATGCGTGTTTTTTTTCCGATGGCAGTGAGAATGATGCAAAACAAAAGAAGAAGATTTAGACATTAATTACTTATTTATATAATTGTTTAGAGGTAAATATATTGTAATTAGAAAGTATATTTTTATTATATTAGTGAAATTATTCTAGAAATTTAATTATAGAAGTAGAATATAATTAGGGGTTATTTCATTTCTAAATTAAGGTTTTATATGCTCATTAAGTCCAAGTTTTCTATATAAAGAGGTGTAATGTTTATTATTTTTCAGATTTATGAATATGAATTGATTTGAGAGTTTTAAGTTGGTGGCCTGAGAGCCTTGTTTATTCCTTATTTTCCCCACTACTCCCTTGTCCTGCATTATATCATTATCCGGATTAGGATCCCCTTATTACTCCTATCTTCCAATTTTTCACATTGTGCATTTAGGGACAAAATAAAATTTGTCGCAAACAATTGGCGACGCAATAAAATTTGTCACAAACAATTGTGTTGCTAAAAGTAATATTTGTGTCGCTAAATGTGTATCGGGGAAAATTGGAAGATAGGTGTAATGAAGGGGTTCCTAATCCATCATTATCCCATTTAAAGTGGCCTTGTGAGATATATGTATGATGATTAATTAGTTATCAATAAGATTTTTGAAAAACAAAAAGAAATATGACAAAGCCAAATAATTAACAATAAACTTGTTAATGTTTACACACTTTCATATAGGGGTGTGCAACGGTAAAATACCGTACCCACCAGTACCGCATCGAACTGGTTACCAATCTTACCCAAAATGGATACGTCGATTTGTTACCAAGACGGTACCGATATATCCATTTTGTACCAAATATTTTTTTTACAACCTTTTAAAAAAGCAATTATACAAATATATTAGTTACAACTCAAAACATTGAAACTCAACAGTAAAATATAATGAGAATATCCATCAAAAAATGGAATTTCAGAATGTTAACAAACAACAATGGATTTACCAACTCCCAAATTAATCTAATAGACAAAAGAAACCAGCTTTATATTTCAACAAAAATGGTCGGCTGTCAAACAAAATCCAATCTCAAAACCCATGTACACAAATCAGCAGCTTGAACTAGCAGACTTTGTAAAAGAAGAAGATATGCTCAGAGCTCGAATCTCCACCTTCTTGGGATGGTTTGAAAAGAAGAAATATTTGTGTGTTTTTGCGTGTGTTCGTATATTAAATGTGATAGAAGAGATGAGTGTTGATAGAGAGAGATAACTGTGTTTGTGTAATCTAGTGTGTGTGTGTGTGAGAGAGAGAGAGTTGAGTGTAGAGAGATAAGCTACTGCATTAATGTTGCATAGTGGAATAAACGAGTTAGTGGACAGCTAGAAGAGTTGGACTTGGGATATACATACTAATTATATATTTCATGGACCGGTACGGTTCAATTTTACTGAAATTCAAAACTATAATACCGCTACTAGTCCGGTTAAGCCAGTATTTACGGGAAAAATTATTGTTACTGAACCGGTTATAAAATATACCGAACAGGACGATTTGGCAAGACCAGTATCGGGAAAAAACCGGATTTACCAGTTTTGTTGCACACCCCTACTTTCATATATATACAACTTCTAATATAAATATAAGATAAAGTGGTTATATATACATAAATATTAAATATAAACTGGAAACAAACAAATTGATATTATATATATATATATAATGACATCTTGATATTGTTCCTTATATACATTAAATATCAATTTATTATCTAATTAGTTACCAATTTACTATGATAAATCAATTAACATTTGACATCAATAAACATTTATCTTGAATATTATTATAATACTATATTCATATATTTTCCCTATTATATGAAGATTGAAGGCTATACTTGTAGTATAAAACTTCAGTTATCGCATGCATTGCATATATCGTATAGTGTGCTACTTCAGGATGTTCTAATTAACTTTTTAAGTTAGAATGAAGATGTATGTTACCATGAGTGGAGTTGCTTGTACTAGAGTGCCTTTTGACGAACATGAGGTAGGACCTTCGTGAAACTTGACCCCCCGTAGCATTATTTTTGAAAAGACGAAGTATTGCATCACATTGTAAGATATACAGATTTGCTGCAAAATCAACTAAATTTAAACAAACGCTTTGTTGTCTATACATGTACGCACTTGCTACATGTATGACACCATTATATAGTGGAAGTATGCCTCTGTAATATACATACTATGAAAATCTTGCAACGCCTACTGGTAAGCCTCTAGTTGTTTTGATTCAGTAATCTGTATGATTTCGATTCAGTGAACACTCGTAAGATTACTAGGGATACATTGTGCCTTATAGGTCTTTAGGTATTATGCTGCAAAATAATATTTCAAAAAAATGAAGTACATGTAACTGTTTTTTTGTTTTGTCAGAAGGATGGGACTACATCAGAGGTGATCAAATCCTTTAGAAAGGAATCTCAACTACTTTTAGGAAAGAGTGAACCTAAATGGGTAATTGAACAACTACTTATGCAGGAGACATTTTCAAGGTAACTGGCATTAGTTAGTTTATTTAAATTTTGGGTAAATTCTTTTCTAGTATTCTTTAGTCAATTCAGTTTTCTGTTATCACAATAGCTTACTATGATTGTATGCTATTTTTTTCCAGCTAAATTTCATGTACTAATCTTGGTACTTTATGTATGCAAATCTTTTTATAAATTTCCTTTTGTAGGTTGCACCATAAACATCTGTTAGGGCGGTTCAATTGAAATCTGTTACAGCTAATAAATTTTTACCATCCCATTTTATAGGGCATATTTCTGAGTGGTGTAAAATTTAATGAGGTACCTAAGCAGGTCATGTACATCGGCGGGTAACATGCATATTTTCTCATATTTTTAAGAAAATTTTAACCGTGGAGTAAAAAACACTTGAGAATAGAAGATCTCCTAAGTTTACATTTATTTGGTGATGCGGAACAAGTTCATCAATGATGTGAAAATCAGTTTATTGTTTATATATAGTTCAGATTAACTCTTTTTTTTTTCCTTTTTTTTAAATGTTAAAGTTGTAAATGTAAATATTTATGGCTTTCACATCCTTAATCATATGAAAATCCTCAGTGAAGATGAGAGTGAGAGTTAGATTACAATTCCTTTAAGAAAAGGTGAAGGAACTATGTCAATGGTGAAAGAGGTTATAGAAATCCTTAGCATGCTGCTGGAGAAAGGAGTTGATTGCATTTTGGCGGTTTCTTATTTAGTGTGTGCTTTTATTCATTAAGATAGTAGGTCATATTCTTATCCACTTTTTGTTTCAAACTCTCATTTTGCTTCTAGCATATTAAGCATAATGGAGATTCTTTGTGAACCTCAAACAAACAGAGGAATAGTTGAAAAAGTAAAATGTTTTCACTGCAATTGTTGCTTCAGTTGAAACCCTTCCAACCACCCCCCCAAACCCAAAAAAAGAAGACTCATTTATACTAGGATTCATCTTGGGATTAAGGGTTAGTTTAGCTGAGCATTTATACTATTGACATAGTTCCTTCACTACTACTACTGCTGTGTAAAAGTCCCAACATTTGTTGCTGATCTGGCCTATATCTTTAGCGTTCAATTTAAGTAGCTAGAAACTTAGAGAGAATGCATATGAGTTTGACATATATTGATATGTGTTTTACAGCATGTATTTTACTCGTTAATCTTGCAGTTGAGCAAGTTATATTAAATTCATAAATTGTCTTCCATAGTTGTTTTTTTCTGCTGCACTTATTTCTTTGTAGCTACTGTTGCATTTTTCAACTTGGTAATAATTTTAAACTTTGAGCAGGGAAGAGTGTGATAAACTGATAGAGATTATTAAGTCGCGAGTTGTAGATTGTTCCATCATGGAAGAGGGACAAATTACTAGGCTAATTGAGACACCTAGCAGAAGATTTGGCAGTGGTATTGTTTTCCTGATATTTTGTACACAAGAAACAACACTGGCAATTTGACCCCCTGAATATTTGTTTCTGATAGTTCATATAATCTTTCATATGCAGATACTCCTGATCTGTGCAGTAAAGCTCTCATGGAAGCCAAAAATTGGTTGGAGGAAAAGAAAGTGGGATCAAGTTCCAAGTCTGGTAGCACTGTAGCGCTACAGCATGTCAGTTACTCTTAACATGATCTTTTAATGCTTACCCTATGATTTTATGGGTATTCATCTACTGTTCTGTTTTGCACTTGGTTTAAATATTTGATGTGTGCTATATCCTTGTTCTTATGTAGTTGGGATGCATGAATGCATCAATTATACTTCTAATAAACCTTAGTGTATTGGAATCAAACTTTCTTTTCTTATTTGTTGTATAGTTCACCCCCATCAACTCTAATTGAGTGACGAAGGTGACTAGATACCTTCTTGAGAATTTCTGTAATAGTTTACATGACATGTATATTGGAGCATACCCATGTTCATGAATCTTGTTTGGTCATATGACTCATATCCCATAGTTGTTATTTTCATATTAGAAGGTTGACATAAACCTTAACTTCTTTACATAGAAACAGAATTTCATAGATGAAAAAGGTGAATTACAAGAGAGAATAACCAGGAGCTCTTACATAATAGAAAAAAAGTAGTACATCACTGCAATGGCACTTATAAAGGGGGAACCAATTGAAGTGCGAGAATTAGAATCCAAGGCCTTTTATACCTAGAGCTGTGATACAATGTTAAGTCGCCAATTGCTCTGCTAGTTTATACTATTAGAATCCTTAATATAATACATTGATAAATTAATGGCGTGTACAACAACATTTTAAACACACTTTTTTGACTTTCAATTTCATAAGCAGGACTAATATAGTCAATTTGAACAACATAATGTATCAGTAGGTGGAATAGCATGACACTGCCTCCTCTGGCAGCATTTTGAATTTATCCAGCTACTTCCTTAGATTGATTAGAAAGTTTTATTGTTGCTGGTCAAGGTAAAAAGAAATTTTTTGAAACATTTTATTTACTGCCATTTTGCTATTATAATATTGCTTCACACACTTCATTTGTGCAACATATTATGCTTGAAATTGTAAGAACTGGTAACACAGACATTAGAAGTTGGTATCACGACTCCTGATTATTCTTTATTGAATGCAGCTTACCAAACGTGAGGTGGGCTCACCAGTGGATATGGCTAAATCATATATGCAGGCTCGTCCTCCTTGGGCTTCTCCTTCTTTAAGGCGTTCTGGATCAAGAACCCCGTCACCAATGGCAATTGACCTTTTTAAAGAAGAAACACCATTTTCAGTTGGTGGCAATTTGTTGTCCTCTGCTCAGGTGCTGTTCAGACTACTTATTTTAGAAAATAAATAAAATATAAATTGTGTGAACTAAATCCTTGTTTAATACTATGATGGCAACTTCAGGTCTGAAGGCTAAAAAATTTAACCAGGTTTATAAATGTTGGACCACCTTTTATGTTAAAGACTGGTTGGTTGGTAATATGGTGGTAATGGAATGTCATTTCAGGCATAATCATCATTCTGCGGTTGGTGTAATGGTTTTTACTTGCATAAATGGAAGGAATGTTTTTGTGTTTTTTTTGGCAACAATGAAGGAATGAGAATTTGGGGACTAATTTTTCCTCTGTTAAACTTGTTTTATTGGGGTTCAAGTTTGTCTCAGCATCACATTTCCCTATTCTCGAACCTTAGTTATTTATTCAGCAAGATCTCCTATGCAAATTCAGGGGTTTCAACAGTACAAATGGTAGGAGGATTCTTTGGAGATGTGCTGGTTTTGCCATTTTGTGGGGAGTTTGTATCAAGAGGAAAGCTAGGATTCTTTGTGGTCACTATAGATTTGCTTTGGGATAGTCTTTCTTTGCTTCTCTTTGTACTCACGCTTTGGAAGCTATTCGAGGAATTTCTTTGTCAGATCTTTATAGAGATTTGTTGGTTGTGCCGCACTACGTTTTCCCACTTATTATCTTTGGTCTTCCTTTTTGGAGGACTTTTGTCCGCAACATACTTCGTAATTTCTTCTCTATTCATCAATAAAATCTTCTTTTTTCTGAAAAAAAGATTAATCTCGCCACCGTTTACAACTGTTTTAGAGTCGATCGATTGCTGCTGCGAGCGTCGCCCAAGCAATCGTGAACAATTTCCTTATAGTTTTCATCGCCAGTGTGCGAGGAATAAAGAATTATAATAATCACTCGTGCCACCTGTCGTCACCACTTTTTGTCACCACTTGTCACCCTCACCTGACATTGGAATTAACTAAAGCCAGTCTCGTCGTCATCACCATCTTTTACAATCCTCTATGTGCATGGATGTGAAAGAACACAAATCATCACTGTTTATAGAAAGAACAGAGGTTAAGCTGTTCTCTATTTTATTTTATCATACCAATAGCAACTGAGTCCCTCATATTTGGTTAGAATTCCACTCACAATTACATAGTTTGGTAACTTTTTACAAACCCAACCCTAAGCATTCACTCTTCAAGCTTTTTCCCTGTCACAAATATTTATTTGATTGGCTATGTAATAAAAATAGAAGATTAGTTTGAAAAAAGAGAGTTTTCTTCTTATTATTAGTAATCTTTAGTGATTGTGGAACGCTGCAAAAGTGAACATAAAGCTTTGGGCTTTTATTCACACACAAGAAGAAGACAACAAGAAAATCATCGATTCCCTTGAAGAACGTACTGCAAATATTCAAGCTCGTGTCGATCTTATCTTAAAAAGGAAAGTTATTGAGGATAGTAGCTCAAGTTTAGCGAAGAGTCCACCACAAGGTCCTGATCCTATGTTAACTTTAGTTGACAAAGGAAAAAGACTGGATGTTGGAGATTTTCATGGAGATTACAACCACAGTTTGGAAAGCAGCTTTCATTGATATGGTTTGATTGATGGTGATGAAGTAACCTTTTTTTTTTTTGCGAAACACTTGAGACATGAAAGTTTCTACGAGTCGTTAATTCGTGCCTCCGGATTATAAGGAATGAATGTATCTCTAGTTTTTTAAGTTAGTGAAACAAAGTAAGTTTGTGTAAAAGTATATTGTGTTGTTCTATGGTGTTGCCACATGATCCGAGTACCCTTTGAGTTGAAGAGGTCATGATCTCAATGTACTAAATCACAAGATTTCAAGGTGGGTTATATTCTAGGATATTCTTTATGACAGTTGAAGTTGTTTAGGTGGCTAATGAAAAAGAAAACATATTTTAATCTCAATGGAAGTCATCACTAGGAACGAGTCCACTTTTGTGGGGCCTATAAAAAGCAGACTGGTGGATAAATCGTCAACAAGCTCTAAAGTTGGTGGGATTATTCTCTCTCCATCTTCTTGAGAAAGTACCAATCCTACATCAAGTTGTTAACAGTTGTCCTGGCTTGGCCACATAGCTTTCAACTGTCCATCCCCCACACATGATTATTTTCCATTCTAAACAGGTGGTTGTGCTAGAAAAGGAATTTGGGATTCTGGTTTGAATGTGGCACTTTTTGATCCTACACTTGTGAATTATCATGTCGAATAATGCAATACCAATACTTTTGATGCTGAAGCTGGTACTGGCTTAGTGGGATGCTTGTTTGAATGAGGCACTTTGTAATCCCACATTTGTGAATTATCATGTCTTAGTAGTTCTTTTTCCCCTGCTTGTTGCCAAGTAACAGATGGATAATACACAACTACTGGGGGGGGGGTAAATTGCTTTGAACAAGGACGAAATGTGTGGGACTAGTGTGCTCTCTTATGATTACTAGTCATAGCTGTATAGATTTTGTTTCAGAAGGAAGTTTGAACCGCGCTCAGAGCCATGACATGGGTGTAGAAAACCAACACAAAGTTATGGGTTGGTAAATGATGTTTGGTCACTTTTTTTGTTGGTAGTTACTTTTTCCATTGGTAAGTTTATAGAAATTGTCATGTGTGATGTCGTGCCTCATCCTCTTAGCTTGGACATGGATTTGGGATTGTGATTTACCACATGTAGGGAGTGCGAGGACTCACTCGTTTGTCTAAAGAGATACCAAATATACTTTTACTTGTGCTACTGTGCCAACTTTGAAGCTGAAGAAGAACTCTTGGGTGATTCAGCATGCCCCTTAATTCTATTGTCTTGCCCCAAACTCGGCTACTTGTAGTTCTTTTTATGTTATTTTTGGTCGTGCCCCAAACTCGACGGGGTAGAGTTCTTTTTAGCGGAGGAGAACTGATGCATGACAAGCCCACATAAAGGGGTTGGACCAATACAAAAGGCTTTGGAAGCCCATGCCAAAGAGGTCAAGGGGTCCAACAAGAGTTTCTACAAATTTTATTTGATAATCTTATCAATATTTGTCTAGAAAAAGTATTATTTTGATTTGTTTCCGTATTTTAGGAGAAGATTTTCTTAATTATGATATTTGTAACCATAGTTGATTTAGGAAAAGTAGTAGATTTATTATATAGGGATGTTATCTTCTCTTTTGAAGGCAGAGAAGTGATACGGGTTTTATGATGCATATACTGATGTGTTCTTCATGCCTCTTCGTTCCCAATTCCATTTTTCTTCTTCCCCACTCCCCTCTCCAATTCTAAACCTTAAATTTGCCCCCATCAGAAAGGATTGGTGGAAGTTTATAATAGTGTAATACATACAGTGAAGAAAAAAAAATGAATAAAAGAAGAAGATTGAGAAACTTAACCTTGCAAGTATATCTATAAACACACAAGCACAAAACTCGCTACTAATAGTTTAAATTTATTTCACTTAAAAGAGTATTTCCTTGTTTGCATATTCTCTAATAATTGTCTTATATTCCTAAACTGAGCCAGTAAAAATCCGAGATTAAACTTTGTGTTATTTTCATGTTTTTACCCTATTCTTAAATCTTAATCCTAATGATCCTTTTATTTGCTTTAAATTTTATTATTTATTTTTGAAGCTGACGCTACATTTATTGTCAAGAAAAGGCAATAAAATTATAAATATATGTTTATTCTTCGAGTCTCCTGCTGAATTATATGATTATTTCTATAATAGTTTGCTACTTTGCGTAATGTTACCTGAATGTGGCTTCTATCAACAATTTTTTTTTACTGACATGTGGCAGAAAAGGGATACTTTTTCTGCTGGTTCATGGAATATCCAGGAGGAAATACGAAGAGTGCGTTCCAAGGCAACAGAAGATATGCTACACACCCTCCCATCCACAAGAATAGATCTCTCATCATTTGCTTTAGAGCCTAAAACGTTCCAACATTCCTTCCTGGCTGATAAAATAATAGGTGGTAATAGTGATAGAATGCATGCGTCAAATTCTTTAACACCAACAGAACTAGTAGATGTATCTGTTAACTTGGCTGCAGGAAGTACTTGTCATGATTTCCCAGGTAAATTTTATTTGTCATGATTAAATATATCTTTTTTCCCTGTGATTAATTTTCATCCGTGAGAAACTTAGAATCTGTTTCTTCAAATCCTTTCCTAGTCAATTTTATTTTTATTATTATAAAACAGTGCTGTAGAAGATTTAAGACATACAACACTCTTTTCAGGTTCTTCAACTTTGGGTACGACAGAAGATAATTCACAAATTGAACTGTTGTCATCCATTCCACCTACTATTGTTTCTGAACCTAATCAGGTACCTGATGATTTCATATATTTATTCATCCCAGGAACTGATGTACTAGTGTTGTTGTCCTAATGATAACAACTATTTAGTGAATATAAAAACCTACTTTACAGTCTAAGTTCTGTCAGGACCGAGTATTAAATGTCTTAAGATTTATCTTTATATTGCAAAGGATCCAAAATTCAATCAGAATTTCGAGGAGGGAGTTACCACTGATTCTCATCACTCTATCGGTCGGGAGCTTTTGTCTAAGCAGCATAATGGTACTTTGCCTTCCTTTTCTTTAGGTTCTTACTCTGCAAGTATTTTATATTCTGAACTTAAATTGCTTTCACCATCTTTTAGACATTTTACATGTGTTAAGAAAAATCATTATTAATAGAAATAATTCTTGGTTAAGGTAATTCGTGGAATTATATTTGGTGGGTAACATGAAAAGCGAAGCAAGCTTATCAGTGAAAAAAGTATCAGAGCTAAGGTTTTTACTGTTCCCTTCATTGCTATCCCCCACATGAATGTGCACATCTAAAATTTCAGATTTCGTTCAGTATGCATTTGCCGTCTCCGCATGGGGGACACATTGGGGGCGTATTGAGTTAAAGTCCCACATTGATTAAATTAGACCCAGAAACTTACTAACTATAATTGAGAGTCTCTCCACTTAGTAGCAATTGGTTTTCAGATGGATGTTTCAACACTTACCATAGCAACAATAAATTATATTCTTCAAATTATTTTTTTGTTGTCTTTTAAACTTTAACTAGACTGTACTCGTCATGCGAACCATGGGTCTTATATTAGATCTATGATATTGTTGAATTTTTTTTGTATAAATATTTTATTTGATAAGCTAATTATTTTTTATTTTATTTTTTGTTTAAGAATTGAATCATATGGTTGACCAATATATTATATTTGGACTTGTCTATCTTTTTAAAGGATATTTTAATAATAGGAACAATTTAATATTTGGTAAGATGATCTTTAAGAAAATATTTTCCTTATAAAATTATCTAAATAATAATAATATCATAATTATACTTCAAATATAATTATACTTATATTTTACTAATAGTAACAAATTCAAATTAGATAAGATGATCATTGTGAAAAATTTGTTTTATTCTCAACCTATATTATCATAGTAATAAAATTTTATTTAATAATGTTAACAAATTAATGATAGGTAACATGATCATATAATTGTTTACTTGTAAAAGTATATTACTTATTCTTGTTTAAAACTCAGTTGAATCGAACGAGAAGAGTGTTGTTGTCAAATTATGATATTGTTAATGTTTTTAATTTTATTGTTGCAAATTCTTATTGGATAAATTAATTATTTTTATTTTAATATTTAAGAATTGAATCATATGTTAATATATTATGTTAAATTATATCTACTTTTTGTTTAATAATAGTAACAATTTAATATGAGTTAAATTTGATACACTAGCGGTGTTAGGATCATGACACATCATTAAAATAAGGTAATGATGTCCAACATAAGTACTTCATTAATGAGTTATCATAATCCAAACATAGCTTATGTATACACTGACAGTGTATGAAACTTTAATTCATTTAATTTTAAGTAAAATAACCCTCATAAAACTATTTCCTTATGTTATTATATATATATATATAAATAAATAAATAAATAAAAATCCTATGCATATTCGAAATTATAATTATATTTATATTTTAAATAAAAATCTTTATGAGAAAATTGTTTTCTTCTCAACCTTATAATTTTAGTAGTAATAAATCTTAACTCACATTATATAATACTAGATATAATAAGAGTTTTATTAAATTCTGGAGAGAGAATACAAAATTTTAAAAAAATTAAGATAGATGAAATTGTAATATAACCAAATTTGTACGGACAAAAAGCAATAGAAATTTGTGACAGTCTCAGGAGAGTGGTTATTTTCTTTCCTCTCCCTTAATAATATACTTAGACCTGCGTTGCATGTGCAATTATTTAAGGATATAATAATAATTTTTCAAATTACAAAGGACAAAATTGTGACAAGTTAATATTAGGTAATATATATATATATATATATATATATATATATTAATAATAGTAACAAGTTAATATTAGGTAGGATGATCTTACTTCTAAAACTATAGAATCCTTATTTATGAATCAACCGAGTACAAACCAAATTGTCTTATTTTCTTGTAAAACTATATTATTAATTCAATAATCCTTGTTTTTTGACTCTGTTGAACTGAATGAACCAAATTGTACCTTTTAATTCTAGTTTCCTTCTAAAATTAATTATATAAGTAATAATTATAAGTTCTACTTATATTTTAAATATAATTATTCTTACATTTTAATAATAACAAATTAATATTAGGTAAGATGATGTTATGATTGTTTTTTTGTAAACTATATTACGTAACTTTGTTCCTAATGGTCTTATTGTACAATTACGATAGTGTTAAATTTTTATCCTTTTTTTATACATATTATTGAATAGAGTAATGAATTTTTAATTATTAATTTAATAATTGAATCATATTATTGGTCAATATTATATTTATACCTATATATATTTTGATAATAGTATAGTTTAGTATTTGGTAAGGTGTTTTTCACAAGAAAATAGCTACCTTCTAAAATTATAGTATCAAAAGAATTATAAAATCTTACTATACTCAAAATTTTTAATTATATTTTGTTTTCTTCTCAAACTATATTATGTAGTAATTATATAATTTTACTTAAATTTGCGTTATTATATATATATATATATATATATATATCAATAAAAGTAATTAATTAATATTAGGTAAGATGATATTATTTTGTTTGTTTTTATAAAACTATATTACTAATACTTTAATTCCTTATAAACTTATGTTACTAATTCTAGTTTCTGATTTGGATATATAAATAATAGAAATTGATCTAACGTAGGAAAAGTAAAAGATCGAACCAAAAAAAGGATTTAAAAAAAGTGGACCAAAAATAGAAGGACGAACCAAATTTTCTATTTAATTATAGTAAGTATAGAACCAAATTGTCTAATTTAGTTATAGTAGAAGTATAGATTGGAGGAAAAAATCATTCAAAAAAATTCTATGTTTAGCATGTCATGAAAGTACTAAAATAAAAAATTTAGTTCATAGAGTTGCTTAAGAGTTAAGAGGGAGAGCGTATATATATTTTTAATCTTGTCTAATTAGATAACAAATGAGAATAGGTGTGAGGTGTTAGGGCTCCTATTTAATCTTCAATATTAATGTTATATATTCTGAATTTTGACGATAAAAAAATATTCTTTATTAAGAAAGATTATCGTGCAGCACTTACTAAATGAGTAGATCCTTATATTGATATCAACTTTAGTTATGAAATTATCAATTTTCTATAGAATATATTGACAAATATATATAATTATATATTTTCACTTTAATATAAACGCATAGAAGTATCAAATACTAGATATTTGCTATTTTTCTAGTATCTCAACAGACAGATGTTAAACGAATTCGGATATGCCTATATACGTGTTCGTATTTGTTTATTGAGGGATGTGATTAAACTGAATATGGATAACGGATAATATTTACTTTAACAAGATACGTGTATAATTTTCATTTTAAGGGGATATGGATGCGAATAAATATTGGATTTTCCGGTTACCATTTACATCCTTAGGTTGGGCTGAATAAATTACTAGCTCAATGCAGTCTCATAAACTATGCTGTGTCTGGTAAATATGGCTCTCAGTTTGGTTATTACTTTATGTTCTCTTACTTAATATTCTTTTCAAACGGGAACATCTTATTTACCTTAACCACCTTCCCTCATCACCTTAAGGTCTCTCCCTTGTCTCCCCTGGTGTGCTACCTTATTTCTCTCTCTCAAAGAATTTATCCTAATTATCCTTGCTCATATATTAAATCATCTTTGTGCAGAAAATGATGCAAAATCAGACGATAGAAGTATTTCTGTGAAAGAAGTTATTAAAATTAGTGGTGCACCAAATGCCAACGGTTCAGCATCTTCAAGATCTAGGTGAAAGATACTCTGATCACCTACCTTCTTATTATGTTTTCTTTATAGCAAGTAATCTTTGTAATTCTGGTTGCCTCTCAGTTTGTCTGCAGGTGTGGATATAGAGCAGAACCCCAAGCAATCCGATGAGAATAACTTGCATCCAGTTATTTCAATCAACAAGAAGTTGACCAGTAGCATTCCTGAAGAAGAGATCTGCGGTTTTCTAAGCGAAACTTCAGTTGAAATTCCACTCGAAAATGAAATCAACAACATTGCCACTGGCTCCCAGGACAGTTCCGGTGTTCGCCTTCAGGAGTCAACCCATGAACCGAGTCAAGTAGATTTAAAGCACGGTATAGCGGGCAAGGACTGGTAGCGTGGATGAGAAGCAACGCTGAAAAGAAACCAAGCAGATACCAGAGAAAGAGCAGGGGCAGGGGGAAATGAGTGCAACTCTGTTCTTTTGTGTAGCTGTATAATTTATGTTGTACATTAGACTAGAAAGGATCCTTCTTGTAGTGCATTTGTAGATGTAGTTATTAGAGCGAATTCAGTTGCGGGGGCGAAAATGCAAAGGTTCAATGTCTCCTCAGTAATTTGCTTGTCCTTCTTCTGAGTATTAAGAGATTCAGGTATTGATACAGTTTCTGTAATTTAATCAAGAGTCACTGTAAGGATTGTTTAGTTTCGTTGTTCATCTAGCTGTGTCCTGATAATTAGTGCTTCAACTAATTGTTTGTGACGGTTGTAACAGCTGTATTTTTACCTAGGAAAGCCTGTAAACAAGAACTTTAGGCTATTTTCGTTACTCATACTCTTCTTCTCGGATTTTTTTGCTTTGTTTTGCGAGTCCTATTATGTCTTGCGAGAAACATTATGACTTTACTAGGACCAGATGCGATGACACACTGTAAGTAAATGCATATACATGGATAAACAAGTCTAGTGTGAAGGTGACAACACAAACTAGATTAATTTTTTTAGCAAGGTTAACAGTTTAGTCCCATACTCTAAACCTACCAACAAACGCTGGCCTAAGCCTTACTGGGCGTTCATAAGAAGCAACAATCCAATTTTTAAATGGAGCAAAACAATTTGGCAGTAAGGAGTTTTTACTCTGGTTGGGGGATCTCTGTTGAAGAGAATGTATTCTTATGGTGTTGTGCCATTCTTACATCTAATCCAAAAGCAGAGACGAGACCATATAACATCTTTTTATTTCTAATGATTTAGCTAAAGCATTAGATATTTTTTGGTGCTAAGTTGAATGTTCATAGCTCTCGCACATTGTCACCGTTAGCTTATGATATTGTCTAAATTTAACTAACGTGGGGGGTTATAAGGATTGCAATTTTTTGTTGCTCAGGGTTTATTCTGGATCTTTGAGATGTCTTCAGCTAATAAGATTATACTCTTCGTTTCCAAAGCAACTCATCTACCACCCTTTAATTAAAGAGCTTAAGCATTTCCACGTGGCATAACCTCGTTTGGGAATGTATGGTTTTCATGAGCTGTTCACTCATATTTTCTCAATTGCCTCTGCAAATGCAGATTCTAGTTTTTGAAGACATACAAACCAAGCAATACATTACCCCAGAAAAAGAATATGTAAACATTATTCTTTACAAACCAAAAACAGTAAAGAGTTTGTTTTAATAATTTGCGGTTTGCAACATCTAGTACAAGTTTTCTTTTTCTTACAAGTCGAATTGCAACATCTATTTAAAAATAAAACCAGATGCTGAATCCATCATATTCCCAAGACTGAGGTATCAGTTTAGTATCAAAACAACAATATGTATACGTAAATATTTAGCCAACAAACAAAAGCTCGGAAAACTTAGGTACTTAATATGAAGATCTTAATACGGGACATTATTGGGAAGGTTACGGATGACATTACTCTTCATGCCAATTTTGGACCGCATGGCCTCCACACCTGATCTCCTCATCTCCTTCATCACCTTCATCCTTACCCTATGCTCTCTTGATTGTACAGTCGTCAACCCCATGCTCTTATACCTGAAAGAAAGAAACTTTTAGTCCTTAACTTGCTGTTTTTTATTCTTTTTAGTCATTCAGATTCTACTCGCTTTAATTCTCAGAAGAAAATGATATATATTGTGAATGTTTGTGTCGATTTTTTAGTTGCTAGTTCCGTGGATAACTAGTAGTGGTAATCTTTCTATGACATATGTCAAACGTCGGCCCTCATATAATTCTATTTAATCTCATTATGGGTATGTTTTGCAATTGTGATTTGGCACAAAATTGCCACATTACATGGACTCCTAATTCTCTTCATTTTTCATTTTTTTAAAGTTCAAGTTGAATGGACGGTGCAAGGAATATCATTAGAGTGGGCTGAGGGCAAAATGGAATGAATGCATTTCTATAACAGATGACCAATAAAGGAGATAAAAGGTGAACCTTGAGGCCAGTGCAACGGAGATGGCAATATCATTTGCATGTGATGGCCTGAGGTTTCTGACGATAGTAACGCAGATATTCCCTGGATCCAAGTGCTTTCGTTGATATTTTATCATCAGTTCTTTGGGTTATGATGAGCTCAGATCCACCATTTCCAAGCTCAACATCATTGCTCATGCCATCTGATGCAACCAGCTGCTTCCCATCCACATCCACATAACTATAACAAAAGGAAAACAAAAACATATGTAATCAATATAGCAAACTAACTAGTATATCAGGAAAAAAAACAAAAGGCAAAAACAAAACCTGCTGCTGTAATCATAAAACTCTTCCAGTTCTGCTTCTTCATCATCACCGCAATCACCATAATGTACTTTGCAATGAGATTTTGCGACCATATGTTTCCTGACTGCTTCCAAACTGTTGAAAGGATGACATCTATCATTGCAATACAAACACATGAAATCCCTTTTAACCTGAAATTCGAGACAGAAAAATGCACAGTAAACTTACTTTGTACAAGGAAACAAAACAAATGTAGTACGACATTATAGTTGACACAAATAAAATAGACGAGGAAAATAATATTATAAGCAATGTGCTTATTACCTTTAGACCTAGATAAGTAAGAAGGCCTTTAGGATCGTTTAGATACTCAACGTCAGGGATGAAGAACCCATGATGCTTGTGCATGTGAACCATACAGCTTTCAATTGTATCATGCTCTAAATCGCACATAAAGCAACACGATGGATCCAACTCATTCACCAGATCATCATCATTCATTTCATCATCAGAGGTTAAATCATTAACATTCAAATTAGTCAAAGATTCTACAGTTTCACCAGCCATATCTTCGTCTGGGTCAACCTCCTCCCACTCATCACTTCCTTCACTTTCATCATCTTGCTGTTTTACTTGGGGAGCCTTGTTAACACTACGTAGCAGGAGAGGCCTAATTATTGCAGTCCCCTCAGCTTGATCATTCATTCCCTGGGACGTGCGAATTATGTGACTCCGCGATTTTAGATGTTGCGCATGAGCCTTGGAACTCCTGTATCCTTTGCCACAAATGCCACAGCTATAAAGCATTGGGCTCCCCTTTAGCTTGTCTTTCTCTTCATCAAGAGTAGATTGTCTGGCTACAAATAGTGCTTCTGTTACCCCTGGAACCCCTGCAACCTGATAGTGAAGAAATTCAACGAAAAATAAAATCAATATGCTAAAAAATCCAAAGCATATTCAAAGAAGCATCTATAGCGATATTGACCACATCGGCATATATAAATCATACAGTGTATTCTCATATCTCAACGCTTAACTATCTTGCCTAGGAATGAACAACCAACTACCATACAATACTTGTAAAAAAAAAGAGAATTACATAAACACTATCTTATAGGTCAAGAATAAATCATCGGCATAACAAAATTTTGGAAAGTAACTTGCCCTGCCGCAAAATGGGGACCATGGATCTAAAGGCCTCCACAAGGTTAGCTAATCCTATTTACGCAGACTTGTTGACAAAGAGCCAAAATTGCAACTCTCCCTTCTTCAGTCTATCAAGTTTGACTAGAGATATCATCATATCAAACAGCCAATAAAGGCAGCCAATAAAGGCTAGACCAACACCTGATGATGTTCTTTACATTTCCTTCTAACGATGTCCAAGAATTACTCAGGGATGGTGGTTTCATGTTTTACTCCAAAAATCAGAAACTCTATCATACCTTTGTACTTCATATGAAGTCTGCAACTATTACAAAAGTTACACATAACGAAAAAGTGGACAACATATACTTTTGGCACATCATGCTTGAAAACTTACGGTCTGGGAATTTGATTTTTTTTTTTTTAACATTTGCATAATACTATTTTTTTAGTGGATAGGATCAATATCACATCCTTGACACAATCAAAAAAGAGAAAAAGGAATGAAAACAAGGAAACAAACCTAAAAATTTAAGAAATAAAAATATAAAGCATGTGGTAGAGAAACTCATGTTCTGTGCCACCAACCGGCCAGGAGGAATTTACAAACCTGACTAAGGTTCTAATATAAAGCGTGGATTACTTCATACCAAAGTGTAAAATGAAAGCATTTTAGAGCCCATAGATTCTATTTCAAGGAATAAGAAATGAAAAGAAAGTTATAAAAGTATGAAGATAGTTGTATGGTAAAGAACACTAATGCAATTGAAAACTTTACTCAAGAAGGGCGTTATAATAAATTGAAGCAAAACCAAGTCTACAATGTACACTAACCACTTGAACTTAGCAGTAGAAGTTAATCCATATTGAACCCACTGTAATGGTTTAGACTATAAACATCAACAGAGATAATATCATGTGTACAAGAACACAAAATGTTTCAATTAAAACTGTTAGAAAGGGAAAAAGAAAATTAAAATCTCATATGGATTTAAGCTCAAGTTATAATGGAAAATCCTCAAAAAATTGTCATAATGATTTAAGCTTATGTTTTGATGGAGCAAAACAATAAAATGCATTTAAACCAGTTTAGTGTACCTGCATAATTTATTATTTTCCCTTAAAGATTAGAGCATCTTTGTTTTGTTTAAACTTCTGCTATTTCTCAAAAACAATATGTTTATTTCTAATTAATTTCATATAGGGCTTTTACTCTTGATGTGAGAAATAGCATTTCAAAGAATTAAGGAGCCAAATTACTGCAAATAAAGTAAAAAAGTCAATACGGAAGGAGTGGGAGTTGAAAATTTTACAGTAGAATTTTTTTAGGAAATAAACAGGAGTATTATAAACTAATGCCAAAATCTATGTAGTAACGCTAAAGTAAACTTTTGAAATGATAATATTAAGTTCTAAACAATTACTTCACAAGGAATTTCACTATTAGATGAAGTATTTTTCACACTTCACCCCCATTCCCACAGTCCACCTCATAAGATAATTAGCAGGGACAATGTTAATTTAAAAATATTGCATTATTCTTCTCTACTATTTCTTTATTTTCTAATTTCCTGCATAGAAAAAAATCCATTTGCATTTAAAAGCAATAGAATACAAAAATATTGTAAGCACATCTAAAAATGAAAATATGAGTTCCAAACTCTTAGCTATAACCAAATCGACAAATTGATACAAAAACAAAGTTACTTATCCTAATGAAATTACTGTCCCACACCAGTTGACTGTAACAGTCACCTTCAAAATGCTGATATATGAGAAAAAGTTGAACCAAAAGCCACTATCATCCTAATTTCAGCAACAATCACAACAAAAACTTGCAAACATTCCATATAATTATCCCAAATTAAGACTTAGAACATTGCAGATTTTATTACAATAGATTACCTTATTCATATGAACAATTCTATAACTTTGCCCATTCTGTCAAAGATTTAAACATTTTACCCCCTTAACAAAAAATTATTAATTCCATATTATTCAATAAATTAACAAAAACCCAAATCTCCATTCACAAAACCAAATCAGAATCAATTAACAATTATAAAATCAACATCATAACAAAACCCTAAAGGAGAAACCCTAATCGAACAAGATATATAGAGGGGACATGACAAAACGTAGGATTTCGAACTTTTTTACCTTCCGTTTGAGGTTGTAACGGTGCCACTCGGACTTGTAATGAAGCTTTTGCTCAGAATCATCTTCAAATTCTTTGTTGCAGGCGTTACAGGTTAATCCAGGCATTTTTCTTCTTTTCTTTAGCTTTTCCAATTCTTTGAGAGAGAGAAAGAGAAGAAGCAGTGGGGGATTTTTAAAGACGCAAAATGGAAAATGGGGAAAAATGATCAAAGAAGGCGGTGCAGAAGAACATGATTTGAGGTGACTAGCGGGCATGCGTAAGTGTCGACGTACAACATCTAGATAGGGTAATTCGGTAGCTATGGTAACGGGTCGAATAGGATTATTAATTACCCGTTTCCAATACACATTCAAAATGTACATAAATACTAGCAACAGTCCCGTGCCTCAGGCACTATAGACGGTGAGATTTATCTTAAACTTTGGACGACCTAGATGATTTATTAAGATGGGCAAAAAATTCAAAATCATTTATATTTTATTATATAGATTTATTATATAGATTCACGATCATCCGGTTATTTATTTTAGATACCTAATTATACAAATAATATAATTATACAATTTTTTAAAAATAATTTATAAACATATACAAGTGTATAAACTATATAAATTATTATTTATAACCACGAGTAACCATTTAAAAATTAATATTTATAATAATTAAAATAATTATCACTCTACATACCTAAATCGGGTATGAGATAGTTTAAATAGGGTTGGATAATATTCATCTCGATTGCGGGTTTGGATGTAAATTTTCATCCATAATATTGGGTACTAGTTGGGTCCCGTGCCTCCGGCACTGTATGGGCAGTGAGATTTATCTCAAACTTAGAATGGCCCAGATGATTTATAAGTAAGCGGGAAATTCAAAATCATTATTAGATAGATTAGATAGATAGATAGATGTATTTTATTAGATAGATGTATGGACGGTGGGATTTATCTCAAACTTTGGACGGCCCAGATTATTTATTGAGTGAGCGAGAAATTCAAAATCATTTGTATTTTATTAGATAGATTCCTATCAAATACTCCAAATACTAACCATGACCCAAGCCTTTTGTTAATATTTTTTTTTCTTTCAAGTTTTTCTAACTTTATTTTTACCTTACAAATAATGTTTTTCTATTTGAGTTTTTCATACTTACTCGAACATTTTTGATAATTATGACTTTAGAGGGATCTTTCGGTCACATTTTTAATTTATATTTGTCCAAATTAAATATATTAGAAACTGTATGTTTAATTTGATGATGATATGATTAATGTATAATTATTAAGTACTCCATCCGTCTCGTATTAAACGTTCTAATTTCTTTTTTAAGATATTTCACAATAAATGTGTCCATTCATATATTTGTAACTATTTTTATCTTATTTTTTGACTTATACACTCATTATCTTCTTACTCAACTTTTGATGTAATTAAAAAAAGGGTCCTTAACGCTAATATACAACAATTAGAAAGTAATTACAAAAATAAAACATTCACAAAATAATTACAAAAATAATATAACACAATATTACGTTGTTAAAATTACGGATCATTAACTCCATACACGTCAGTTACTAACTTTCATATTTGTAACTATACGCACCTAAATTCAAGCAACTGAAAAAAACATGCAACTTTGATATAAAAAAACAGATCAACGACATATCTATCGAAGAAGACGAAATCTCTTGCCGCGACGCAACTCTGAGAACAGAGAATGACATAAAAGATCAACAGTAACTTCAAGATCAGTAACCAGAAACTTACGTGTTGCACTGATTGTTGATCGTTGATTGATTCGTTACAAATTTGTATACTGAGTTATTTGAGTTTAAAGTTTATATGCATATAGTTACATCGTGGTTACTACGTATTCGTATATTGGTTACCTTTCTTAAGTTTTTCGCTCTTTAAAATAGTCACAAAGTCAGAATACTGAATGTTTTGATTGCAAAATGCATTTGAAAATATGTTTTATATTCTGGTTACTAAATAAATATAAATTGGTTACTATTTATTATTGATTTGGTTGTTGTATAATGTTTATTTGCTTGCTTTATACTTTTAACGTATATTTTATTGATATTTTTTTATATTAATGGTTACTTATTAAATACATTGGTTACCTTCTTGCAATTGTTGATTACTGTCTAATATTGATTTGGTTAGTATATAATGCTAACTTGATTACTGTGTAAAATTACAATGGTTACTGTATAATATTACCCCAGTTTAAACTATTTTTTTTATATTGATGGTTACTGATTAAATAAATTGGTTACCTTCTTATATCAGTTAGTCTTTAATTTGTAACAAAGTCATTATTGATTGTTTTGGTTCTAAAATAAATGTAAAAATGTTTTTTATATTCTGGCTACTAAGTACATATATCTTGGTTACTGTCTAATATGTATTTAGATACTGTAAGTTATTTATTTGGTTACTGTATAATGTTATTGTGTTTTATAATTGTTTCTTTTATATTGGTGGTTACTTAATGACTACATTGGTTACCTTCATGCAACTGTTAATCTGATTATATATATTGGTTGTTGTATATTATTTAATTGGTTACTGTATATTTGGTTGCTGAAGCTTATTAATGTACACTTGTACTGATGTTTTTTATATTCATGGTTACTTGTTAGCTACATTGGTTACCTTCTTACAACTGTTAGTCTTTAGTTGGTAGCAAACACATTATACTGATTGTTTTTTACTGTAAAATACAATGGAGAATGTGTTTATCTTATGGTTACTAAATAGTTATGTGTTGGTTACTGTCTAATTTGGATTTGGTTACTGTATAATGTTGTTATGATTGCTGTATAATCTTAGTGTGTTTTATATTTGTTTGTTTTATGATGATGATTACTTATTGACTACATTGGTTACCTTCATACAACTGTTATAATTTAATTGGTAACAAATATCATTATACTGATTGTTTTCATTGCAAGATGAATATAAAAATGTGGTTTATGTTCTGGTTACTAATATTATGTAGTTTGGTTACTGTCTAACATTGATTTGATTATTTTATAATGTTTATTCTGTTGTAAGACAATAGAGATGATTCCAGTTGTACTTTATTTCAACGGAACATGGACTGATAGTAACCAATACAACAAATTTGAAGTTATCGACTTACTAGTTTCATCAACTAGTTCGTTCATAGAAATAAAAAACTTGATATGCAGTGCATTACGGCTAGACACAAACACAACAACATTGTCAATCAAATTTTAGATTAGAAGTGACATTCCACCGATCAGTATATTAGATGAAGTAACCTTTAGATTCTTTATTGAAGTCAGTAGAAAATCTGATGAACAAGGCAAATTCCCACTTATTATAGATAATGAACACAGAAGGGGGCACATGTGATGCCCCCAAAATAGGTATACATCACCCATCTTGAGTCGCCAAATACATGATATAAAATTCAAATACAACTTAATTATACAACAGTCGTGTGAAATACGACAAAACATAATCTAAGAGTTTTAATAAGAATATTGTCATCTAGACAATATCCACACTCAATGGAGTCCTCGTTACGTTTATTGTCACACTATTTAACAGAATAGTGAGTACTACTAATGATATCATCTGGACCGTCACTCCGTTCCTCGACTAGTCCCGGCTACGTTTTCATTTCCTGAAGAGAACAATGAAAGAAAGGGTGAGCTCAACTACCCCAGTAAGAAATATTATGACTAAGATAATGTAGAATAAATTATCATTAGTCTTCAACAATGTTAAATTGATAAAATACAATAGACATCAAGTTTAACTACAGAGGAATAAGCAATCCATTAGAAGAGTCAAGTAGAGCATGAAATCTACTATCTTCTATGATTTAAAATATCTTCATCAATTTTTATCGCTGAGACTCAGCTTAATAAATAAACCAAATCATCGAGTCATCCCTGCACTACGGGCCAAAGATATTCATTAAATCATCAATGATTATGACTATACCGAATAATCCCTGGTCATAATCATACCAAAAACTGTCCATCAACGCACTACAGGCTACTGAGGACTTTTACCACATCATTTATAACATTATAGGTCATGATTATACCGAATAATCCCTTGTCATAATCATACCAAGTCCATCTATGCACGTAAGCCAAAGATGACTTTCATCACAATATAAGCATGAGGATGATGACAATGACATACTAATTCAATAAAACAAGTTCAAGATTAAATTTTAAAGATTTATAAGTTAATTTATCTTGAAATTAATTACGTCTAAATTATCAGCATGATACTGCTTTGTTGAGTAAAATTTAAGAATGCTCAGAAAAATATTTTCATGAAAAGATACCGGATGAAGCGCAAATATCCAGGATATTCTACTAATTTCATGGAGTATAGAAGCCAAAACTTTAACCAAATGAGTATCATAGAATATATGAAACTGCAAATGGATTTTCACCCGTCATGCGATAATCCACGTAGACAGATCATTTCCATAATTTAATAAGGAATGAATACGAAGGATCATTCACCATGCATATGATAATCCACATAGATAGATTATTCCAACAGAATAATAAAGAATGGAACCAGGTCATGTGTAATCCTCACAGATAGGATATTCCAACAGAATAATAAAGAATGGAATAACAAAAGAATTCACCATGCATGCGATAGACCGCACAGACAGGTTATTCCAACAGAATAATAAAGAATGGAATAACAAAGAATTCACCATGCATGCGATAGACCGCACAGACAGCTTATTCCAACATAATAATAAAGAATAGAACCAGGTCTAGCGTAATTCGCACAAACAGGATATTCCAACAGAATAATAAAGAATAGAATAACAGAAGAATTTCACCATGTATGCGGTACTTCGCATAGACAGGTTATTCCAACATAATAATAAAGAATGGAATAACAGAAAAATTTCACCATGTATACGGTACTTCGCATAGACAGGTAATTCCAACATAATAATAAAGAATGGAATAACAGAAGCTCTCTTCATGAATACGAAAGAAATAATACCCCTTACTATAATAACAATATCCCTTACCTTAGAAGAAACTGAATATTGGAATAGTGAGGTAGCAGACTTTTCTTTTTCTTTCTCTCTATAATTTCTCTCTATAATAATTGCTCTAAAACTTTAGTGAATTGATGAGAAATGAAGGAAGAATGAGCTTCTATTTATAGGAAAATATAGTTTCGATAATTGCACATTTTGGGGCTCAAAATATTATAGTACAATACCTCCAACTTTTCTATTATTTTTAATTTAGTCCTGCAAGTATTATCAAACTTGCACCACCTCCCTAATAGTAAATAATGTGAATCAATAGTTCAATCATTTGAATCAATAGTTATAATCATGTGAAAATACGAATTACAGTATAGTACCTCCATCTATACCTCCATTTTTAACTTAGTCATGCAAGTATTATCAATCTTGCACCAACTCCCCTAATAGTACATGAATGTGATTCAATAGTACACACATGTGAATAAATAGTTATATAATCATGTGAATTAGTAGCAATTAATTGCTCATTTATCCGATTAATTACCCGATTTATCAATATAACCCCCAGACATCAATTATCATCAGAATATATGTCGATTTCCACTAACACTAATAATCCCAACACAATGAAACTATCAAATTCATCTTTAATCAACGCGAACTTAATCATCATTAATATTATAACTCACAATATTTAACAACTAGGTCGATCCCAGGAAAGAGGGGGCTTTCCGATAAGGATTTCTCCTTATTGGCGCGCAATTAGATGACCAAACCTCTCCTTGACAGAACTTCTAAACATTGTAAATATTGCAATTTAATAATATGAATAACTTTGTCGTCTCAATTATTGATTTAATAATATATCATATAATGCTGATGATACTGTGACAATAATTGAATCAATAATATAAGAGATATGATGCAGCAATTACTGTAGCAATAATTGAGTATAACTGAGTGACTTCTCACGTAAGCATCAATAACCAATACCGTGTGCTACTATGCAACCACGCGTATTACTGTACTTTTACTACCGGACAGTTCAACAGTTTTAACGATAACACTTCCGTCGTTATTTTTATAAAAAGATAATTCTGTCGTTTTCTTATTAAGACAATACTTCCGTTGTGGGGTCCACCAATGATTGTGCTGTCGTATGAATATTCCCTGTTAAAACGAATATTCTCCGACCAATCGAATATTATATAACCACTTGCTTACTTTGCAAAATTTGTAAATATTACCCACAACTATAACATTATATTATATCCACACCATAATATTTAAAAATATATTTCGAGAAAAATTAATCTTTATTCTTAAAAGTTGGGGTCTTACAACCTCCCCTTCTTATGAAATTTCATCCTCAAAATTAGAGTACGTACCTGGTATATCGAAGAGGTGAGGATATCTTGACTTCATCTCAGATTCTAACTCTCAGGTCATTTCTTCTACATCGTGGTTTCTCCATAAAACTTTGACTTGAGGTATAACCTTGGAGCGTAAAATATGATCCTTCTTATCCAAGATTTTAACAGGTAACTCTTCATACGTTAAATCTTCCTCTATCTCGTCTAGTTTTAATTCAATAATATGGTTTGGGTCTTTCACATATTTACGTAACATATATATATGGAAAACGTTATGAACACGAGACATACTTGGCGGTAAGGCGGGTCTATAGGTCACAGTTCCTACTCGTTCGAGGATTAAAAATGGGCCAATAAATCGAGGATTGAGTTTTCCTCTCTTTCTAAATCTTTTAACTCCTTTCCATGGAGCAACACGTAACAACACATGATCTCCAATATTAAATTTCGATCAAGATCAGCATAACTCTTTTGTCGATCGTGTGAGGTTTTTATACGTTGTCGGATCGTTTGAATCTTTTCCGTATTCATATGTACCAAATCCTGTCCCAACAACGTTGCTTCACCCACCTCATCCCAGCATACTAGAGAACGACACTTTCCTCCATACAACGCCTCAAATGGAGCCATGTCAATACTTGATTGATAACTATTATTGCAGGAAAACTCTACCAATGGTAAGAACTTGTCCCAACTTCCCTTGAAGTCAAGGACACAGAGTCTTAATAAATCTTCAAGAGTTTGAATAGTCCTTTCCGACTATCCGTCCGTTTGAGGATGATATGCCGAACTAAATCGTAAATCCGTGTCCATAGCTTTTTGCAAACTAACCTAAAATCTTGAAGTGAATCTTGGGTCTCGATCAGAAACTATAGATACTGGCATACCATGTAATCTTACGATCTCGTTTATGTACATACTAGCAAGACGTTCAAGTGTAAATGAAACAACCCGGGTCAAATCCCGAGTCCGGAACAAATCTTGGGTCAAATCCCAAGTCCGAATCGAATCAAATCTATCACAATAAGGCCTCAAACTACTGGCCCAATAGTATCTTCTTTGGTCATCTTAGCCCACCACAGGCTCCCAAAAGGTCATGACTTGAAGGTACTATTGGTAGTTACTTAATTCCTTATATGCAGACAAATTTTTCCCCTATCTTTCGATGTGGGACTGGGGTGTTACAAACTCCCCCACTTAAATTTCTGACGTCCCCGTCAGAACCGATCACACACACGGCCCAAAGATCTTTGTCTCTCTAGCCATTGTGGGATAATACCGGCTGGCTTCGTGTCCCCACCTCCGGACCTTCATCTCTCCATTGTGGGATAATACCACCAGCCTTCGTGTCCCCACCTCCGGCAACCCAATCGGATAACCCGACCCGAGCTTTTGAGAGTCGGCTCTGATACCATATGAAACAACCCGGGTCAAATCCCGAGTCCGGAACAAATCTTGGGTCAAATCCCAAGTCCGAATCGAATCAAATCTATCACAATAAGGCCTCAAACTACTGGCCCAATAGTATCTTCTTGGGTCATCTTAGCCCACCACAGGCTCCCAAAAGGTCATGACTTGAAGGTACTATTGGTAGTTACTTAATTCCTTATATGCAGACAAATTTTCCCCCTATCTTTCGATGTGAGACTGGGGTGTTACAGTAAAAGTTTCTCGTATCAGTAAGAAATGAGCAGACTTGGTCAATCTATCAACAATGACCAAAATCGCATCTATGCCTTGAGAAACCTCGGAAAGAACAGTAACAAAATCCATGGTAATGTGCTCCCACTTCCATTCTGGAATTTCAAGTGGTTGCAATGAACCTTTTAGCACTTGATGCTCCGCCTTGACTCGTTGACAAGTTAGACACCTTGAGATAAACCTCGCTATCTCTCTCTTCATATTGCTCCACCAAAATGTATGTCGAAGATCACGATACATTTTGGTACTCCCAGGATGGATTGCAAACTGTGTGTTGTGCGCCTCCATCATGATTTTATACTTCAAGTCAGAATCGATAGGAACACAAAGTCTAGAGTTGACTCGAAGTATTCCTTCTTCATCGATTCTTGCTTGCGGAATAGCACCTTCTTGTATTTTTTTCTTCATACGCATCAGCTCCAGGTCTGTAGTTTGAGCAGCTTTAACTTTATCGATTAAAGTTGGTTCCACTCGTATATTCGCTATCATCACATGGGTCCCTGGAGTCTTTAACTCCATTTCCATCCTTTCCAAGTCATACAAAATGGGTCTTTGCGTTGACAATATTTCACTCGTACCAGCATATGATCTTCTACTCAATGCGTCAGCTATTACGTTCGCTTTTCCAGGATGGTATTGGATGGTATGATCATAATCTTTCAACAACTCAAGTCATCGTCGTTGCCGCATGTTGAGTTCTTTTTGAGTGAAGAAATATTTGAGGCTTTTAAGATCAATATAGATATCCACCTTCTCTCCATACAGGTAATGCCTCCAAATCATAAGCGCAAAAATGACTGCTGACAACTCTAGATCATGAGTAGAAAAATTCCTCTCATATTCTTTGAGTTCTCGAGAGGCATGGGCCATGACTTTCTCATGTTGCATGAGAACACATCCTAACCCTTTGCCTGAAGCATCACTGTAGATGACAAATCCCTCCGAGCTAGGAACAGATGCTAAAATGAGTCTCCTCTTGAGTTCTTGAAAACTCTTTTCACATTCCTTACTCCAACCGATTTTGTATCTTTTCGAGTCAGCTGAGTTAATGGAGTAGCGATTCGAGAAAACCCTTCTACCAATCTCCGATAATAAGAAGCTAAGCCGAGAAAACTACGTACTTCGGTCACTGACTTAGGTTGCTCCCAGCTTTGAATTGCTTCAATCTTTGTCGGGTCAACAGATATTGTGAGACCCTAAATTTTATGAATAAAGATTTAAATTTCTCAAAATATTTTTCTGAATATTATGGAGTGAACTTGATATAATGTTATAGTTATGGGTAATATTTATAAATTTTGCAAAGTACGCAAGTTGTTATATAATATCCGATTGGTCGGGGAATATTCATTTTAACAGGGAATATTCGTACGATGACACAATAATTGGTGGACCCCACAATAGAATTATTGTCGGATTGAGAAAACGACAAAAAAGTTTTATGAAAATAACGGCGAAAGTTTACCGTTAACTGTTAAAACACTCGGTGTTAAAAGTACAGGAATACGCGTGGTTGCATAATAGCACACGGTATTGATTATTGATTCTTACGTGAGAAGTCACTCAGTTTTGTTCAATTATTGCTTCAGTAATTGTTGCATAGTATCTCAGGTTATTTAATTCAATTATTGTCGATATTTTATATATTATTAAATCAATAATTGAGATAACAAAGTTATTAATATTATTATTTGCAATATTAACGATATCTAGAAGTTCTGTCAATGAGAAGTTTGGTCACCTAATTGTGCGCCAATGGGGAGAAATCCTTATTGGAAAGCCCCCTCTTTCCTGGGAACAACCTGATCGATTAATATTGTGAATTAAAATAATGATGATAAATATTGTTAAATATATTGAGGTGTCTTTTTATGGAGTCACGAAAGTTTATATATATTTATATATATATATATATATAAATTTTATTTTATTAGTATTATTAATGTAATAAAACATAAAAGTTTTTTATATAAAACAGAATACTTTTATAAAGTTATTTGTTTTATTAGATTATATATAGAATATATTATATTTTATTTAAAAAATTTTGTATTATTAGAATATTTATATTAATACTGCATAGTAAATCAATATGGACCGTCCGTTTAAAAGTAAATCAATCTGGACCGTTCATGAATTAGTTACTATTCATTCCATTCTCCTATAAATAGAAGCTCATTCCTTCATTATTTCTTACGAATTCACAGAAACTCTAGAGAGGGAAACTATAGAGAGAAAGAAGAAAAGTATTCTGCTACTTCACTACTCCTATATCCAGCTTCTTCTAAGGTAAGGGGTATTATTTCTTTCATATTTATGAAGAGAGCTTCTATTATTCCATTCTTTATTATTATGTTGGAATAACATGTCTATGCGAAGTACCGCATACATGGTGAAATTCTTCTGTTATTCCATTCTTTATTATTATGTTGGAATAACTTGTCTATGCGAAGTACCGCATACATGGTGAAATTCTTATGTTATTCCATTCTTTATGATTCTGTTGGAATAACCTGTCTGTGCGGTCTATTGCATGCCTGGTGAAGTCTTTTGTTATTCCATTCTTTATTATTTTATCGAAATATCCTGTCTGTGCGTTTACGCATGACCTGGTTCCATTATTTATTATTTTGTTAGAATATCTTGTCTGTGCATTTACGCATGACCTGGTTCCATTATTTATTATTCTGTTAGAATATCATGTCTGTGCGTTTACGCATGACCTGGTTCTGTTATTTATTATTCTGTTGGAATAACCTGTCTGTGCGGTTTATCGCATGCCTGGTGATTTCTTTTATTATTCCATTTTTTATTATACTCAGTTGGTTAAAGTTTTGGCTTTTATACTCTATGAAATTAGTGAAATATCCTTGATATTTGCGCTTCATCCAGTATCTTTTCATAGAAATATTCTTCTGAGCATTCTTGAGTTTTACCCCACAAAGCAGTATCATGTTGACAATTTGGACGTTATTGTTCCTGGATAAATTAATTCTTGAACTTGTTTTATTGAATTCTTATATCATTGTCATCATCCTCATGTTTATATTATGTTGAAAGTCATTTATGGCCTTTAATGCATAGATGGACTTAGTATGATTATGACCAGGGATTATTCGGTATAATCATGACCGTAATGTTACAAATGATGTGGTAAAAGTCCTCATTGGCCCATACTTCATTGATGGACAGTTGTTGGCATGATCATGATCATTGATGAATACACGAATATCCTTGGCCCGTAGTGCATGGATAATTTGTGGTTGTGATACTAATGAATATTCTTGACCGTAGTGCAGGGATGATGTGGATTATTTATTGAGCCAAGTCTTAGCGATAAAAGTGATGAAAAACCTTTTGAATCATAGAAGATAGTAGATTTTATTCTCTACTTGACTCTTCTAATGGATTCTTTATTCCGCTGCAGTAAACTTGATGTTTGTTATATTGTATCAGTTAACACTGTTAAAGGCTAACGATAATTTATTCTGCATTATCTTAGTCATAATATTTCTTACTGGGCTAGTTTAGCTCACCCTTTTACTTTCATTGTTCTCTTCTGGAAATAAGAACGTAGCAGGGACTAGTCGGGGAACGGAGTGACGGTCCAGATGATAGCATTAGTAGTTCTCACTATTCTATGAAATAGTGTGTTAATAAATGTATTGAGGAATTATTTTGAGTTTGAATACTGTCTAGAAGACAATATTTGTATTAAAACTCACAGCTCATGTTTTATATTTAAGATTGTATTTGTATTCTGTACCATGTATTTGGCGACTCAGAATAGGTGATGTATATCTATTTTGGGGGCGTCACAGTTGGTATCAAAGCTTAGGGATATGATCCTTGGCTGAGATGTGAGACAAAAACTAGGAGGGGAGAGACGGGGAATTCCTTCGTTAGTATGACCTACCTAAGTTTATTTGGTATTTAATTGGTCGGTCAGAGTATAGGGATAATATGTGATATGTTAATTAACCCTTATTTTGTGACAGTGTTTAAAAAATGGCATCATAAAATATTGTGATCAGCAATTAAGCACATGAGACAGTTGAGTCACCAACGATCAATACCCAGGATAATGTGCAACAAGAAGATAATAATCCTCAGGTAAATAACAACATCTATCAAATGATGAACGATGAGATGTTCAGAGGCTTTATGCAATTCATGCAACATCAGGCGAAAGAAACTCCTGTTCAAAATATAGGTGGAAATAATGGCAACCCACGGTCAGTCACCGCTAAGCAGTTTAAAGAGCTGGGACCACCGGAGTTTTTGGAAAAGCCAGAACCACTTAAGGCGGAGACGTGGTTAAAGCAGATCACCAAGATATTTAATGTCTTGAAATGCTCAAAGGAGCAAATGGTTCCCTTCGCCACCTTTATGTTGCGTGAAGAGGCAGATTATTGGTGGGAATCTGTAAAACGTACCTAGCCTAACGCACTCAAGATGTCTTGGGAGAAGTTCCAAGAGCTGTTTAACGATAAGTACTTTCCCGAAAGTATTCGTCACATGAAAGAGGTGGAGTTTATCAAGTTGGAGCAAAACAATATGACCGTGTCGCAATACGAGGCTAAATTTGCGGAGTTATCCCGGTTTGCGTCCCATTTGGTTGATAATAATGAGAGAATGACGAGAAGGTTTCTAAGAGGTTTGAAACCCGAGATATGTCAATATCTTATCTCTCATAAACTGTGTTTGTATTCAGATGTTATTAATAGGGCTCAGTTATTGGAGCGCGATAATGAGTCAACCCAACCAAAAGAGAGCAGCCGGCCAAATGATAATACCAGTGATAGCAGTCATCGAAGGGGTGACAATAAGCGTGGAAGGAATCAACATGCCAGAAATGGTAACCACTTCAGTGGTAATCATGACCAAAATAATAAGAATGGACATTTCAAGAAAAGGAGATTTAACAATGATGGAAAGACGTCAGCATCAGCACCCGTTGTTAAGGAAGGAGAATGACCACCTATCATATGTTTTAAATGCGAAGGGGAGGGACATATCAGTCCAAACTGTATGCAGTAATCCAAAGCATGTTTCAATTGCAAAAGAGAAGGTCACCTAGCTCGATTTTGTCGTGTAGTGAAGTCAAGTCCAACTGGGATAGTGATGCCAAAGGATGTCTCAAACAAGTCAAAGCCGGTAGTTTAAGTGAGAGCGTTTGTCGAGGAACCCGAATGAAGTTATCACGGGTAAGTTAATCATAAACGCTTACCAAGTCTATACCTTATTAGATACCGGTTCTACCCATTATTTTATCTCTCTTGCTTGCGCTCAACGTTTAAATTTAACCCCAGAGAAGTTAGACTTTGACTTATTGGTTGAAACTTCGTTAGTAGAAACCTTCGTTACCTCCACTGTTTATAAATCTTGTTTGATTCAAATCGACACTTTCACGTTACCTGTCGATCTTTTCTCTTTGAAAATACTTGCCTTTGATGTAATTTTAGGAATCGATTAGTTAACTACTAATCAAGCTTTTTGTAAGGTTGTTAACTTTCATATTCCTAACCAACCTGTTATGCGAATTCAAGCAACCAAACCACTAAATTCAATCATTGTCATATCAAATCATAAGTAAAGAGCCTCGAGCCTTTCGCTGGTGACTTCCTTGTGTGGAATGCACCGAAGCCATACTTTCTGTAGGCGACATCATGAATGACGATGGCAAGTTGATAGGTATCAATATGACATACTATCCAAGTCTTGGATGAGAGTCACAGTTTTGAATGATATTTCTATTATTAATAAATTTTCTGACGTATTCTTGAAGACTTCTTAGCCTACCCCTAGAGCGTAAAATCGAATTTTGTATTGACCCCAGTACAAAACCCATTTTTAAAACCCTTAAATATTTCTTCAACTAAAACGAACGTATCATGCGCCAAGGACGTTGGCTCGAGCTGTTGAAGATTACGACTATACTATTCAATATCATCGTGGAAGAGCGAACGTAGTAGCTGATGCGTTGAGTAGAAGATCGTATGCGCTTACGAGTGCGATGTTGTTAACACAAAGACCCATTTCATATAACTTACAAATGATGAAGATAGAGTTAAAGACTCTAGGGACCCACGTGAAGATAACGAATAAACGAGTAGAATTGACTTTAATCGATAAAGTTAAAGCCGCACAAGCTACATACTCAAAGCTGATGAATGTGAAGAAGAATGTTCAAGAGGGCGTTATTCTAGAAGCAAGAATCGACGAAGAGAGAAAATCTCAACCCTCGATTTAATTGGCCCATTTGAAATCCTTAATCGAGTAGGAACTGTGGCCTATAGACTCGTTTTACCGCCAAGTATGTCGCATATTCATAACGTTTTTCACGTATCGATGTTACGTAATTATGTGGACGACCTGAACCAAATTATTAAATTAGAACTAGACGAAATAGCAGAAGATTTAACGTATGAGGAGATACATGTTATAATCTTGGATAAGAAGGATCGTATTCAACACTCAAAGGTTATACCTCAAGAGTTAGAATCAGAAATGAAGTCAAGGTATCATCATCATACAAGGTACGTACGTAAATTTTGAGGGCGAAATTCCATAAGAAGGGGAGATTGTGAGACCCCAAATTTTATGAATAAAGATTTAAATTTCTCAAAATATTTTTTTGAATATTATGGAGTGAAATTGATATAATGTTATAGTTGTGGGTAATATTTATAAATTTTGCAAAGTATGCAAGTTGTTATATAATATTCGATTGTTTGGGGAAAATTCGTTTTAACAGGGAATATTCGTACGACGGCATAATCATTGGTGGACCCCACAATGGAATTATTATCGGATTGAGAAAACGACAAAAATATTTTATGAAAATAACGGTGGAAGTTTACCGTTAACTGTTGAAACACCAGGTGTTAAAAGTACAGGAATACGCGTAGTTGTATAGTAGCACACGGTATTGATTATTGATGCTTATGTGAAAAGTCACTCAGTTTTGTTCAATTATTGATTCAGTAATTGTTGCATAGTATTTCACGTTATTTGATTCAATTATTGTCGATATTTTATATATTATTAAATCAATAATTGAGATAACAAAGTTATTAATATTATTATTTGCAATATTAACGATGTCTAGAAGTTCTGTCAAGGAGAGGTTTGGTCACCTAATTGCTCGCCAATAGGGAGAAATCCTTATTGGAAAGCCCCCTCTTTCCTGGGAACGACTTGCTCGATTAATATTGTGAATTATAATAATGATGATAAATGTTGTTAAATATATTGAGGTGTCTTTTATGAAATCACGGAAGTTAATATATATAAATTTTGTTTTATTATTATTATTAATGTAATAAAATAGAAAAGCTTTTTATATAAAACAGAATACTTTTATAAAGGTATTTGTTTTATTAAACTATAAATAGAATATATTATATTCTATTATACATAGTGTTTTGCATAGTAAAATCTTTTTATATAAAACAGAATACTTTTATAAAGTTATTTGTTTTATTAGACTATAAGTAGAATATAATATATTTTATTATGCATAATATTTGCATAGTGACTTCATAGTATTTGTATAGTAAAATCTTTTTATATAAAATAAAATACTTTTATAAAGTTATTTGTTTTATTAGACTATAAATAGAATATAATATATTTTATTATGCATAGTATTTGTATAGTACCTACATAGTGTTTGCATAGTAATTTTTTTTATATAAAACAGAATACTTTTATAAAGTTATTCGTTTTATTAGATTATAAATAGAATATATTATATTTTATTTAAAAGATTTTGCTTTATGAATATTTTATTAATACTGCATAGTAAATCAATATGGACCGTCTGTTTAAAAGTAAATCAATCTAGACCGTTCATGAATTAGTTACTATTCAGTCCATTCTCCTATAAATAGAAGTTCATTCCTTCATTATTTCTTACGAATTCACTAAAACTCTAGAGTGAGAAACTATAGAGAGAAAGAAAAAAAAGTATTCTGCTACTTCACTACTCCTATATCCAGTTTCTTCTAAGGTAAGGGTATTATTTCTTTCGTATTCATGAAGAGAGCTTCTGTTATTCCATTCTTTATTATTATGTTGGAATAACCTGTCTATGCGAAGTATCGCATACATGGTGAAATTCTTCTGTTATTCCATTCTTTATTATTATGTTGGAATAACCTGTCTATGTGAAGTACCGCATACATGGTGAAATTCTTCTGTTATTCCATTCTTTATGATTCTGTTGGAATAACCTGTCTGTGCGGTCTATCGCATGCCTGTTGAAGTCTTTTGTTATTCCATTCTTTATTATTTTGTCTGAATATCATGTCTGTGCGTTTGCGCATGACCTGGTTTCATTATTTATTATTCTGTTGGAATATCATGTCTGTGTGTTTACACATGACCTATTTCCATTATTTATTATTCTGTTAGAATATCCTGTTTGTGCGTTTACACATGACCTGGTTTCGTTATTTATTATTCTATTGGAATAACATGTCTGTGCAGTCTATCGAATGCCTGGTGATTTCTTCTTTATTATACTCAGTTAGTTAAAGTTTTGGCTTTTATACTCCATGAAATTAGTGGAATATCCTTGATATTTACGCTTCATCCAGTATATTTTCATGAAAATATTCTTCTGAGCATTCTTGAGTTTTACCCCACAAAGCAGTATCATGTTGACAATTTGGACGTTATTGGTTCCTGGATAAATTAATTCTTGAACTTGTTTTATTGAATTCTTATATCATTGTCATCATCCTCATGTTTATATTATGTTGAAAGTCATATGTGGCCTGTGGTGCATAGATGGATTTGGTATGATTATGACCAGGGATTATTCGGTATAATCATGACCGTAATGTTACAAATGATGTGGTAAAAGTCCTCATTGGCCCATACTTCATTGATGGACAGTTGTTGGCATGATCATGATCATTGATGAATACACGAATTCATTTCCGTGGCCCGTAGTGCATGGATAATTTGTGGTTGTGATACTAATGAATATTATTGGTCGTAGTGCAGGGATGATGTGGATTATTTATTGAGCCGAGTCTCAGCGATAAAAGTGATGAAAAACCTTTTGAATCATAGAAGATAGTAGATTTTATTCTCTACTTGACTCTTCTAATGGATTGTTTGTTCCGCTACAGTTAAACTTGATGTTTGTTATATTTTATCAGTTTAACACTGTTGAAGGCTAACGAAAAATTATTCTGCATTATCTTAGTCATAATATTTCTTACTGGGCTAGTTGAGCTCACCCTTTTTCTTTCATTGTTCTCTTCAGGAAATGAGAACGTAGTAGGGACTAGTCGGGGAACAGAGTGACGGTCCAAATGATAACATTAGTAGTCCTCACTATTCTATGAAATAGTGTGTTAATAAATTTATTGAGGACTTATTTTGAGTTTGAATACTGTCTAGAAGATAATATTTGTATTAAAACTCACAGCTGATGTTGTATATTTAAGATTGTATTTGTATTCTGTACCATGTATTTGGCGACTCAGAATAGGTGATGTATACCTATTTTGGGGGCGTCACATATATTCCATGATTTGATATCACGTTCCCAAGGAATACAACTTCCTCAAACCAGAACTTGCATTTCTACAACTTGGCATAAAGCTTGTTTTCACGAAGCTTTTGGAGTATCAGCCTCAAGTTTTGCTCATGGTCTTCGCAGGTTTTGGAGTATATGAGGATGTCATCAATAAAGATGACCACAAAGTGATCCAAATATTCCTTGAATACTCGGTTCATCATATCCATGAAGGCAGCAGGAGCATTTGTCAATCCAAAAGACATGACTAGGAATTCATAATGCCGGTACCGAGTTCTGAAAGCAGTCTTTGGAATTTCATCAATTTTAATCTTCAACTGATGATATCCGGAACGAAGATCAATCTTTGAAAAGAATTTGGCTCTTTGCAACTGATCAAACAGGTCATCAATGCGAGGCAACAGGTACTTATTTTTTATGGTGACATGATTCAACTCCCGATAATCAATACAAAGTCGCATACTTCCATCTTTCTTCTTTACGAATAGAACAGGAGCACCCCAAGGAGACGTACTAGGACGAATGAAACCGATGTCTAACAATCCCTATAGTTGGGTTTTTAACTCCTGAAGTTCAATAAGAGTCATTCGATATGGGGCTTTAGAAATGGGTTTTGTACCGGATTCAAGGTCGATAAAAAATTTAATTTCACGCTCTGGGGGTAGGCCAGGAAGTTCTTCAGGGAATACGTCAGGAATTTTATTAACAATAAAAATATCATTCAAATCTGACGTATCTTTATTTAAATCCGTGACATGGGCTAAGAAAGCTTGACATCCATTTTTCAATAAACGAATAGCTTTATAACTTGATATGACAGTGATTGATTTTAGTGGTTTGGTTGCTTGAATTCGCATAATAGGTTGGTTAGGAATATGAAAGCTAACAACCTTACGAAAATAATTGATTTTAGTATGATGAGTAGTTAACCAATCAACCCCAAAAATCATATCAAATGCAAGTATTTTCAAGGAAATAAGATCGACAGGTAACGTGCGGTTACTGATTTGAATCAAACAAGACTTATAAATCGTGGATGTAATGAAGATTTCTCCCAACGGAGTTTCAACAGATAAGTCAAAGTCTAATTTCTCCGGAGTCAAATTTAAACGTTGAGCGCAAGTAAGAGAAATAAAGGAATGGGTAGAACAGGTATCAAATAAAGTATAAACTTCACTTACTCGTGATCAACTCGTTCGAATTCCTCGTTTTTTGGGAGGTTACGACAAACGCTCTCCCTAGAACTACCGGTTTTGTCTTGTCTGGGATACCCTTTGATGCATCCATCCCAGCTGGACTTGACTTTGGTGCACGACAAAATCGGGCTAGATGACCTTCTTTTCCACAATTATAACATGCTTTGGACTGCATCGTGCAGTTTGGACTTATGTATCCTTCCCCTTCACATTTGTAACATACAACCGGTGGTCGTTCTCCTTCCTTAACAACAGGTGTTGGTGCTGACGTCTTTCCATCCTTGTTGAATCTTCTCTTCTTGAAATGTCCACTCTTATTGTCATGGTCATGATTACCACCGAAGTGATTATCATTTCTAGCATGTTGATTCCCTCCACGTTTATTGTCACCGCTTCGATGACTGCTACCACTGGTATTATCGACTTGTCGGTTGCTCTCTCTTGTTTGGGTTAACTCATTATCGCGCTCCAAAAACTAAGCTCTATTCACAACATCTAAATACAAACACAGTTTGTGAGAAATTAGGTATTGACGTATCTCGGGTTTTAAACCTCTTAGAAACATCCGCGTCATTCTCTCCTCATTATCAACCAAGTGGGACGCAAATCGAGACAACTCGACAAACTTAGTTTCGTACTACGCCACGGTCATATTGTTTTGCTCAACCTTGATGAACTCTACCTCCTTCATGTGACGAATACTTTCAGGAAAGTACTTGTCGTTGAAAAGTTCTTAGAACTTCTCCCAAGACATCTTCAGTGCGGCAGGTTGAGTACGCTTTACAGATTTCCACAAGTAATCTGCCTCTGCTCGCAACATAAAGGTGGCAAAAGGAACCTTTTGCTCCTCGGAGCATCCCAAGACATCAAATATCTTGTTGATCTGCTTTATCCACGTTTCTGACTTAAGAGATTTTGGCTCTCCAAAAAACTCCGGTGGTCCCAGCTCCTTGAACTGCTTAGCGGTGACCGTCCGAGAGTTGTCAGTGTTTCTACCTGCATTTTGGACAGGAGCCGCTTTCGCCTGATGTTGCATAAATTGCATAAAGCCTCTAAACATCCCATCATTCACCATTTTATCGGTGTTATTGTTTACATGAGGATTATTGTCTTTCTGTTGCATATTATCCTAGGCATTAATCTGTGGTGACTCAACGGTCTCATGTGCTTCATTGTTTATCTCAACATTTTCGGATGCCATTTTCAAATACTGTCACAAAACAAGGGTTAATTAACATATCATATATTATCCCTATACTCTGACCGACCAATTAAATACCAAATAAACTTAGGTAGATCATACTAGCGAAGGAATTTCCCATCTCTCCCCTCCTAGTTCTTGTCTCACATCTCAGCCAGGGATCATATCCCTAAGCTTTGATACCAACTGTGGCTCCCCCAAAATAGGTATACATCACCCATCTTGAGTCGCCAAATACATGGTACAAAATTCAAATAAAACTTAATTATACAACATTCGTGTGAAATACGACAAACCATAAACTAAGAGTTTTAATAAGAATATTGTCATCTAGACAATATCCACACTCAATGGAGTTCTCATTATATTTATTGTCACACTATTTAACAGAATAGTGAGGACTACTAATGCTATCATCTGGACCGTCACTCCGTTCCCCGACTAGTCCCGGCTACGTTATCATTTCCTGAAGAGAACAGTGAAAGAAAGGGTGAGCTCAACTAGCCAAGTAAGAAATATTATGACTAAGATAATGCAGAATAAATTATCATTAGTCTTCAACAATGTTAAACTGATAAAATACAATAGACATCAAGTTTAACTGCAGCGGAATAAGCAATCAATTAGAAGAGTCAAGTAGAGCATGGAATCTACTATCTTCTATGATTTAAAATGTTTTCATCAATTTTTAGTTGAGACTCAGCTTAATAAATAAACCAAATCATCGAGTCATCCCTGCACTACGGGCCAAGGATATTCATTAAATCATCAATGGTCATGACTATACCGAATAACCCTGGTCATAATCATATCAAAAACTGTCCATCAACGCACTACAGGCTACTGAGGACTTTTACCACATAATTTATAACATTATAGGTCATGATTATACCGAATAATCTCTTGTCATAATCATACCAAGTCCATCTATGCACGTAAGCCAAAAATGACTTTCATCACAATATAAGCATGAGGATGATGACAATGACATAATAATTCAATAAAATAATTTCAAGAATAAATTTCAAAGATTTATAAGTTAATTTATCTTGAAATCAATTACGTCCAAATTGTCAACATGATACTGCTTTGTGGAGTAAAATTTAAGAATGCTCAGAAGAATATTTCCATGAAAAGATACCGGATGAAGCGCAAATATCCAGGATATTCTACTAATTTCATGGAGTATAGAAGTCAAAACTTTAACCAAGTGATCATAGAATATATGAAACTGCAAATGGATTTTCACCCGCCATGCGGTAATCCACATAGACAGATCATTTCCACAATTTAATAAGGAATGAATACGAAGCATCATTCACCATGCATGTGATAATCCACATAGACAGGTTATTCTAACAGAATATTAAAGAATGGAACCAGGTCATGCATAATCCGCACAGACATGATATTCTACAGAAATAATAAAGAATGGAATAATAGAAGAATTCACCATGCATGCGATAGACCGCACAGACAAGTTATTCCAACAGAATAATAAAGAATGGAACCAGGTCTAGCGTAATCCGCACAGATAGGATATTCCAACAAAATAATAAAGAATGAAATAACAAAGAATTCACCATGCATGCGATAGACCGCACAGACAGGTTATTCCAACAGAATAATAAAGAATGGAACCAGGTCTAGCGTAATCCTCACAGACAGGATATTCCAACAGAATAATAAAGAATGAAATAACAGAGGAATTTTACAATGTATGCGGTATTTCGCATAGACAGGTTATTCCAACAAAAAAATAAAGAATGGAAAAACAGAAGAATTTCACCATGTATGCGGTACTTCGCATAGACAAGTAATTCCAATATAATAATAAAGAATGGAATAACAGAAGCTCTCTTCATAAATACGAAAGAAATAATACCCCTTACTATAATAACAATATCCCTTACCTTAGAAGAAAGTGGATATTAGAATAGTGAGGTAGCAGACTTCTCTTCTTCTTTCTCTCTATAATTTCTCTCTATAATAATTGCTCTAAAACTTTAGTGAATTGATGAGAAATGAAGGAAGAATGAGCTTCTATTTATAGGAAAATATAGTTTCGATAATTGCACGTTTTGGGCCTCAAAATATTACAGTACAATACCTCCAACTTTTCTTTTATTTTTAATTTAGTCCTGCAAGTATTATCAAACTTGCACCACCTCCCCTAATAGTAAATAATGTGAATCAATAGTTCAATCATTTGAATCAATAGTTATAATCATGTGAAAATATGAATTACAGTATAGTACCTCCATCTATACCTCCATTTTTAACTTAGTCATGCAAGTATTATCAATCTTGCACCAACTCCCCTAATAGTACATGAATGTGATTCAATAGTACACACATGTGAACAAATTGTTATATAATCATGTGAATTAGTAGCAATTAATTGTTCATTTATCCGATTAATTATCCGATTTATCAATATAACCCCCAGACATCAATTATCATCAGAATAGATGTCGATTTCCACTAACACTAATAATCCCAACACAATGGAACTATCAAATTCATCTTTAATCAACACGAACTTAATCATCATTAATATTATAACTCACAATATTTAACAATTAGGTCGATCCCAGGAAAGAGGGAGCTTTCCGATAAGGATTTTTCCTTATTGGCGCGCAATTAGATGACCAAACCTCTCCTTGACAGAACTTCTAGACATTGTAAATATTGCAATTTAATAATATGAATAACTTTATCGTCTCAATTATTGATTTAATAATATATCATATAATACAGATGATATTGTGACAATAATTGAATCAATAATATAAGAGATATGATGCAGTAATTACTGTAGCAATAATTGAGTATAACTGAGTGACTTCTCACGTAAGCATCAATAACCAATACCGTGTGCTACTATGCAACCACGCGTATTACTGTACTTTTACTACCGGTTAGTTCAACAGTTTTAACAATAACACTTCCGCCGTTATTTTTATAAAAAGATAATTCTGTCGTTTTCTTATTACGACAATACTTCCGTTGTGGGGCCCACCAATGATTGTGCCGTCGTACGAATATTCCCTGTTAAAACGAATATTCCCCGACCAATCGAATATTATATAACTACTTGCTTACTTTGCAAAATTTGTAAATATTACCCACAACTATAACATTATATTATATCCATACCATAATATTTAAAAATATATTTCGAGAGAAATTAATCTTTATTCATAAAATTTGGGGTCTTACAATGCGCAACAATCTTGCAGAACTTGATAAATGTAGAAGAAACCATAATTCACGATGTTACGCCAATCAGATCAACACAAGGGAATTCAGCACTAGTTCAACTAGCAACACAAGATTATCAAATTAGAACGCAATATGCTGATCAGCTTGCCATGGAAGTTATTGAACAACAACGAGACAGACAACATGACAGATCATACACAGAAGAATGATATGATGATGTAATAACAGATCCGAATGAACGTGAAGTAAAATTACATCAAACTTACAAAGACAAAAAAATCCTATCACAAGCAATGAGGCTGCATTCAATCAGGAAAAACAGACAACACAAAGTTAAGCGAACAGGTCGTAGAGACTTTGTGCTAGTGTGTGTAGATAATGAAAATTGCAGATGGAAGATGAGAGCATCAAGGTTTCGAAAAATCAGTATGTTCAAGGTGAGAGAATTCAATGACATCCACACGTGTTCAATTAACGTATTGCTGGGAGACCACAGACAATGCAAATAGTGAGTTGGTCAGTGAATGCATAATGCACAAATTAACAAATTTGAAGAAAATATACACACCAACAGATATTGTGGAGGACATGATGACAAAATATAATGTGTTTATCTCTTACGAAAAAGCATGAAGATCGAAGGAGAAAGCGTTGGAAAAGGTGAGAGGAAATCCACACGACTACCACTGATCCCATCATGGTTGCACATGCTGAAGAAAATAAATCCAGGTAACACTTTAAAATAGTTTATTGGTTTTTCATAATTAGTTAGTTACCCACGTTAACTGACTTGGTTACCATAATATGCAGGTTTAGTTACTAAGTGTACTGTACAATCAGCTTATGTTAAATTAATATTTTGTGTATCATAAATATCTAAACAAAAGATTATACATTAATGATATTCTGAACACCATATGCACCGTATTGGAAACATTAATATGGTAATTAGTTGGATACCATTAACCATTTTAATGGTTACCAATTACTACAAATTTGGATACTGTATGCTACTTGTAATTGTAATGATATTACTGATATTTTATATCAGGTTCCGTCACAGCCCTTGAGTTAGAAACAAATGGTCATTTCAAGTATTTATTCTTTGCCATTGGAGCATCCATTCAAGCATGGCACCATTACTTTCCAATCATTGTAATCGATGACATGTTTATACAATCAACTTACGGGGGGCACTACTGATAGCAGGCACACGTGATGCAAACAGAAACATTGTTCCGATTGCTTTTGCAGTGGTTGACAGCGCAAATGAATTATCTTGGAGATGATTTTTTGTAAATTTGAGAATTGCTTGTGGAGTTAGGGAAGACCAATGCATTGTTTCAGATAGACATGAAGCCATTATACAGGGACTGAATTTTGTGTTTCTGGATGTTGATGAGTGAGTTTTAAACACATGAATTGAGTACGTTTGTGCTTAATCTTTTGGATGTTTTTAAGTGTTTGTGTCTATTCATGCATGTTTTACATTGTTTTGTAGGAATTGGGACAAAAGTTACTTGGATTGATGTTTGGGGTTGCTAGATTCGCGTTTTTGGCTTGCCATTTACATAGCATCCACTTTAGATCCAATTTCAGTATTGCTCCAAACCTTATTTTGAAAAACTTAAAGAATGAAAGTTGTAGATCTACGTCTCCTCTTTTCGGAACATCTTGAATCATCGAAATCAGAGTTTGGGCGAAGAAGTTATGACCATTTTCCCAAAGGACGTCAGAACAGAAAATTTCCAGAAATGAGGCCAGCGCCGGGGTGCCCAAACAAGGCCTATGCCCAGCGTCGAGGTGCTAGAATGTCGTGTTGCAGCGTACGTGCCCAGTACCGGGGTGCTGGGGAAGGGATTGGTCAAACTTTGGACGCGCTTTGGGGTAAATTTTGACACTTTTTTGACTCCTAAATTGGATTGAGTTTGTTCCTAAGCTAAAAATTGGACTTGTAACCTATAAATACATGATGTAAGACATAAAATAAAGGAGAATTACATAGATTAGCTTAGATAAAATACTCCATTAGATTAGAACATAAACCCTAGTTTATATTGGATTGTTGGAGATTGAAGCAACCTGAGGATCATTGAAGATTCAAAGCAGGAGCGGAAGAGGAGTCTCAAGACTACTGACAACAGATTCTACTATCTTCTTTTCTCTTACTCTTCTCTTTTAATGTTTATTCAATTGTGGATTCTTGATTTTAATTCAATGACAATGAACTAAATTTCTTTTATTAAGACTACAAATTGAACCTTTTATGTCTATGAATTAATTATTTAATTTATTCCAATTATTTATGTCAAGGTGAATTGTTTATCATGTCTTGTGCGTATTGATTAATTATTTGGCCAGTAATTACTGTTTTACTCTATAAGGATTAGGAAGATGAAATCTAGGGTTGGAACTGGACATGATAACATGTAGGCTTAATTATTTGCATGAGATGAATAATTAGGGTCGTGAATTGAATAGGAATATTTGTTCACTTCATGTAACAAATTGGGAATTGGAACTTAATAGGTTTAATTTAATTATTTTGCATAGGAATATCGTAAGATTAATTGAATTGAATAAAAGTTATTTTTTTACTTGGAAAAGGGCTTTTAACAACGAGAATTCCTGTTAACAATTTAGTAATTGAATAATTGGTTTATAGTTCATAATTGGGGATATTGCAGTCTTAACCTTTATTTATTTGAATTCATTTATAAAGTAATTCAGTTTAATTAGTTAATTTAGTTTGCTTAATTTTAAAAATCATAAATTGCAGCTGTTTAAATAAAATTTATTTGGTTAAGAACTAGTATTTGGTAAATTTTATTAAATAATTTCTCGTGGGAACGATACTCTATTTTCACTTTATTACTTGTTGACCGTGTATACTTTCACGTTTGTTTTGATTGTGAAATCGATCAACAGATGTCATGCATGGTTCAGTGTACATACCATGTACTGAAAAATATAAAAAACAGATTCAGAAAGAGAGGAGAAGAACTCAAACAGGCATACAACGGGCTTGTAGAGCTTACACTATTGAACAATTCAACAAGCACATGGCTGAACTTGATGCGATTGATCCTCGAATAAGGACATATTTGGAGGAAGAGGTAACGTTGGAGAAGTGCACAAGACTCTATGGGGCTGTAAGCAGGTGCTCTACAATGACTTCAAACACCGCTAAATCTATTAACAATGCAATCAAGTTGATCAGGGATCTTCCAGTTGCGTCAATGATTAAATGCCTATGTTGTCTGGTTCAAACAAACAAGCTGCCATATTAACATTCACAACAATTTCCAGAACAGCTGAGGGGAGGTTGCAATCTAATATCATTAAATCAAAGAAACTTAAGGTAACTAATATAAATTTTAAATTATTACATCCTAAGTTGCATTTGCATTTTATGGAAACCTATTTGTTCAGTGTTGGTTACTGGCATGTATATGCTGATAATGTTACCAACATTACATATAACTGCCATTATTTCGATGCAAACAAACTAAATATTTATGCATACTAACGACACACTTAATTTTTGTTGTAGGTTGAGACATCAAACTTAGTGATTTTCACCGTTTACGATGTCGCTAAACAATATATTGTGGACATCGAACAAAGGACATGCACATGTCGTAAATTTCAGTACCATGAGATGCCTTGTTCGCACGTTGCTGCTGTTATCAGCAAGCCGAATTTGAGCTGTTATGATTTTTGCTCAAAAAATTACTCAAAAATAACTTTGGTCGACACATATTCAGCTTCCATCCTGCCGTTAGATGACAAAGAGAACTGGGATGTACCATAAGAAGTAAGAAACATATTTGTAAAACCACCTAACACAAGAAGACCAGCGAGAAGACCAAAGATAGGGAGGTACGGATCTTAAAACAAAAATCAAAACAAATGCAGCAGGTGCCAAAAAAAGGGCACAACAGGAAAACATGCAATAATCACCGGTTTTAAGATCAAAAAAGGTCTGATATAGTACATAAACAAAAAGAATGTAAATACAAGAATATATAATTGTTTACTATGAGTAACCATTAACCACATGGTTGATAACATTTTTGGTGGTGTACAATAACAAAAATTGTTATTGATTAATATTTTGATTTCTGATTACATCATGAGTTATAAATATAAAGCAAACATATACATTGAACAATTGATAACTGTTCTAAAACATTTTTATGTAAATTTGTTTACCATCTAAAATACAATGGTTACCCCTATATTCATGTTTAGTTACCAAGTGGACAATTTCTAAAAAACTTTTATAACTATGTAATTTAAAAGTATTCATCAGCTAGATAAATGGAAACCCTCACATGTACATTAAGCACTTGATAACTGTTCTAATATAAGTTATAAATTATTTAGTTACTGACAGAAACTAAAATGGTTATCCCTTATATGCATGTTTGGATACCAGCTGCACATCTCAAACTATCTTTATTTTAATATGAGATTATAAATGACCATCATATATATGAATTGGGAACTCTTAATTGGAATTTCTTATTCCATCATGATGATAGACTATAAATAAAACACATACATTTAACACTATAACATTTCCTGATACAAACTTATAATTGTTTGATTACTAACAAAAACAAAAATGATTCCCATATGTAGGTTTGGAAACCAACCTAACATTTTAACTTAAATAGCTGATATATACTGTTCTGAACCAATTTTATGTCAATTTGCTTACTTATAAAAAATAAAATGGTTACCTCTATATGCAGAACAAGTCTTAATGTTAACCAAAACAGAAACATCATGTAATGAAATCCAATTTAGGCAAGCATGTATAATAAACAATTACATATTAACCAGAATAAAAAATAAAATTACCCAAAATCCCTCATTGATTGCACAATAATAGTAGTAAAAAGCCATAAAATAACAGTAACCAAAATATAATAAATAAGTAACTAAATAGTTACATAAAAGTAACCAGAACAGGTTTTAATTGTAACCAAAACATAAACAACCTGTATATCCAACCCAGTTTAGGCAACCCATGTATTCTCTCACATGTACATTTAAAACTTGATATATGTCATGATACAAGCTTGTAACTATCTGATTACTATCCAAAAATAAAATGGTTACTTTTCTATACATGTTTGGTTACCAACTGCACATTTTAAAACAATGTATCAAACATAACTTAGAAAAAACAAATACGAACCAACAAACAATATCACTTTCATTACTAGTAATATAATCAAATATGTAATTCCATCTACATAAGCTCCAATAAACATCACAAACTCACAAATCATAAAAAAATGTTGTGTATATCTAACAAAAAACAAAATACAAAACACAATTCATAAGGACAAGACAACGAGAACCGAACTAATAAAAATTTGTAACAAATCTTCTTGAAATTCTCTATCAGTCTCATATCCCTCTAACTGTTTGTTCCTAACATGCATGTAGAGGTTTGTGCATAATTTCTTCTGATACTGCACAATGAGGAATGCGATAATCGTGTTTCACGGAAGTCGGGGGTGCCTAACACCTTCCCCTCGCTTAACAAAGCCCCCGAACTATGAATCTCGAGTTCCAGACCAATTAATTAAATGGAGTCACATATTGGGTCCATTTTGCGAAAACCTTTCAAAACTCGGTTGAAGTTGGTACAACTATTTTAAATTCAAACCAACTGAACGGCTCTGTCTAATTCGACTCAAATCATTAAAATCAATATCTTCAAATCGTCGACATTTATGTCAGTCTTTTCTCAAAATCTCACCCTTTAAGAGAGATAAATAAAATCAACATAAAATAAAGAGTACAAAAACACCTAGAAAAGGAAAACATTAAAAAAAACTCAGCATCAACAACGATTACTACTTTGATTTATTTTTTTAAAGTCTAATTTTAGTTATATTTACAATAATACATACTTGAAAATGAATTATATGTTAATTACATGATAAAATTAATAAAATAACAATAACAATAAAAATATTGATTCATACTATCTTTATCATTCAAAGGATGAATAAATGTATAAATATTTGTCCCTAAAAAGATATAATAAAATACATAAAGTAAAGAGTAATTTGATCATTTAAAGAAATTTATTAGTATAGAAAAAAATAAAAGTATTCATTATTTTATATAATTTTGTGTTGTCATTAAAAATTAATTTAAAATTATTTTATTCTCTTTCCTCTATTTTCGCTTATATATATATCACATTTTAATTATATATAAAAATAAAAATATTAATTTAATTAATATATAACTATTCAAGGTGGATACTGGACTGAGAATTGGGGCTATCTGTCCCCACCCCTATACTCGATCAGAGTCAAAATCACCACTCCATTCAAGATGAAGCGGAAGGATCATCACACTCTTAATTTGAAAATATTTTCAAGAGCACTCATAACCAACCATGATACCAATAGTTTATTACGAACTAATATCAAACAATAACCATGATACCAGTAGTTTATATGAAATGCAGCTTAACTGAAAAGGTGGTTAATAAATTAGAACTTGAAGGACTTCAGATCTATAAACCTTTCTAAACACTTTATTGAACTATATCCTGAAAATAAACAAAAACAGCCAACTTAATGTGAAAATATAAATATAAGAAAAGCAGCCTCAACATAATCACATGAACTACAAAATCATGTCTAGTGGGCACATCTGATAACACATTTTCTTCAGAAAGCTTCTGCAAGTTTGAAACAATAACACGAGAGCTTTTGCTTTTTCAATGCATTCAACTAAGAATGGATCAACATCTGCAGCAATAATCCACTTTGTTTCGGGCATGCTAGCAAATTTGAGAACGCCATCAGTCAAGTGACCAAAAACTTGAACTAACAATTGAATCATTAAAATGAAGCTCAAACGCAAAGGGACATCAAATATGCAAACAAAGCTACACGAAAGGAATGCAGGATAGGCAGTCATACCTAATTGTCATAGAAGCGAGAGCGACGTCTTCGAGAACTGCTACATGCAAAGATAAAGACATGACATTAAAACAAACAAGCTTTCTAATTTACCCAGCTAAACAGAGACGAAACGTACTTCATATGCACATTAACTATATTTTAATTCGTGGAAAAAGACCATCATAAGGCATCAGTGCCCTCTTTCAAGTATTAATGCCTAAAGAATGATTATCTTAGAAGACTTTGTTTGATAGGAAGTAAAAGAGGAGGATTAGAGGGGTGGAAGTAAAAGATGAAGTAGTTGGGGTATGTAACGTGATTGGTAGGGAGGAAAAGGGTAAGGGAAGTAAAAGATGTTTCCCTACCCCTCCTCGTCCGCAAAACTATTCCACCCAAACAATATTTGTGAGTTTTTAAAAAGAGAGAAAAGAAAGGAGAGAAATTTAGGGAGAGATCAAAAGTCCTTGTTTGTGAATTTTTCTAGGAGAGAAAAAAAAGGATTTTTTTTAAAAAAAAAATCTTCCCAAACCTGGGAAGATTTGGAAGGAAATGAAGACTTGGATGACATATTAAAATACAAAAACTATTCTTATATTAGTTTTCAAATGCAATCTTACACAGGTAAATAGTAATATACTCTTTTATGTAAAAAATTTCTTTCAAAACTCACAAACACAAGGAAAGAAAGTGAACTGCGTTTCTATACCTCTTTTCTCTCAAAATTTTACATTCTTCCACATAAAAGTGGAAGGAAAGAGTAGGGAGTTACGAAGTTGCTAGTCAAACAAAGCTACACTTTTTTAGTTTTACACACGTGACATTATGGTATTCTAGTTAAATTACAAAATATTGGTCCCACACTGACCACTCCCCTTTCCTCATCCTCCCCTTCAATCTTCACACGTAATGAGAATTACTTCCAACTTTCCCTTAGTAAAATGCTCCCTCTATACCTACCCTTCCTCGCACCAAAAGAAGCATGGTTGTAAAGTGCCAAGACTAGGGTAAATTGGGAAAGTCATTAAGTAATACTCTATTTGTTCCGCAAAAACTAGTTTAATTTGACTTTTCTGGTCAAATTGACAAATTTTAGATTGATAATTAAACAAATATATTTATATTTATAAACTTCCAAAATTTGGATGGTGTAGCAAATTAAACGTAATTTCTTATAGTTCAATCTCTTTACTTGTATTCAAAAGAAAATTGGATAAATTTTGATTTTAAAATTGGTCAATTTGACTTCAAAATTCAAACTAAGTCGGTCTTTGCGGGACAGATAGTGCACCAAGTACTATAATTCTAAATCGTGGTAAAAGAACTTAGATACCTTATGCGTTCTATCAATTGGTGGTGTTCCTTGTCCCCGATTTCGTTATGCGTACACATTTAATCAGTGTTCCTGGTAACCATGTCTCAGTAGAGAGCAATGAGGTACAATGAATAATTGTTACAAGATATTGAATAACATTTTGATGAACCTAAGGGCATGCCCCCACCAAGAAATCTAGATCACAACATCCCACTTCAACTAATTTCCACTTGTTTTTCAGTCAGACCCTGCTAGTGTTCCTATCACCAGAATAATGAAATTGAAAGATTGGTAGTAGAAATGCTCAAATCAGGTATTATCAGACCAAGCCAAGACCCCCTATGCCTCACCAATACTCCTAGTGAAGATAAAAGATGGAAGCTAGAGGTTTGGTGTGGATTACAAGCATTTAAATTCTATAACCATCAAAAACAAGTATCTGTTCCACTGATTGATGAGCTTATGGATAAACTAGGAGGAGCTAAGTATTCACAAAACTTGATGTAGGAGCTGACCATCATCAAGTAAGAGTTGAGAAAAAACAGTTTTTAGGACACCAATGTCATTTTGAGTTACAGAAATGTCCTTTGGATTAATTAATGCTCCAGCAACATTTCAAAACCTCATGAAATGTATTCCAATCGCTCTTAAGAAAGTACGTCCTAGTATTTTTTATAATATTTTGGTTTACTCCAAGAACATAGAGGAACATTCATCTCAAGGAAGTCTCTAAAACCACGAGGAAGTATGAACTATATGACAAACTCAATAAGAAGAACCAACTGAATACCAAGGACACATAATCTTAGAATGGCATGTGGCAGTAAATCCTTCAAAATGTTGAATACAATATGGATTGACCTGTACCTAGCACTATTAAAGGATTGAGGAGGTTCCTAGAACTTACAAAGCTTGTGCAAAACATCGGAATACCTTGCTGCAAAAGGGAACTTTGGGTGGAATACTGAAACACAGACGCCCTTTCAAAGCTCAAAGAGGCTCTCTACGTACTCACTTTTGGCTCTGCCTAATCTTGAATAACAATTTTGAGGTAGAAATTAGAAACTGATGCATCAGACAGTGGAATAAGGGCAGTTCTTGTGCATGAAGGGAGACCACTAGAATATTTCATTAAAGCTTTAGGACCAAAAGGGAAGTCCTATTCAACTTATGAAACAGAACTAATGGCAGTGGTGGAAGCTATCAAAACTCAAAAGATGGTTATCCTATATTGGTCAAAGACGATTCATAATCAGAACAAATTATCCTCCTAAAAGTATTTCCTGGAGCAAAAAGGAGGTGCGTTGTCTACAGCAAGTTATCAGAAAATTACTATGTAATCAGCTGCAAGAAGGGAAAAGAACATTCTGCTGAAATGGATAGTCTAGAAAGTTTGAAGAGAATGCTACCAATCCTGAAATCCATGAAGACATGGATACTTTAAAGGGGACTGTCCAGCCTAAGGTAAATTGGAAAAATCTGTCGGTTAATAATATCGAGAATAAGCCAGGACCATGTGATTATTGTTTCTAGATTATAATTGGTTTAGGACAAGACTGCTTACTTGAGCATTTGCTCAATCCTAGTAGAGATCTAGAATAAATATAGCCATGAGATCATTCTATTTGCACTTGAATATGGAAAGAGAATCTGAATTTTAGAGCTTATGGTTGTGGCTTTTTTTCTCTATCCTCTCCTACCTTCATCCCCATTTCTCTCCTTATCCCTCAAACTCTATTTCTTATCTATAGATTCTGTTTTGTTACTGTTTTGAGGTTAAGCTCACCTTAGGGTCTTACCATAAAGCCTAAAGTAGCTATTATGAAAAGCTAGGAACTTGTAAACTGAATAAACAGTAATCAAATTTGACCCCAACATTTCTTCCCTTCATAGCATACATGTAGGTCTGAATCAACCCATCAGTGTTATCATATATAGTAATTAATATCACTTTATTCAATTTTCTGTTATCTGGCTCTATTCAGATAAACCAAAAAACAATCCTCTTCAGCCCAACAAAGCAGGTATATGACTATGAATTAATTGCCTAATAAGTTAAGGGCTAAATATATCAACACATTGAAAGACATTTATTTTTTAAAATCCAAATAATTTAAAGGTGAAATACAAGACATACAATTACTAGATTAGGGTGATACAACAAAAAAGTATCCAATTATGAAGCTACAACTATGAAATAATTGCCTGTAAGTTAATTTAAGGGCTAAATATATCAACACTAAGAAATCTTTTTTTATATATGATCCATATCAACTAAAGGTGAAATGCATAACATTTACTAGATTAGGGTGACAAGGGCTTTACTAGATTTAGGGGGCGTTTGATAAAAATTGAATGCATCTGAATCTTAATGAGTTGAATCTGAATGAAAAAAGTTGTTTGATAATTAACATGTCTGAAACATCTAAATGACAGAATTTTATTATTTTACTCCTCTGAAAAAATTCAAAATTGTTGTAAATTTATTTAATATTACTTAATATAATAGTTAATATTTTTTATTAATTTTTAATTTTTTTTACTTTATTCAGCTGCTCATTCAATCAGTCAAAAAAATCTAACTTAGTCATTCAGCTCAATCATCTGACTGATTCAGCCATTTAGACGATTTTTTTCCAAAACAAACGCACTTAATGGCTGACTGATTCAGTCATTCAGATGTATTCAGTCATAAACAAACAGCCTCTTAGGGTGATGGTGATCAAAAGTCTAAAGCCAAGAAAAAAAAACCTTATACTAATTATTTAGTTATATTATTATATTTAATTGGGTAAAATTGATGTAATCGGATATTTTATTTATTAGTGGGGGTCGAAGACATTTTATACTGATTAGGAACTTTTATTATTTAGTTAGGGTATTTTATTTCTTTAATACTTTTCCTATTCCCGAGTAATATGAGGGTTTTGATTTAAAGCAATATAATCTGGCCAAGCTCTTTACATTACACTTTGTTATTATTGCCATTGATTATTGAGAGTTATTCCAGTTGATTGATATTAATATTTACTCTTCAGCAGTTGAGTATCCTTGGGGTAGTGGAGTCCTGAAATTAACATGGTTGCAATTTTTCCAATCATTCCCTACCAATTATGAATCTCTAAAATCATGTCCTCCATCACAGCTGAACTTGGGAATCATTAAAAAAACAAAAATAATAGTTCACTCACCAGAAAGTTCGTTGAAAAGCTACCTCAACTTGGCGACACCTTCGGCAAAGTTATTGTTCAATACCCTCAATCATATACACCAGATCCACCGCTGCAACACCATATTACCACCATCATCACACAATCCATCAAGCTCGCCGAAATCATCAACATTTGAGAATCAACAAGAAGCTGATCAACACCCAGAAACCCCAGCCTTCACCAACCACCCAAATTTAACCCCTTCACATACTGCTCAGATTACCATCCTAGTCAACATTATTACTGAACCCCAGGGCTGTCACCACTACTTCGATCAACAAAACCAAAACACAGCAAACCATGACCAGTCATGTTGCAACTTGTGATCAATTTTAGTTCCACAAATCTCAGTAAAGCCCAATCACCAACCAATGACCACTCCAGTCGATGACCACCTAGCGCCAATGACCACTCCAGTCGATGACCACCTAGCGCCAATGACCACTCCGGCCAATAACTGCCTAGCGCTGTCAATCCACTCCTCCATAGACTTTGTCATCTCTGAGCTTTTGCAAGAAACATACCGATATATCTTCTGGGTTATTTTCAATCACTTCTGCAAAATGACCAGCCAATCCCTCAAGGCATCCTTGCTTCTTGGATCTTGTCCTATAGTTTGTTATGTTTGAGAATTCCTTTTAGTTACAAGATCTCCTTCCAGTTTTGATACATATGCTCAGTGTAAATCATGACTGATTAAATTGCTATTAATATCAAGTGTGAAATTGATTTAGTTTCTACCCTACTTTTGAAATGCTCAAACCTACAAGGATACAACCTCAACTAGTTCCACCAACTTATGAAATTCCTTGGGTAAACACTTCCATTACAATTACAGTTGATATGAGCACAACACGTTAAATGTATTGTTTTTGTTCTGCCCATGAATGCTGTCCATGTACTACTTAGTAAGTCTTGATGCATCAGTTTAAGGTAGAGTAATGTGAGGTTGACAATAATTACAGATAAGGTTTTCGACAAGGAAAAATATGCATGTCAACAACCAAACCTTACAGGAAACTTATAAAAGAAATCTTCCAGCGACTAACAGTGAGCAGGTTGAAGGCATAAGCATCCAACAAACCCAATTATCAATGAATAAGAGCATATTGAACTTGCCAAGGGGATGATATTGAATAAGTAAAACAAGCTGAGCATGCTAAAATTACCGAAATTACAGTGCACAAAAAGATTGAGGAAGCTAAGCATAGATCTTGAAGTTGTTGATTGCCCGAAACTTGAAGTCAAAGAGAATAAAGAGGATGACCAGAGCAGATTGTGAGGAAGATGATTTTGTAGAGAGTTTAACAAATAGCATTTAAAAAATTAGAGAATAGAACCAAAAAACTTGTGATTATTAAATTTGATGATAGCTTGAATGATTCAGGTCCCAAAAAATATTGCCAAATGCTTACCGTTAAGGAAGTTGCTCCAGTTCATATAGATAACGTTGAGTTCATCACGCGATACGCAGTTACCATGTGAGAGAAGACAGTTTAAGAAGTTGATCTAATTTGCATTGATTTTGTTCCAGTCCCATCTTCACTTATCATTGCATTCAAGACTTTGAAGAATTGTTCCTGCTTTGAGGCTTTCTTATTTTCCAAGCATTATTAATTTGAGGTCGAATTTTTCGCAGGTAGAGGAGAATGATGGGGACCGCAAAACGACTCATTTAGTCTCTGTACTCATGGTATGGTTTCATTCTAGTCCATGTACATTTTTTATTTCAAATCTCTCTCTATAGTTTGTACTATTTTTTAGAGTATTCATATACTCCCTCTGTTCTCAATAGAATTGCCTAAGGTACAATTTTTTTTGTCCACATAAACTAATGTGCAAGTATGTCATTTAGTGGGGTCCACTAGTATAAAGAAAATAACTCATCACTTTAGGTAATCTTGTGGGGCCATTAAGCATAATTTGAAACTTTTTATACTCTTTTTCCTCTATTTTATTTTTCTTAATTTGTGTAAAAAATGTACTTAGGACATCCTTTTGAGGACGGAGGGAGTAGTCCTCAAATGTTGACACCTCATTAAATAAGTTGACATTACATTAAAAAAAAGTATGCTGAAATATAATTTTTTTTTTAATCCCAAATGTGTGAAACTAAGGATAATAATGTCTTTTACCATATCATTCTTCTCAAATGGCAATTAAATACTAATCTCCTTGAAAATCATGTTTCTCAATTTAATCAATACAGATGATCATAGTTATTGCAAAATTTAAAATTTAAAATCTGGCATAAATTAATTTTAATTTTTACAACATTATTGTAATTAGTAATAATTCTCAAGTAATTTTCAATATAGATTATTGCACTAATTAAAATAAGACAAAATTAATGTCAATTTTGGGAAGTTTAAAATTTCGCAAATTAACTAGGAAAAAAGTAAATTAGAGTTATTATTTTTTATAATGAGGATGTGATAAAAGAAATTTGTGTCCTTAATCTCACATGCTTGGGATTAAAAGAATTACATCTCAACATTTTTTTCTTCTTTTAGTGTCATGTAAGATTATTTTAATGAGGTGGCAGTGTTCGAGGATTATATTAATACTCTAAAAAATAACTGGGAAATTTTTGAAAAAGAATAACGTACAGAGACTAAAATAAAACCAAACCATGAGTATAAGGACCAAATAATTGGTTTTTCCCCAATAATTCCTTACATTACATACAATTAATGTTTATTATCATTGATTATTAAGAATAATTTCAGTTGATTTCGATTAATTTTTACTCTTGCGCGGTTGAGGATCCTAGGGTAGTGGGGTGCGGAGCTTCACCATAATTTTTCGGCTTTCATTACTTTCAACCAATTATTCATCTCCAAAATCATGTCATGCTTCATTACGTCTTAGTTTAGTTGATTAAAATGTAAGGAAATAATATCCATGTCGACAAATATGTGATGAAATTGGGTTGTGACCAACATAGAAATTTATCGCAAAGCGATAAGATAGAATAAATTGAGTGACCATTTTTATTTTACGTCGCAATTATAATTTGACTGAAAACTTTCGCAAGGCATAGGACTCTAAAATGTATTAATAAAACCAAGTCCCAAACTAAACCAAACTCCATGTAGTAGTTAGTAGGTACTTGTATTTGCTAGAAATATTAGCATGTCAAACAAAATGCTAACCTCATGAAGACACATAACACCACAAATATGCTAACCTCATGGAGACCATAATTGCTTCTGATTCTATGGAGACATTTATTTTGGTGGGGAACAAGACTGGCAGGCCATATATTCATCAATTATTAAATGCCACTTAATAAGAGTGCAGTAATCATAAGAAATTCGAGTAATCTAAACAAATAAGACCTAGGTAGCATAAAAAATGCAGACACAATTGAAGCACGTTACCCAAATAGAGTCATAAAGTCAGAGGACACATACTACGATTTGTTATCAATCTGTTACACTTAAGTTAGCGTTTTTACTTACTCATAGATCTTGTAATGGTATATATAATTACTCATATAGTCTTGTTCTTTCAAGACGGGGTTTTCTTTCTTATTGTTTCCATTTGTTTTTCCTTTCTCTCGTTGTTTCTGGGTTACAAATATAGTTTTAAGTATAGTTGTCACGGCGTCACCTAGGCGTCCTAGCGCAACAACAATTAGCATGGCGATGCTGGCCTTTGGGGAGGCTGCCAAGGTGCTTGCCTTGGAAGCTAGACGTCCACAAGTCGTCGTCAAGGTGACGCCGTGGACCAAGAACTTCACGCATGACCATAGTTGTTAAGTCATCACTTAATCGACAACGTTCAGTCGTTGCAAAAGATACAAGTTGAGGACTCAACTTGGGTGCTGCATTCTCTTCCTTCGGCGACTTGTTTTCTTGATCGGTGTGGAGTTGGGTTTCTTGGTTGACGAGGTAATCGGCAATTGGGTCGGCGTGGGTAACCGACTCAGTTGTTGGGTCGGCGAGGTAGGGTCGGCCATTGATTACGGCAAAGAACGACCGCAACCCTTTCTTCTTTCTTAATTCTTACTTCAATTATTTTATGTATGTAAATATCTAGTGATCTGATTAGATTGAGTATATAATATGTATACTACTATTTTATTAGTGACATGTGAGCATCAGACTTGGGATAATGGGTTGGATATACTAACTGATCATTTAGTACATCAACACCTGTCCCGCTATGGTGATGAGTGGAAAGATAAAAATAATGTTATTTATTCATCTACATGTGCATATATGAACTTGCTTTGGTACTGTACTATTAGTTACATGACATGCAGTTAATATTAAATACTTTTAATAGTTAATATTAAATACTTTAAATAGTATAATATTTATTTGTTAATTATACTATAATATATTATATTTAATATTCATAAAAATTAAATATTATTTAATATAGTCAATAATAATTTAACTTTTAATTTGATATTTCTATTAAATTATTATATTTATTATTCATAAAAAATAAATATTATTTTAAGATTATCAATAAAAAATAAATATTATTGTTAGTAAATATGTTGAGTTTTAATGAATATAAAATTTCATTGTTCAATGTATTTTTAAAGAAAAATAAATAATGTATAAATTGTTCACTGTGAACGACTTGTCGCCATACAGACGCCATGGTGGGCGTCTTATTGCCTAGGTGTCGGTTAGCTAACGTCGTGCCTCGCCAAGGCGTCGTGACAACTATGGTTTTAAGTGTCTATCTTAAATGAAAACAATCAACATAAGCAAGAAAAAATGCATTTCATCTACAACCAACGAGACTTAGAAGCGATTGCTGTTGTTCTTAACCACAAAAGGAAGACAAACTAAAATCGCATAAAAAACAAATTGGCAAGACATTTTGAGTTAATGGGTCAAATGAAATACAGGATCATATTCTTTCCTCAGCGACAGATTCCTCTTTTGTCTTTAAGACACCTATACAAGTTCCCAAGCACATATCTCAAACAAGACAATAGAGAAAGAGAAGAGGGTGGGGATATGGGGTAGGCTGTTGGTGTCACACCAACAATGATTAATACCAAATATGAAGCCTTTCTTTTCTTTGATACGTAACTTTGGCCCCAATTATGGGATGGCCAAAGATGAAGCATATATCAAAAAGAAAAATAAGCTTTCAATAGGTAAGGCTTACCAAAATCAGCAGTGAGGGTCCATCAAAGCAGAAAAAACTAAAATATAAACAGAATTCCTACTGCTACAACATTATGCAAACAAGAAATAGCAATAACTGACCTGTGATGATCAGCTCTACTCCTCGACAGACCAATTGTACTCACAAACTCATCTTCAGTCGATGTTACAGAACCTTCATCAGAATTTGAAGTATCATAACTCAAACGGTGGCTTCCTCTTCTTGACTCACTGGCTCTTGATCTTCTTCTGTTTCTAGAAGTTCTAAAGTTATCAAATACCTGATACAAGATACAAGATGTCCACCAGTTGCCTTCATCCCCAGGGAAGTCTTCGAAATCATCCCCAGAGTCATCATCTCCATACTCAATCACATAGTCCCCCAGTACCACCCCACGTGGAACTTCTGAATGTATAGTGCTTAAAACATCAATGATCTCTGAAGATTGCTGGAAATTCTCCCAATCAAGCTGTCGTGCAGGATCAATTTTTGAAGGTCGTGCATGAGGGTGCTCTAGCTGAGCATGTTCCCTGAGTTCATCATAGGTGCCCATAAATGCACACTGTTCCTCTTCACAACAACGCTTTTTCTTGTCTAAATGTTCACGGGCCATTTTCACAACAACCCATCCTGTAACTTCTCCTCTACACAAAGGACATATAGGCTTGCCAGTGGCTTCTAAGTTATTCGTGTTAGTGCTCTCAATTGGAATGGACGTTGCATTAGATGTTGAAGGCAATGGTGATGCAGATAACATCCCATGTGCACTTTTAAAACGGTCCAAACAATTTGAATGCAAATGATCAGTGTCACATACAAAAGGACGGCATCCTTTCTCATAAGATGAGCATTGGAGGAGAACACTATTATGAGGGAAATCCAAGCATATAGGACAACTCACATCTTCCCGATCAGTATTCAGCTGAACCACTTCCATATTGGAAGTGCTGGGTTAGCTAGATTTCCTACAGAAGTCACAGACGAATCCAATGATACAGAGCAGGCCTTTCACTTCTTGAGTTAAAAGGAATACTTACCAAGTTGGTCAACAGGTTTTCAATGTATGCAGTACTAAAAACAACTGCCAATACAACTGCACAAGATAAAGATTCACCACATTTGGTCAAGATGAGAGAATTTGTATTGTTGAAAATGTAACTACCTCTTACACTTCGTGAACTCTTTAGTACAAAAATGATTAAACAATCTACTCATGAATGAGTACTAAAAGAAATATGCAAGCTTAACAAGGATGCAAGTAAAAATGAAAGAAACTGAATCCAAAAAGTACTTGTATCGAAATTATTTAATGTTCAACTAGATCAGATCTGTTTAATTTCACATCCACAGTCATAGAATGAAGCAAACACAGTTTTTGCACAAGTAGCTGTTATTGAATCTTAGGTTTCAAATACGGTAACCATAATGATTACAATATATGTAATGCTTTCACCATGAGCAAGTATATTGATCCTATTAACTCATTCTAACTTTGGGTGCTAAGATATGTTATTGGAAAATGACAAGAAACATTACATAACATTTATTGTAATCAAGTACAAAGATATGCAATGAATTTTTTTTACAAGAAATGTAAAAATAAGAAAGAAAACATAAAGGAATTTCTTTATAACTTTCCAGAGCCAAAATTTTTATTAATTTAACATAGTCATGTGACCTATGTTGCACCTAGGAGGGGTGAAGCCACCATTCCCATAATAGAAATCTCAAGCTTCCAGGGATTTTTATCAACTCAATTATAAATTCTGGTGCAAAACTGAAATTGGCAGTAAGAGAATAAGACTTTAAGGGACTGCTTTGGTGGGATTTCGGGGCCTACATAAAAGTATTTTGAGATCTGATTGCAAAATTAAATGTAAAAAATAACGACAAAAGAATTCAAGTAGAAGATGAAAGTGGAGGATAGTCTATCCATCGGACCTAGGTTCTTAATCTTAAGCATCACAACCAAGAGAAAAACACATCACACATCTTGTATAATCTGAAATGATTCAATTTCTCTCAACTTTATCCCTTCATTCCCTGACCACATTACAAATACTTATAAGACCCACTTGAACCTTCTAGCCAATAGCCACTAACATCATTTTGCATTGGACTAGTTGCATTCAATCCATATGGGGACAAAGGACAAAATACAATGAAAAAAAGAGACCGTGGACTGCATTTAGTGAGTCACTTGGAATACTAAAAGACTCTTTGACCATTCTATAATAAATTCAAATGACTTAAATTTAAAATACTAAGATACTAACATGACTATTTGTCTATTTTAGAGACTGTAAAATAGACTCTAAGGCTATGTTTGTTTGCAATGATTATACTTAGGATATGACTATTAATCCCAAGTGTCTTGTTTGTTTTCAAATTTGAACTTGGGACTATTAGTCAATTATAAACTGACTTAATATGGGGGACTATTTAATACCATATTCAACTAGGTATTATAATTCCTATCATTTGGGAATAAAAATTTCTAGACAAAATTAACCTCAACCTTTTTCTAAAATAACCATAATATCCTATGCAATTCATTTATCGACCCGGATATACAATCTCCTCTTTTTGTCCTCTCCTCGTCTTGCCCAACTCTTCTCGCTCGACGACAATCTATGTTCTAAAAATCGGCTTAGGCGGCGCCTAGGCGCTAGACGGAGGTTGGCGCCGCGCCTAAGGCCAAATCGGTAAAAAAAAGCGCTCCAGCCAATTAGACGACGCCTAGGCGGGGCCTAGGCGAAGATTTTTTTAAAAAAAATTACTATCAAAACTAGATCTTGATATATTTATTTTTCTTATGATTTACCATATTCTTAATGCAAGTTGTAACATATCAAATCACAACAAGAAATGAACAAGATCAAGTCAAAATGGATAATTTTATTATAGTTGTAATTTTTTGAACTTGTACCAACTTGAAATTATATAAATAATGATACATTTGTAATATTTAGTTTAATTCAATATAATTCTTAAATTTATGTTTAGTTTCTTAAGTTTTAATCTTAAATTGAATTCTTAAAATTTTAAATTTTATTATTTAATACCAATTTTGTTTATGAATAAAACTAATACGTCAATGATATGTTAGTCATACTTAGTATATGGTATTTGTAATTTTCTTTAAGTCCTCAATTTTGAAAACTACACAAATTAAAATAATTCCATAATAATATCAAATGTCTCATTCAATAAACTTCACACTAATTTTTAAAAATAACATTTATTTAAATTTTTGAGAGAGAAGAAGTACGTATATAATTATATATATGAAGATATTAAGATACTACTTACTAGTAACACTAATTCTATAATTTAATTATTTCAAGCAATGGATATATATCTTACTACTTAAGTGCAATTACTACTAATTCTATAATTTAATTATTATCTTTATTATAGATTATTTTACTTTATATTATTGTTTTGTTAGAATAATGTAAGATAAAATATTAAAATTGTCTTAAAATAAAAAATCGTGCTAGGCCCCGCCTAGGCCGCCCGCCTCGGCCGCCCGCCTCCCACCTTTTAAAACATTGACGGCAATAACCTTCATAGGATGATTTAGTTTTCTTTCTTTTGTTCAAATTGATTTTCCTGGTGAGAAGCCTTCATCTCTCTTTCTTCTAATATGCATTGTTTAACTAGGTTTGTGTAAGTTTACTTTGTATTTGTTTGATTTAAGATCTGAAATTAAATTGCGTGAAATTAAAATCTGATATAGTTGTCACTATTTCTCTCTCCCTCCTGAATACACCGGTTTGAACTTTTTATTCTGAAATCATCTCTTAAAATTTTCAGATTTGATAATAATATTATGTTTGTTTTGCTGAGAGAAACAAACATAATAATTATAAGTTTAGGGTTTTAATGACCAATTAAGGTTTCTAATTCAACTTCAATTTTAACATTCAAGCTTTGGTTCTGTTTCAGATTTATTTGAACTTATGTTGAATTGGACTTTTGGGTATTGCTCATTATACGAAGTTGGGTCAGAAATTTCATTTTTTTTCTAGATTAAGGAGGTCGACTATGTGTTCTGCTGCTGGGTTTCTATGTGCTATTTAAATTTCAATTTATTGTTTTTGGATAATTTTTTAAAATGTGTGCGCACTTGTATTATTCAGTGGTACTCTGTTTTTGGTTTTAGGGTAGAATATTGATATTATTTAGTCTCCCTTTGTTATACCTTTGCAATGCCTAGTGCTTACTGCTTGCTAGTCTTTTTTAGCTCATATATAAAGCAAGTAGTATTTTCCTAATATAGTCATGTTTAATATTTTTTTGAATTTGCTAGTCAAATTTTGTACACTCTGCTTTCATGTTAAAATTGCTTGATGCTTTTAAAAGGCAAATCCTTTTAAAAACCAATCCTGAGAGAAGTTTGACTATTTACCATTCATGCTCTCTCTTTTCATGTATGATAATATAGACGGGCGTATTTGCATCCCTACCATTCACAAGGGAAAAGCAAATGCAGACTTATCTGCAGCTGTCTGCTTCCCCAAAGATATTTATTACAAAATCTTTCGTTGTTCTCATGTTTCATGAACTGCCACAGAAGAGGATTTTGATAAGTTTAGTATTCCCTATAATACTAAATGTTAATTGTTGAATATGCACCCTTTTTCTGTTCTTTTTTTCAAGGGAAAAGTAAATGCAGACTTATCTGCAGCTACCTGCTTCCCCAAAGATATTTATTACAAAATCAAGTTTCATGAACTGCCACAGAAGAGGATTTTGATAAGTTTAGTATTCCCTGTAATACTAAATGTTAATTGTTGAATATGCACCCTTTTTCTGTTCTTTTTTTCTTTTTTTTAATCTTCGTATTAGCTGGGAAGCTTGATGTTCTATTTATATTTTAATTTGTTGTGATTTATTGAGTATATGATATGTAAGAGGCAATGTGATCCTTCTCTTCAATCATAGAACCGTCTCTAATTTATTGCATATTCATGCATATGTAACTCTTGTTTCCTATTTGTTTTCTAATTTATTTTTATCTTCATCTTAATTTGCCGAATGGTAGCAATCTTGGCACAAATTATGAATGCTTCTATGAGTAACTTGGAAGATTTCTTAGTACAACAACAATTGTTGCTCCATTTCTTGTCATTGTACTTGCATGTGATGCATCTACTAATTAATCTACATAAAGTTAGAGTAACTTCTTCACAAATTAGTAGAGAGAAGATTGATTCGAAGGGGGAGAGGAAATGATTATTTGAATGATACCATAAATGTTGGGGACATGACACTCTCAGAGAGCAACTCCGAATGAATAGAGATATATATGGCGTGTTATGTCAGTTGCTTCGTACACATGGTGTTCATGATTCAAAACATGCGACTGTTGAGGAACAGTTGTCCTTTTTGCATATACTTGCTGGCCACCATAAGAACAAATTGATCAAACATACCTATCAAAGGTCAGGTTAGAGTGCAAGTATTTTAATAATGTTTTAAAAGGGTTTTACGTTTGCAAGGAGTGCTTCTTAAAAAAGTTGAACCAATTACTGAAGCATGCATTGATTATAGGTGGAAATGCTTTCAGGTAAATTTCAACTTAGATAATCAAAATAATTTCATTTGCATGCAATTGTGTTCTAATTAGTTTTGAATTTAATTCTTCTTTGTTTAGAATTGTCTTGGTGCTCTTGATGGAACCTAGATTAGGGTCAGGGTCCCCCCAAAAGAGCATCCAAAGTAGTAGAAAGGGTGAGATTGCGACCAACATATTGGGAGTATGTACGCCAGACATGATGTTCACTTTTATCTTTGTCGGGTTGGGAAGGCTCTATTGCGATGGTAGAGTGCTTAGAGATGCCATAACTAGGAAGAATGGACTAAAAGTGCCTAGTGGTAAGATTTAGTTTTATAACGAGTTAAAGTCAAAAAATCATTGGCGTTCTAATATAAAAGAAACTAAGGGCATGTATTGAATTCAGGATATTATTATCTTTGTGATGCTGGATATACATATGGTGAAGGGTTCTTAGCTCCACATAGGGGACAACGATATCACTTGGCTACTTGGCGAAATGGGAGGCAACCTACCTATCCAGAAGAGTACTTCAACATGAAGCACTCTACGACTCATAATGTCATTGAAAGAGCTTTTGGTGTTCTCAAGCTACGTTGGTCCATCCTAAGGAGTCCTTCATTTTATCCTTATAAAACCAAATGTCGTATTATCACTGCGTGCGTTCTTCTGCACAATTTGATTCAAAAAGAGATGGGGTGATCTGCTAGACGCGGTGCAGGATGATATGGATGCTGCAAACAATCCTTCTGCTATAGACTTGGGTGCTAATTTGATTGACACTTGTGAAACATCCGATCAATGGACGGAGAAAAGACGTCAAATGGGCATAACAATGTATAATGAGTGGAGGGCAGTTAGAGGTCTTCCCCCATGACAAGGGTGAAGCTAGAAGAAATTCAGAATTGTTTCTTTGCTTATTAAAATTAAACTAAAACTCGGAATATCCTAGTGTTGTGTGACTTGTTAGTATGATTATTTTGTGATTATGTTTTATTAAACTAAAACTCAGAATATCCTAGTACTTATGTTGCTAATGCACTGTGGTACATCTATTAATTCTCTCTGTGTTGTCTGTACGTTCAACTTAATGCATATAGTATCTATTATATTCAGGTTACTTTTTAGTATCTATTATATTCAGGTTACTTTTTGGTTATGTAAAGCTTTGTTAATAAAATTGTGAATGTAACTATTATCTTCTATAATTATTCAGCCATAGAGTCATCATCTTCAAGTCAAAAACACTTGAGAGACGTAAGGAATAGAAGGAGTAGGACATTTATTGAAGAGAAAGCACTTGTAGATTCTTTCCACCACATCATTGCAGAGGGCTTCAAGCAAGACAATGGCCATGTGGCAGAACTGGAGAAAAATATGCTGAAAATTTTGCGCACTTGTAGATTCTTTCTACCACATCATTGCAGAGGGATTCAAGCAAGACAATGGCCCATTTAGAAATGGCCATGTGGCAGAAGTCAGAACTGGAGAAAAATATGCTGAAAATTTTGCCCAACACCAATTTGCATGAAAGGCCACACATCGAATCCAAGATAAAAACAAAACTATGGTATTTATGGTGCTTTGAGACTTGAGTACTAGTGGCATTGCGTGGAGTGTGAGCAAAAAAATGCTGAATATAGAGGATGAGGATGTGTGGACATCTTACTGCAAGGTAATAATTTTTCACTCTTAACAACAATTATAACCAACATACATTTCCACCTTGAAATAATTTTTCGTGCTCGATGAGTATTGTATTCATGTGCATCTTATAACTAGTAGTTTTTTTTTAAGTAGTTTATGTTATAAATGTCAAAATTAATCTTACTGTTAGTGGAGTTGGTATCATTTGTTGTTTCTGATTAAAACTTCAAACTATCTGTTTGATTTTGCTTCTAATGTTTGAATTTTTTTTAAGCTTATTTGTTGGAATCTAATCTATTTTGGTGGTTTAAGTTATTAACGATTTGAACTTTTGGTAAAGTAGTCGGTGAGAATCTGATTGAAATGCATTTCGACAAGGATTTTATTTGTTTTGATTAGTAAGAGTAGAGGCATATTATATAGCTATAGATGTGGTGCTTGTTTTCTGAGTTGTGGTTGTGAAATGTATCTATATTCCATTAAGGTGAAATTTCTGAAATCTGAACTTTGGTTAAAGCAGATTTCAAGTTTCATGGTTGAAATAATTGGATTTTAACTTTTAGACCGTTTTGATTTGGGTTTCTTTGTTGGTTTTATATCTACCTAAAACCTTAAACTTCAATTTGACCTCCTCGCCCTGTTAGATTTGATATTCAGCGTATTAGGGGGAGAGAGAAAGAGAGTAAGTCGGCTTCTATAACACAGTAAGCTTAGATCAGCTTTGACTATTGCCGTACACCTTTTATACAACAAGGACGAATATGAACTTTAAGATTGGCATGATTCTTATAACTAGTAGTTTTTTTTTAGTTTATGTTATTCATATTTGTATCGACATAAATTCATGTAAATTTTGAGATTGAAACTATTTGAAATTGACTTTATTTTAAGTTTATTTATGTGTAGAAAGATCCTAATATAATTAAGTTGCAGAACAAGTCATTGACATGGTATGAGGACTGGCAACAAATTTTTGGTAAGGATAGAGCTACAGGAGAACATGTTGAGGCTCCTAGAGATGTAGTGGTGGAGTTAGATAAAGAGGAAGCTGAAGGTGCTCAATTTTCATGCTCAACGGGTGATTCTAATGCAACTGATAGAAGGAAAAAAAAGCTTAAGCATCAAGATGTGCTCCTTGAAATTGTGGAAAAAATGCATGATAATCTTAATGGTTTGATCAACGCCACTGCCCAGTACTTGGTCTTATGACTCAAAGGATTGGCTATGACCAGGACTTGGCCAAATAGCGCAGAGATGTGTATGGTATCATTGACAACATTGGCACTTTCACCGACGAAGAGAAGATAATGGTTGCAGCAACCCGGCTGATGTCAACATTTTCCTAAGCTTGCCAATTGAGATGAAGAAGCAAAATGTGACAATGAAGTTGGCCAGACAGATTTAAGTCATTTTGGCACACCATTTAATTTAAGTTCTAAATTTTATTTCAAAACAATGCTTAGATTTAGTTACTGCCAAAAACAATTTTTTTCAGTTAATGATTGACCATATTTATTTTATACTTTGGAGTTTAAATGAAGATGAATAGTTCTAGACTTTAAATTTTGGTGGCCAAGTAAAATAGCTAATCCTAATCTTTCTTCTAATTTTAGTTTTGGTGATTTCTAATGAAATTTTAATATTTCACATATCTTGTATTTTGCACTAATTATTTGTTAATTTATGTGCTAATTTATGATAATTTGATTCTCAAATATTCCACATAGGAAGAGCATGATGAAGTACTGTGAACTCACCAACTTATTTATGCAGTATTTAAAAGTTTGTAATTAATTGTTCATCATTTTTTGATATATTAACAAGTTTAACTTATAGTTTAAAATATGTTATTATTGATAAATGTATAATAGTCCAAACAATATTTTTTTATCCAATTCTTTAATTAATTCTGGAAAAAACAAACATAACATGGAATTATTTTAAATTATCACATGAATAATCCCATAAAAAAACAAAGATGTAACTAGGAATAGTCTTGGGATTATAATCCCTGAATTATAATCTTTGCAAACAAACATAACCTAAGAAAATTAAATCTCATAATATATATCCTATCAATGTTGATTTTAGTCTTACTTGAATACTTCACAATCTCTATAGTAAAACCATCAAGATTTTGTAATGAAAAACAAGAGAGAAACGTGTGAAAAGTGAAAATAAATTTTCAAAAGCAGATGAAGAGACTCAACGTAAAAGTATCTTTATATGTTCATGTCTCATTAATTCATATGTACGAGTCATTTTTTTCTCTTGCTAACAGCATTCCAGGTGATACAAGAAAATGCAAGTTTAAGCAATCAGATTGAAAAGGAAAATCAGAATATGGACATAATTCTCAACAAAGTACTTAATCAACAAAAGGTTTTAATAGTCAACACGAGCCCCTAGTGATATAATTAGAATTAAAATGTCAAAGAATTAACCTTTCTTCGGTCATTACTCAGAGTGAAACACATTACCAACGCCATCAATCTATCACTAGATAGATGTCTTCTAGAGAACTGATGCAGCCTAGAGCATGAAAGAACACGATTATTATTTGACCCATTATCCAATGTCCAAATTTCTTGTTGGAAAACAAAGCCAAGTCACCAAAAGGGTGGTAAACAAGCAAACCGCACTGTTGTTCTCAAATGGACATAAAAGCCTAAAAAGTACTTCAGCTATTCCACAAAAAAAGTGCCATATTGACATTTTGAAAACAATTTGGAAAATTCAAAATTTCAAAATACTACTAATTCAAAATTGTATAGTGCTATGTATACAAAAAAAAAATCTTACGAAAATAAATCACAAACTTTCAAAACTTACATTGAATCACATCAATTCTTAAATGTAAAATCTGCAAATAGACTTCAAAAGGTCAAAGTAATGCTCTTTTATGGATCAGAGGTATTATAAATTAATTCAATGATCAATGCAATGCCCACTAAAATGCTGCTATGTAATTTATTTAGGTTGTTTCAGTGTGACCCAAATCGCCCCTCCTCTTACAAATCCCGAACTGGGTCGCACAACCCAGGACTTCAATTCGCAATATTTGACAATCCATTACAGATTCCGAGCAAAAAAACCACTAGAAATGAAGATAATAAGCAAACCGTGTAATCAAACATATGAAATTAACAAAACCTGGTATTTTACGCTTGAAGTGATCTAGGTTGAATCGAGTCGCCTTTTTAACTGTGAGAAATGAAGAGATTGCCGTTGAATTGAATCGCCGTTAGCCGAGGGAAGGATAAGTCTTCTCGAGTCGCCAGCCGTTAACTGATATAAAGGATAGCGAAGGTTAAGAATAGGGGGCCTCTTGAGGGTATTCTCTCGGTTGCGTATCGAGTTAGGTTGATTTCCCAATATATTGTCTTTTGACTTTTTTTTATCTTAATTCAAGTTTTTCTTGAAATTATTTTTGTCATAAACTCATAAATATAATTTCTCAATAGAGTATTTATTTATTTTATACGAAAAGGCTTATATCACATAAAAGTACCCTATATTGCATGTGGTATTTATGGATTTGTTATTGATATTTGTTGTTGAGTTAAGTGGGTCATGTCAATAACAAATTTAAGACTGTCGTTGCATGTAGTATGTGAGTATTATTTGATACTTTTATGTGATAGAAATATTATTTATAGAAAGATTTACATATTCTATTACATTTTTGAAAAAAAAATACAAAAATAGTATACTCGTAAAATATTTACACAGTTAATACAATGTTATATTTATTTACAATATTAGTACAATTAGGATTCCTTAATTTAAGGAATTAGTATGCAATTAGGATTCCTTAATTTAGGTTATTCTCTCTCCTCATCTAGAATAAATGTATTAATTAGTCACCCCTTTTTCTTCATTCAACGTATTCATGCTTGAAGGTTGCCGACCCACCATGGTTGATATTGTGCTCATGCTTGAAGGTTGCCAAGTGGGTGCCGATCCACCAAAATATAATTTTCCACTTTCTTTAATTTAGGGTAACCGCGGTAGTTTGTGGAGTAATAATTTTTTTCGTAGATAGCGTTGTGCGAGTTTTGATTGGTGAATATCATAGATCAAAAGATTGCAGAAAGGAAGTTTTAGGGTCCAATGAAATTCAGAGGGAAGGAGAGAAATTCTTCTCAAAATTGGAAGGTTTGTGCACTAATCAAACAATGAAAGCCCTTCTCTCTCTTCTTTATCTGTATTCCATCCAAACCCAGCTCTGCTTCTGTTTTGCTACTCTTCCAGTTTCATAAATGCTGATTTTGCCCCTCAAAATCCAACAAATCACATCTAGGTCCTTTCTAGGATCTTCAAACAAGCTCCCCTTTCACCACAATGTCACTCTCATCATTTCTCTCTCAGACGGAACACCCTACAGAACGTTACCATCGCTCTGTTTCTACAGTTTTTTCATATTGCAGTTGGTAGCCAAACCTTCATACCAAGGTAACCAATTCTGTTTTATTAAGTTTCCAATTTATTTTGCATGTAATACAGTTGGTAGCCAAACCTTCATGCAATTGGTTGCCAAACTTTCAAACCAAGGTAACTAATTTATACTGCAGGTGTGAAGGTAAATTGGTTATCTTGGTATAAAGGTTTGGTTACCTTGGTATAAAAGTTTGGTTACCAATTCAGTTTTATTAAGTTACCAATTTCGTTTGAATGTGATGCAGTTGGTAGCCAACCATTCATACCAAGGTAACCATTTTAGCAAGGAGTGAGCTTCTCTGTAGCTTTGGAGAGGAACACACCCGCCTCTCATTCCAATCCACGTAAGGTAGGGAAATGATGTACAATGTTTCGTGGTTTACATTTCCATCCAGTCATATGGTATTATAACATGTATTCATGCTGCTGCATTTACACTTAAAAAATTGTGGTGCTTATGCAGAACTTTGTATCGTTTACATGTTACAAAATTGATCACTCTCTCCAACCTTTGGTTATATCGAACATTTAAAAAGCTTTAAGGGAGCAGGATATCAACCATGAACTAAAACAGAGCCCACATGTACAGATATTTTATTTATTTATTTACTTATTTGTTAACTATTATTTCAAAGTGTATGTGAGGAAGATGAAGATTTGAATTTGAATTATTAGTTTGAATTTGAATTATTAATTATGACAATTATTTCTCCTTGATTTTAGGTTTTCTTATTAATGTAAATTGTACTATTTTTGTAATATGGGTCCTAATTATACACTTTTTGTAATTATTTGGTTGATGCACTATTTTTGTAATTAATTTCTATTTGTTGTATACTTATGTAAAGAACCCTTATTTATATTATAATTGGTTCTTACTAAGGGCCTATTTGATAACCTCTAAATGGCCCAAAATAGTCAAATATTCTAAGCTAATCCGGTCAGTTGACTATTTTAATGATTTTTTACATAGATATTCTTTGCATTAAAATAACTTACCAATTAGCAATCTCTTGATTTTAAATCTATAGATACATCACTTTTAAGGGTATTTGTTTAAAGTAAAATAAAACTGAATGATTGAATCGGTCAGATTTTTGAGCTGAATGGCCAAGTGTAATTTTTTTAGCTGAATGGTTGAATGACTGTTGAATGAATTATTTTAAATTTAATTTTTTTTACAATATTAACTATTATATTAAATAAATTTACAACAAATTTGAATTTTTTCAGATGGGTAAAATAATAAAAATATGTTATTCAGATGTTTCAGACATATCAATTAACAAATAAATTTTTCATTCAGAATTCTGCTTTATTCAGCTCATTTAGATTATTTAAACATTCATAACTATTTCATTTAATTTTATCAAACACCCCCTTAGTCCCTTCTTCCCGAATGGAGGTCCTCCTTTTTTATCTCTATCTTTCTCATTCTATCAGTACCTCTTTAAAAAGCTGGAACTAAGGTGGGTTCTTCTTTTCCTCTCACATAAACTCAATTTTCACACACTTCTCTTAGAAAAAAATACATCTAATTCCAAAAAATATAAGATAGATTGGAATTTCAAGGAATTATTTAAAAAATTTGTAGTCTTTGTTGAATTAAATTTTACTACTCCATCCGTTCAAGTTTATTTGTCATTGTTTAAACTTACACGCCTATAAAAAAATTTATCTCTAAATTACTCATCTTAACTAATCTATTAATTTTATTTAATTTTCTAACTTTTTTCTTTGAACAATAAAATAAATAAGAGAGAACGGAAAAAATGTAAGACCCCAAATTTTATGAATGAAAATTTAATTTTCTATAAATATTATTTTTGAATAATAAGTTGTGGATTTGATATAATGTTATAGTTGTGGTAATATTTATAAATTTTATAAAGTAAGCAAGTTGTCATAAAATATTCGTTTGGTCGGAGAATATTCGTTTTATCAGGGAATATTCGTACGATGACACAATCATTGATGGACGCCACAACGGAATTTCTATCGGAGTTTGAAAATGACATAAATAACTTTTTATAAAAATAATGACAAAATTTTTATCGTTAACTATTGAAATACTCGGTGATAAAAGTACAATAATACGCATGGTTGTTTAGTAGCATACGGTATTGTAAAGTATCTTTGATTATTGATGCTTACGTAAGAAGTCACTCAATTTTATTCAATTATTGCCACAGTAGTTGATGCATAATATCTCATATTATTGATTCAATTATTATCACGGTATCGTCTACACAATATTTTATATTATTAAATCAATAATTAAGACGAGAAAGTTATTCATATTATTATTTTCATTATTAACAATGTCTAGAAAGTTTTGTCAAAAAAAGGTTTGATCACCTAATTGTGTGCCAATAAGGAGAAATTCTTATCAAAAATCTCCCTCTTACATGAGAATGATCTGATTGTTAATATTATGAGTTATAATATTAATAATGAATAAAGATCGTGTTGATTAAAGATAAGAATAAAAATTGATGAGTGAAAGATGTTCGTTCAATTATCCTTTTAAATTGGTGTAGAATAATATTAATAATGAATAAAGATAGTTTTTTTAAATCCTTCCGTAGCCCCAATTACCTTTAAAGAAGGTAATCCTTTGATTGGCTGGTTATATTATTATTGACCAAACTTTCAGTACAATTCACTAACTTGTTAATAAGGGTACTCTCTCATTGGTCCATATCTCCCACTTTGCTAGTTACCTCCTCAGAAGGGCACTCCTTTATTAGTTGTCTCAAATGTATGCTAATGAATTACGTCCGAATATTTTTTTTTACTATGCGTCTGTGATTATTTTTCTAAATAGTATCATGCCATTCTCCTATAAATAGGATACTTAGTTTAGAAATGAAAATCACACCAGAATCATAAAATTTTTATTCTATAATATTGAGCGTATTTCTTTTTAGTTAAGGAAGATTTAAATGTAGAAAAACGTACAAGTTTTCTTCAAGAATATCTACGCTATACCAGTCGGAATTACTCTCCTAGTAAGGTAAGGGATATTATTTTTCATTCAATATTCGTAAGAAATAATATTTTCTTCCATACTCTGTAGTATGTAAGTAATATTATTTCGTTTCATATTCCTAATTCTACACTTATTTTGACAAGTATTGCTTCTATACTCCTTAAAATTAGTAGAATGTCCTTAAAATTTGTGCTTCAACTAGTATCATTTCACATAAATATTTTTTTGGACATTCTTGTTAAATTTTAATCTTTTCATGCGAGATTACTATTCATGGGTACTATTCATATATACGACATTATTCATACATACGGTACTATTCATACGATACTATTCATGAAGTGGAGTACTATTCATGGGGTACTATTCACTCGGGTACAATTCACCTGGCTTACTATTCACGACAAAAATTGATTTCTTTTCTGACCAAATTATTTTTGATACATGAATATTATTCTTGAATTTTACTCCACAAAACAGTTATCATGTGGACAATTTGGACATTCTTAAACTCTGGATAAATTAAATTATAAATCCTTAATATTTATCCTTAATCTCACTTGATTGATTTCTTATATCATTGTCATCATCCTCATGCTTATATTGTGGTGAAAGTCATTTTTGGTCCGTAGTGCATATATGGACTGATGATTGGTATGATTATGACCAAAAATTATGTATCGGCATAATCATGACATGTAATGTTACAAATGATGCGTTAAATGTTCTCATTGGCCCGTAATGCATTTATGGATAGTTGTTTGGCATAATCATAACCATTGTTGATAATAACGAATATCCTTGGTGTAAGACCCCAACTTTTATGAATAAAGATTAATTTCTCTCGAAATATATTTTTGAATTTTATGGTGTGAATATAATATAATGTTATAGTTGTGGGTAATATTTATAAATTTTATAAAGTAAGCAAGTGGTTATATAATATTCGATTGGTCGGAGAATATTCGTTTTAACAGGGAATATTCGTACGACGGCACAATCATTAGTGGACCCCACAACGAAAGTATTGTCGTAGTTAAAAAAATGACATAATTATCTTTTTATAAAAATAACGGCGGAAGTTTTACCATTAAATTGTTGAACTACCCGGTAGTAAAAGTATAGTAATACGCGTGGTTGCATAGTAGCACACGGTATTGATTATTGATGCTTACGTAAGAAGTCACTCAGTTATACTCAATTATTGCTACAATAATTATTGCATCATATCTCTCATATTATTGATTCAATTATTGTCACAATATCATTTGCATAATATGTTATATTATTAAGTCAATAATTGAGACGACTAAAGTTATTCATATTATTAAATTGCAATATTTACAATGTCTAGAAGTTCTGTTAAAGAGAGGTTTGGTCATCTAATTGCGTGCCAATAATGATAAATCCTTATCGAAAAGCCCCCTCTTTCCTGGGAACGACCTGGTTGTTAAATATTGTGAGTTATAATATTAATGATGAATATGTTTGTGTTGATTAAAGATGAAATTGATAGTTCCATTGTGTTGGAATTACTAGTGTTAGTGAAAATCGATATTTATTTCGATATTAATTGATGTCTGGAAGTTTTACTGACCAGTCGGATAATTAATCAGATAAATGAGCAATTAATTGATATTAATTCACATGATTATAACTATTTGTTGACATGTGTGTACTATTGATTTACATTCTTGTACTATTAGGGGAGTTGATACAAGATTGATAATACTTGCATGACTAAGTTAAAAATAGGAGGTATAGATGGAGGTACTATACTGTAATTCGTATTTTCACATGATTATAACTATTGATTCACATGATTAAACTATTGATTCGCATTATTTACTATTAGGGGAGGTGGTGCAAGTTTGATAATACCTGCAAGACTAAATTAAAAATGAAGAAAAAGATGAAGGTATTATACTGTAATATTTTGAGCCCAAAAACGTGCAATTATCGAAACTATATTTTCCTATAAATAGAAGCTCATTCTTCATTAATTTCTCACCAATTCACTAAAGCTATAGAGCAATTATTATAGAGAGAAATTATAGAGAAAAAGAAGAAGAGAAGTCTGCTACCTCACTATTCCAGTATCTAGTCTTCTTCTAAGGTAAGGGGTATTATTCTTTCGTATTCATGAAGAGAGTTATTTTCTTTCAATACTCATAAGAGTTGTTATTCCATTCTTTATTATTATGTTGGAATAACCTGTCTATGCGAAGTACCACATACATGGTGAAATTCTTTGTTATTCCATTCTTTATTATTCTGTTAGAATAACCTATCTGTGCGGTCTATCGCATGCCTGGTGAATTCTATTGTTATTCCATTTTTTTATTATTCTGTTGGAACATCCTGTCGGTGTGGATTACACATGAGCTGGTTCCATTCTTAATTATTCTGTTGGAACATCCTGTCTATGCGAATTACGCATGACCTGGTTCTATTCTTTATTATTCTGTTAGAATATCCTGTCTGTGCGAATTACGCATGACCTGGTTCCATTCTTTATTATTCTGTGATGCCCCCAAAATAGGTATACATCACCTATTCTGAGTGGCCAAATACATGATACAGAATACAAATATAATCTTTAATATACAACAAGAGAGCTGTGAGTTTTAATACAAATATTATCTTCTAGACAATATCTACTCTCAGAATAAGTCCTCATTACATTTATTGTCACACTATTTAACATAATAGTGAGGACTACTAATACTATCATCTGGACCGTCACTCCGTTCCCCGACTAGTCCCGGCTACGTTCTCATTTTCTGAAGAGAACAATGAAAGAATGGGTGAGCTCAACTAGCCCAGTAAAAAATATTATGACTAAGATAATGCAGAATAAATTATCATTAGTCTTCAACAGTGTTAAACTGATAAAATACAATAGACATCAAGTTTAATTGCAGTGGAACATGCAATTCATTAAAAGAGTCAAGTAGATAATAAAATCTACTATCTTTTATGATTTAAAAAGGTTTTTTATCACTTTTTATCGCTGAGACTCATCTTAATAAATAATCCACATCATCCCTGCACTACGATCAAGGATATACATTAGGGTCACAACCACAAATTATCATGCACTACGGGCCAAGGATATTCGTATATTCATCAATGGTCATGATCGTGCCAACAACTGTCCATCAATGTACTTACGGACTAATGAGGACTTTTACCACATCATTTGTAACATTACGGTCATGATTACACCGAATAATCCCTGGTCATAATCATACAAAATCCATTTATGCACTACAGGCCACAGATGACTTTCAACAAAATAAAAATATGAGGATGATGACAATGATATAAGAATTCAATAAAAGAAGTTCAAGAGTTAATTTATTCAGGAACTAATAACATCCAAATTGTCAATATGATACTTTTTTGTAGAGTAAAATTCAAGAATGCTCAGAAGAATATTTTCATAAAACATATTGGATGAAGAGCAAATATCAAGGATATTACACTCATTTCATGGAGTATAGAAATCAAAACTTTAACCAACTGAGTATAATAAAGAATGGAATAACAAAAGAGATCACCATGGATGTGGTACTTCGCATAAACAGGTTATTCCAATAGAACAATAAATAACAGAACCAGGTCAGGCGTAATACGCACCGATAGGATATTCCAACAGAATAATAAAGAATGGAATAACAACAGAAATTACCATGCATGCGGTACTTCGCATAGACAGGTTATTCCAACAGAATAATAAATAATAGAACCAGGTCCGGCGTAAAACGCATAGACAGGATATTCCAACAGAATAATAAAGACGGAACCAGGTCCGGCGTAAAACACACAAACATGATGTTCTAACAGAAAAATAAAGAATGGAATAACAGAAGAATTTCACCAAGTATAGGGTAACCCGCGTATACATGTTATTCCAATAGAATAATAAAGAACGGAATAACAGCAGAATTTCACCAAGTATAGGGTAACCCGCGTATATAGGTTATTCAAACAGAATAATAAAGAATGGAATAACAGAAGTTCTCTTCATGAATACAAAAGAAATAATACCCCTTACCGTAAAAGAAACTTGATATCGGAGTAGTGAAGTAGCAGAATACTTTTCTTCTTTCTCTCTATAGTTTCTCTATAGAGTTTTAGTGAATTCGTAAGAAATAATGAAGGAATGAGCTTCTATTTATAGAAGAATGGACTGAATAGTAACCAATCCATGAACGATCCAGATTGATTTACTTTAAACGGACGGTCTATATTGGTTTATAGTAAATATAATATATTCTATTTATAATCTAATAAAACGAATAACTTTATAAAAGTATTCTATTTTATATAAAAAGATTTTACTATATAAACACTATACAAATACTATGCATAATAAAATATAATATATTCTAATTATTGTCTAATAAAACAGATAACTTTATAAAAGTATTTTGTTTATATAAAAAGATTTAATATTAGCCTAATAAAACGAATAACTTTACAAAAGTATTCTGTTTTATATAAAAAACTTTTCTGTTTTATTACATTAATAATACTAATAAAACAAAACTTCATCATCATTATTATTATTCACACTATTAATCGACCAGGTCGTTCTCAGGAAAGAGGGGGCTTTCCAATAAGGATTTCTCCCTATTGACGTGCAAATAGGTGATCAAACCTCTCCTTGGCAGAACTTCTAGACATCGTTAATAATGCGAATAATAATATTAATAACTCTGTCATCTCAATTATTGATTTAATAAAATATAAAATATCGACAATAATTGAATAAAACTGAATGACTTATCACGTAAGCATCAAAATCAATACCGTGTGCTACTATGCAACCACGCGTATTCCTGTACTTTTAACACAAGGTGTTTCAACAGTTAACGGTAAAACTTCCGCCGTTAATTTCATAAAAATATTTTTGTCATTTTCTCAATCCGACAATAATTCCGCTGTGGGGTCCACCAATGATTGCGCCGTCGTACGAATATTTTCTATTTAAAACGAATATTCTCCGACCAATCGAATATTATATAACAACTTGCGTACTTTACAAAATTTATAAATAATACCCACAACTATAACATTGTATCAAATTTATTCCATAATATTCAAAAATGATATTTATAGAAAATACATTTTTATTCATAAAAGTTGGGGTCTTACAATCTCCCCTTCTTATGAAATTTCGCCTTCGAAATTAGGGTACGTACCTGGTATGTCGAAGAGGTAAGGATACCTTGATTTCATTTCAGATTCTAACTCCCAAGTCATTTCATCAACATATTAACTTGACGTATAACCTTGGAGCGTAGAATATGTTCATTCTTATCCAAGATTTGAACATGAACCTCTTCATACGTTAAATCTTCCGCTATTTCTTCCGGTTCTAACTCAATAATGTGGTTCGGGTCTTTCAAATATTCACGTAAAATGGATATATGAAAAACGTTATGAACACGAGACATACTTGGCAGAAAAGCAAGTCTATAGGCTACAGTCCCTACTCGATCGAGGATTAAAAATGGGCCAATGAATCGAGGATTGAGCTTTCCTATCTTTCCAAATCTCGTATCTCCTTTCCATGGAGCAACACGTAACAACACATGATCTCCAATATCGAATTCCACGTCCTTTCGATGAAGATCAGCATAACTCTTTTTTCGGTCTTGTGAGATTTTTATACGTTGCTGGATCGTTTGAATCTTTTCCGTAGCCATACGTACCAAATCTGGTCCCAACAACGTTGCTTCACCCACCTCATCCCAGCATACTGGAGAGCGACACTTTCTTCCATACAACGCCTTAAATGTAACAATGCCAAAACTTGCTTGATAACTATTGTTGTAGAAAAACTCCACCAATGGTAAGAACTTGTCCCAACTTCCATTGAAGTCAAGGACACAAAGTCTTAATAAATCATTAAGAGTTTGAATAGTCCTTTCGACTGCCCGCCAGTTTGAGGATGATATGCCGAACTAAATCGTAAATCCATGCCCATAGCTTTTTCAAAACTAACCCAAAATCTTAAAGTGAATCTTGGGTCTCGATAAAAAACTATGGATACTGGCATACCATGCTGTCTTACAATCTCGTTTATGTATATACTAGCAAGATGTTCAAGTGTATAAGTTTCTCGTATCGGTAAGAAATGAGCAGACTTGGTAAATCTATCAACAATGACCCAAATCGCATCTATGCCTTGAGAAACCTTGGGAAGACCAATAACGAAATTCATGGTAATGTGCTCCCACTTCTATTCTGGAATTTTAAGTGGTTGCAATGGACCTTTTGGTACTTGATGATCTTCCTTAACTCGTTGACAAGTTAAACACCTTGAGATAAACAGCGTTATCTCCCTCTTTATATTTCCCCACCAAAATGTATGTCGAAGATCATAATACATTTTGGTACTCCCAAGATGGATTGCAAACGGTGTGTTGTGCGCCTCCATCATAATTTTTATACTTTAAATCAGGGTCGTTAGGAACACAAAGTCTGGAGTTGACTCGAAGTATTCCTTCTTCATCAATTCTTACTTCCGGCATATCACCTTCTAGTACTTTCTTCCTCATATGCATCAACTATAGGTCTGTAGTTTGAGCAACTTTAACTTTATCGATTAAAGTTGGTTCTACTCGTATATTCGCCATCATCGCGTGGGTCCCTGGAGTATTTATCTCTATCTCCATCCTTTGTAACTCATACAAAATGGGCCTTTGCGTTGACAATATCGCACTCGTACCCGCATATGATCTTCCACTCAATGTGTTAGCTACCACGTTTGCTTTTCCAGGATGGTATTGGATGGTATGATCATAATCTTTCAACAGTTCAAGCCAACGTCGCGGTCGCATGTTGAGTTCCTTTTGAGTGGAGAAATATTTGAGGCTTTTATGATCCGTAAAGATCTCCACTTTTTCTCCTATACAAGTAATACCTCTAAATTTTAAGTGCGAAGACAACATCTGCCAACTCTAGATCATGAGCAGGATAATTCCTCTCATATTCTTTGAGTTGTCGAGAGGCATAGGCTATGACTTTCCCATGTTGCATGAGAACACATCCTAACCCTTTGCCTGAAGCATCACTGTAGATGATAAATCCCTCCGAACTAGATGGTATTGTCAGAACAGGTGCTGAAATGAGTCTCCTCTTGAGTTCTTGAAAACTCTTCTCGCATTCCTCACTTCAACCGAATTTTGTATCTTTCCGAGTCAGCTGAGTTAAGGGAGTAGCGATTCGAGAAAACCCTTCTACGGATCTGCGATAATAACCAGCTAAGTCGAGAAAGCTACGTACTTCGGTCACTGATTTAGGTTGCTCCCAACTTTGAATAGCTTCAATCTTTGTTGGGTCAACAAATATTCCATGACTTGATACTACGTGCCCAAGGAATGCTACTTCCTCAAGCCAGAACTCGCATTTCTTCAACTTGGCATAAAGCTTATATTCACGAAGCTTTTGAAGTATCAGCCTCAAGTGTTGCTCATGATCTTCACGGATTTTGGAATAAATAAGGATGTCATCAATAAAGACAACCACAAAGTGATCCAAATATTCCTTGAATACTTGGTTCATCATATCCATGAAGGCAGCAGGAGCATTAGTCAATCCAAAAGACATGACTAGGAATTTATAATGCCCGTACCGAGTTCTGAAAGCCGTCTTTGGAATGTCATCGATTTTAATCTTTAATTGGTGATATCCAGAACGAAGATCAATCTTTGAAAAGAATTTGGCGCCTTGCAACTGGTCAAACAGGTCATCAATACGTGGCAATGGGTACCTATTTTTGATGGTGACATGATTCAACTCCCAATAATCAATAAAAAGTCGCATACTCCCATCTTTCTTCTTTACGAATAGAACAGGAGCACCCCAATGAGAAGTACTAGGACGAATAAAGCCAATGTCTAACAATTCCTGCAGTTGGATCTTTAACTCCTGAAGTTCAATAGGAGCCATTCGATATGGGGCTTTGGAAATGGGTTTTGTACCGGGTTCAAGGTCGATACAAAATTCAATTTCACACTCTAGGGGTAGGCCGGCCAGGAAGTTCTTCAGGGAATACGTCAGTAAATTCATTAACACTAGAAATATCATTCAAAACTGACGTATTTTTGTTTAGATCCGTGACATGAGCTAAGAAAGCTTGACATCCATTTTTCAATAAACGAATAGCTTTATGGCTTGAGATGACAGTGATTGATTTTAATGGTTTGGTTGCTTCAATTCGCATAATAGGTTGATTAGGAATATGAAAGCTAACAACCTTACGAAAACAATCAATTTTTGCATGATGAGTAGTTAACCAATCAATCCCTAGAATTACATCAAATACAAGTATTTTCAATGAAATAAGATCGACAGGTAATGTGAGGGTACTGATTTGAACCAAACAAAACTTATAAACAATGGATGTAATGAAGGTTTCTCCCAACGGAGTTTCAACAGATATATTAAGGTCTAATTTCTCCGGAGTCAAATTTAAACGTTGAGCGCAAGTAAAAGAAATAAAAGAATGGGTAGACCCGGTATCAAATAAGGTATATACTTTGCTAGAGTTTATGATAAGCTTACCCGTGATGACCTCGTTTGGGTTCCTTGCTTTCTGGGAGGTCACGACAAACACTCTCCCTTGCACTACTGGCTTTGAATTTTCTGGGACGTCCTTCGGTGCCTCCATCCAAGCTGAACTTGTCTTCGGTGAAAGACAAAATCGGACTAGGTGACCTTCTCTTTCACAATTATAACATGCTTTGGACGGCATCGCGTAATTTGGACTTATGTGTCCTTCCCATCCGCATTTAAAGCATATGATAAGTGGTCGTTCTCCTTCCTTAACCATGAGTGATGGTGCTGACGTCTTTCCATCATTGTTGAATCTTCTCTTTTTAAAATGTTCATTCTTATTATTTTGGCCATGATCACCACCGAAGTGGTTACCATTTTTGGCATGTTGATTCCTTCCACGCTTATTATCACCGCTTCGATGACTGTTATCACTGGTATTATCATTTTGCAGGATACTCTCTTTTGGTTAGGTTGACTCATTATCGCGCTCCAATAACTGAGCCCTATTAACAACATCTGAATACAAACACAGTTTTGAGAGATAAGATATTGACGTATCTCGGGTTTCAAACCTCTTAGAAACATTCGCGTCATTCTCTTCTCATTATCAACCAAATGGGACGCAAACCGGGATAACTCGGTAAACTTGGCTTCATTCTGTGGCACAGTCATGTTGTTTTGTTCCAGCTTAATGAACTCTACCTCTTTCATGTGACGAATACTTTCGGGAAAATACTTGTCGTTGAACAATTCTTGGAACTTCTCCCAAGTCATCTTCAGTGTGGCAGGTTGAGTATGTTTTACAGATTTCCACCAGTAATCTGCCTCTGCACGCAACATGAAGGTGGCAAAGGGAACCTTTTGCTCCTCGGAGCATCTCAAGACATCAAATATCTTGCAGATATGCTTTATCCATGTCTCCGCCTTAAGTGGTTTTGGCTCTCCAAAAAACTCTGATGGTCCCAGTTCCTTGAACTGCTTAGCAGTGACCGTCCAAGAGTTGTCAGTGTTTCCACCTGCATTTTGTACAGGAACCACTCTTGCCTGATGTTGCATGAATTGTATAAATCCTCTGAACATTCCATCGTTCATCATCTGGTCAGTGTTTTTGTTTGCCTGAGGATTGTCGCCTCTTGATGCACTTTATCCTGACTATTGATCTGTGGAGACTCAACGGTCTCCTGTGCTCCATTGATGTTCTCAACATTCTCGGATGTCATTTTCACACACTGCCACAAAACAAGGGTTAATTAACATATCACATATTATCCCTATAATCTGACCGACCAATTAAATATTAAATAAACTTAGGTAGGTCATACTAGCGAAGAAATTCCCTGTCTCTTCCCTCCTAGTTCTTGTCTCACATCTCAGCCAAGGATCATATCCCTAAGCTTTGATACCAACTATGACGCCCCCAAAATAGGTATACATCACCTATTCTGAGTCGCCAAATACATGGTACAAAATACAAATACAATCTTAAATATACAACAAGAGTTGTGAGTTTTAATACAAATATTATCTTTTAGACAATATCCTCTCTCAGAATAAGTCCTCATTACAATTATTATCACACAATTTCATAGAATAGTGAGGACTACTAATGTTATCACCTGGATCGTCACTCCGTTCCCCGACTAGTCCCTGCTACGTTCTCATTTCCTGAAGAGAACAATTATCCATGCACTACGGGCCAAGGATATTCGTGTTTTCATCAATGATCATGATCATGCTAACAACTGTCCATCAATGCTCTACGGGTCAATGAGGATGTTTACCACATCATTTGTAACATTACGGTCATAATTACACCGAATAATCCCTGGTCATAATCATACTAAGTCCATCTATGCACTACAGGCCACAGATGACTTTCAACAAAATATAAATATGAGAATGATGACAATGATATAAGAATTCAATAAAACAAGTTCAAGAATTAATTTATTCAGTAACTAATAACGTCCAAATTGTCAACATGATACTTCTTTGTAGAGTAAAATTCAAGAATGCTCAGAAGAATATTTCCATGAAAGATATTGGATGAAGAGCAAATATCAAGGATATTCCACTTATTTCATGGAGTATAGCAGTCAAAACTTTAATCAAATGAGTATAATAAAGAATGGAATAACAAAAGAGATCATCATGCATGCGGTACTTTGCATAGACAGGTTATTCCAACAGAACAATAAATAACGGAACCAAGTCAGACGTAATACGCACCGACAGGATATTCTAACAGAATAATAAAGAATGGAATAACAACAGAAATCACCATGTATGCGATACTTCGCATAGACATGTTATTCCAACAGAATAATAAATAACGGAACCAGGTCCAGTGTAAAACGCACAGATAGGATATTCCAACAGAATAATAAAGACGGAACCAGGTCCGGCGTAAAACGCACAAACATGATATTCCAACAGAAAAATATAGAATGGAATAACAGAAGAATTTCACCATGTATGCAGTACTTCGCATAGACAAGTCATTCCAACATAATAATAAAGAATGGAATAACCGAAGAATTTCACCAAGTATAGGGTAACCCGCGTATACAGGTTATTCTAACAGAATAATAAAGAATGGAATAACAGAAATTTTCTTCATGAATACAAAAGAAATAATACCCCTTACCGTAAAAGAAACTTGATATCGGAGTAGTGAAGTAGCAGAATACTTTTATTCTTTCTCTCTATAGTTTCTCTCTCTAGAGTTTCAGTGAATTCGTAAGAAATAATGAAGGAATGTGCTTCTATTTATAGAAGAATGGACTTAATAGTAACCAATCCATGAACGGTCCATATTAATTTACTTTAAACAGACGATCTAGATTGGTTTACAATAAAATATAATATATTCTATTTATAATCTAATAAAACGAATAACTTTATATAAGTATTCTATTTTATTTAAAAAGATTTTACTATACAAACACTATGCAGACACTATGCAAATACTATGCATAATAAAATATAATATATTCTAATTATTGTCTAATAAAACAGATAATTTTATAAAATTATTCTGTTTTATATAAATAGATTTTACTATTAGCCTAATAAAACGAATAACTTTATAAAAGTATTCTGTTTTATATAAATTTTTTTTGTTTTATTACATTAATAATACTAATAAAACAAAACTTCATCATCATTATTATTATTCACACTATTAATCGACCAGATCATTCACAGGAAAGAGATGGCTTTCCAATAAGGATTTCTCCCTATTAGCGCGCAATTAGGTGACCAAACCTCTCCTTGACAGAACTTCTAGACATCGTTAATAATGCAAATAATAATATTAATAACTCTGTCATCTCAATTATTGATTTAATAATATATAAAATATCGACAATAATTGAATAAAACTGAATGACTTCTCACGTAAGCATCAATAATCAATACCATGTGCTACTATGCAACCACGATTATTCATGTACTTTAAGCACCGGGTGTTTCAACAGTTAACGGTAAAACTTCCGTCGTTATTTTTATAAAAATATTTTTATCGTTTTCTCAATCCGACAATAATTCTGCTGTGGGGTCCACCAATGATTGGGCCGTCGTACGAATATTCCCTGTTTAAAATGAATATTCCCCGACCAATCGAATATTATATAACAACTTGTTTACTTTGCAAAATTTATAAATATTACCCACAACTATAATATTATATCAAATTTATTCCATAATATTCAAAAATAATTTTTATAGAAAAATACATTTTTATTCATAAAAGTTGGGGTCTTACATATTCTGTTGGGAATAACCTGTCTGTGCGGTCTATCGCATATCTGGTGAATTCTTCTGTTATTCCATTCTTTATTATTCTGTTGGAATAACCTGTCTATGTGGATTACCGCATGTATGGTTAATGATCCTTCGTATTCATTCCTTATTAAATTGTGGAAATGATCTGTCTACGTGGATTAACTCATGGTGAACAAAAATTTATTTGCAATTTCATATATTCTATTATACTCAGTTGGTTAAAGTTTTGGCTTCTATACTCCATGAAATTAGTAGAATATCCTGTATATTTGCGCTTCATCCAGTATCTTTTCATGAAAATATTCTTCTGAGTATTCTTGAATTTTACTCCACAAAGCAGTATCATGTTGACAATTTAGACGTAATTGATTTCAGGATAAATTAACTTATAAATCTTTAAAATTTATTCTTGAACTTGTTTTATTAAATTATTATGTCATTTTCATCATCCTAATGCTTATATTGTGATGAAAGTCATCTTTAGCTTACGTGCATAGATGGACTTGGTATGATTATGACCAGGGATCATTAGGTATAATCATGATCGGTAATGTTATAAATGACGTGGTAAAAGTCCTCAGTGGCCTGTAGTGCATTGATGGACAATTTTTGGTATGATTATGACCAGGGATTATTCGGTATAGTCATGACCATTAATGATTTAATGAATATCCTTGGCCCGTAGTGTAGGGATGACTCGATGATGTGGTGTATTTATTAAGCTGAGTCTCAGAGATAAAAATTGATGAAAATATTTTAAATCATAGAAGATAGTAGATATCATGCTCTACTTGACTCTTCTAATGGATTGCTTATTCCGTTGCAGTTAAACTTGATGTCTATTGTATTTTATAAGTTTAACATTGTTGAAGACTAATGATAATTTATTCTGCATTATCTTAGTCATAATATTTCTTACTGGACTAGTTGAGCTCACCCTTTTGCTTTCATTGTTCTCTTCATGAAATGAGAACGTAGCCGGGACTAGTCGGGGAATAGAGTGATGGTCCGAGATGGTGTTATAGTAGTCCTCACTATTCTATAAAATAGTGTGATAATAAATGTAATGAGGACTCTATTTGAGAGTGGATATTGTCTAGAAGGCAATATTCTTGTTTAAACTCTCAGCTATGTTTTGTCGTATATTACGCGATGTTTGTATAATTAAGTTTGTATTTGTATTCTGTACCATATTTTTTGCGACTCAAGATGGGTGATGTATACCTATGTTGGGAGCGTCACAGTTGATATCAAAGCTTAGGGATATGATCCCTGGCTGAGATGTGAGACAAGAACTAGGAGGGGAGAGACGGGAAATTTATTCGCTAGTATGACCTACCTAAGTTTATTTGGTATTTAATTGGTCGGTTAGAGTATAGGGATAATATGTGATAGGATAATTAACCCTTGTTTTGTGGCAGTATTTGAAAATGGCATCCGAAAATATTGAGATAAGCAATGAAGCACATGAGACCGTTGAGTCACCATAGATTAATACCCAGGATAATGTGCAACAGGAAGACAATAATCCTCAGGTAAACAAAAACGATCAAATGATGAACGATGAGATGTTCAGAGGTCTTATGCAATTCATGAAACATCAGGCGAAGGCGGCTCCTGTCCAAACTGCAGGTGGAAACACTGATAACTCTCGGACGGTCACCGCTAAGCAGTTCAAGGAGCTGGGACCACCAGAGTTTTTTTGGAGAGTCAAAACCATTTAAGGCAGAGACGTGGATAAAACAGATCAACAAGATATTTGATGTCTTGGGATACTTCGAGGAGCAAAAGGTTCCCTTTGTCAGCTTCATGTTGCAAGTAGAGGCAGATTACTGGTGGGAATCTGTAAAGCGTACTCAACCTGTCGCACTGAAGATGTCTTGGGAGAAGTTCCAAGAACTTTTCAACGACAAGTATTTTCCTGAAATTATTTGTCACATGAAGGAGGTAGAGTTCATCAAGCTTGAGCAAAACAATATGATCGTGGCACAGTACGAAGCTAAGTTTGCCAAGTTATCTCGGTTTGCGTCCCACTTGGTTGATAATGAGGAGAGAATGACGTGGATGTTTCTAAGAGGTTTGAAACCCTAGATACACCAATACCTTATCTCTCATAAACTGTGTTTGTATTCAGATGTTGTGAATATTGCTTAGTTATTGGAGCGCGATATTGAGTCAACCCAACCAAGAGAGAGCAGCCGGTTAGTAGATAATACCAGTGGTAGCAGTCATCAAAGCGGTGACAACAAACGTGGAGGGAATCAACATTCCAGAAATGGTAATCACTTCGGTGGTAATCATGGCCATGACAATAAGAGTGGACATTTCAAGAAGAGGAGATTTAATAATGATGGAAAGACGTAAGCACCAACGCCTGTTGTTAAGGAAGGAGAACGACCACCGGTCGTATGTTACAAATGTGGAGGGGAAGGACACATAAGTCCAAATTGCATGATGCAGTCCAAAGTATGTTACAATTATGGAAAAGAAGGTCACCTAGCCAAATTTTGTCATACACCAAAGTCAAGTCCAACTAGGATGGAGGCATCAAATGGTGTCCCAGACAAGACAAAATCGATAGTTCAAGGGAGAACGTTTGTCGTAACCTCCCAAAAAGTGAGGAATCCAAACGAGGTGATCACGGGTAAGTTAATCATAAACTCTAGCGAAGTTTATACTTTATTTAATACCGGTTCTACCCATTCCTTTATTTCTCCTACTTGCGCTCAACGTTTAAATTTGACTCCGAAGAAATTAGACTTTGACTTATCTGTTGAAACTCTGTTAGGAGAAACCTTTAACATCCACGATTTATAAGTCTTGTTTGATTCAAATCGGTAACCGCATGTTACCTGTCGATCTTACTTCCTTGAAAATACTTGTATTTGATGTGATTTTAGGGATTGATTGGTTAACTACTCATCATGCTAAAATCGATTGTTTTCGTAAGGTTGTTAGCTTTCATATTCCTAACCAACCATTATGCAAATTCAAGAAACCAGAGCATTAAAATCAATCACTATCATATCAAGTCATAAAGCTATTCATTTATTGAAAAACGGATGTCAAATTTCTTAGCCCATGTCACGGATTTAAATAAAAATACGCCGGATTTAAATAAAAATACACTAGATTTGAATGATATTTCTATTGTTAATAAATTTCCTGACGTATTCCCTGAAGAACTTCCTAGCCTACCCCAAGAGCGTGAAATTAAATTTTGTATCGACCTTGAATCCATTACAAAACCCATTTCCAAATTCCCATATCGAATGACTCCTATTGAACTTCAAGAGTTAAAAATCCAACTACAGGAATTGTTAGACATCGGTTTCATTCGTCCTAGTACGTCTCCTTGGGGTGCTCCTGTTCTATTCGTGAAGAAGAAAGATGGAAGTATGCGACTTTGTATTGATTATCGGGAGTTGAATCATGTCACCATCAAAAATAGGTACCCGTTGCCTCGCATTGATGACCTGTTTGACCATGTTGTAAGGAGCCAAATTCTTTTCATAGATTGATCTTCATTCCGGATATCATCATTTGAAGATTAAAACTGATGACATTCCAAAGACTGCTTTCAGAACTCGGTACGGGCATTATGAATTCTTAGTCATGTCTTTTGGATTGACTAATGCTCCTGCTGCCTTCATGGACATGATGAACCGAGTATCCAAGGAATATTTGGATCACTTTGTGGTCGTCTTTATTGATGACATCCTCATATACTCCAAAACCCATGGAGACCACGAGCAACACTTGAGGCTGATACTCCAAAAGCTTCGTGAAAATAAGCTATATGCCAAGTTGAAGAAATGTGAGTTCTAGCTTGAGGAAGTTGCATTCCTTGGACACATGATATCAAATCATGGAATATCTGTTGACTCGGCAAAGATTGAAGTAATTCAAAGCTAGGAGCAACCTAAGTCAGTGACCGAAGTACGTAACTTTCTCGGCTTAGCTAGTTATTATCGGAGATTCGTAGAAGGGCTTTCTCGAATCGCTACTCCATTAACTCAGCTGACTCGAAAAGATACAAAATTCGGTTGGAGCGAGGAATGTGAAAAGAGTTTTTAAGAACTCAAGATGAGACTCATTTCAGCACCTGTTCTGATAATACCATCTGGCTCGGAAGGATTTGTCATCTACAGTGATGCTTCTGGCAAAGGGTTAGGATGTGTTCTCATGCAACATGGGAAAGCCATAGCCTATGCCTCGCGACAACTCAAAGAATATGAGAGGAATTATCCTACTCATGATCTAGAGTTAGCAGCAGTCATTTTTGCGCTTAAGATTTGGAGGCATTACCTGTATGGAGAAAAGGTGGAGATCTATACTGATCATAAAAGCCTCAAATATTTCTTCACTCAAAAGGAACTCAACATGCGACAACGATGGCTTGAGTTGTTGAAAGATTATGATCATATCATCCAATACCATCCTGGAAAAACGAACGTAGTAGCTAACGCATTGAGTAGAAGATCATTTGCAGGTACGAGTGTAATATTGTCAACGTAAAGGCCTATTTTGTATGACTTGGAAAGGATGAAAATAGAGTTAAAGACTCCAGGGACCCATGTGATGATGATGAATATACGAGTGGAACCGACTTTAATCGATAAAGTTAATGCTGCTCAAGCTGCAGACCTGGAGCTGATGCGTATGAGGAATAAAGTGCAAGAAGGTGCTATTCAGAAGCAAGAATCAATGAAGAAGGAATACTTCGAGCCAACTCCAGACTTTGTATTCCTAACGATTCTGACTTGAAGTATAAAATCATAATGGAGGCGCACAACACATCGTTTACAATCCATCCTGGGAGTACCAAAATGTATCGTGATCTTTGACATACATTTTGGTAGAGCAATATAAAGAGAGAGATAGCGGGGTTTATCTCAAGGTGTCTAACTTGTTAACGAGTTAAGGCGGAGCATCAAGTGCCAAAAGGCTCATTGCAACCTCTTGAAATTCCTATAATGGAAGTGGGAGCACATTACCATGGATTTCGTTACTGGTCTTCCCAAGGTTTCTCATGGCATAGATGCGATTTGGGTCATTGTTGATAGATTGACCAAGTCTGCTCATTTCTTATCAATACGAGAAACTTATACACTTGAACATCTTGCTAGTATGTACATAAACGAGATTGTAAGATTGCATAGTATGCCAGTATCCATAGTTTCTGATCGAGACCCAAGATTCACTTCAAGATTTTGGGTTAGTTTGGAAAAAATTATGGGCACGGATTTACGATTTAGTTCGGCATATCATCCTCAAACGGACGGGCAATCGGAAAGGACTATTCAAACTCTTGAAGATTTATTAAGACTTTGTGTCCTTGACTTCATGGGAAGTTAGGACAAGTTCTTACCATTGGTGGAGTTTTTCTATAACAATAGTTATCAAGCAAGTTTTGGCATTGTTCCATTAGAGGCGTTGTATGGAAAAAAGTGTCGCTCTCCAGTATGCTGGGATGAGGTGGGTGAAGCAACGTTGTTGGGACCAGATTTGGTATGTATGACTACAGAAAAGATTCAAACGATCTGATAACGTATAAAAATCTCACAAGATCGATCAAGAGTTATGCCGACCTTTCATCGAAAAGACGTGGAATTCAATATTGGAGATCACGTGTTGTTACGTGTTGCTCCATGGAAAGGAGTTACGAGATTTGGAAAGAGATAAAAGCTCAATCCTCGATTCATTGGCCCATTTATAATCCTCGAACGAGTAGGAACTGTGGCATATAATCCTCGATTCTCGTGTTCATAACGTTTTCCACATATCTATGTTACGTAAATATGTGAAAGACCAGAACCACATTATTGAATTAGAACTAGACGAGATAGATGAAGATTTAACGTATGAAGAATTACCTGTTAAAATCTTGGATATGAAGATCATATTCTACGTTCCTAAGGTTATACCTCAAGTCAAAGTTTTGTGGAGAAACCACGATGTAGAAGAAATGACCTAGGAGTTAGAATCTGAGATAAAGTCAAAATATCCTCACCTCTTCGATATACCAAGTACGTAACCTAATTTCGAGGACGAAATTTCATAAGAAGGCGAGGTTGTAAGACCCCAACTTTTATGAATAAAGATTAATTTCTCTCGAAATATATTTTTGAATATTATGGTGTGGATATAATATAATGTTATAGTTGTGGGTAATATTTATAAATTTTGCAAAGTAAGCAAGTGGTTATATAATATTCGATTGGTCGGGGAATATTCGTTTTTATAGGGAATATTCGTACAACGACACAATCTTAGTGGACCCCAGAACGGAAGTATTGTCGTAGTTAGAAAAACGACATAATTATCTTTTTATAAAAATAACGGCGGAAGTTTTACCGTTAAATTGTTGAACTACCCGGTAGTAAAAGTACAGTAATATGCGTGGTTGTAAAGTAGCACACGCTGATCGAAAAGACCTATTGTGCACCATTACATGCACGACCATACAACTTATCTCATTTCTCGCATGGATCCTTTGAAGTACATTTTAGCAAACCTATGTTGAACTGTCAGTTATCAAAGTGGCAGCTAATCCTTCAACAGTTCGAAATCGTCTATGTGACCTAGAAAACCATCAAGGGTCAGGGGATCGCGGGCCAACTATCTGCAATGCCGATAGGAGGTTTTGAGCCTTTGAAAACATACTCCCCCGAAAATGATGTGATGGTGATTCGGCAAGCCAAAATAGAAGATACATGCCAATTATGGAAATTATACTTTGACAGTGCGACCAACGTAGAAGCCGCTGGGGCAGTTCTCATTTCTATCACTTGGGAGCAGTACGCCATAGCAACTAAATTGTAATTCAACAACTCCGACAACACGATGGAATGCGAATGATGCTTTGTAGGGTAAAAATTGGCTCATTTAATGGGTTCAGATGGTTGGCAGTTTTCGGAGACTCAGAGCTAGTTATCAAACAATCCACTGGGGCACACAGTACCAAAGAACTGCATCTATTACCATGCCATCGCCACGTTGTCAAAATGACAGGAGAGTTTGAAGACGCCTTCATGCATATTCCTCGAAATAGAAATGATTTTGCGGACGCATTGGCCACACTAGCCTCATTGGTCAACATACCAGCAAGGAATGGTATGCATGATATCACATTCATGGCACATAATGCACCCGCTTATGAAAACAGTGTTGGGGAAATATCCAATGAAATAACTCCTATCAGACCGCCCTGGTTAAGACTGTAAAATGAGTAAACAGTTCGGGCTCGATTCGGATTCACTCGACTAAAAGTTCAATTCGAGCTTGACTCGAAATATAAATGAGTCAAATATGAGCACATTTTAAAGTTTGATAAATTACTCGAACCTATAATTTTCTATTGACACTCGGATCATATTCGTTGGAAAAGTTCAAACTGCTCGGGCTCGACTCGGAATCGTGCTCGACTCGGAATCGTGCTCGACTCGGTAGCTAAATGAGCCTCAATCAAACCTTATTTTATACTCGATAAATTTTGTAAACCAAATTTGAATAACTCAATACTCGGATCAACTAGGTTCGTTTACACCCTTAGCCGTGGTACCAAGATATCAAAGAGTATTTGCGAGGTGGATCCATCCCCGAGGGAGCGAGCCAAACTGAAAAGAAGCGAATACAGAAGATGGCGATGAAATTCTACTTAAGTGGGGATGCTTTCTAAAAAAGAGACACATGCATAGGCCTTCTAAGGTGTCTAGACAAGGATCAGACCTAGAAACTTATGAATGAAGTGCATGGTGGGGTGTGCAGAGCGCACATGAGTGACCCCTGCTCCCCAAGAAGATATTGAGGACGTGACATTACTGGCTCTCCTGATTGCGATAATTACGTCAAGCGCTGATATCAATGCCAAATCCACGCTAACATTATTCATGCACCTCCTAGCCAGCTACATTGCATGACCTCACCATGGCCATTTTCCATGTGGGGGAATGGATGTGATTGGACTAGTCGAGCCCAAAGCCAATAATGGTCATAGATTCATCTTCACTATGATTGATTACTTTACCAAATGGGTGGAAGCAACATTCTTCCCCAAGGTTACCAAGGAGGTTATCGTCAGCTTCATCAGGAACGTCATCTGGCGATATGGGCAACCAAAGGTTATCGTGTCAGACCACGCCAAGAGTATGAATAATGAGATGATGATGGAACTGTGCAACAAGTTCAATATCAAACACCTTAACTCAGTTATCTACCGTCCAAAAATGAATGACATAGTGGAAGTCGCCAACAAAACATCAAGAAGATGATAGAGAAGATGTCGGTAAACCACCGGGGGTAACCTGATTTGTTGTCTTTAACCCTGCTCGCCTACCGAACATCGACTCATACCTCGACAGGGGCGACCCCCTATTCATTATTATATGGTATGGAGGTTGTACTCCCCATAGAGGTTGAAATAGAGTCGCTGAGGGTGATGATGGACTCACAAATAGAAGAGGGTCAATGACTACAAGATCAATACGATCAGCTGTCCGTGATAGATGATAAGACTGACGCTATCTTTCACGATCAGCTATACCAATTATGAATGTCCTAGTTGTACAACAAAAAGGTGCAACCCTGGAAGTTCAAGAGGCATGACTTGATATTAAAGAAAGATCATTTCGGGCCAAGACGCCGTCAAAGAAAAATTCGTCCCGAACTGAGAATGACTCTTCGTGGTCAAAGCGAGGAGCTCTAAGATTGCGAGATTGTAAAATGCAAGTTGAAAATTCTGTATTTGTTTGAATTTATTTTAAAAAATAAACTGAGTAAAGAAAAATGATATCTAATTTTTTACTTATAATTTATTTGACATTTTAAGTATATATTTTTGACTTATTTGCTGAGCATAATTGCTTATTCCCGTAATAAATTGTTTTTAGAAAACTGTGTTAAACAAAATACTCTAACTTATTAAATAAATAATTTAAAATAAGTTATTAAATAAATTATAGCTGTTTTTAAATAAATTGAGATTAACATGGCCTCTATATAATTATAGAAATAGATATATTTATAAGTCAAACAAAATTTTATTATAAACCATTTTAATCTTATCCGAAGGGGTTTAAACACAAAGCTTGAAACACTACCTGAGAGAGGCGATAACACCCAGAAAATGCTGACACTGCTCAAGTGCTACAAGCCCTCTCTTCCACTTTGTTCATCTATATTTTTACGCTTCCAAATACCAATTCTTAATCATACCCGCAAAATCATCATAAAAAACAGCAAAAATTTGCAAAAGTCGACGAGGGTTTGTTGTTTTAGTTCGTTAGGCCAATCAAATCCAACAATTAGCGCAAATGGTGATACAGGAGAGAATAAATTAAGGGAATTGTGGTTGTACAATACAATGAGCAAACAGAAGGAATTGTTCAAACCCAAAATTCCTGGTCAAGTGGGCATGTATGTTTGTGGTGTCACTGCCTATGATCTCAGTCACATTGGCCATGCTCGTGTGTATGTCTCAGTTGATGTGCTCTTCAGGTCATTTCTCTATACATACATATGTATCTGTAGGAAAAAAAAGAAGTCCGAATTTTTAAAGTAGTTACTTTTATTTAGATACCCTTCTCTGTTTGTCTCTAATTTGTAATATATGTCTTGATTTTGATTAGAAATTTTGAACCCTTCTGTAAGTGAAGAAAAGTCTGAATTTTGAAGGCACCCTTTTGATTGATCTGTTATACATATTTTGTATATATAAGAAGAGAACACTGTGAAGCTTTAAAGTGATGTTGACAATTATGGACCATTAGTGTGCATTGTAAAACTATTGAGCAATTAGACCTTTTTTTTTCATCTTTAGTTTTTTTTTTTGCATTGACCTGTGCTTGAAATGTAAGGGTATGTAATTTCAACTGACAATTTGAAATTCTATTTAGATTGGACCACAATGTGCGATTAAACTTGAGTAGTTTATTGTTATGTAGAAAATTATGCTATGAAATATTTATATTTGTGGCTTTAATGTCTATGCCCTCCACATCTTTCTTAATAACCAATGGAAGCTCTTACGTTTTATTTCTTGGAAAGAGAAATTCTGTATTACTTCATGTTGTTTATTGTAGCAAGCATTGTCAAATGACTAATGCAGAGTTGCTAATTGGACATTCTTTGGTGTGTTTTCTTTAAAAATTAGGCAGATACCTAAGGTTTCTGAGATATGAAGTCAATTATGTTCGAAATTTCACGGATGTTGATGACAAGGTGAGTGAAATTTTACTCTAGCAACAAACGAATCATATACGTTGGAAAACTCTTTTGTTGGTGATTATTTCCTAAATCGATGGTGACATTTTTGTGGACTACTAAGGTGCTCTCGGTTTTAATCTGAGTCTGATTTGTTTCCCATGTTGAATAGTTAACTCTGCTCAGTGTTTTTATCTAATTGCCACAAAGAGGAAAAAAGAAATGCATGTAATGCCTTGTGGTCTTGCAAAACTGAGTTATAACAGTGAATTTTCAGTGTCTAGAATACAGTTACTAAATAAAATTTATTTCTTTCAATTTCAAGAAAAGATCTTGAGCTATTTGGATACAACGTGAAAACATCCAACTTATTAAAAATGGAGATTATAGCATGAGTTGATCATTTATTTATGGTGTTGTATCTGGTACCCCCTTGCTGTAGTGTCATAATTAGTTTTTGCTTGCAAATTGGCCCTGATAAACATGCAGCTCTATAAAATAACTATATGATTTCCTGAAATAGTTACTTGCTCAGATTCCTGGAGGTGATGATAAGAACCTGTCTTGGTTCTTTGTTGATATCTAACCACATTTAGTTCGAGAATATGCTGAGCCAATCAATATTTACCTCCACTTTTGTAGCTATTCATGACAACCTTATATGCTTGTCAAAAAATATAAACAGTCTTATATAATGTTTCCCCTCTGCCCCCGAACTGGTGCTTGAGAATAATTCATATGTTGAATCATCATATATGGACCACTTGTATGATCAACAGTCTTCAGTTAAAGTTCCATTGTAAATATATCCCTTGGCTTATCGTTTGATGAGTGGTAAACGTTAAGAAGGTTGCAAAAGTCTCAGCTTATGCAGTAAAGATAAGAAATTAAGTAGAAATAATTTAAAACTTAATGAGGTGGTGGAAGATATCAGAAAGTTTTGGAGGAAAACCGCTAGTTTTATAATCAAGTACAAGATCTCAAAGGAAGTATTAGAGTATACTGCCAAGTGCGACCTTTCTTGCCTGGAGAGCCAAATCGTTTGAGTGTCGTGGCTCATGTGGGTGACAGGAAAATAACCCTCATCACTCCAAAATACGGAAAAGAGGGACGAAAGTCATTCACTTTCAATCAAGCTTTTGGTCCATCTGCAACCCAAGAAGAAGTATTTTCTGATATGCAGCCTTTGATTCGGTTGGTCCTTGATGGATATAACGTTTGCATATCTGCTTTTGGTCAAACAGGGTCAGGAAAAACGTATACTATGAGTGGACCTAATGAGCTTACAGAGGAAACCTTAGGTGTAAAGTACAGGGCATTGCGTGTTTTTGTTTCTTATCCCAGAACAAAGGAAAAACGTCATTTGCTATGAGGTTTTTGTTCAGATGATTGCAATTTACAATGATCAAGTCAGGGATCTACTTATGATAGACGGTCTTAACAAAAAATTAGAAATTCGAAGGGGATAAATGTACCAGATGCAGATCTTGTACCGGTTGCATCTACATCTGATGTTATAAATTCAGTGAACCTTGGACAAAAAAATCGTGCAGTTGGCTCTACAGCCATGAATGATTGTAGTAGTCGTTCTCATAGTTGTCTGACTGTTCATGTTCAAGGAAGAGACCTGACATCTGGGGAAGTTCCTCATGGTTGTATGCATCTGGTCTACCTGGAAGGAAGCGAAAGAGCTGGCAAATCTCAGGCCGTGGGAGATAGATTGAAGGAGGCACAACATATCAATAAATCTCTATCTGCTCTCGGAGACGTGATAGCTTCTCTTGCTCAAAAAAGTGCACACGTTCCCTATAGGAACAGTAAACTCACAGTTGCTCCAAGATTCTGTTGGAACGCAAGCCAAGACCCTTATGTTTGTTCACATCAGCCCGGTGAATGATGTTATAGGTGAAACAATTAGCTCAATTAAATTTGCTGAACGGGTTTCTACTATTGAGCTTGGTGCTGCTCTAGCAAACAAAGATATAGTGGCGATGTCAAGGAGTTAAAAGAACAGATTGCTAATCTTAAGGCAGCCTTTGCAAAGAAAGAGGCAGATAACCTTCAGCAATCCAAGTTAGTCAGAATGATGTCTGCTGGGTTTTCATTTCCAATTCCTACTCCTAGTTGGGAGAGTGTGGGGGATTTGTCTAACTATAGCAGGGAACCTATGGAGGATCTTGGTGATGTAAAGGATAGTAACAACTCCAAGCCAAAGCAGAGACGACAAGGCTTGGAGCTTCCAGACATTTTAATGCCCTCACCTCCTTGGCAAACAACACCCATTAGTAGTCCTCACTGGCAAAGAAGCAGGTTCCGGAAAGTGGGTTGATAAAGTCATGTTCAACAAGAAAAATGGTGTACGCAGGGATGAAATCCCCTCAGGAAAACAATGGGACAAAGTTGGACAGTCACCCAAGATGTCTCCTCAAAAATATCCCCGTGACCCTGCAAAGATATACCCTGAACAACCTGTTAACAAAGTTTTTGTCAACAAAAAATGACAGCCCAGACCATGAAATGAATAGGAGTAGATATGAGGCTACTACGGCCAATGAATCTGATGATCAGGCTGCAACTAGTGACTCTTCTGAGTCAGATTTACTTTGGCAACTTAATGCTCCCAAAGTTACCAATATTCCAAATGTGATGGGATCAAAACTTAAGAGACCTAGTCCAAGGCATGCAAAGAGTCCAGAAATAATGAGTTCAATTCTGTAACCTTCACCGTGGACACTATCCAATGGGGATGGTCGATGCACAAGACTGGAAGGCACTCAGTTTCTGATGATGGGAAGCGAAAAATAGGGAGTGGGAAGTGAGAAAATGGTGGGAAAGCAGCCAGTTTCTGTTGTAAGGAATTTATTTTTTGAATTTTCTTTAGGTAGGGGAGAAAGAAAGAGGTTTTGACAAATGGAGTGGCAATAATTCTAGTTGCCAGTAGTCCAGTGTTGATGCTGCTATATCTGGTGTCCACTGATGAGTGTCCATTGTTTATATGGTGTAATTATTTGCTACTTATATTCTATTTTTAAAATTTTTTGTAAAGTAAGTGGGGTGGTAGATGCGAGACGAAGAGGGCGTAGGCCCTTGATTTTGAGAAAGCCTATGATAGGGTTAGTTGGAACTTTCTAGATAAGATCTTAGCTAGGTAAGGTTTTGGGGTTAAATGGAGATTGTGGATTAAGGGTTGTTTTTCTTCTTCTCATCTTTCTGTAGTTGTTTATGGAAAACGTAAATCTTGGTTCAAGGCATCTAGAGGTTTTAGACAAGGGGATCCACTTTCTCAATTTCTCTTTATTCTTGTGGTGGATGTTTTGAGTAGGATGATTTAGAAAAGCGAGTTGGAGGGTCTTGTTAGTGGTTATGTAGTTGGTTGAGATGAAGTTAGAGTTTCTCATCTACAGTTTGCAGATGATACCATTCTTTTTCTTGTTGAAGGTGTTGCAGGTTTTAAGAATGTCTTGTCGCTTTTTCAAATTTTGAGGCTATATCGGGTATGGAAATTAATCTTTCAAAGTGTAGTCTCACTGGTGTTAGTTAATATGGAGGAGGATGTTTTTGTTTATTATGATTCACTAGTTGGTGTGAAGTTGAGTCTTTACCTATAACGTATTGCTTTAGGTGGTAACCCGAGATTTCTGTCTTTGTAGTAGAGAGGGTAGGAGCCTTGATTGTTAGAAAGGTGCTTGCTTCTCTTTGGGAGGTAGAATTATTTAGACTTTAGCTAATATTTGTTTTTATAATTTCTCGTTGTTTAAAGTCCTGGTAGGGGTAGCAAAATCACTTGAACATATTATGTGCAAGTTTTTATGGGTTGGGGATAGTGAGGATAGGAAGGACCATTTGGTTGATTAGGATTTTTTGTGTTTTCCTAGAGAAGAAGGGGGTTTAGGTCTCGAGAACTTGGTGTCCAAAAATCGGTCTTTAGTGGGTAAATGGCTATGGCGTTGGCATCACCTGATTAAAAGCAAGTATGGTATTCATCAAAATGGATAAGACCTTAACCTTCTTATGTTATTTAAAATTATCTACCAAGATTGCACTTTCTTTCATTTTCTTGTTCGTCTCCAAATTTATAATGACATGAATATTTGGATTTGGGAGGATATTTGGATAAAAATGTTCCTCTTTCTTTAGTTGTTCCTCAATTTTTTACTTCTCGTCTGAGCATAATTCTCCCATTTCTAAATTCTTTACTTTTGGATGGAGATTCAATTTCTAGGATTTTAGTTTTTTTCGTAGTTTAAATGATAGAGAGACGGAGGAATTCTCTTTATTTATTCAACTTCTTAATTCAACTTCTTTTTCTTAGTCATTGGATATGCATGTTTGGTATTCTTCGGGAATCTTCTCGTGTCATTCTTTTTTCACTTACGTATTAGGTTGTCGTCCAATTCATTATTTTCCTCTAACCTCTTATATTTGCAAAGCAAAGACTCCCTAAAAAATTAAGGCTTTTATGTGGTCCTTAACTCTTGGTTGGCTTAACACTAATGACATGCGTCATTCGTCAAAAGACATATGCCTTACAAATTTTTATCCCCAGATGTATGTGTTTGAATGATAGTGATTCTCATTCTTATTTATTTCTTCACTATTCGATGGCTTGAGTACTTGACGGTTTGTTTAGTGTGATGGGTGAAAGTTGAATATGTCCCTCTTCGGCAGAAGATCTTTTACTATGCAAATTCAGGGGTTTTGGCCATTCGAGCGATAGAAGGATTCTTTGGAGATGTGCTTGTTTTGCTATTTTGTGGGGAATTTGGATTGAGAGGAATGCTAGAATTTTTTTGCAATCGGACTACAAATATTGAGTTGCTTTGGGATGGAATATTTTTCTTTGCTTTTTTTGGGCTCATGCAATGGGAGCTTTTGGAGGAATTTCTTTGTCCGGTCTTCAAAGAGATTTAATATCAAGTTTTTCTACTCTTGTTTTCTTTAATTTGTTTTGAGAGGACTTCTTGTCCTTGTCATGCGTTGTAATTTTCTCTTCTAATCAATAAAATATTCTTCTTTTATCAAAAAAAAACACACTAAGTCTCAAATAAGTAAATTAGACGAGTCTAAAGATCGCAAGCATCTGTGGGGTTAAGAAGAAAAGGACCAAGAGTCGAGAAGCAGAGAAGATGAGTGGAAGAGGAAATTACAGAAAACTGCAAATACTTTTCTCTAATTATTGTCAAATATCAATTTCTTTTAGCTAATTTTATTGGAAGGCATAGATTCCTTCAAAGATAGGGCTTTTGTTTGGTAATTTGTCTTGATTAGCCTTACTACTGATGACATCAGACTTTTATGCCATGCAAATCATTGTCCCTAGTGGTGTCTGTGATGTGCATAAGTGATCGTGAGTCCCATGTGAACCTTTGCGTTCATTGCACAGTAGCATGTTAGCTTTGGTGTTCCATATTTGATGTTTTGGGAGATTATTGGGGTTCATCTGCCACTAAAGAGTTGCTTCTCATTTGCTTATGTGGGTTTAGAGGTGTTAGGGACGACAAGATCCCTGGATTTTTACATATTTTGTCTTCATTTGGTGTTTATGGATAGATAGGAATGTAAGTATCTTCTATGTGTTGTATATGGTTTTTTCTGCTTTGTGGGATAGGGTCTGCTTTTTTGCATACGGGGACTTGGGTGTAATCCTCCATATAGGATTTTGGGAGGGCCTCTTCTCCTCCACCTTCTTTTGTATCTATATTCAGTAATGAAATTTCTTCTTCAATTTAAAGAAAGTTACATACAAATTTTCATTATTATTAGAATGCAACTAAATTACATTGACTAGAATCAGGTAAACATGTTGATCGAAAAGCAAATAGTAGTAAATATATGTGTAATTGACGATAAACGACTAACTGTTTCCAGGGAATGATATGATATTCTTTAAGAACGAGTGTACAAAGTATGAGGAAAAGGGGAAATGTTGAAATAATTTTGCTGAATGCACCCTGAAATAAACAAGAGAAGCAAACAAGTCTTCATAGAATCTTTACACTGTCTTTGTAATTTGGAAGTTCTCATCTTTACTTTTGATCCATGAAACTGTCTTTGATTATTTATTTTATCCTATAGTTCTTGTATAAGAAGAAAAAAGCTTTGCTCATATGTTTTTAATAATTTATACATCAAAATCTGCATTTTTGGTGACCTAACTTTATTTACAAATAGTATCACTTACATGGTGTAATCAATTAACCATTTCAAAGGCTTTGCGTCTCTTATCTTATAAGACTGTAAGCCAAGTAGAACTGCTTTTTTAAAATAGAGATGACAGGATAAATGAGCATTCAATTTAGAATATACTTGAATATCAGGTACCGACTGCTTCTTACATATGTATTACAGGATAGCTGAGTCTGCAATTTTCGAATTATGTAGATTATTTCCAGAGCAAATCAGTTGGGGGAAGATCCAATTGATTTAAGTAGACGTTATTGTGAAGAATTTCATCAGGATATGGCATATCTTCACTGCCTACCTCCTTCCGTGGAGCCTCGTGTCTCCGATCACATGCCACATATCATCGATATGATTAAACAGGTACTTGGTTGACCCACAATTTATTATTTTGGATAGTTATTAACGACCTGTTTGTCCTGTGCAAGCTGACGGCATGATGAAAACATGATTTTTGTATTGGGTTCACTAGTATGAATGTGTAAATAAATGAGTTTTGAGAAGGACAAGATTCTTTGCCTTTGCGGATATATAAGATTTGTCAATTTTTCTTTTGATGGGTAGATTGTATAAAAAGTACACCAAAAAATAAGGGGTGCTGCCATGTACACGTGAATATTAAAGTTGCTGTCATTATCATATATTGGATATTTTTCATATACAGATCACTGGTTCTTAACTCTTAAATAATAATTTGAACCGTCCTCGCTAACAATTGTGGAAACCCACTAACATGATAGTGTTCTTAAAGTAAGCTAGTGGCACTTGGTATTGAAAATTTTTCATCAAATACAAGCTCATGCGATAACAATAAATTTTTTTTAGATAGAAAGAAGAATTTATCAATTAAATAGAGAAGAAGAAGTCCACTCTAAGAGTATTATGTGGAAAGTAAACATTAGGTACTCTAGAAGAGACAAATCCTAAACACAATTACCAATTTGAGAGAACGAGATGAGAATTAGAAGATAGAATTTAGGTGAGAGAATAATAGATTTGAGATGAGGAGAGCAAGAGGAAGAAGAGATGTGATAAGAATCACAACTTGTGAGCTCCTCATTCAAGTTTTTCCATATAATTTCATTCATAATCCTACCTGATACTGACTGGCCTTTTTGTTGTCCGTTTTATATACTAACAATACGCGCAAGTGCACACGGTCAATCAAGTAATATAGAAATAAGAAAGGATGTCGAACCCACAGCGAACAATTACTAACAATTACTCTAATTACCAAGTTTTTATCAATTTAATTCTACTTAAACAGTCACCTCAATTGATTTGTGAAATTAATAAAATAAAAGTAAAATCAATTAACCAACAAGTAGTGATCACCAGATGATTAAGACATAGGAATACAATTTCTCTAATTGCTTTGCAATAATCTCCTTACCTCATTTCCACTTATTTAATCCAATGAGTTGCTAACTAGAATTTCTTATCAATTTATTAACATTTTTCAATGATTAATAAAGACATATTTCAGTTATTTTGCTATTTTCATGTAAAACACTTAAAATAGATTCATTAAGCACAAACTCCTACTATAGTTATATAAGTACTTTCGTCTCATACACTATTATGTTATCCTTAACAAGAATCAACAAATTCATGCGTTATTATATTCAGATCTAGTGTAAGATTTCCTCTTTCAATTTCATCAAATATATTAGATTAACTGTTGGCCAAACAATTATTTAATTAAACACATAATATAATAATTAACTCAATAGGATCAACAAGTGAGAATAATGATAATTTGAATTAAAGCATTGCAAAAGGTTCTATTGTATTCCTGATTAGAATTTAGTTCATCATACTTAAGAAAACTAGCATCATGCAATTAAAGCTACATTCCAAATACAGATAAAGAAGTAAGGAGAAGAAGAAAAACTATGTCGAGAATATCCAAACTCAGTAGCTCCAATCTTTGACTCTTCGTGTTACTCGATGCAAGCTCCAATCTCGGTAAGTCGGATCTCAATCAAAATTTATCAATCTCAAGTTCCCTCTAAGGATTAGAGTTCACCCAGATTGAATGAATACAACTGAATATCCAACATCTATTTATAGCCTACTGACACAAATCCAGTTTTTAAAAGAATTAAAAACATCAAAGTTCAATCCAATTCGACTTAGGATTCAATAAGGAAGATCTGGCAAAAATCCCGCTCGGGCGCAGCCGCGCCTGACCCCTTTGTTATTGAAGCGCTTCCGCGCTGCTCAAAATTCTCTGGCTCTGACTTTAGACAAGCGTTGCTGCTCGTGACTCCTTCATATTTGGGGTGCGGCCGTGCCTCAACTGTTCTCTGCACAACCAGCCTCTTTGTATGCACCTAACAAGACTGAATATGTTCCTTTTAGCTATATTTGACATGGTCTTTACTCTTTAGACTGAATGAGACAGGGAGGGAGATGATTTTTAAGGCCTGGAACCTAAGACAACTGATTTTAGTTGGCCGATTAGTGGAGATCCAGAGTTTCTCTGTTTTCTTTTTGTGCCGTAATAAATTAAGATTTCTTTGATGGTTTTCTGAAATTTGGTTTTGGGACAATGAGTTAGTTATTTTTTAAATATGTTTTTGTCCTAATTATCTCTTATATATATATATATATATATACATATATATATTATTTCAAGAGGAAACTTTGATTGGTTATCGAAATGTCAGTCTCCCTTCTGCATTTTTCATTGTTTTAAAATCATGACAAGCTTCTGCATATACTAGGGCTTTTGACTTCTTGATCTGCTTTGGTAACAGATACTTGATAATGGGTGTGCCTACAGAATTAATTCAGATGTGTACTTTGCTGTTGAAAAATTTCCACTGTATGGACGATTGTCTGGGAGAAAGTTAGAAGATAATCGAGCTGGTGAGCGAGTTGCAGTCGACTCAAGGAAGAAAAACCCAGCTGATTTTGCTCTGTGGAAGGTAAGTGTTATTGAAAATAATGCCGATGTAAGCAATCCACACGTCGTATTAATCAAGAAACTTGCAACGCGATCTAATACCTGATCTGATCGAAAATAATCATACTTGGGAGTTTGTTGGGTTGAGCCGCATGTCTACTGGTCTATCTGGGCAGATGTGTGTTAGATGGTTTGTAGATTAACCAGATATGGAGTTTCAGATAAAAGTTGCGAGTCACTGGCACTCTTAAAATAAAAAGTCTCTATGTGAGGCTGTATATGCTTTTATTTATTTTGGATAAAAGAAAAAATAATTTATAGAAAAGAGAGGATACGATAAATGGGACGACAAGAAGCGCACCCCCACAAGCCAGCCTGTTTAGCCTTCTTGATGCTGCTCCTACTGTGAGCCACTTGCTGGTTTTTGACAATTTGGGGTCTGGCACCCACGCTGAATCCATGTGGTGTAGTCTGTTGTGTTTTAGGTTGTTGTTTGTCTTTGTTTATGAAGTTTCTGTTAGAAGTTTGTTGTATGCTTTGTATCCACAAAAACTATGTACTGCTAAGTTTTATGTTTTGATGTAATGTTCTTGCTTTTTTTGCTGCAAAAAAATGAAATATATATATATATATATATATGCTTTTGCTGTCATGTTACCGGATGTGTATATATGGCTGCAAATGAACATTTATGGTTATAGCTACATAGTTCAAGATCATGTTACCATATTTTACTGGTATTGTACTAGATCATGATGATTCGGATCATGAAATGCTATACCTTAAGTTTAGCATCATCACTAGATATATTTATAACTTGTTTCTACCGTCTTAAAGTATGATAAATGACTTAAAATCTATTATTGTGTTTGGTTGGTTATAGAGAAAATCAACCACAAGTACATGATGGATTAAAAAAACAATAAAAATTCAAGTTTAAGTGCATGGTAGCTAATTCATATAATAGTTAGTCAGTCCTGCATCTAATTGGATACTTTCTGATGTTGTAGCTTAGAACAGAGCCACTTATATAAACTTTATGAGTTTTCCCTGGCAGTACTGTGTCTATGATAGAAAGTAACTAGCATGCTACTTACTGTTATCTGATTCCCTCCTGTTCTATGTAGTGCTGAAATCCAAAATTGCAGGCAATCTAGGTATAGTGGAAAAGTATATAGAATATAATCAACTGCTGGTTAATAAGATAATGTTTGTCCTGAGATGTGTTGATGAGAGAGTCATGTTGTTTCATGTTAGGTGATTAGTGAAGATATATTATTTCATTATCTTCTTGCAAAGTTGATTCCATATTATCTATCACATAGGACATCTGTTGATATTTTTTGCAGTCTGCAAAGGAAGGAGAGCCCTTCTGGGAGAGTCCTTGGGGTCCAGGAAGACCTGGATGGCATATTGAGTGCAGTGCTATGAGTGCTGCCTATTTAGGTTACTCTTTTGACATACATGGTGGTGGGATGGACCTTATTTTTCCCCACCATGAAAATGAAATCGCTCAGAATTGTGCTGCATGTGACAAAAGCAACATTAGCTACTGGATACACAATGGATTTGTTACGATTGACTCGGAGAAAATGTCCAAGTCACTCGGAAACTTTTTTACAATTCGGCAGGTCAAGGGAATTTATATGAATTACTGCTATCCATTTTTCACATTGGCCACCTGATCATAGGATATTAGTATTACTCTGGAGTACTTCATTTTATAATCATTTTCCAGTTTGGCTTAAAAGTTGGGAATTCAAATATTAAGTGCTTGATATTTTTCTCAGGTTATTGATCTATATCATCCACTGTCTCTGCGACACTTTTTGATTGGGACACATTATCGATCTCCTATCAACTACTCGGATATACAGCTCGAGAGTGCATCTGACCGTGTCTTTTACATCTATCAGGTAACATAACCCTCAGCCTTTGAGTTGAGAAAAGAAGCTTCTTTAAACATATAAAAGCAAAAATACATTAAATTCCCCCATCTCTCCCACCCCCACCCCACCCCACCCCACCCCTTCACTTGTTGAAGTAACTAGGACGACTGTAATTAACATAACATCCCCAAGAAGGAAATCAGTCACTTTGTTGAAGTTACTCCATTTTAGGAACAACTAGTACACGAAGGCCCTCTAGATCGATTTAGCAGCTATTGTCTTAGATATGTCCAAAAAAGAGGAATTTCCGTACCTATCCTTTAGCTTTAGTATACTGTTTCTTTCCCTATCAACTGATATCTCTTGTGTATATCATTTGATTTGATTTTTTATTTTTTTGTGTTTGTTGTAGACATTACATGACTGTAAAGATGTTGTGAGCCAGCATGATGAGGCAAGTCTGAAGAACAACATTCCACCACAAACTTCAAATTGCATCAACAAATTTCATGACATATTTTTGACAGCAATGTCAGACGACCTTCACACTCCTGTTGTTTTGGCTGCTTTGTCTGACCCATTGAAAACTGCCAATGATCTTCTACACACTCGCAAGGTATCTGGTTTTCATTGAAATATCAGCCAGCTTTTTTTAATACATTGATTAAGCAGATGTATTATGATTATAATGTACTGATAGATTATTGGAAACAATTTATGGGAACGTATTTTGTTATATTTTTTGTTTTTGGCGACTGCTGGGTTTAGATGGTCTTATTTGACAAATTTAGATCAGCTCTGGAACCAGAGCATCAATCAAAGTGCAGGTAAAGATTAGGTAATCATCAGCCAGAGACCGAAATAGACACCATACTAGTATCAATTTAATCCAACCTAGGTTGTTGTCTAAGAAAATTAGTACTCCCTCTGCGAGTAAATGAGAGTGTCATACTTTGTATATTGATTTTGCCCTCCCAAATATTAAGGCTTGAATAGGACGCAGACAATTTATTTTTGGATGATTTTCTTTTTTTCATTATTAAACTTCAAATATTAACATTTATATTAGGAATTTTTTTTCTAGATATATATGTGCAAGGTGTGTCAAATGCAGACCTTGATATTCTATAAAAAGTTAATAAAAGAATTAGCGAGTAGTAATTATTTCATGTATTTGTTCATTACACGTTTGAATAATTCATTTATATCTTTTAGTTTTGCATCAAACTCTGTTCCTCTTTGTCGTTCCTAATGTGGAGCTAATTTTATATCTTTACAAGTTTTGACAAAATGCTCTATGCAGGGGAAGAAGGAAGCATTGCGAATAGAATCACTTGCTGCTTTAGAAAAGTCAATGAGAAATGCTCTGACGATATTAGGGCTCATGCCAACAGGTTACTTGGAGGTACTCAAGATCTGTTTGGTCTACAAATTACTCTTTTAATTATGATAATCTTCAGAATAGCTATATTATGTGCGACTGCCATACAAATAAGACGATATTAGGGCTCATGCCAACAGGTTACTTGGAGGTACTCAAGATCTGTTTGGTCTACAAATTATTCTTTTAACTATGATAATCTTCAGAATAGCTATATTATGTGCGACTGCCATACAAATAATCCTTCATATATTCTGAATCTACTCAAATAAGTTTACTCGATTCTAGCCTAGAGAAACGGGGAAGGGCTGCAGCATTTTGCACCTGATGATCCCAGTAGCATGGTCAGGGAACCTTTAGATGTTTCGAGTGCCTCCCTTATCTAAGATGCACTTGTTTCGCTCCCCCAGCTTTGTTCTTTATTTTCCTCTCTGGCTCTCCCTCTGCTTACTCCTTTGTAGCTAATTTTGCGTTCCTAACTCTTTCACCATATCTTTTGTTTATTTATTTCGTCTTCCAATTTTTTGAGTTCTCCTTTTGTTCAGGACGAGTAATTCCATATGCACTAACTATGAACAAACCGTTGTGCTCAGATAGAAATATGGGCCCTACCATTAAATTATTGATAAGGTTTATTAACTTTTTACATCATTTTTTATTTACTTAATAAATGGAATTAAGTGGTTGTGGACAACTGTTTATGTATAGTTTGTGCACATGGGAATTGCTCATTCTGGATTAGCGCGTTTTGTTAAAGCTTGTTCTTCCTTTATTACCAGGCTTTGCAGCAACTGCGGGAGAAGGCTCTGAAGCGTGCAAAGTTGACTGAAGAAGATGTTCTCAACAAAATTCATGAAAGGACTAGTGCGAGAATAAACAATGAATATGAAAAATCAGATGCAATCAGGAAAGAGTTAGCTGCTGTTGGTATTGCTCTCATGGACAGCCCAGACGGAACAAATTGGAGACCAGCTATTCCTCTTGCATTGCAAGAACAGCAGGTTGCAGCAACTTGAATGTTCCGGGTTTATCATTTTCAAATTATAGCTGCATGGTGCCATAAAAGATCAAGGGATTAACTATTTACTCGAACCAAATTAGGAAATTAGATTACGGAGTTTTAAAATGTTAGTTTCACCCTTTCTAGAGGGTTTGCATTGTAAAATTAATGCTAGGAAGAAAGTTGTGCAGAAGAGCATAACATGTGGTCATGTGATTATTTATTCCTTTGATATCAATTCACGAATTCCTTGCAACCAATTTTTGGTTAACGATGCATCTATTATGCATCAGAGATTTATTTTTAAATAATGGAATGAATATTGAAAGAGTTTGGGATCATTTTCTTTTATACACACGTGATGTTTGAATCTCTTCATTTAAAACTAATTAAGGGATTGTTTGTTTAGGACTGAATGAGTTCAAATTTGAGCGAATAAGTCATTATGTTTGATTGCATCTTAATGCATCTGAATAGTACATCTCTTAATGCATTTTACCAGCTCACATGTTTGTATTAAGAGGTTATCTGAATAGTATAGACTTATATTTGTATCTTAACTATTCAGAGTACCTCTTAATACAAAGATGTGGGTTGTGGGGTGTTAAGATGCATGAGGTAGGCTGCTAAGATGCATTGAGATGTAATCAAACACTATCTAAGACTGTTTACAAGTTTTAAAATCTGAAAGAAGCTGAATAGAACTGAGCGATTCTCTTAAAAAAAAAATTGGTTGAATCAGCTGAATAAGTTTGAGCAACATTTTTTTTTACCCAAATAGCTGTCGCCGCTCTCGTCTCCATCGTCATTGCTTCTCTACATTGACAGGTAACCTCATCTCTGCATCGCTGCTCCATCGCCCTAATTTGATCTCTGTTTTATCCTATATTTGGTGGGTATGTGATTTAGACTAATAGTTATGAAGATGCTATTAGTTTTTATCTATTTCTTCCTGTATCTTGAATTTGATCTCTCCTCTGCTCCATCAGTTGTACATGGAAGTATTTCACAACTAATTCTTAACCTTTGGTCCTAAAATTTATTCTGGTACATTACTGCATACACTTAGAAGTGTGAATGATTGGATATTGACATTAGGTATATATAGTAATCATTAATAATTTTCAGTTGAATGGTTAGCTTTATGCATGCTCAGTGCTCTAATTAATTTTAATATCGGTTACAAGGGTTATTGATATGAATGTTAGCAATTTGTTGTTGCTGATGATTTTAAGATTTGGGTTTTCTTTTTGCTAAATCTTCTTTAGATTGTTAGTACGTGTGAATCCGACTCTTATAAGCTTAAAATGAGTTGATCTTGTGTTAATATGCAGAAAATTGGTAGCTTTGTTGTAACAACCGAATTTAATTCAACTTTAGTTGTATTTTATGGATTTTTCATAGGTCTTGCTGTAAGTTTATTGATGTTGTTGTAATTTTCTAAGGTTTTAACTGTAAATAAGTTTTACTGTGTTGTCTGCATAGAGCTTAGGAGATAGTAAAGTGATAATATGAAATGGTGAATATGGGTTAGTTTGGATAGATTTGATTAATTTTATTTTAATGTAAATAATATCAATTTTAGTTTGTATATATATATATATATTATTTTTATGAAATGAATTTTTTATGAGGAATTGTCTTGAGCATATATGTAAATATGTGTTATGCGATGTGTATTAAGTAAGTTAATTAATTTTTTTTATTTTAAGTTGACTAAGGAATGAAAAGAAAAGCCTTGAGACCTATTTATAAATATTATAGGTATGATAATTAAATAACCTAAGTGTTACATTTAATTGAGAGTCCAAGTATTTAATTATCTTCTAGTGGACTGGCTTAAGAGATTTAATTTAATATCTTAGCCTATTTAATAGTTTTATTTACACTTTCTAGTATATTTTAAAAAAATTTTACAATAAAAGTACATTTAGAAAATATTTACAGAAGTAATACATTTTTAATATTTTATTTACAAAATTAGTTCATTTGCTATCCCTTTAATTTAGTTGGGTATTTTAATGGGTTGCTGATGTGACAAATTAGTTTTGTAATTATGTAACTGTTTCCGGTTGTTTCTCTTCGATGTGACAATTTGAATTACATGTCAAACCGAGTAGTCGTGTATTTTGTATATGGTGCAGTTGATAACCAAACCTTCATACAAATGTAACCATTTTAGTTTATGTGGGTAACAAAATAATCATAAAAAAAATTCAGAACAGATACCAAGTGTTACATGTATTTGTTTTCTTTATCTTGTTAAACCATGATGAAATCAGAGAGTAGTCGTGTAATTTTCCTCTTATTTAATGTAAGAAGAAAAAAAATGCAAAATATTATTCAATATTGTGTAACATAATCTCGGTTACCTTACATCAATAAAAAGGTGCAGTTAGTAGCCAAACATTCATACAAAGATAACCATTTTAGTTTTTGATGGTAACCAAATAGTCATAAAAAAATTTCAGAACAATTACCAAGTTTTACATGTATTTGTTTTCTTTATTTTGTTAAACCGTGATGGAATCAGAGAGTAGTCGTGTGGTTTTCCTCTTACTTAATGTAAGAAAAAAATGCAAAATATTATTTAATATTGTCTAACACAATCTTGGTTACCTTACATCAATAAAAAGGTACAGTTGGTAGCCAAACCTTCATACAAAGATAACTGTGACGCCCCCAAAATAGGTATACATCACCCATCTTGAGTCGCCAAATACATGGTACAGAATACAAATACAACCTTAATTATACAAACGTCGTGTAATATACAACAAAACATAGCTGAGAGTTTAAACAGGAATATTGCCTTCTAGACAATATCCACTCTCAAATAGAGTCCTCATTACATTTATTATTACACTATTTTAAAGAATAGTGAAGACTACTATAACACCATCTCGGACCATCACTCCGTTCCTCGACTAGTCCTGACTACGTTCTCATTTTCTGAAGAGAACAATGAAAGCAAAAGGGTGAGCTCAACTAGCCTAGTAAGAAATATTATGACTAAGATAATGCAGGATAAATTATCATTAGCCTTCAACAATGTTAAACTGATAAAATACAATAGCATCAAGTTTAACAACAGCGAAAAAAGTAATCCATTAGAAGAGTCAAGTATAACATAATATCTACTATCTTCTATGATTTAAAATATTTTCATCAATTTTTATCGCTGAGACTCAGCTTAATAAATAGACCACATCATCGAGTCATCCCTACACTACAGACCAATGATATTCATTAAATCATCAATGACCATAACTATACCGAATAATCCATGGTCATAATCATACCAAAAACTGGCCATCAATGCACTACAGGTCACTGAGGACTTTTACCACATCATTTATAACATTACAGGTCATGATTATACCGAATGATCCCTGGACATAATCATACCAAGTCCATCTATGCACGTAAGCCAAAGATGACTTTCATCACAATATAAGTATGAGGATGATGACAATGACATAATAATTCAATAAAACAAGTTCAAGAATAAATTTTAAAGATTTATAAGTTAATTTTTCCTGAAATCAATTACGTCCAAATTGTCAACATGATACTGCTTTGTGGAGTAAAATTCAAGAATGCTCAGAAGAATATTTCCTTGATAAGATACTGGATGAAGCGCAAATATTCAGGATATTCTACTAATTTCATGGAGTATAGAAGCCAAAACTTTAACCCACTGAGTATAATAGAATATATGAAACTGCAAATGGATTTTTGCCCGCCATGCGGTAATCCACGTAAATATATCATTTCCACAATTTAATAAGGAATGAATACGAATGATCATTCACCATGCATGCGATAATCCACATACACAGGTTATTCCAACAGAATAATAAAGATTAGAATAACAGAAGAATTCACCAGGCATGCGATAGACCGCACAGACAAGTTATTCGCAACAGAATAATAAAGAATGGAACCAGGTCATGCGTAATTCGCACAGACAGGATATTCTAACAGAATAATAAAGAATTTACCATGTATGCGGTACTTCGCATAGACAGGTTATTCTAACAGAATAATAAATAATGGAACCAGGTCATGCGTAATACGCAAAGACAGGATATTCCAATAGAATAATAAAGAATGGAATAACAACAGAATTCACCATGTATGCGATACTTCGCATAGACAGGTTATTCCAACAGAATAATAAATAATGGAATCAGGTCATGCGTAATACGCACAGACAGGATATTCCAACAGAATAATAAAGAATGGAATAACAGAAGAATTTCACTATGTATGCGGTACTTCGCATAGAGAGGTTATTCCAACATAATAATAAAGAATGGAATAGCAGAAGATTTTCACCATGTATGTGGTACTTTGCATAGACAGGTTATTCCAACATAATAATAAAGAATGGAATAACAGAAGATTTCACCATGTATGAGATACTTCACATAGACAGGTTATTCGAACATAATAATAAAGAATGGAATAACAGAAGCTCTCTTCATGAATACAAAAGAAATAATACCCCTTACCTTAGAAAGAAGAGTATTCAGACTGGTAGGGCGAGGATATTCTTGAAGAAAACTTGCACTATTTTCTACGCTCAAAGCTTTCTTAAACTCTAAAGAAATACGCTCAAGATTTTAGAAGAAGAATTCTCTGAACTTCTGGTGTGTTTTCAATTCTAACTAAGTATCCTATTTATAGGAGAATGGAAAAGATACTATGCAATAAAATATAATATATTCTATTTATAATATATATATATATATATATATTTATATATTTTATTTAAAATCTAATAAAATAAATAACTTTATAAAAGTATCCTGTTTTATATAAAAAGATTTTACTATACAAACACTATGCAGGCACTATGGATAATAAAATATAATATATTCTATTTATAATCTAATAAAATAAATAACTTTATAAAAGTATTCTGTTTTATATAAAAAGATTTTACTATGCAAATATTATGCAGGCACTATGCAAACACTATACATAATAAAATATATTATATTCTATTTATAATCAAATAAAACAAAACTTTATAAAAAGTATTCTGTTTTATATAAAAAGTTTTCTGTTTTATTATATTTATAATAATAATAATAAAACAAAATTCATCATTATTATTATAATTCACACTATTAATCGACCATGTCGTTTCTAGGAAAGAGGGGGCTTTCCAATAAGAATTTCTCCCTATTGGCTCGCAATTAGGTGACCAAAACTCTCCTTGACAGAACTTCTAGACATCGTTAATATTACAAATAATAATATTAATAACTTTGTTATCTCAATTATTAATTTAATAATATATAAAATATCGACAATAATTGAATCAAATAACGTGAGATACTATGCAACAATTACTGTAGAAATAATTGAACAAAACTGAGTAACTTCTCACGTAAACATCAATAATCAATACCATGTGCTACTATGCAATCACGCGTATTACTGTACTTTTAACACTGAGTGTTTCAACAGTTAACGATAAAACTTCCACCGTTATTTTCATAAAAATATTTTTGTCATTTTTTCAATCCGACAATAATTCCCTTGTGGGGTCCACCAATGATTGTGCCGTCGTATGAATATTCTCTGTTAAAACGAATATTCTCCGACCAATCGAATATTATATAACAACTTGCGTACTTTATAAAATTTATAAATATTACCCACAACTATAACAATATATCAAATTCATTCCATAATATTCATACATGATATTTATAAAAAAATTATCTTTATTCATAAAAGTTAGGGTCTTAAAACCTCCCCTTCTTATGAAATTTTGCCCTCGAAATTAGGGTGCGTACCTGGTATGTCGAAGAGGTAAGGATACCTTGATTTCATTTCAGATTCTAACTCCCAGGTCATTTCCTCAACATCGTGGTTTCTCTACAAAACTTTGACTTGAGGTATAACCTTGGAGCGTAGAATATGTTCCTTCTTATCCAAGATTTGAACAAGAACATCTTCATACGTTAAATCTTCCGCTATTTCGTCCGGTTATAACTCAATAATGTGGTTCGGGTCTTCCACATATTTACGTAACATGGATATGTGAAAAACGTTATGAACACGAGACATACTTGGCGGTAAAGCGAGTCTATAGACCACAGTTCCTACTCGATCGAGGATTAAAAATGGGCCAATGAATCGAGGATTGAGCTTTCCTCTCTTTCCAAATCTCGTAACTCCTTTCCATGGAGCAACACGTAACAACACATGATCTCCAATATCGAATTCCACATCCTTTCGATGAAGCTAGATCAACGTAACTCTTTTGTCGATCTTGTGAGGTTTTTATATGTTTCCGGATCGTTTGAATCTTTTTCGTAGTCATACGTACCCACTCTGGTCCCAACAACGCTGCTTCACCCACCTTATCCCAACATACTGGAGAACGACACTTTCTTCCATACAATGCTTCAAATGGAGCCATGCCAATACTTGCTTGATAGCTGTTGTTGTAGGAAAACTCCACCAACGGTAAGAACTTGTCCCAACTTCCCTTGAAGTCAAAAACACAAAGTCTTAATAAATCTTTAAGAGTTTGAATAGTCCTCTCTGATTGTCCGTCCGTCTGAGGATGATTTGCCGAACTAAATCGTAAATCTGTGCCCATAGCTTTTTGCAAACTAACCCAAAATCTTGAAGTGAATCTTGGGTCTCGATTAGAAACTATGGATACTGGCATACCATGCAATCTTATAACCTCATTTATGTACATACGAGCAAGACGTTCAAGTGTATAAGTTTCTCGTATAGGTAAGAACTGAGCAGACTTGGTCAATCTATCAACAATGACCCAAATTGCATCTATGCCTTAAGAAACCTTGGGAAGACCAGTAACGAAATCCATGGTAATGTGCTCCTACTTCCATTCTGGAATTTCAAGTGGTTGCAATGGACCTTTTGGTACTTGATGCTCAGCCTTGACTCGTTGACAAGTTAGACACCTTGAGATAAACAGCGCTATCTCTCTCTTCATATTACTCCACCAAAATGTATGATGAAGATCACGATACATTTTGGTACTCCCAAGATGGATTGCAAAAAGTGTGTTGTGCGCCTCCATCATGATTTTATACTTTAAATCAGGGTCGTTAGGAACACAAAGTCTGAAGTTGACTCGAAGTATTCCTTCTTCATCGATTCTTACTTCCGGCATAGCACCTTCTAGCACTTTCTTCCTCATACGCATCAGCTCCAGGTCTGTAGCTTGAGCAACTTTAACTTTATCGATTAAAGTCGGTTCTACTCGTATATTTGCCATTATCACATGGGTCCCTGGAGTCTTTAACTCTATCTCCATCCTTTGTAAGTCATACAAAATGGGCCTTTGCGTTGACAATATTGCACTCGTACCCGCATATGATCTTCTACTCAATGCGTCAGCTACCACGTTCGCTTTTCCAGGATGGTATTTGATGGTATGATCATAATCTTTCAACAGTTCAAGCCAACGTCGTTGTCTCATGTTGAGTTCCTTTTGAGTGAAGAAATATTTGAGGCTTTTATAATCCGTAAAGATCTCCACTTTCTCCCCATAGAAGTAATGCCTCCAAATCTTTAGTGCAAAAACGACTGCTGCCAACTCTAGATCATGAGTGGGATAATTCCTCTCATATTCTTTGAGTTGTCGTGAGGCATAGGCTATGACTTTCCCATGTTGCATGAGAACACATCCTAACCCTTTTCCCGAAGCATCACTGTAGATGACAAATCCCTCCGAGCCATACGTTATTGTTAGAACATGTGCTGAAATGAGTCTCCTCTTGAGTTCTTGAAAACTCTTCTCACATTCTTCGCTCCAACCAAACTTTGTATCTTTCTGAGTCAGCTGAGTTACTGGAGTAGCGATTTGAGAAAACCCTTCTACAAATCTCCGATAATAACTAGCTAAGCCGAGAAAGCTACGTACTTCGGTCACTAATTTAGGTTGCTCACAGCTTTGAATAGCTTCAATCTTTGTTGGGTCAACAGATATTCCATGACTAGATACTACGTGCCCAAGGAATGCTAGTTCCTCAAGCCAGAACTCACATTTCTTAAACTTGGCATAAAGCTTGTTTTCACGAAGCTTTTGAAGTATCAGCCTCAAGTGTTGCTTATGATCTTCACGTCTTTTAGAATAAATAAGGATGTCATCAATAAAGATGACCACAAAGTGATCCAAATATTCCTTGAATAATCAGTTCATTATATCCATAAAGGCAGCAGGAGCATTAGTCAATCCAAAAGACATGACTAGGAATTCATAATGCCCGTACCGAGTTCTGAAAGCCGTCTTTAGAATGTCATCAGTTCTAATCTTCAATTGGTGATATCTGGAACGAAGATCGATCTTTGAAAAGAATTTGGCGCCTTGCAACTGGTCAAACAGGTCATCAATACGTGGAAATGTGTACCTATTTTTGACGGTGACATGATTCAACTCCCGATAATCAATACAAAGTCGCATACTTCCATCTTTCTTCTTCACGAATAGAACATGAGCACCCCAAAGAGACGTACTAGGACGAATGAAACAGATGTCTAACAATTCCTGTAGTTGGATTTTTAACTCTTGAAGTTCAATAGGAGCCATTCGATATGGGGCTTTGGAAATGAGTTTTGTACCGGATTCAAGGTCGATACAAAATTCAATTTCACGCTCTGGGGTAGGCCAGGAAGTTCTTCAGGGAATACGTCATGAAATTTATTAACAATAGAAATATTATTCAAATCTGACGTATTTTTATTTAAATCCGTGACATAGGATAAGAAAGCTTGAAATCCATTTTTTAATAAACGAATAGCTTTATGACTTGATATGACAGTGATTGATTTTAGTGGTTTGGTTGCTTGAATTCGCATAATAGGTTGGTTAGGAATATGAAAGCTAACAACCTTAAGAAAACAATCGATTTTAGCATGATGAGTAGTTAAGCAATTAATCCCTAAAATCACATCATGTGCAAGTATTTTCTAGGAAATAAGATCGATAGGTAACGTGCGGTTACCAATTTGAATCAAACAAGACTAATAAACCGTGGATGTAATGAAGGTTTCTCCCAACGGAGTTTCAACAGATAAGTCAAAGTTTAATTTCTCCGGAGTCAACAACCAATCGAATATTATATAACAACTTGCGTAATTTGTAAAATTTATAAATATTACCCGCAACTATAATATTATATCAAATTTATTCCATAGTATTCAAACATGATATTTATAGAAAAATCATCTTTATTCGTAAAAGTTGGGTTCTTACAGTAACCATTTTAGTTGTTGTGGGTAACACAATCTCGATTACCTTATATCAATAAAAAGGTCTTACGCTTCTTCTCATCCTGCTTGTTCTCGTGAAACTTACTTGTATAATTCCAGCACTCATTACTTTTCTCCTAAACATATTCAGAAGCTTCTCTTCCGACTCGTTATCATCCACAATCACATGAACATTGTACCCCGATCAGAAGAAAAGGTATTTGCATATGCCAAGGATGGGCACACTACGGGCATCAATTCCGTTGAATCATATGAAGAGGGGGAATTGATGTTATTAGAGGAGGAGACGATGATTGGGGCATATTCATCTCTGGATTTTGAAGATAAAGAAGAAGATGGAGGTGAATAATCGGAGGAGAAAGGAAGATGAGATGGTTGGATTTTGGGTGGTGGTTGTGCTTTTGATGGTATGAAGAGAGAGAAAGTTGGCAAGAGATGAGGAAGCCATGATTGGACTGAAGAGCTCCGCGGCGGGGGAGGAGGATGAAGAGGAAGAGAGAGGAGGCGGTGAGGGAGATGAAGAGAATGGGTGGATGAGAGATCTATGGTTTAATATGTTTGGTTATTGTGTTGCACTATTTTTATAATTATTTTGTGAATGCACTAATCTTATAATTACTTTCTAATTATTGTATAGTAATGTAAAGAATCCATAATAGTTTAACCTATTTTATAGCAAGTCTAATTGGGTTATATTATTAAACCAATGTGGGTAATTAATTAAAGTCCAATATAATGTAAGTGGACTAGTAACCCTAATTAAATAAAAGGAACAATTACATTTTATAGTATATTTAAAAACATAATTACAATAAAAGTACACTCATTAAATATTTACATAACTAATACACTTTCATATTTATTTACATATTCTAGTGTAATTAGGATTTTTTAATTTAGGGAATTATAATTCAATTAAAATTCCTTAATTTAGGTTCTTTTCTCTCTCCTCATCTAGAATAACTGTATTAATTAGTCTCCCCCCTTTTTCTTCTTCTACATTTAACGTATTCATTCTTGTTAATGCCCTCCTCATCCGCCCTACTCCACCGCCCTTCTCCACCGCCCTCCTCCTCTGTCCTCCTCCACCACCTCCTCCACCGCCTTCTCCTCCGTCCTCCTCCACTGCCCTCCTCCGCCCTCCTCCACTGTATAAATTAGGCCTTTCTCCTCCGTCCTCCTCCGCCATTAACGCCATCCTCCACCATTAACCTAGACAGTTCCAATTTGTTAATGTCATCCTCCACATCCACACCATTAATACCATCATACACATCCACACTTGCGATTTTTTTCATAGTACATTTGTTGCGATTTTTTTATAGTACAGTTGGTAGCCAAACATTCATACCAAGGTAACCAATTCAGTGTTATTAGGTTTCTAATTTATTTTAAAAAAATCTATTATAGATTTTTTTTATTTAAGAGTGCAGTTGGTAGCTAACACTTTATACAAATATAACCAATTCAGTTTTATTGGGTTACCAATTAATTAAAAAAAATTTATTATAGATTTTTTTATAATGCAGTTGGTAGCCAAATGTTAATACAAAAGTAACCAATTCAGTTTTATTGGGTTACCAATTAATGAAAAAAATCTATTATAGATTTTTTTTCATAGTGCAGTTCTATTGGTTACCCACAAAAATTAAAATGGTTACCTTTGTATAAATATTTGGATACCAACTGCAATAAAATTTATCTTTTTCTCCTTTTAATTTCTGGACTAAATCAACCTTCATAATAATGGCAGCTGTGACCGGCGTCCATGGTGTTGAAGCGGCGGCGTCCATGATGAAGCGGAGGAAGATGACCGGCGTCCATGGTGAAGCGGAGGAAGATGGCCGGCGTCCATGGTGTTGAAGTGGCGGCGAAGGGGAGGAGGAAGATGACCGGCGAAGGGGAGGAAGAAGATGACGTTTCCAAACTTTGAATATTTGAATTTTAATTATTATTTTTGAATTTATTTTGTTTGTTAGATCCTAGATATTTGAATTTGAATTATTAATTATAGTAGTTATTTCTCCTTGATTTTAGGTTTCCTTATTATTATGAATTGAATCCTATACTAAGTCCCTAAATTAAGGAATCCTAATTGCACTAATATTGTAAATAAATATAGAAAGTGTATTAATTATATAAATATTTTATGAGTGCACTAATAGTGTAATTACTTTTTAAATGTTGTATACTTATGTAAAGGACTCTAAATAAAAAGGGTAATGTGATTTATGTGTTGAGCCTATGTTAGTTTATGTGGCCCAAAACAATGTAATTGGTAGCCCAAAGGAATAAATTGATTGGCCAAACTTTGACCCAAATTGTGATGGACTTTCTAAAAGATTAAATAAGCATTAAATCATTAATCGAAAAATCAACAAATTTGGGAAAATTAGAGAGGGGGCTACCGAAAATTTGAAGGGCACGTGGAGTATTAAATGCTTCATTTCATTTTTTTCAAAGTAGTTCACCAACTATGCTAGCCTTTGTTCCCTAAAATAGCTAGTTAAATAAATTAGAAATCCTTAAATCATGGGATAACAAATAAAAGAGAAAATATGTCATGAATGAATATATATATATATATATATATATTTTTTTTTTTGAGGTATAAATAGGGTGCTTCTCAAGAGCTAGAAAATGTTTAGCTTAATTTCTTTTCCTAAGTTTTTAAAGAGCTAGAGAGCAGAAAATATTTGAGAGTAAGAGAGAGAGGGGGCTGCCAAACACTAAGAGGGGGAAAAGAGATTTTGTGGACGTCTTCAATTTTTATCACATACCTTGGAAGAAGAAGAAAGTGTGCATCCAAAACTAGAAGGTTTAAAAGTTTCCTAATCTCAACCCTAAATAGTTTATTGTGTATTTATATGGTTGTTTTGGAAATAAATGAAGAGTTCATATTTTAAACCATATGGTAGTATATCTATATGTTAGATGATGTTTTATGGTTAGATGTGTTCATTATATGTGTTGATGATTATTGATGATAAATATGAACATTAAATATTTTTACTCGAAAACCCTTAAAATTTCAGTTCACTTTGGACAATCACCATTTTCGAACCATAGCTTATTTTTGAGATCTGTCAAAGCCTTAACTTAGATTTATGAGTTAACTTAAAGAACCCCACTGGAATCACTGAAAAATATTGAACGAGCCGACCATAACGCCATTTCTACCAAAACAGGTTTCTGCTGGAAAACCCAAAAACCTTTCCGGTCATATTTTTCCATGGACTGTTTGGGCTAGTTAGTGAGCTTTAAAAATTTTGTTCTTCTAGGATATGAAAATATATGAAGTTATCTAGCTACTGTCCAAAAATGTGCTTATTTCAACTTTGTGAGACGGAGTTATGGTCCGTTAAAGATTTTGCGATTTTTAAAAGAAACTGCTATAACTCGAGATCCATACCTCAGAAAATTATAAATTTTTAATGGAGTCGGTGTATGATGATATGAGACTACTGTGTAAATTTAGAAATTTTTGGATAAAAGTATAATATTTAATAAATATTTTAGTTTTGGACAAATATGACTTATTTAAAAATAGGAAGTGAACTTGGTAAATTATAAGAAAATTATTTTGTGACTTAAATAAAATATATTAAAGTTTCCCATGAAGATATAAAAATAATAAGTTAAGTAAGTATGTTTAATTCATATGAATAAGTTAAGAATAATTAAGGGAATTAAGTTAATATAAGTCATAAAATTCTATAATGTAATTTTATTGATTAATATTCATTAGAAAGATGTATTAAGACTAAATAAGGGTAATTTTGTCATTTTTACTAAAATTTTATAAGAATGGCATATTTTGGTTGTTAAATGATTTAAATAATAAGAGATAAACAATTAAATTAAATTGTTTATAAAATGAATAAAATATTATTAAATGATTAATAATATTAGTAATTAAATAAAATATTATTAAATAATTAATAATATTAGTAAATGATTAAAATATTATTAAATGATTAATAATATTAGTAAGTGATTAAAATATTATTAAATGATTAATAATATTAGTAAAAGATTAAAATATTATTAAATGATTAATAATATTAGGAAGTGAATAAAATATTATTAAATGATTAATAATATTAGACGAGAGTTTAAGATGATTATTAAGTGATTGAAATATTATCAAAGGATGATAATATTACTAATGGTTTAAGGTATTATCTAATGTTTACTTATGTGATTAAAGGTTAGATAATTTGTTATAGAGTAGTAGTACTATGAATCAAAATGTGTTAGGGTTAAATGTTTTTTTGGTCACTGTACTATATGTCAACTTACAAATGCATAACTGAATTTTTTTTCTTACAGTCAACTAACTGTACTTGACTTTTTTAACAAAAACTTAAAAAAATCGTTAAGTCCAGTGACTTTAAACGGAACAATACACCTAAGCTGCTGAGATGTTAAAAAAACACTGATGTGGTAGGGATTATAGGACGTGGCCATAATATGTGGATCCGGAGGAAAATACTCCCTCCCAAACATCACACATGTACACATGTATTCGTTGGAACCCAAATCATTTCATCTGATACAATTGTTTGTGTAAGAAAATCGAAAAAGGAGAAACCCTCACACTTGATCAAATTGATCCAACAATTGAGAGTATTGACCCTAAAGGAGTTCGATCCTTATCTGAAGACGAAATCGATCCTCACTGTTGATAATTTATGGATAAATTTCAAGTGTTGGTTGATTGAAACTAATGGTCGACAGGTATGGCCCTTTTGTCCCCTCTTCTGTCTTTGATCAATATTTATTGTTATATAGTTGTAGTATTGTCCCTTTTTCAAAAACCCTAGGTTAAAGATTCTCTTCCTTTTCAAATTTTTAAAACCCTTATTTATGATAAGCATTACTACATATATATTATACATATACAGACACACACACACACACACACTCTCCCCCTCTCTTTCTCTCTCTCTCTATATATATATATATATATATATACACACACTTCATGCATGCTTTTTTTGATATTTACAAATACATACATATACATATTATATATGTTGATTATATTTGTATATTATATATATATACACACACACACATACATACATACCCCTTGTATGATATTTTTCACTATTTTTTATATTTGTTTACATATGGATAATATTGTGCAATTAAATGTACACTATGGTGGGAAGTTCCTCAATGTTCCTTTTTGTGACTATGTGGGAGGTAATGTTCATCACTTTAAACGCTTGGATCCTGACTATATATGTATGAGTGCAATAGATGACTTAGCTATTCAACTTAGTTATCACCCTAAGTCATCTGTTTACTTTAAAACTGATGGAGTAGAACTTGATGATGCTAGTATAAGAGACATGGTTAGTGTTTGCTTATCAATTGGTGCCATTGATCTCTATGTAGACCATGTATTACCATATAATACTGATCAAATCTCCATATTGGATGAACAAACTAGTATTGATAAAGTTGATAATGTGGTTGAAAATGTGGATGAAACTGATGAAACTGTGGCTGCTAATGTTGTTGCTAATGTGGTTCAAAATGTGGGTGATAATGTTGTTGAAAATGTGGGTGAGGCTGATAATGAAGGTGATAAAGAGGGAGATATAGTGGGTGACAATGTGGACAGTGCGGCTGAGGATAATATGAGTGAAAGAAAAAGGACTACAAAACAAAGAATGTAAAAAAGAATGCTAAAAAGAAGTCCAAAAGGGGTACTGTTGAGGAATGTGCTGAGACAGATGATAACTCTAATAGTGATGTTGATGCAGACTGCAGTGATGAAGAATTAGTAGAAGTTAGGAGGAGATGCGGGGAGTATAAGAGGGAGATGAAAAAGAACAGAGATTTGGAGGATGTAGGAGATAATGAGGGAGAGGAGGCAGGAAATGATGGAGAGGAAGGAGAAAATTAGCAACATGAAGGGAATGATGGAAATGAAGAGGGTGAGAATGAGCCTGTAAATGAGGGCAGTGATGGAAATGAAGAGGGAAAACATGATAGGAAAGATGGTGAGGGCAATGAAAATTATGACGAGGACAGTGAATATGAGAACAGTGATTCAGATGATACATCATGGCAAAGTGAATATGAGAACAATGATCATCTTAGGTCTCTTTCTGAAATTAATGAAGAAGATGAAGATGCTTGCTATGTAGAACCTCCCCCTAGTAAAGCAAAAAAAAATACAGTTGAGATATACAATAGTAACATAGCAGAGGGGAGGTGAATAGGGTGTCAAAGAAAGGGAGGAAGATGCACTGCACCATATGTAAGGGAGAGGGTCATAATCGACTTAGGTGTCCAAAACACCCAACCTTGCCTGGACATTACCTGCACAACCATGGGCTCAATTCTCCAAGGCGAAAAAGAAGAGGGGAAAACCAATCTAATCCACCACCTACTGAAGATGTCCATGTAAGTTATTTTACATATATGTACCTATTTTCATTTAAGTGCTTTTGTATTGACTATTTGTATTTTATTCCATAGGGTATTGAAATTTCACAAAGGCCTGACAATGCAAGTGAAACTGGAAAAGGGAAAGACAGAATTACCTTTGTAAGTAATTGTTGAGTAATGTAAATCTAATTTACATTACCTATTACCTATATTTTTCCTTTGCTAGCAGTTTTAGTATTATTGATAAGTGGTAAATCTAATTTACATGACATGTTGTGTATTACTAATTAGATGCCAACTCCAACCCTGGTGATGATGAAAAAGACCTCAGAAACAACTGTGGAATGCTGCACTCCACCAGCTTCTACACCACCAAACCAAGGTAATACTAGGAAAAGACAAGCAAATACTTGTGGGTCACAATCTTCAACATTCAGACCATTTAAAACACCAAGGCAAAAGGGTGGAGGTAACACCAAACAGTAGCATATACTGGAATTAATTACTAGTACTAGCAGTAGTATATTTATGTTATATATTTTGGGTATAGCTTAACATCTCTTTTGCATAGACTTTTGGTATAGTTGGTCATAGTGTTTTGGTATATCTGATTATGTATGTATGGGATAGTTGGTGATGCTCTTTTGGTATATCTTCTGAATTGGTATGGATGTATGTATAGGATAACTGGTAATACTATTTTTGCTAAATTGTACCAACTGATGGAAGGAATTCTGGATAATTTATTGTAATGGTACACATGGTTAATGTTATATGATTGATGGTTATCAATGTTATTGACTAATTACTAATTGTTTTCAGTTTTGTATGGTTATTGTGACTCCCCCAAAACAAGTATACATCACCCATCTTAAGTCACCAAATACATGGTGCAAAATTCAAATACAATTTAATTATACAACAGTCGTGTAAAATACGACAAAACATAATCTAAGAGTTTTAATAAGAATATTGTCATCTAGACAATATCCACACTCAATGAAGTCCTCATTACATTTATTGTCACACTATTTAACAGAATAGTGAGGACTACTAATGCTATCATCTGGACCATCACTCCGTTCCCCGACTAGTCCCGGCTACTTTCTCATTTCTTGAAGAGAACAATGAAAGAAAGGGTGAGCTCAACTAGCCCAATAAGAAATATTATGACTAAGATAATGCAGAATAAATTATCATTAGCCTTCAACAATGTTAAACTAATATAATATAACCGACAACAAGTTTAACTCCAGCGGAACAAGCAACCCATTAGAAGAGTCAAGTAGAGCATAAAATCTACTATCTTTTATGATTTAAAAAAAATTTCATCAACTTTATCGCTGAGACTCAGCTTAATAAATAAAATCGAATCATCCCTGCATCACGACCAAGGATATTCATGTAATCATCAATGATCATGACTATACCGAATAATCCCTGGTCATAATCACACCAACAACTGTCCATCAATGAACTACAGGCCAATGAAGACTTTTACCACATCATTCGTCACATTACGATCATGATTATACCGAATAATCTCTGGTCATAATCATACCAATTCCATCTATGCACGTAAGCCAAAGATAACTTTCATCACAATATAAGAATGAGGATGATGACAATGACATAATAATTCAATAAAACAAGTTCAAGGATAAATTTTAAAGATTTATAATTTTAATTTATCCAGAAATCAATAACGTCCAAATTGTCAACATGATACTTCTTTGTGGAGTATAGTTCAAGAATGTTCAGAAGAATATTTTCATGAAAAGATACTGGATGAAGCGCAAATATCAAGGATATTCCACTAATTTCATGGAGTATAGAAGCCAAAACTTTAACCAACTGAGTATAATAGAATATATGAAATCGCAAATGGATTTTTGCACGCCATGCGGTAATCCACGTAGACAGATCATTTCCACAATTTAATAAGAAATGAATACGAAGGATCATTCACCATGCATGCGATAATCCACATAGACAGGTTATTCCAACAGAATAATAAAGAATGGAATAACAGAAGAATTCACCAGGCGTGCGTAATTCGCACAGACATGATAATCCAATAGAATAATAAAGAATGGAACCAGGTCATGCGTAATCAGCACAGGCAGGATATTCTAACAGAATAATAAAGAATGGAACCAGGTCATGCGTAATCCGCACAGACAGGATGTTCCAACAGAAATACAGAATAATAAAGAATGGAACTAGGTCATGCGTAATCCGCACAGACAGGATGTTTCAACAGAATAATAAAGAATGGAATTACAATAGAATTCACCAAGCATGCGACAGACCGCACAGACAGGTTATTCCAACAGAATAATAAAGAATTGAATAACAAAAGAATTTCACCATGTATGCGGTATTTCGCATAGACAGGTTATTCTAACATAATAATAAAGAATGGAATAACAACTCTTACGAGTATTGAAAGAAAATAACTCTCTTCGTGAATACAAAAGAATAATACCACTTACCTTAGAAGAGACTGAATATTAGAATAGTAAGGCAGCAGACTTCTCTTCTTCTTTCTCTCTATAATTTCTCTCTATAATAATTGCTCTAAAACTTTAGTGAATTGGTGAGAAAGGAAGGAAGAATGAACTTCTATTTATAGGAAAATATAGTTTCGATAATTGCAAGTTTTGGGGCTCGAAATATTACAGTATAATACCTTCCCCTTTTTCTTCATTTTTAATTTAGTCCTACAAGTATTATCAAACTTGCACCACCTCCCCTAATAGTAAATAATGTGAATCAATAGTTCAATCATGTGAATCAATAGTTATAATCATGTGAATTAATAGCAATTAATCACTCATTTATTCGATTAATTACCCGACTGGTCAGTATAACTTCCAGACATCAATTAATATTGAAATAAATGTCGATTTCCATTAACACTAATAATTCCAACACAATGGTACTATCAATTTCATCTTTAATCAACACGAACTTATTCATCATTAATATTATAACTCATAATATTTAGTAATTAGGTCGTTCCCAGGAAAGAGGGGGCTTTCCGATAAGGATTTCTCCTTATTGGCGGGCAATTAGGTGACCAAACCTCTCATTGACAGAACTTCTAGACATTTTGAATATTGCAATTTAATAATATGAATAACTTTGTCGTCTCAATTATTGATTTTAATAATATATCATATTATACAGATGATACTGTGACAATAATCGAATCAATAATATGAGAGATATGATGCAGCAATTACTGTAGCAATAATTGAGTATAATTGAGTGACTTCTTACGTAAGCATCAATAATCAATACCGTGTGCTACTATGCAACCACGCGTATTACTGTACTTTTACTACCGGGTAGTTCAACAGTTTAATGGTAAAACTTCCGCCGTTATTTTTATAAAAAAATAATTCTGTCGTTTTCTAATTACGACAATACTTCCGTTGTGGGGTCCACCAATGATTGTGCCGTCGTACGAATATTCCCCGACAAAAAGAATATTATATAACAACTTGCTTACTTTGTAAAATTTATAAATATTATCCACAACTATAACATTATATCAAATTCACACCATAATATTCAAAAAAATATTTCGAGAAATTTAAATCTTTATTCATAAAATTTGGGGTCTCACAGTTATCAATTTATTTCAGTTTGGTTGTGACATTTATTGCTGGGTTAATTATAAGGAATTTTCATAACTTTAGTGCAGTTGGGGAAATTATGTTGCAGTAATGTTTGTTGTTTTTTTGTTGCATTCATACTCTGTTTCATAGTACTAACTAAGAAATGTAATACCGAATTTCTCTGTTTTTCCAAAAGAGCAGCTACACCAAAAGAGCAAAATACTCTGTTTTTCCATTTCATTCATTAAAATCATAAACATCAAACACCAAATTTCTTCAAAATTTTATCTGTTTTTCCAAAAGAGCAACTACACCAAAAGAGTATTTAAAATACTATGTTTTTCCATTTCATTTATTAAAATCATAAACATCAAACACCAATTTTCTTCAAAATACAATGTTGTTTAAAAATCAAACACCAAACTTCAACTTTTACAATCAAAAACATCAACCATCCCAATGTTGTTTTACACCATTATTACTAATATAAATTAAAAAAATCATCCATGAACAAATTACAACAATCCACATCCTTGTGAGTGTTTTTTGTTTTTTAGGCATTTTTCCTCTTCAATTCTTCGACCACAATTGATTCACTTCCATTCTCAAAGAATTTCAACCTTTGTATTTCTTTGTTCGTAGTGTAAAGTTCATCCCTCAATTTTTTTTATCACTTCCCTTGATCTTTCAGTGAATGGAGGGTCACACTACTTGAAAAATCGACAATACATTTTTGGCACCTGCTCAAAAGATACAATAGAGGAAGATTTGTGACTAAAAAAATCCCCTTTTTTCATGCCAAAAATTTCAAATAAATAAAAAAATTCACATACCTTGTACCTGCTACAACCAACAAATCTTCTACCTGGATCTAGGGTTCCATCTTTCCATACTTCCCACATAGGTGCAATGATTCCACAGCCACATACGATGGGATTGAATTTGGCAGAGTCGCACTCAGAATCTGCACATTTACTTACCATTTTCCTTCTATACGAGCTCTCTACCCCACTTGAGGTACTCATCATTTCTAAATCCACCTATGTATTGGATTCTCAGTTTTAATTACTTCAAATCATTTGCTTTTTGATGTCTGATCTTTGCTTGTAAACGAAGAACCCTAAACTTTTCCCCTTTTGATGTCTGATTCCTTATTTAACATGGATGAAATTCGTTGGGTCGGTTCGGGCAGGCATGGGTAATTGTTTTTGATGGGTGGGTTATACCTAATGTTTAAAATGTTGTTAACTATATTTTCCAGCTAGGATTTCGTAAATACGTGGCATTGCCACGTAATTATTTCGTTAAAAAAACTTAACCCCGATGACGAAAATTCAACTTTTTTTTAGAAAAATCGAGTATAGTTAGTTGACTGTAAGAAAAAAAAATTAGTTATCCATTTATAAGTTAACCTATAGTACAGTTACCAAAAAAACATTTAACCCAAATGTGTTATGCTAATTGAAAGATCAATTTTATTAATGATACGTCTTTTCATAAGAAGTTAATTTAGATCGTTTAGCAGTAATCAGCGGAACATGCAAATTTCCTAATTCAAACTTGGGTTATTATGTTTCAAGCATGCTAGTGGATTAATCATTATCAATTATTCCACCTCAATTATAATTATTGATATTCACACTTGGTGAAAGTTTCCTGAGCTTTTAAAGAATGCTTTTATATTATTTTTTCGCTTCACTACAAAAGAGTCTCTTTCTGTTCTACAAGAGTCATTAAAATTTAATTATAGTAATATAAATTGACACAATTGTGAAAAATAGGATGGGGGTAATATATTGATTATTATTTGGCCAAATTTAAGATTTCAATTTAACTGAATTGGACCAATTGAAATTGTAGTTATATAGATCTATTGTGGTGCTTTGGTAGTTCAAATCAATCTCTATATCTAGTACAACATCTAATAAAATTTTAATTTTAAAACTTAGTTGATTATGTGGGTACATGAATTCACTCATTCATAATGGTACACGGACTTTGATAAGCTAGATAACACTTTTACCATTCATAATGTCACATTTGAATGTAATTCATGTCATAAACTTCAAAAATATTTTGAGAAAACAGTGCGGAAAGGGCCATACACGTACTATAACAATCTTTCTATAGGCTATAACCTATATCAACTCAACACCTTTTATCCCAAAGTATTTTCCTATTTTTTTTAGAACCCCATTTTGAGAGTACAATATAATTTTAGAAGAAATAAATTCACATAAGTAGTAAGTCTCACCTAAGGAGGAAATACATTTCTCAAAAAAAAAATCTCAGAACCTGAGACCTAAAGTTCGCAAGACTGACTTGGCTAGGACCTCATTGGCTATTCCAAAGTAATTAAATGAGCTGAAAAAAATATTCATGAAAGTATATTTTTCCTTATATACACATATTTTGACTAGAGTGCCCTGTATTTTCTTTTGTTATATATACACGCACAGAAAATTAAAAGCCAAAAAAAATACATGCAAAGTATATGGTTTTCTTGTGTTGAAGCATGAAACTGACAATTTTTCAACATGTAACACTCTTGCCTGGAAAATCTACAAAAATATTTTAGGAAAAAAATAAGGTATAGGGATCGAGTTGCATCCTTCAGCCTGTAAACTCGCAACCAGGTGAAATCATGTGGTTTTTGTTAGAGATGTTGCCGAAATTTGAATCATCTGTCAGCCAAGACAGATGCACTCCATGAAAGGATGGCATCCCGAGCAACTGATGGAAAGCCTGTAAGTATCACAACTACCACCATATTATTCAACAGGTGATGCAATGATACGGGTACGAATTCTATTGCCATTGTGCCTGTTTGGCATGGCAAGTCGAAGCACTTTTACTATTTCATATAAAATTGTACAATGTTTGGCAAGTAATTTCACAGAGTACGTTTTCGAGTTTAGATACAAATGTACTTCAAAGAGTAATTTCAGTCTAAATCAGCAAAAAAAAAACAGAGTATTTTTTTTTATAGCTTTAACCTAAAAAGTGATTTTGCATCAGAAAACCATATTGTTATAAAGTACTTTTCGATATTACCAACAACTCTTCTATGCAATGTTAAGAATTGAAAATGTTCTTAGTCTACTGCACTGCTCCAGCAAATGAGCACTTAATTTTCACATGTTTAAATAAAATTTTACCTCGAGCTACCTCCAATGCCACTGTTGGTATATCTATTTGGTCTTCAATCAGTTTATATACGTCAACGAGCTCCTCAATGTGAAGCTTTGAGTCTTCAGTAAAAGCAAGAAGAAGCTGTCTTCGGATCCCTTCATCAACTAGGAAAAGACGAGCTCCGTCCTTGATAGTGTCTGTTAGGTCCAATTTCTTCTGAACCTGCATCTCTCTGGATCTTTGCCTGGTGAAACAAATGTCAGAATGAATGTATAGGTCCTTGGAACATTCAGTCAAAATACTCCCTCCGTTCCAATATAAGATCAACCTACTAAAAATGTAAGAATTAAGGAGATAGCTTATCCTGTTGATAGATGAAGTATTCACATGTATATTTATAATTTGAAAAGCCATCTTGATCTTCTATTTTAGAATGAAACTAAAAATCATTTTGATTTTATAATTTGGAATAGATAGTAAAACATATGGATTATTAGGAATCTTCAACAAAGAGGGAAATAATTGGGCAATGGAGTTGAGAACGAGTACATACATTTCCTTCCCTTGCAATGCAGGGTTGCTGCTCATTTTTGTCACATTTTCCTTTGCCAGCACAATTAGGTTTTCAAGCCGTTTCCACTGGAAAAGACCATCTTTAAACAGAACCTAAAACATGAAGCAGATCTGTTACAATGAAGCAGATCTGTTACAACATTAATTACAGAAAAATGAATTCTGCTATTGCAAACTGGAATTTCCAATCAATTCAATTTCATGGTCCAATGTGAAAAATAAGATATTTGATGATAAACCATCCTATCAGACCAGGTTCTTAAATCTTATCCAAGTGAATTTCCTTATATAAAATATGCTGCAAGACATTAGAATAGGCATCTAAAAGTAATTTGAATATATTAATTTTAATAATGTAACTCCAAAAAAATAACAATCATGTGAAAAACAAAAGGAACATCAATATTAGAATTAAGATATGGATTAACATCTAAGAACGTTTTAACAAACCTGTATAAGACGTTCACGTAATGCAGGATTAGGATCTGTCAGGAGGCGTTTTGCAACATATGGATATGCAACCTGTTATAATGATTGCTATTAATAGACGAATAAATATACAGTGAAAAAATTAGCTTGAGTTAAATGTTTGAGAATGCTACTACTATCCTAGGTCAAGGCAGAAAAATTCCTCAGCTAATAAATTCAGGCAGCTCTTGAAAAATGCAATCAGTGCCTATTGTACCTCGTCGAATACAAGACTTCTAAAAATTATATCAGCGCTATACATATCATGATCCAAATATAAGATGAAATATTTACTATTGCCTTATTTATGCTTTTTATTTTTCTTAGAACTGTGGTGTACATAAAATATGTGGTGTGACAGTTATAAAATATATTTTCCACAATATCTTAAGCTTTTATGGCCGCATATTGCTTTGACTTTCAGTCTCCTCGAAAAAGGTAATTTTAATAAGTAAAGATCTTTGCTAGTTTAGCCTAAGCATCACACTTCAAGATTGCTAAAGGATTTAAGTTTAATTTGAATAGTAACATTTGCGGAATAAATTCATTTCTTTTGATTTTATATGTCAATATTTCTGAGCGCCTCTTGCAGATTAAGCGAGGTTTGAGATGATGAACAAGTAAAACCAAGTTGTTTTCATCTCCTTGCAGGTAATCAGTGTAATAAAAGTGATGAGATAAACTCTAACGCATATGCTCTTAATCTCCTCCTTTTATCTTTTCTTCTTTTATTTATTTTTGTTTTTTTAATACTCTTATTATTATTTTGCATTTATTTCCTCTTACAACTGTCACTACTCACTCTACTTTTGCTTTTCTTTAAATTGACACAAAGTTAACAGCTACAGATTTTGAAAACAGTAAAGATTAGCTGTTCCGACTGTTGCCCAAGTAAACACAATAAAAATATTATTCCTCCTGTCCCTTTACAGGATATGAGAACTTCACCCTTCTGATGTATTCAACTTGATTTTTAGCCAAAGCACGAGAACATAACCAAGTGACTTATTTTAAACATTCAAAAAGTATGCACAAGACATTAGAAGTTACAGTCAATATGAAAGGATAATGAAATTTTACCTCAAGAAATTTGAAATCTGGCTTCAATGTGAAACAGATGCCTTCTTGAGTCAATAAAGAACGAATAACAAGCGAAAATCTCTCAGGGATACGAATAGGGTATTGGTAAACCAGTTGATTGAACTTTCCTGCAGCATATGAAATCAGGTCATAACTGAATGGGCATTATATTGTAAACTGTTTAATGTACACAAATAGAATCTGACTGTTCTAGGTTCTAAGGCATTACAAATCAAAATTTTGATTCATGATAAAGTCCTGTGAGGGCACATAACTTCGATCTATTTCCCATCCATTTATGCATCTGGTACTGAACCCCAACTAAAGAGGAGGATTGTACTAGGTAGCTGATAAGGAAGTGTAAATCCATCCTTAACTCTACAATATTGCTTAGAAGTTCAAAAAGCATATTTCAAAATTGTGTTTTCACTAAAGAGGCAAGGAACTCAATCTAATAAATACTTCAATAATGGGAGCGAAGAATAGTTTCTCTAAGCACTGTCATAGTGATTGGTGGAAGTGTGAAACGAACTATGGATTCATTACATTATGTACTAGGTGGAAGTTTTTTGTCCTCCTTTCTCAGAGTTGTTAGCTCTATGGCACTAATAAAGAAAACATGTACATTTCTATTCTATAATTGAGTTTGTTTCTTCTTCGTCTTTTGTTACTAGTTTTTATAAAGAAAAATATATAAGAAAAAGCACCACGGGGGTGCCTCCCATACATAGAGACCTACAAAAAGACAAACAACCACGACCAAAAAAGAAGACCAACAGAATGTCAGAAGACTGAATTTTGACAGAAAATCTACAAAACCAACAGCTACGAGCCAGAAGAAAAAAAAACCTCGTTTCTGCCAGAAAAACGAAAAAAATAGTCCGCATTCTCCCCTCATAGTATCTGCCAATTGTGCAAAGCAGAGCTTTTTTGGATTAAGCTTTTGGCAAGCACCTCCATGCCATTGAATTTTCGAAGTTAATTCAATTTCCTGAGAAAAGTTGTTACTCATAAACTAGGACTTCATCAAATATTACCTTCATAAGCAGATTCCTCCTCATATGTTGTATTGCATTCATATTGCCCTTCTAGGTTTTCATGAAATAAAATTCTGAAGGAGACCCTAATTCATCCTCATGCTTGCCACACAGATTTTCAAATGCCTCACTTCATTTCTTTCTTTCAAACTCTTCATGTAAGAAATTTCTAAGGATTCCTAGTCCTAAATCAGCTTCTTTTAATCCAGTTGAATTTCTGAATCTCAGTGAGTCACTCGCAGCTCCTATTCTGTCCTTCTCAGTATGCTTAGGATCTCTGAACAAGCCCTCACCCTTGCTTTTAGATCTTCCACCAATTGGGTTTAGGAAATCATCTGAATCACTGCAATTCCTTGACTGTACTGCGTCATTGTCATCATTTGTTCTTCTCCCTTCATTTTCATCGTTTTGTCTTTCCTATTATGGCATTCATCACCTTCTTGACTAATTTTCCATTCTCTTTCAGCATGTAGAGGATTCCTGAAGAGTTCCCTTCCATTGACATCTCTTTTTCTGCCCAAGGGGTTGGTGTACTCATCTTTATCACACCCACTAAGTAAGACCATTCACATCATTCTAGGAATGTCTCTACTCTCTCATATTTTGTTCAATTCTATCCTGTATTTGCAAGAATTTCTCTTGTAAAAACTGTCTTAAGTGTCAAAAAGTCTTCAATTTGAAGAACCTGCCATTCTGTGGCTCGCACCCAGCTGAATATAGTATTAATGTGTTCAAAATTGACATGTAGAACAATTCAACCTAATGGCTAAACAAACTGACCAAATTAGTAACAATACTAATCTGTTTTTAAGAGTAAGTGAGCTTGACTAGCTATTTAAGTAGAGAAATGGAGCACTCAAGGTCAAGGTGAGTCCCCAAAGCTTTTGAATTCCAAAACTCACCTTGATGATAGATTACATGAATTTTGTGGAGTAATTGAGCACAAAACAGTAGCTAAGAACATACATTAAGTTACACAGATTAAACAATGAATATACAAGGCATTAATCCACTGGTTTGAGCAGTAGCATGTTTAAAAATGGATTGAAAATAAGACATAAAAGAGATCTTGCTATTCTAATGTCTTCCATGCTTGAAACAGGATCAAATTACTCTCAGATAGATATTTTAATCAGGAACAAACAGCAATTATGAGGATTAAAAAAATGATTCAAAGAACTACGAGGAAGATGAAATTTCCAGCAGAATATGGGTTCTGATACCAACTTGTCAGGATCAAACCTAGATCCTGACTTGATAAAAATCCCAAAATGGAAGTCTCTACTAACGATTGAATTTTGTTGATGATAATGAAGCGAAAATAGATCGAATTTGAGGGGGGGGGGGGAATATATATATATATATATATATATATATAGAGAGAGAGAGAGAGAGAGAGAGAGAGAATGGAATAAGGCATTTCTTCATTCATAAAAGTTTTGATTAAAATGTCATATTTGCCTCCTACTATTTATACCAATAGAAGACATAAGGCTAACATGGGTCACTAACATTGTCTAGGCTAACTTACTACCTAACTAACTAATCACATTCATGTAATTCATGGTATATCTAGAACCATCCTAAATATCTCACTGAATCCTTCAACTCTCATTTCATTCAGTAAGGCCTTTGGCCTTACAAAAGATACATAGATAAAGTATGAATTTTGTGTTTCTTTCTTGTAAACTACAAGGTAAACTTTTTTCCCACTTAAAATTATGTATGGTAAACGAATTTATCAGAGGATATAGTTTTGTCAGCAGAAGCTAGAACTTGAATTTTCATATTGTAATGCATAGGACATGAAGGTCGAAGATGAGACATTATAATAATAAAAATTACAATCTGGCTGTATAACACATGGCTATGAATCATAAGATAGGCACTGAAAGCTTAGGTAACCCAGAAACAAACCTGTAACACTTCTAAAATTGAAATCAGCAAGTCCTTTCCCAGAAGAGTTCTGCCAGATTGCTTCCAAGGCTGGGACGATGGGAGTGACATCTGTCCCACTGGCAAGAAAACCAAGCCTAGTGAAATCATAAGCCATTTCTCCATAATCCTCATTTACAGCATGGACGACAGCATCAATCAAAATCTGTTTATTTTGCTGAAATAAAAAAGAAAAGCAAATGGGTACATAATTCATATTCATCTTAGAGATCTGCGTGACTGAGAACAGATAATTTTAGTAACAAACATAGAAGAGCAAGCAAAAGATATAATTATATAAACAGGGCTGTAGATTGGGGACGCACAAACATAGAGAGGGAGAGAGAGATACTTGAATCCCTGCATGTTGAGTTAGCTAATGAAATGAATCAAAAGAACTGAATATCCTTGACCTTAATTACAAATGAATAATGCTAAAGATACTCAATTTGGGGTCGCAAATGAGGGTCACGAATGACGTGTCATGAATTTTTTAATACACATTATTACATGACCAATCCCAAGTGATGCAATCAACCATCTATTACTATATCTAAAAGCACAACATTTAATCAATGCACCAACTGAGTTAATTCGGTGAGTTGACTCTGTTGGTACATGGATTGACTCGGATAGTTAATTTACCATATCGAGCAAAACATTTAATCCATGTATGTTCGTTTTTCAAGTAATCCGATAACCTTTTCAATTCAATTAGTGTGTGTATATATATAATTTAACAAACTTGCACTCAATACAAAATAAAAATTTATTATTATTATCACTTAAATTAATATGAAATGCTGGAAATTGATATGCTTGAACAATTACTATTATATATATATATATATATATATATTACACATGTTTTAAAAATAACAATTATAAGATAAATTTTACATACTAATATTCAAACAGGCCCGTGCTTCGCACAGGTTATCTATTTATATATTGCACATGTTTTAAAAATTACAATTATAAGATAAATTTTACCTTCCCATGGGTTTATTCACTATTTTTAATAATGACACATCATTTGATACCAACAAATTTTAGATTTCTAGCATTAATCATTCGCAAAACAGGAGATAAAACTAAATTGCCCAAACTAGTGACAAAGAACAGATCGGGTGCCCAATAAGGCCTTGTCTACTCTGTTGACTAGTTGGTCACCTGGCCAAGGAACTCTATTGGCTTTCCAAATAATTACGCTACAGGGCCCAGGTAGGGCCCTAAAACCATCACTATTCTTTATGCTAACACTCCTCAAACTAGAGCATAAAAATAAGACGCCCAACTTGTTACAAACCATATTACATAGGATTTCCTATAACAAGAAAGGTTTGCTTCTACCCAGTGCGGCTCGTCATAAAGACTTGGAATGTATCTGTCAGTCAATAATATATCTTCACATGACTATTGAAAATCCTTCTATGCACCTTTTCTTAAATGACATGTCTATCAAACTTAATATGCTTAGTTCGCTCATGAAAGAGTGGGTTTAATGCAATATGTAATGCAGCTTAATTAGCGTTTAAAGTATATTTTGTGTATTTATTCTGGTGATTCATAGGGAAATCGGCCAGTCCAGTAGGAGAGCATCCAGAAGGCCTTGAAAAGCCACCAACTGATCTCCTCTAGGGGTACAACTAGTCAACAGAAATGGATTCTTGACTACAAGGGAACCAGCGACTCATCATAGAGTTTCGGCCGTTAATGCAGGTCTACAAGGTTTCTTGTCCTTTGATACTTTTAATGTTTGAGGGTAAGTATATTGTATTAACTATTTAGTATGCTCGAAATTCATCATAGACTTAATATAAAGTCTGTTCTAAGACTCTTTCTCTCTTCTTCATCAATTTAGATGGTATCAGTCGCAGCATTGTGGACTCATTCTTAATTGCTTTCTCCCCTCTCACTCCTCATCTGTAACAAAGGAGTTATAAAGTCCTTTGTATATGATCCAGAATCTCCATAACTTAATGGAGCTCTTGAAGCCTTGAACCACCCATGTTTTGAGACTTCTAGACAAGTTGTGTATGGTGCGAGTGCTATCTAATAAATTATGAACCACTGAGTTGCAGTTCACTGTGTTGATTGTTGAGAGTCACAAGCCAGCAGCGAGCACTCTATTGGTACGTTTTGTTTATTAGGTAAGTTTAATAGAGCATCTACACCCAATAGAAAAATCAAAAGTTCATGTCAGAAATCACATCACATCCACAAGAATGAGTGAGAACAATCCAGTATAGAAGGCAGTTCAAAGTTCAAACTACCTACACTGGCGTAAAGCTAAATTTGAAGAGTCGAGGGAAAGCAAGACTACTTAACTTCTGATCTCCTCATCAAGGAGAGAGAATAGAAGATATGGATCATGGAAGATGCAAGATTTTTTGGACAACTATTGAATTTTCAAAGAGGCTATTGTAGCAGCATTTGTTACCCATTATGAGACTGACAGATTCGTCAAATTACTTGAGTAACTATATTCAAGACGGAACAATTTGGCCAGAATCTATAATTTTACAAGAGATATGTAAGGTTGTAAAGTAGAATTATACAGTCACAATAATTTTTAATTCTAATTTGATGTATGAAAAATAGTATTCCCTCCTCCCAATTGCAGAGTTAGAGAGAACAGCTAGTTGTAATGATTTAATTGAATGGTCATGGTCTCAGATTTTAGGAGACACCTAAGTGGCTTGATGCGAACTGCGTATCAAACTATCAAAGACATTGGAATTCCTCTATTTTTCATATATTAAGGTTAATTTGTTATGCAATTACATTTAGGGTTAAATATGATCTCTTGGATGTAATTTTAGATTTATTGGTGATTATTGGAAGTCGAGGTTAGTTAAGTATGTTTGGCATCTACTTTTCTAGAATCAATTCCACTATGATTATTTGGTATCTAGGTCTTAGTTTTTCTATATGAGAATCATAATCACCCTAAATTGTAGAAAGTTGAATATTTTTTCTGAGCTTTGTACTTTGATAGCCTGATGGTTTTTCCAATTCCTTGTGAGGAAGCAGCAAAACAGCTTTGTTCTGCATCATTGTTTCTTCAAGAGATACCTTTGCTGGGGTTCTGCAGGGGCAGACAGAGTACCGGCTTCAGGTGAATTAAACCATGTGAGAAGCCACGCGGAATCCATCTGTATGAGACCCGTAACTCAGAGCTTTTCTTACAGTCTTTGAAGATGTTTGAAGACATTTAATACTCACCATGTTTGAAGACGTTTAATACTCAATTCATGCCATTTTTAGACCATAATTAATAACTTTCATCTATGTAAGTAGTTGGAACTACTTTATTGCTTTTTACTAATCATTCATGTGTACATAGATATAATATCCGACCCGTGTGGTTTAGACTCTTCCGTGGATGTGAATGCCACAACAGATCCAAACAAATATAAGGCATTAAAGTTTTCTGGTTGGGTGCTCCTTCAGATTCTTCCAAAATGTAAATATCAGTTCTACAATCAAAAGAACCTGTTGGAACAATCTACTGGCTCAAAATTCTTTGGGGAGACCTCTCACCATATACGGCTCATCTAAATCATAAAAATATGGGTGCAAGCAATTACTGTTACGCAGATTCCAGATCAGTTATAAATGACTTTCTAAATTCTTGTTAAAGAAGAAAAGCCAAGGAAAAGAACAAGTAATGAGTGGATTTGGATACTATTGGACTTGGATTGTTGTTTATTTCCATGATTTTGTGTTGCATTTCATACGTTTTGTGTTTTTGTAGGACATGTGCATGAGAACTGGACTGGAAACAAATGGATGGAAGCTTCAAAGAATGCAAAAATTGGGACCAGCGCTGCCGTGCCCAAAATGAACTGCAAAGCAGCGCGGCCGCGCCACTCTGAAACTCCAGAAACTGCACTCTGCCACTTGAGTGCGGCCGGGCCCAATTCTAAGCTATTTCCAGCTCGGCCGCGTGGATTTGGCCAGACTTTACTTTTTCATTAAACGCTGCAATTGAGTTGTAATTGAACTTGGGATTTATAATTTGACTAGGATTTAAGATAGAAGCTATATATAGTTGTCTTTAGTCAGTTTTAAGGATTCATTCAATCTATTAGCCAAATCATAGTTTGAATGTCAACTTTGGAGAATTGAAGAAATTTGGATAACAAGAAGGATTCATCACTGGAGCTTAGGAGAGACTCGAAGACTGCGACATCAATTTTTATTCTAAACTTTATCTTCTACTTTTGTATCTTGAATGCTTATTCAAATGTGGATTATGGTTTTTAATTCAATGACAATGAATTAAATTCTATTTTATCTTATTGCGTAACTTTGACTGATATGCTTCCTTGTTAATTATTATTAACTATCTTCGAATTGTCTATTATGGTTTGTGTTTAGTTGCGTAATTGTGTGGCCAATAATTATCGTGATAATCTATATGAACCCGAGAGATGGATTATAGGTGTAGATCTGATCATAATAGCATGTGATTGTGTTTTCTGTATGATGATGAAACGATTTATGTCTAGGATAGAGATACCTATACACCGCATGTAATCTGATAGGGAACCTGTGCTTAAAATCCTCTTTAATTGTAATTCACATAGAGATATAATAAATTAGTTAACTAGGGTGTTCGCCTTAATTCTATCATTTGTGGATTTAAGTTGATTCGTTTATGGTATAAAGAAATGGTCATAAATATTGATGAGTTCTCGATTAACAATTCAGAATAGTTAGCAATCTTAACAGGAAGTGTATTGATCTAAGTGAAGCAGTAAGTGAAGTTGTAGTCTTAAGTCTCCATAATCTGTCTTCAACTTTGTGGTAGTTAGTTTTAGTTTAATTAATTATTTATTTTTACAAAATTCACAATCTTAAGCAATTGTTTAGTAAAATTGGGTTAGTACAAAATTGGTAGTTGTTAGTATAAATTGTAATTTTTTCTCCGTGAGAACGATACTCTACTTATCATTATATTACTTATGGACTGCGTATACTTGCGTATTTTGCTAGTATAGAATTAGGCAAACAACAAGAAACGAGGAAATACTAAGAATTCACACAATGATTGCTAGAATCAACACTCTGGTACCATGACAACAGAGATTGAGATTTTATTAGAACAGATACACGTTGAGTACTTGAATTACCAAATAAAAAAGTATCATAACAAACCTTATATACTTGACCTAAACTCCTAAAACATGACAAAAGATTAAATTCCCAAACTAGTACAGAAGCACCAGTCAGCTGCCCAAACCCTATCAATAATTTGCGTATTTGGCCAGACTTTGACTTTTTCATTAAACGCTGCAATTGAGTTGTAATTTAACTTGGGATTTATAATTTGACTAGGATTTAAGATAGAATCTATATATAGTTGTCTTTAGTCAGTTTTAAGGATTCATTCAATCTATTAGCCAAATCATAGTTTGAATGTCAACTTTGGAGAATTGAAGCAATTTGGATAACAAGAAGGATTCATCACTGGAGCTTAGGAGAGACTCGAAGATTGCGACATCAATTTTTATTCTAAACTTTATCTTCTACTTTTGTATCTTGAATGCTTATTCAAATGTGGATTATGGTTTTTAATTCAATGACAATGAATTAAATTCTATTTTATCTTATTGCATAACTTTGACTGATATGCTTCCTTGTTAATTATTATTAACTATCATCGAATTGTCTATTATGGTTTGTGTTTAGTTGCTTAATTGTGTGGCCAATAATTATCGTGATAATCTATATGAACCCGAGACATGGATTATAGGTGTAGATCTGATCATAATAGCATGTGATTGTGTTTTCTGTATGATGATGAAACGATTTGTGTCTAGGATAGAGATATACCTATACACCGCATGTAATGTGATAGGGAATCTGTGCTTAAAATCCTCTTTAATTGTAATTCACATAGACATATAATGAATTAGTTAACTAGGGTGTTCGCCTTAATTCTATCATTTGTGGATTTAAGTTGATTCGTTTATGGTATAAAAAAATGGTCATAAATATTGATGAGTTCTCGATTAACAATTCAGAATAGTTAGCAATATTAACAGGAAGTGTATTGATCTAAGTCAAGCAGTAAGTGACGTTGTAGTCTTAAGTCTCCATAATCTGTTTTCAACCTTGTGGTAGTTAGTTTTAGTTTAATTAATTATTTATTTTTACAAAATTCACAATCTTAAGCAATTGTTTAGTAAAATTGGGTTAGTACAAAATTGGTAGTTGTTAGTATAAATTGTAATTTTTTCTCCGTGAGAACGATACTCTACTTATCATTATATTACTTATGGACTGCGTATACTTGCGTATTTTGCTAGTATAGAATTAGGCAAACAACAAGAAACGAGGAAATACTAAGAATTCACACAATGATTGCTAGAATCAACACTCTGGTACCATGACAACAGAGATTGAGATTTTATTAGAACAGATACACGTTGAGTACTTGAATTACCTAATAAAAAAGTATCATAGCAAACCTTATATACTTGACCCAAACTCCTAAAACATGACAAAAGATTAAATTCCCAAACTAGTACAGAAGCACCAGTCAGCTGCCCAAACCCTATCAATAATTTGCGTATTTGGCCAGACTTTGACTTTTTCATTAAACGCTGCAATTGAGTTGTAATTTAACTTGGGATTTATAATTTGACTAGGATTTAAGATAGAATCTATATATAGTTGTCTTTAGTCAGTTTTAAGGATTCATTCAATCTATTAGCCAAATCATAGTTTGAATGTCAACTTTGGATAATTGAAGCAATTTGGATAACAAGAAGGATTCATCACTGGAGCTTAGGAGAGACTCGAAGATTGCGACATCAATTTTTATTCTAAACTTTATCTTCTACTTTTGTATCTTGAATGCTTATTCAAATGTGGATTATGGTTTTTAATTCAATGACAATGAATTAAATTCTATTTTATCTTATTGCATAACTTTGACTGATATGCTTCCTTGTTAATTATTATTAACTATCATCGAATTGTCTATTATGGTTTGTGTTTAGTTGCTTAATTGTGTGGCCAATAATTATCGTGATAATCTATATGAACCCGAGACATGGATTATAGGTGTAGATCTGATCATAATAGCATGTGATTGTGTTTTCTGTATGATGATGAAACGATTTGTGTCTAGGATAGAGATATACCTATACACCGCATGTAATGTGATAGGGAATCTGTGCTTAAAATCCTCTTTAATTGTAATTCACATAGACATATAATGAATTAGTTAACTAGGGTGTTCGCCTTAATTCTATCATTTGTGGATTTAAGTTGATTCGTTTATGGTATAAAGAAATGGTAATAAATATTGATGAGTTCTCGATTAACAATTCAGAATAGTTAGCAATATTAACAGGAAGTGTATTGATCTAAGTCAAGCAGTAAGTGACGTTGTAGTCTTAAGTCTCCATAATCTGTTTTCAACCTTGTGGTAGTTAGTTTTAGTTTAATTAATTATTTATTTTTACAAAATTCACAATCTTAAGCAATTGTTTAGTAAAATTGGGTTAGTACAAAATTGGTAGTTGTTAGTATAAATTGTAATTTTTTCTCCGTGAGAACGATACTCTACTTATCATTATATTACTTATGGACTGCGTATACTTGCGTATTTTGCTAGTATAGAATTAGGCAAACAACAAGAAACGAGGAAATACTAAGAATTCACACAATGATTGCTAGAATCAACACTCTGGTACCATGACAACAGAGATTGAGATTTTATTAGAACAGATACACGTTGAGTACTTGAATTACCTAATAAAAAAGTATCATAGCAAACCTTATATACTTGACCCAAACTCCTAAAACATGACAAAAGATTAAATTCCCAAACTAGTACAGAAGCACCAGTCAGCTGCCCAAACCCTATCAATAATTTGCGTATTTGGCCAGACTTTGACTTTTTCATTAAACGCTGCAATTGAGTTGTAATTTAACTTGGGATTTATAATTTGACTAGGATTTAAGATAGAATCTATATATAGTTGTCTTTAGTCAGTTTTAAGGATTCATTCAATCTATTAGCCAAATCATAGTTTGAATGTCAACTTTGGAGAATTGAAGCAATTTGGATAACAAGAAGGATTCATCACTGGAGCTTAGGAGAGACTCGAAGATTGCGACATCAATTTTTATTCTAAACTTTATCTTCTACTTTTGTATCTTGAATGCTTATTCAAATGTGGATTATGGTTTTTAATTCAATGACAATGAATTAAATTCTATTTTATCTTATTGCATAACTTTGACTGATATGCTTCCTTGTTAATTATTATTAACTATCATCGAATTGTCTATTATGGTTTGTGTTTAGTTGCTTAATTGTGTGGCCAATAATTATCGTGATAATCTATATGAACCCGAGACATGGATTATAGGTGTAGATCTGATCATAATAGCATGTGATTGTGTTTTCTGTATGATGATGAAACGATTTGTGTCTAGGATAGAGATATACCTATACACCGCATGTAATGTGATAGGGAATCTGTGCTTAAAATCCTCTTTAATTGTAATTCACATAGACATATAATGAATTAGTTAACTAGGGTGTTCGCCTTAATTCTATCATTTGTGAATTTAAGTTGATTCGTTTATGGTATAAAGAAATGGTCATAAATATTGATGAGTTCTCGATTAACAATTCAGAATAGTTAGCAATATTAACAGGAAGTGTATTGATCTAAGTCAAGCAGTAAGTGACGTTGTAGTCTTAAGTCTCCATAATCTGTTTTCAACCTTGTGGTAGTTAGTTTTAGTTTAATTAATTATTTATTTTTACAAAATTCACAATCTTAAGCAATTGTTTAGTAAAATTGGGTTAGTACAAAATTGGTAGTTGTTAGTATAAATTGTAATTTTTTCTCCGTGAGAACGATACTCTACTTATCATTATATTACTTATGGACTGCGTATACTTGCGTATTTTGCTAGTATAGAATTAGGCAAACAACAAGAAACGAGGAAATACTAAGAATTCACACAATGATTGCTAGAATCAACACTCTGGTACCATGACAACAGAGATTGAGATTTTATTAGAACAGATACACGTTGAGTACTTGAATTACCTAATAAAAAAGTATCATAGCAAACCTTATATACTTGACCCAAACTCCTAAAACATGACAAAAGATTAAATTCCCAAACTAGTACAGAAGCACCAGTCAGCTGCCCAAACCCTATCAATAATTTGCGTATTTGGCCAGACTTTGACTTTTTCATTAAACGCTGCAATTGAGTTGTAATTTAACTTGGGATTTATAATTTGACTAGGATTTAAGATAGAATCTATATATAGTTGTCTTTAGTCAGTTTTAAGGATTCATTCAATCTATTAGCCAAATCATAGTTTGAATGTCAACTTTGGAGAATTGAAGCAATTTGGATAACAAGAAGGATTCATCACTGGAGCTTAGGAGAGACTCGAAGATTGCGACATCAATTTTTATTCTAAACTTTATCTTCTACTTTTGTATCTTGAATGCTTATTCAAATGTGGATTATGGTTTTTAATTCAATGACAATGAATTAAATTCTATTTTATCTTATTGCATAACTTTGACTGATATGCTTCCTTGTTAATTATTATTAACTATCATCGAATTGTCTATTATGGTTTGTGTTTAGTTGCTTAATTGTGTGGCCAATAATTATCGTGATAATCTATATGAACCCGAGACATGGATTATAGGTGTAGATCTGATCATAATAGCATGTGATTGTGTTTTCTGTATGATGATGAAACGATTTGTGTCTAGGATAGAGATATACCTATACACCGCATGTAATGTGATAGGGAATCTGTGCTTAAAATCCTCTTTAATTGTAATTCACATAGACATATAATGAATTAGTTAACTAGGGTGTTCGCCTTAATTCTATCATTTGTGGATTTAAGTTGATTCGTTTATGGTATAAAGAAATGGTAATAAATATTGATGAGTTCTCGATTAACAATTCAGAATAGTTAGCAATATTAACAGGAAGTGTATTGATCTAAGTCAAGCAGTAAGTGACGTTGTAGTCTTAAGTCTCCATAATCTGTTTTCAACCTTGTGGTAGTTAGTTTTAGTTTAATTAATTATTTATTTTTACAAAATTCACAATCTTAAGCAATTGTTTAGTAAAATTGGGTTAGTACAAAATTGGTAGTTGTTAGTATAAATTGTAATTTTTTCTCCGTGAGAACGATACTCTACTTATCATTATATTACTTATGGACTGCGTATACTTGCGTATTTTGCTAGTATAGAATTAGGCAAACAACAAGAAACGAGGAAATACTAAGAATTCACACAATGATTGCTAGAATCAACACTCTGGTACCATGACAACAGAGATTGAGATTTTATTAGAACAGATACACGTTGAGTACTTGAATTACCTAATAAAAAAGTATCATAGCAAACCTTATATACTTGACCCAAACTCCTAAAACATGACAAAAGATTAAATTCCCAAACTAGTACAGAAGCACCAGTCAGCTGCCCAAACCCTATCAATAATTTGCGTATTTGGCCAGACTTTGACTTTTTCATTAAACGCTGCAATTGAGTTGTAATTTAACTTGGGATTTATAATTTGACTAGGATTTAAGATAGAATCTATATATAGTTGTCTTTAGTCAGTTTTAAGGATTCATTCAATCTATTAGCCAAATCATAGTTTGAATGTCAACTTTGGAGAATTGAAGCAATTTGGATAACAAGAAGGATTCATCACTGGAGCTTAGGAGAGACTCGAAGATTGCGACATCAATTTTTATTCTAAACTTTATCTTCTACTTTTGTATCTTGAATGCTTATTCAAATGTGGATTATGGTTTTTAATTCAATGACAATGAATTAAATTCTATTTTATCTTATTGCATAACTTTGACTGATATGCTTCCTTGTTAATTATTATTAACTATCATCGAATTGTCTATTATGGTTTGTGTTTAGTTGCTTAATTGTGTGGCCAATAATTATCGTGATAATCTATATGAACCCGAGACATGGATTATAGGTGTAGATCTGATCATAATAGCATGTGATTGTGTTTTCTGTATGATGATGAAACGATTTGTGTCTAGGATAGAGATATACCTATACACCGCATGTAATGTGATAGGGAATCTGTGCTTAAAATCCTCTTTAATTGTAATTCACATAGACATATAATGAATTAGTTAACTAGGGTGTTCGCCTTAATTCTATCATTTGTGGATTTAAGTTGATTCGTTTATGGTATAAAGAAATGGTAATAAATATTGATGAGTTCTCGATTAACAATTCAGAATAGTTAGCAATATTAACAGGAAGTGTATTGATCTAAGTCAAGCAGTAAGTGACGTTGTAGTCTTAAGTCTCCATAATCTGTTTTCAACCTTGTGGTAGTTAGTTTTAGTTTAATTAATTATTTATTTTTACAAAATTCACAATCTTAAGCAATTGTTTAGTAAAATTGGGTTAGTACAAAATTGGTAGTTGTTAGTATAAATTGTAATTTTTTCTCCGTGAGAACGATACTCTACTTATCATTATATTACTTATGGACTGCGTATACTTGCGTATTTTGCTAGTATAGAATTAGGCAAACAACAAGAAACGAGGAAATACTAAGAATTCACACAATGATTGCTAGAATCAACACTCTGGTACCATGACAACAGAGATTGAGATTTTATTAGAACAGATACACGTTGAGTACTTGAATTACCTAATAAAAAAGTATCATAGCAAACCTTATATACTTGACCCAAACTCCTAAAACATGACAAAAGATTAAATTCCCAAACTAGTACAGAAGCACCAGTCAGCTGCCCAAACCCTATCAATAATTTGCGTATTTGGCCAGACTTTGACTTTTTCATTAAACGCTGCAATTGAGTTGTAATTTAACTTGGGATTTATAATTTGACTAGGATTTAAGATAGAATCTATATATAGTTGTCTTTAGTCAGTTTTAAGGATTCATTCAATCTATTAGCCAAATCATAGTTTGAATGTCAACTTTGGAGAATTGAAGCAATTTGGATAACAAGAAGGATTCATCACTGGAGCTTAGGAGAGACTCGAAGATTGCGACATCAATTTTTATTCTAAACTTTATCTTCTACTTTTGTATCTTGAATGCTTATTCAAATGTGGATTATGGTTTTTAATTCAATGACAATGAATTAAATTCTATTTTATCTTATTGCATAACTTTGACTGATATGCTTCCTTGTTAATTATTATTAACTATCATCGAATTGTCTATTATGGTTTGTGTTTAGTTGCTTAATTGTGTGGCCAATAATTATCATGATAATCTATATGAACCCGAGACATGGATTATAGGTGTAGATCTGATCATAATATTATGTGATTGTGTTTTCTGTATGATGATGAAACGATTTGTGTCTAGGATAGAGATATACCTATACACCGCATGTAATGTGATAGGGAATCTGTGCTTAAAATCCTCTTTAATTGTAATTCACATAGACATATAATGAATTAGTTAACTAGGGTGTTCGCCTTAATTCTATCATTTGTGGATTTAAGTTGATTCGTTTATGGTATAAAGAAATGGTAATAAATATTGATGAGTTCTCGATTAACAATTCAGAATAGTTAGCAATCTTAACAGGAAGTGTATTGATCTAAGTCAAGCAGTAAGTGACGTTGTAGTCTTAAGTCTCCATAATCTGTTTTCAACCTTGTGGTAGTTAGTTTTAGTTTAATTAATTATTTATTTTTACAAAATTCACAATCTTAAGCAATTGTTTAGTAAAATCGGGTTAGTACAAAATTGGTAGTTGTTAGTATAAATTGTAATTTTTTCTCCGTGAGAACGATACTCTACTTATCATTATATTACTTGTGGACTGCGTATTTTGCTAGTATAGAATTAGGCAAACAACAAGAAACGAGGAAATACTAAGAATTCACACAATGATTGCTAGAATCAACACTCTGGTACCATGAGAACAGAGATTGAGATTTAATTAGAACAGATACACGTTGAGTACTTGAATTACCTAATAAAAAAGTATCATAGCAAACCTTATATACTTGACCCAAACTCCTAAAACATGACAAAAGATTAATTTCGCAAACTAGTACAAAAGCACCAGTCAGCTGCCCAAGCCCTATCAATAATTTGCAACCTAGAGTTATGCTGATCTACCGAAATAATTTCTATAGTAGAAGAATTAGGTAAATAAATTTACAAATGCAAATATAGGCATTTTATTTGAGAAATTAATCTAATTTTGGTGTTAATTTAAGAATCATCAGAAGAAAAAGTCTAGTTATATGTCAAAGTTGACACATATTAGGGCAAACATTACCTGACTAAAAAAGGAGAAAACAAAGGAAAATTAAATCGCGACCTTCTTCTCTTATTTGATATCAAATATGATGAAGTATATATCTTACCTGACTCAGCTGAGCAACATTCCCAAAGTCCACATATGCAATACGTCCATCACGCATGGCAAAGATATTTCCTGGGTGTGGATCTCCATGAAACAATCCAAATTCTAGCAACTGCCGCAAAGCAGCACTCACTCCAACAGTCAAGAATCCATTTACATCAAGTCCTGCATCCTTAATAGCCTGAGTCACAAAGGAGAATAGATTAGTGTAAAGGGGATATTTCCCAATTTTCTTACAGATAGAGTTATTGCATCAGACCTGTGGATCAGTGCACCGTATTCCGTCAATCCATTCCATTACTAGAACACGTGAACCAGAAAGCTGTTTATAAACCCGAGGAATTTTCACAGTAGGATCACCTTTGAAGTTCTCCAAAAAATCTTCAATATTACGAGCTTCCTGAAAATTCAGAATGAATATCAAAAATTTATCAAGACAAAAATAGAAGAAAAAAAGTACATCAAAATTATCACAATTTTATTATTATTATTTTATATTATTTTCCTGCAAGTTATGTATCATAAATTCTTTCAGCATAAACAGAATCCATTTCTGAACAATACCAACGTATAATCAAGCTCCTCCAAAAGCTTCTCGCCAAATTCATCAACTATAAGTTCTGCATTGCAACCTAGTTTCTGTAAACTGATGACGTTCAGGAAGGATGCAAGAGTTCGGAAAAGAAAAAGATCCCGATAGATAATAGGCTCTATCTCGGGCCTTTGCACCTGTAAGTAAGCAAAACATCTACCAATGTCAGAAAATAGCAACTTATATTTGCTGAGGGATTGTCCAAAGTTCGCACAATACTAAAGAGAACCCAGTATAGAAATGATAAACACATGAGTCTCATTAACAATTAATTCAGTTAAGATAAAAATTACTGCCTCTAATGCCTGCGGGAAAAAAATCAGGGCTAGCAAAATTTCACTCAAGTCTTGCACATGCAAAGGACAACTTGGTATTGTTGCTTACTGAAAGTGTCAATGTAAGCAAGCATTATCTTGCAAAATATAACAGCCTATTTAGCTAGTCATTCTCACAGCAAACAACTAGATCCAAGATGGGTTCACAATATGCTTCGGTTATCGATAATTCTTCTCTAAACTATCCACGAAATGGTCACTTAAGCTGCTTCGAGTATTACCGGATGTAGCCATATCAGTGAAATAGCTCAACTTAACTCAGCCAATTCTCTTCTATTGTATTGGGGTTGGTTACAGCTATCCTGTTTTGCCCTATAATATTTATAATGCCATAATTTCTGCTAACACAAAGTTATTACATGTAAGACAATTTTTTAATCTAAATCAAGCATAACTGTCAAAAATGCAAAACCCAATAATAAAACACGTTGAAACTTCCAAAAGAAAAAACTAAAAACTGAAAGCTAGTATACCTTACCAGGATGGCAGTTTTCTCTCTTAACCAAAAAATAAGAAAGACAAAAGAACGATGTACATATAAAATTATTCATCCAAAACCAAAACAACACATTGAAACTTCAAAAATGCTATTTCAAAGTGATCATAATAAAGCTAATAACTGATACATTCCTAAGCAATGTCTCTTGTTCCATTTTATCAACCTTGAACGTGAAGGCTTAAAAACTTGAAGTTTAAGTTGTAGATATTAAATTTCTTTTCACCAATTCTTTGCTTCTTATGAGTTGAAGGTTGATAAGTATAAAGTACAAACTTTCTGCACCTATTCCCCGTACATTATAACATCAAAAATTAAGGACGGCAGCCCCTTGAAGAATTTCATGTTATAATGAAAACTCCAAAATTCAGAAACAAGCTTGCTTCTGCATTTAGTCTCTAACAAGTTCACAAGCTACTTATCAAAAATAAAAAGTCACAAGGTATAAAGATTATCTTTTATGAATGTTCTGCCTATGTATTCCTTCTGGAAGATTCATGCATCAATGTACTAATAATAGATAACAGAAGATCACCATATGGAAATGAACAATATTAGCTCATTCGAAATCTTTATCACTAGAAGTATTAACTGTGAAGTCTATATTTGTGCATATATATATATATATGTATGTATATATTTAACCTATTATACATTTCAAAGAAGAATATATTTTAATGAAGAAATAGGATATGGATGATGCTGGAGTAAAACAATAACAATGAAATATTGCAAAGCCACATTATCATGAACAACCAAATATTACATATTAATAAATTTTTAAGTGTTTATAAAATATTAAAAATTTCTTCCAATCTCTACACTTGGCCTTTGGGGCCAAGCTTACCAACTCCCAAAAAATATAAAAAAATATTTCCAAAAAGGTACAAAAAGAAAAAAGAAATATAATAGAAACACAGTAGGAGAGATGTGTTAGATGGACATGAAAACAAAACATTTATCAGCAGTCATCATCATTGTTCTGTTTTGAAAATAAATAAGAAGAGAAAGGAAATCTAACTGCCCATCCTTTAGGAAGTGTTAAAGTTATAGTGGTTCTGTGCTACTAATAATTCTACCGAGATGTCGATTTCTCAAAACTAAGGCATATCAGAATGCATAAGAGTATCCATGAAGTATTATCTCAAAACAAATAATTCTTTTGTTCCTAATATTGCATATCCATCTAGGAGACGTCAACATGCATTTATGAGCATCTGAAGTGATGCAGTTTCTATTTCAAGGTATCATTACACAATTGATGTAACAATGGAAATGTCTAAAAACTTGTTTGTTTAGGGAGCTTTATTTCTACTGGACTCAGTTCTCTAAACTAAATCTTACTTAAAAAAAAGAAAAAAAAAGAATACGAGACAGCCTAATATAAATTCTCTAAAAGTCAATTCAACATGGAACTAATTCCAAAATAAAGAAATGATAAATGCCAACTTATTAATGCTAGAATAATATTGTCACCAGAAGAATTTCATACAACCTTAATTGCGACGTCTTCTCCTGTGGCGTGTAGAGTAGCTCGGTATACTTGACCCAAGCTGGCAGCTGCTATTGTCCTCGATGAAATTTTGCTGAAAACAGCTTCAAGTGGTTGACCCAATTCCTCTTCTATAATGTTGAAAGCAACCTAAACCATCGTTAACCACTCACTTCTTAAAGGAAAAGAGTTATATTTTAGAAAGAAATAAGATAGTTGTTCATTGCATGGACCAAAGGTATCAGTGTAGTACCTTATTGGGGAAAGGAGGGACATCATCTTGAAGAATGCAAAGTTCATTCATATAATCTTCTCTAATAATATCAGGTCTATTTGCAAGAACCTGTCAAAACAATAATAAGAATAATAATGTAATAATACAATAATAATAGTAATAGTAATGCTCCATTCCATTTTATAAAGCAAAATTTGACCTTTATGATCAAATTGACCATTTTTAGAATTAAAAATTAAGCATACTTATTTATATTTTGAAATCACAAACCTAGGAGCTAGTAGCAAATTATATGTAGTTTATGAAGGTTTTTGGACGGATGTAGTAGTAGTAGTAGTAGATATAATATAAGGAAAAAAGGAATCTTAGGCATGCCTTAACCGAATTTGGCTAAAATCTCTTTAAAAACGAAAATTTTAAGTGTTTTCTTAAAAATCTAATTGTACTGATGATAGAGCATGATAAAATAAGAGGCTCCGTAAATTTATAACGAATTTAATAATGTAAAACCCTCTTACCCAAAATCAAGAAAATGAGTAAATCTATGCAAAATATAATGAAATTTCGGTGCATAGAGTAAAGGGTTTCACTTCACACTACACATTATTACATAAAAATTGTCACTCTTATTTTGTCATCCTCTTATCATCTACATTGTTGGATTTTTAAAAAAGGCTGAAAAGTATCATTTTAAAAGTGCTTTCAAGCTTGGCTAATATATAATAAGGAGAACAACAAAAAAAGTTGGCTGAGTTAACTGGGTTTCTTTGGTTGGTCATGCATGAGTTGACTCAGTTAGTAATTATTTTTATTTTTATATTTAGTGAAAGGATATATACCTACTACTTATCAGTTATCAGATATATATTATCTTTTTCAAGTTGATACTGTAACTATTACCTTTCGTTTTCTATTTAGATGACTACATTTGCAATATTATCTCTTTACATGATTACTTTGCCGAATTTAATTTTATGATTACTCAATTTTTTAACATTTGTAGATTTTTAGTTTTCTGGCTTTAACTTTATTTTATCTGACTTTTTCATATTTCTTCCATACTAAAAAAAGACTGTTTTTTATTGAGCTTATTTTTTTAATATTAAATGTTGCATACGATGTGTATTAACAAAAATAAATCAACAACTGTTTTTACTAGTAAAATTTAATAGTAGAAGAAAAAGATATATCGAATAAGTATGACATATGTTCCACAAATAATTAACATGTGAAAAATTAGGATTAAGTTTTCATCTTTAGGAGTATGAACATCAGGATAATTTTTTTGACTATGCTTGTGATTAGGATATGAAATGGTATGATTTACTTTCAGAAAAATATTTTAAAAAATAAAACATACTAAGAATTTGTGGTTATTTGTAATGATTGTTTATTTGAAAAAAAAAAGAAAATCTACAAAGCTATCTCAACATTTTAATAAAATTATCTATCATAACATTTTTTTAAATTAGTTTATTAGATTATAAGAATTAGCCCCTGCCTTGCAGGGGCATCCATATAATAACAAGAATAATACTAATAAAGAAACCGTCAAACATTGTTTCAATAGAAAATGTTCTCAAGACTCATGCATGTCCTTGACATTTCAAACACAAAGGAGCTTTAACTGAAAGGTCAAACAATCAGCAGAGCCACAAACTCTTGAGTAGACTCTATTAAGCCATTTAAAGTTAGAAAGTATAGGATGCTAAATACAGATATCAAATATGGTGATTTTCAGAGAATGATTACTCTCAATTGTTTCAAAATAGCAAGAGTGGTCCCTTTTGAAGATTGAAAGTAGTTGATACATTATAAAACATTGTCAAAATTGAATTCAAATCTCAATTTTGTCACATATTTATAGTTTATTTAGGCGCCAAGCTCCAATTGCTATAGCAAAGAGCTACTTATAGTCTCTTCTTTCGTCTAAATTGTCAGCCGTTTTGCGATTAAGAGTAACATTGTCTCAATTTATGAAGAGAAACAACTTTATGTGAGAGGGAGGGGGGGGGGGGAGGATCAGAAACTGAGCATCTGTGCGAGTTAACTTAACTTGTATAAAATTTGGAAACAGATTGTTTACAATTATTTTTGCATAACCCATACAGTAGAAGATGGAAAATTTGTGTTGAAGTTTAGTAACCCTACTGAAGAAAATAAAAAGTAACCCCTCCCGATGTGTAAAAATTAAAAACAACATTGTTCCTTAACTTGAAGAAAATTTGAAACTAAAGTACTTGTAAATAATCACATACTCAAATTTTCCTGCTTTTTTCATCTTTTTTGCTACAATACATAATATTTTGACGCCTGAACAGTGAAAGCAGGGCCACAATATCGAAGAAAACCCCGGGGCCAAGACTCAATTAATGGTTCTACTAGTCAAATTATAGACAAAGTACTCCCTGCATCCGAATTTAAGTAGCCTTCTTTTATTTGGGATGTCAGAATAAGTGAGCATATCCCACATATCAATACATTAATTGTTTAATTTGACTACGATCACTATAATACCCTTGGATGTGAGAGAGAAAGATAAAATTTGAACTCTGTGGACCACATTCCATATATCAATCCATTACTATAAGGGTATAATGGGAAGTAAAATCAAACTCTAGACAAGATGCTCTTTTTCAAATTACGTACCAAGTCAAGAATTTTACTAACTCGAAAGGGAGGGACTACTTTATAATGCCAATAGAAAAGATCTTATTTTATTTAGAGATTATGAACTTTGTTGTGCAGTTTGTGGAGTTTTTTTTTCCACTTCAGTAGCCTAGTTTTAATTCTCTTTTTGGTGGCTTGTGTATAGGGTGGAATTAGCCTTGACACCTTGTTGGGGCATAGGGTGTACGTTTTGTTTCCCCTATGATTTCTATATTGTGTTTACTTGGATTTGCTCCCTTTTGATGCTTATGTGTAGTGAGCTTTATTTATGTATCAAAGACAAAATTCAGAATTTCAAACCTGGTCACGAAACCTACTTATTGTCTTCTAATAACAATTTGCAAGTATCTGTTCACGTGTTCACATAAATTTCTTTAACTAACAACTTCCCTAGGGGTGAATTAAAAGGCAAGGGTTTGTGAAATAACATTACGGTCCCTCTTCCAACAACCTCATTTGGGGATAAAGCATACATATCCCCCAAAAAAATTTTAAACAAATACAATCAGTTTGTGCAAAATTTACATTCAAGCTCACCAAAAACTCTCATTTTTATTTTAAAATTTTCTCATCATTTTTGGTGATTACCCTCCATGGTATTATTGTGATCATTCATTACGTGGTACATGAATAACTCTTCCTCTTCTTGCTCATATAGACACAATAGTAATATCTAATAGAATAATGCTAGAGACACAAATTATTCTACAAAAATTTTACAAATTGTTGATGTGGTCTTCACCTCATCATATTGTGTGGGGCCGAAGACTACATTGAAACAATTTGTTAATCAATATGCTGCTTTGGAGTATGCCACGTCAGCGGTTTGTAAAATGTTTGTAAAATAGTTTGTCTGTAGCATTACTCAATCTAATATACTCCTTCCATCTCAAATTGGAAGTCCTATTTGACTTTTTTGTTCCGTATGCGCATATTAAGGTTTGTTATGACGTAGACACAATTAGATATTTTATACAAATAAATAAATAATCGGTATCTTTTAAATTAATAAATTTAAGAAGAAAAAGATTTAAAATTTCCCATCACAGATTGACTTCTAACTTAAGATATGAAAGCTCATAGAGAATTATTGCACACAATATTCATTTTCTAATCTGGAATGCTCTTTAATTGCATCCTCGGTGGATGAAAATCCTGTTTCCGCCACTATGCAACCAAAAATGAACAATTTTTAGATGCGGGAAATTATTACTCTGGTCAGTCTGGTGTAATACAAGTGTCAATGTTCTCTCAAGGGTATTGTTAAAAATCTTTCTTTGTTTGGGCGCATTTGGTGACATTATTTAGGACAGAGGGTGTACAAGTAACAAGGAGAATAAAACCAAAATCAAAATGACAAAACAATAAAAGGTGAAATGTGGCGAAAATTAACCTGGCCGGCTTTGATAAATGAAGGACCTAAATCACACAAGAGATTCCTCAGCTGCCGAGCACGAAAAGGAACAACTTCTTCATCTCTACCCACCAAGAAATCATACACTAAAGCAGACCAGTAGAGTCCCAAGCTCCAGACAATCTCAACCCCTCGTCCAATCAATGACAAAATTGCACCTTGAGATTCTAATACCTTATTCCTCACCTAACAAACACAAACCCCAATATCACAGCCCATAAATTAAACTTTAAACAATTCAAATCAATTATACTCTCTCAGTTCCAAAATTACTTCAACTTTTTTACATTAATTTGCAAAATCTTAAAATTCAAAATCAATTCGAACTCATTATATTTCAATATAAACAAATATAGTTAGGGAATTTATATTTCCACCAGAAAAAATGATAGTTCCACGAAACTCCTCTCGCATGAATAATAGATGGGTCCACAATCATGTGAGAGATCGTGAATTTTATTTGTGGAAATATCAGTTCCCTATATAGTTATACCACTTAAAAATACTACTAAGTACAATATTTGTTCCCTGCAAACTTAAATCAAATCATATCAATAATAAATTTTAGAATTTCAGAAATTGATTTCAAAAAGTCAAAATACATCTCTAATTTTAGAACAAACTGAGTAATCCAACCACTTTAAACACACAAAAAGTTAGAAAATATACCGTCTCAGGAGTATATTTTCGGAACGGAATACAAACACCGCGCTCGAAATCGAGCTGCTCTAAAGCACTACTGCTCAACTTCGATGGCGCCGTTCGATTAACAGACGCATTTGATATCCTTGCCGCCTTTGACTTTGCTGTTGCCGGAAGTTTCTTCGTCGGTTGATGTACAGTTCGACTGAAGAAAGCTGATTTATGTAAACCATTTGTGCCTATTATTAGTTCCATTTTTTGGTCTGACAAAGGTCCCAACCCTAGAAAAATTGGGAGAGGTAGCAGAATTTTGGGTTGAGTTTAGTGAGAGGGGAGAGAGAAAGGGGAGGAGGGAGAAACAGAAGTGGTGGGTGGAATCAGTTAATTAGTTAAAAAGGAGAACAAGTTGGAAAGGTATTTCATCACACATTTAAAAGAATCCTTAAAGTGTGATTTGTGATTTTGGAGGGATGAAATAGAAAGAAAAAATATACTAGAGAAATGGATTGTAGTTTTTTTTTTATCATGAAAAGAATGAAAGGGAAGAGAAGGGAAGGGATTTTAAGGAATATAAATGTTCCACTAACTATTACACCAATAAATAATTAATTATATAATATGTTGATTTATAAGTGTGTTTAAACTTACGAATAAATAGTACTTCATCCGTCTCATAATAAACGTTTTAATTTAATTTTTATGGTCAAATTAATCAATTTTAAAATTATATAATAAAAATATTTATATAGATTTTTCAAATTCCAAAACTTGACACTAATAGTAAATTCTCTGTAGTTTATCACTTGACGTGTATTTTGTTTTTTTTAAAAAAAATTATTAATTTAAAAAATGATCAATTTAACTATAAAAATTAAATTAAAACGTTTATTATGGAACGAACGGAGTATTCTCTAAACACTACAAATTGAATATGTACATAGTAATATATGAAACAATAGCAACCTATATATGAAAATAGTGTGGTTGTAAATGAGCTGATTCAAGATGAGTTTTGACTTTTCAAACTCAAATTTGATTAGAAATTAAAAGAGTCAATCTGAATTTTAAATAAGTCTGACTATGATGTTCAAAATCAATTTTTTTATAAACAAGTCGAGTTCGAGATTAATAAAAAGTCTAGTTGAGTTTGAGTCAAGTTAAGTTAAACCAAATTTAAATAATTATTATTTTTATATTATATAAATTAATTACTTTAACGAGGTATTCTCGAGTCGGACACATTATAATTCAAACTCGACTCAATTAATTAAACAAATTTTATCCCTTATTCGAGCTCGACTCAATAAACGAATTCGAATTAATTTTGTTCGCGACAAGTAAGGGTGAGCCCGAATAACTGAACTGAACCGATTTTTTTAATCAAAATATTTTAGTTTTTCGATTATTTTATATATTTTAATTATAACCGTTTTATTATTCGTTGAAATTTTGTTATTCGGTTAACCGAATAATCGAATTAAATATTTAAAAAATAAATAATAAAAATTAAGACTTACAGAGTTAAGTGTAGTTAGTACAGACTAAGCAGCCAGCTCCATTTCAAGGTAAGATTGTTCAGGAGGTGGTGTTTATGATATTGGAGCCAATTTATGAAGTATAGTTTTCACACAATTCGATTGCTTTTAGACCCGGGCGGAGTTTTTCTCATAATTTAGATAATTGTTTGGATATTTAAATCAAGTTCGAATCGAATTAAATTTATCTAAATAAGGTCTTAAACTACTGACTCAATGATATTTTTTTGGGTCATCTTAGTCCACCACAGAGTCATTCAAAAAGTCATGACTGAAGGTATTATTATTAATAATTTAATTCTTTATACACATACAAAATTTTCTATATATTTCAATATGGAAATTATTATAATTGAGAAGTTCCTGAAAAAAGTCGAGTGCGGAGCGTAGCAGAGCGCAACAGAGTGAGTGAGTGAAGTTTCTGGAGGATCAACGTGGATCGCGCCAGTCCAGACTTATGGGTAGCGCGGGGCGCGAACAAGATTCTGGAGCACTGGCACGAGGCGCACCAGTGACAGTTTAAACATGGTGCGGGGAACGTCAGATAGAGGCTAACAATTTTAATGATTTGTTATTTTAAAGATATTATGAGTATTTATTTATTTAAAAGTCCCTTATGTATTCAATAACAATTAATAGATTTATTGATAGGATTGCAAAATGCTAGTAAAAAAAGGAAAATTTAAAAACATTTTTTTTACTAACTTAATTTTGTTTATATTTTGTTGTGTGGTGGGGAGTAAATATAAGCATTCTAAAGATCATGGTGCTGACTAGAAGTGTTGGTATTTTGGAAACTCGAATACTTAAGAAATGTCAACGGAGTAAACTTATAAAATTGATATTTTCATATAGAGATGATACCTATTTACTATTTATATAATAGGGATTATGTTAAAATATTAATTGTTTTTATGTGAAAATATTAATTTTCTAAACTTATCGATAATATAATTGTGTAAGTAATTAATTTATATCCCTATATATAATTTGAATAAAATACAAATGTGACCACTAAATTTTAGGTATTTTTGGTATTGAATCCATTTTTTTTGGTCAACGCAAATCGAGCTTATTTCTATTCAAAAATTTATACGTGGCAGCGCTGATGTCAAACTTTCATCAAATTAATTTCTAAAAAATGTCCCTACTAAGATTTGATTCAAAAACCTAAAGTTTGAGGTTTTGGCCAAGAGATCATCAAAGCTACATAAGCTTACCTGTGACGCCCCAAAACAGGTATACATCACTCATCTTGAGTCGCCAAATACATGGTACAAAATTCAAATACAGCTTAATAATACAACTGTCGTGTAAAATACGACAAAACATAAATTGAGAGTTTTAATACGAATATTGTCTTCTAGACAGTATTCAACTCAAAAGGAGTCCTCAATACATTTATTATCACACTATTTCATAGAATAGTGAGGACTACTAATGCTATCATCTGGACCGTCACTCCGTTCCCCGACTAGTTTCGACTAGGTTTTCATTTCCTGAAGAGAACAATGAAAGCAAAAGGGTGAGCTCAACTAGCCCAGTAAGAAATAGTGATGACATATAATAAAATTATTGTTAGAAAAATAGTGGTCAAAATTATGTTTTAAAATTTTATTTCAATATTATCATATTTATGGAGGAAAAAATGGAGTATATATAACGATCACAATTAAAGAGTACAACAAACTTATTGTATTAATTATAAAATGAAATAAAACAAGCTAGGAAATTAATTAAACTTGTAACTCAGGCATTAATATAGTACCCATGGCCATGGTATAAGATGCATTAATTTCCAACAACCTTATTAGATTTATATATCAAACACCTAAACAGTGAAAACATTACAAGTATGTACACTGCAAACCTAGCTAGCTAGCTAATAGTAATCCCTAACGTGGAACATATTGGGGTTTTTAATGACAATATCATACATGTGGACGGAATTGAACTTGGAGAAATCGTTAGGAAGTGAAATAAGATCAATGGAAGATCGCTTGTGGAACTGGAAGAGATCGACGACGTCACCGCCATAGTATCTCTCCCATCCCAACTCCCTCAGCATTCTGTCGAGAGAGTTGTATGATGAAACCACCTGGCCTGTTGGTAAGTGCACCAAAACCTTCTTTCGATTTGATTGCTGATCTGATGCCGAATTGTCATTAAGGCGTATAACACCGTTCTTGAATACCCAGACCCCGGACATTTTCAGCTAGCTAGATCCAGATATATATATATGAATATGACCAGAGAGGAGAAGAAACTTGTGTTGTGTTGGTTGTGGTGGATAGAAAGCTAAGGAGAACAGGAGGAGGAGTTATTTATAGGGGATGATCGAGACATATAAATAAAAGTATATATAAGGACGAAATTAATACTCTTTAAAGAGGAGTGCATGGGAAGAAAAGTCTAACTTTACTATCTCATTTAATATCTTACTCCGAAATGGTTAGTATGAAGTTTATTTTGAGGTAAGTTAGTCAATTGACCAATAGAATACTGACACGCAGACGAGGCGCTATGTGTGTCAGATTTTTAGTGGCCAATTGATCAACTTACCAAAAAAATAACTTCATGTTAACCGGATCCATCTTACACCTATATATATATTGTTGCATGTCACCTAATTCTTATTATTTATTTAAACATTTTGCAATTAAATTAATTAAAATTACATGACTGAGATTGTCCTATATATATGTACTAGCTGGGTCCCGTGCCTCCGGCACTGTATAGACAATATGATTTATCTCAAACTTTGAACGACCAAAATAATTTATTGAGTGAGCGGGAAATTTAAAGTCATTTGTATTTTATTAAAATATTATTAGATTATTAGATAGATAGATGTATTTTATTAGATAGATATATGAACGGTGGGATTTATCCCAAACTTTGGACGGCCCAGATGATTTATTGAGTGAGCGGGAAATTCAAAATCATTTGTATTTTATTAGATAGATAAAAACAAGTTATATATATATATATATATATATATATATATATATATATATATATAACAAATATATCCTCTAAAATATATCCTCTATATGCATGTAATATAACAAATATATATATCCTCTAAAATACAATTTATATATCTGCTACATCAACGAAATTCGTTTTCTATAAATGTACTATCCATTTATAACTGCTTAGAATAAGAATCAGATTTGAACACTTGGAATGAGGATCCGATTTGAACTGTTGGGATGAAAACTCTTTGTAATGATAGGCTTGTTTGGCTTTGGTGGAGAATATAGATATTGTGGGACCTATTAGGGTTTACTTTAGGGCACAAGTACCACGCAACCGTGTGGGTTTTGTTAAGGAAGAATCTGGTGCATGGGTGCTTTACGTACGGAATCTTAATATGGCCACTGTTTTGTTACTAAATTTGCAGCTGAAAACCCTGAAAAGTCCATGGGAAAGAAATTTGTCCCCACTTAAATCACGTGCGTTTCACGTGATGGGAAACACTCTCAATTAGCGGTCCATTGCCCCCATGCATGGTCTCATTTCATATTTAGTAGGTTATCTAAGTGCATGTCTAAAGGAATTTTTAAAGGTGATATAAATTAAATGTATGTAGGGTTAACATATTGAAGTAGACGTCGGATATATTCAAACTTAATTTAGATGCTATGTGGAAGTATTTAATTTTAAAGTAAATAGAGTATTAAGTGGAGAGATCTGTATTTACTAAGTTTTCAGCTCAAATTTAGCTAGTGTAAAACTTTAACCCAATATAAATAAATATATGTTGTAAATACTTGTACCTTTAAAATAATTGTTTGTTATATATGACCATGCATGACTAAAAAATAGGATAATAGAACATGTTGGTGAAACCTAACCTGAATGTGGGTTAATCCAAACCTCGAGTGAACTACGTAAATTTTATATTTTATATAATTATTTATTTTTTGATATTTATTGTTACTTTCACGTGTTTTTATTAGGATTTAGATTCAATGAGTTAAGGGCGAATTGACCATGGCACTTGTGTAGAAGTGGCCTGCATCTCCTTTACCTTTGATGGCCTAGCTATCATGCCAAATATGATGCGCACAATTCGATGCTATCCAAGTACAACTTTTTGCTATAGTCGATCTTTACGTTTGCCCCAATTCACGAGCTTGGATGTACACTACTCTCGTTATCATTCTCATAAGCTTCACGTGTGCATCATATGATTTAAGTGGGGGAAACATACTTTCTCATTACCTAAATAATTAATTTAGTTACAAATAAAAACAGTGTCCGATCCTAGTTAGGCTCAAACTTGTCTGGTTCTGATAGTAAAGGCTGTAAAAGCCACCAGTATGTCTACACTGGTACACCCACAAGATTCTCTATCTATCTCTATTAAACTATCCCACAGATGGTATATGTGTGCCCTAAAGGCTAAATATTCTAACCCTAAAAGCATTCTTATGCCCTGAATATTTTAAGCACATAAGCCCCACAACACCACAATATCTATATTCTCCACCAAAGCCAAACACGCCTGTCATTACCCAACCTTTTCATCCCACTCCTAGACTAGATATTTTGTGGTTTTTCTGTGTCTCAAGTCCTATAATTAAACATGTTATCTCATTTCTTATTTTATTGGTTATGGTATTTTATGTATGATGAAGTTATATATTTTTCACCACCTCTACCTCCAGACATTTGGTGCTCCGAGTAACTTAAAAATAACAAAATCGCAGAGGGTTTCCTCTAGATTCACCTTGGAATATTCTTAATAAACTCAAATACAGTTCTGAATAATCCATTTGGATGAGAGTGCAAATGTATCAAAATTGATCTCCTAATTATTAGTTGAGTTGTGGAGTGTCTTATGCATTACTCCTCGAACCATTTCATGCATACTTGGGTTATTACATGTCCGGGAGGACTATACTTTTTATTCCATGCATGGTTCATATTAAGAGAGTAACTAACCCCAATATTGCTTTCTAATTGTGGAGATGGAAGGGGACACAAATGTATTATCTTATTTGTTGGTTTCTTACTCTGTTTTATTCTCTGTAATCACTGCCTTCATCTATTTTAATCTTCAATCCAAACTGCAGCCAATTAAATGAAGCTCCGATGGAGTATGGGTTCAATTTTAACAAAGAGGAAGACCTTTTGCGATTACATCCTATTGGAAGACCTTTACTTGAAAATTAAATTAGGTTTGAAAAATAATGAAAGGTAAGTTATGGATTTGGGTGTGGTTTTTTTGAGTTAACACCAGTACAAAGTACCTAATAGACAACGCTTAATAGACAACGTTTTTTATAAAAACGTTGTAGTTTTTTTTACAACGTTTTTAAAAAAAACGTTGTAGATATATATGCAAAAACGTTATCTATTTAAAAGGTCATTTTTTTTATTTTAACTAGATAACGTTTTTTAAAAAAACGTTATCTATTAAGAAAAACACGGAGCAATTGATAAAAACACGGAAGCCCAAAATTTGAAATTAAAACAGGACAATACTTTCTTCTCTCTCCTATCGGTATTTCTCTCTACGATGGAGGTAAGCGGGTGCCAGATCTAAAATCTCGATTCCTCACTCTTCAGCCTCTTGCCTCTCGACTGTGGTCTCTCTTCCCCGTCGCCATCCCTCTCTTCCACCGTCGTCGTCCCTTTGCTTCTGTCTCTCTCAAGGTACGTTTTCCCCCAGTTTTTCCCTAAATATAACCCTAGGAAGAATTCTTCTAAAATTTCAGTCATACACTGTGCTCTCTTCTACTTCTTCCTACTTCTTCACATGGAACAAGGAATTCTCACTAAAAATTGATACTGCCTCATTGCAGCGAATCACAGAAATACTGTAAGATCCCCAGTTCTGATGCGCGAACTATGGCTTTAGATGTGGCATGATATTCTTCCAGATAAAAGTTTGAAATTTGTTACGAAAGGTAAACCTTTCTTTTCTAAACCTCTCGTTATGTTAAATTTTAACCCATTATTTTACTTGTGTTAGCTAAGCGTGGACCTCTGAGAGACGAGGATTGCTATTGGGAATATGGAAAAGCTCATTGTGCATGGTCTGAGAATTGTGAATATAGGTTATATCCTTTACCTCTTGGACATAACATTCCGTTTCACTAGCCTTCTTCTTAACTTCTATGTAATGATGCAGGTATGTTTTTGGAGATGTTCACCTGGGGCGGAGCTGCAGGTTGAAGAACTCTTCAGCTGATCTCCTTTTACATTATGAATAACTTGAGGTATTTTGCAAGTTGGTGTCTACTTTCAAGTTGTTTACGTCCCTTTGCTAGTTTGCTATGAGTTTGGATTAAATAGGAATGAACCAAGGTGTCTATTGTGGTGGAGATGCCGAAACTAAGAAAGCAAAAATGACCATGGCTTGTGAGTTCATTGAGTGCATATTGCTTGTAAAGTTCAAACTCTCTTAGCAACCACCTTAAGTAAAATGTTTTGTGCATGAAATTCAACTTATTTGCCACAAACCCAGTAATTACTAATGAGAGCTGCTTAAACTTGTGGATCCTTCATATTTGATTCTCCTATTTAACTGTCTCTTCGTGTTCTAACTTCTACCTGTATGACTCCATCCCACTGCATTCTTGCTAATATGACTCATAATTGTAGGCTATACAAGAATTGGATTTTATGGTAGCTGAGGCCAGAAGATATGGGATTAAGCTTATGCTAAGTTTAGTAAATAACTATGAGAGCTTTGGGGGTAAGAAGCAGTATGTGGAATGGGCAAGAATCCAGGGGCAGTATTTGACATCTAATGATGATTTCTTTAGAAACCCTGTTATTAAGGGATATTACAAGAACCATATAAAGGTAAATGGTATATAAATTCTTAGTTATTCTTCTTCTTTTTTCTTTCAGCTATTACCATTTTGACATTATTTCTTGATTTGGAAGGTTTAAAAAGGTTCAATGGACTATATGATATCTGAAACTAACAATCTGTACTTTTATTTTTGTATATTTCTTCTGCAGACTGTTCTTAACAGATATAACACCATAACTGGAGTTGTTTACAAGAATGATCCAACAATCATGGCCTGGGAGCTTATGAATGAGCCCAGATGCACATCAGATTCAGGATTTACTATGTTATACTCTTTAATCGATAAACCTGTCATTAATCGATAAACCTGTCATTAGGATTTACTATGCTATACTCTTTTCTGTTTTTCCCTCTTTATTTCCTATATTGATTCTTGACTAAATGTTTGTTTGAATATCAGTAAGAGCATACGTAATGACATTGTTGAATGTCTCCTAAATGAGATAATTTGTTGTGGACTTTTGCCCCCAGTTTTCAACATCATATATTTAGACTCTCCTGCTGGTGTTGGATTTTCTTACTTAAGAAATGAATCCGACTACATTACCGGAGTCCAACAGACCACCTCTGACTTGCACACATTTTTACTCAAGGTATTTTTTGAATAAATGAATAAAGAAGAGAAAAGAGCATAAAAGGTTGGAATGTTTTGTTTATTCTATAGTTCTCTGTCCTTGAGTATCTAATTTCCACAAATTGCTGCTGTGGCTTGTGGTTTGAGCTGTACCTAGAGTTCATCGCAAACCCATTTATTATTGCTGGAGAGTCAGCTTGTGGTTTAAGAGATGAAATCGTCCCAACTTGGCCACAACTTCTTAACAGTAGGAGTGTCCCATGTACGTTAACTACTCAAGTTACTTGTCATATTGGTTTTTAATCTGGTGGTCTCCAATTTTTCCTGAATAAATATTGTCAGCTAAACTTAATATTTCTCTACAATGTTAGTGGGGAAACCATTTGCTCATTAAATTTTGCTAGTCATGTGCGAGGAGTTGAGCATGGGCCTGCTCGAAAACAGGCAGACTTCACTGAGCTTTTCAAGTACAAGCAGCTGGATGTACGTACTAATTATTTATGTCAATAATTCTGTTTATCATGTTCTTGCTCATTCAACCTTGTTTTCTTTTTTTGGTTTTTGTTTGAGTGTTCTTGCTCTACAATCACACTATTTTCTGCTAAATAGTACGCCTATTCACCGAAAACACTCGTAAGGTAAAATATTCCTAAAAACAACAAACTACTCCATTTGATTATTGTCTAGTCATTACTAAGTTTTCATACTCAATTAGTTTCATGCCCATTTTTATCGCATTATCTCTAATTCCTTATTTATATACAACAATTGTGAATTGGGTCTATAGGATCTGCTAGGTCAAATAACATTGTCAGTTACAGAGACAATTTGTTGATTACACAAGATCTCTGAATCATGAGGTTAGTATTTAATTTCTACTCAAAACAATTAAGATTTAAAAATTGGGGTTTTTTTTTTGCTTAGGATTTTTGTTTCTGGTAAATTTTTATTATGGGTTTTTGTTCTTTGTCAAAAGCTTGAAGTCATTCGGAGACGAGAGAATTAAGGAGCAACATTTTATAGCTCGAGATTTTCTGGAAGCAGTAAGCTAATATTTTCTACAATGGACATAAGTATCAGTAGCTCTATATTTGACATCATGGTGGTTAATTAAATATTTCTGCAGGAGGGGATCTTCATGCAGGTAAACCTCATACCAAACATATAATGTATCTATAAATATACATTCCTGCTGTGCATTTGACAGGTTCAACTGAGATGTTTCCTTAATCTAATTTTCAGGTACTGGATTTTGAAATTGGTACAATAAATATTGCCTCTATATTCCTTGAAGATCTATTAATCCAGTTGAAGTAGGATTCCTCATCCACATTAATTTGACTTTAGAGCAACGGGAATTAGGATCTATTTTGGAGGTTGTTGCTGCACAAGCCAAGAAAATTGTAGGGGATGAATTATTCAACTATTATATTGTAATATTGTAATGGTTGATACATTTTGGTTTTAAATTTAAATGATAATTTAGACTTTTTAGCTATATATCATGGCATTAGTATATTGCAGGTGCATTGGTAATATAGGTGAATTATAATTTTTATTTATTTATTTTCTTTATCTACAACGTTTTTAAAATGTTGTATAAATTGGTTAAAAACGTTGTCTGATATACTAAACAACAACGTTTTTATCCAAAAAACGTTGTGGAATCATACATTCTACAACGTTTTTAAGCATCTGCTAATTTTTGGAAGACAAATCTACAACGTTTTTTTTCTAAAAAACGTTGTGTATTGTGCTTAACTACAACGTTTTAAAAACGTTGTGTAAGAGTGTCAAATAGACAACACCCTTAACCACTACGTTTTTCTGACAGAAACCACAACGTTTTTTCCGCGTTGTCTATTTACTGTTTTGTAGTAGTGTAATGGTTAACGGTAGAGTAAGAAAATTGTGTTGAGGGCAAATTAGTCCCAATTTGAATTAGTTTAGTAAGAAGATGGGTCCCACTGCGAAAATAACAAATTAACAAGCCAAAATATCAATTCCCAAAAAAAAATAGTGTTTGATAATTATTTTCTTCTTTACTCAAAACTAGGATTGACCAAAAAACAGGTATAATTGAATTATCGAACCGAACCGAAATAATTTAATCGAAATTTTCTAAAAATTCGATTATTTTTAATATTTCGGTTATAACCGAAATTATATATGGTTTTCGATTAGCTTATACGGGTTTCAATTTTGGGTTAGAGTCCTTCTAGGGGGACACTTTTTTTGACATTTCTATTGACATTTTTTTTTTATTTTTTTTGTAGTACCTCTAAAAAAATGTATAGTATTTATTCCAACTGAAATTTTTGTAAAAAACAATATTTTGTACAACCATGTTTCTTGTATGACAAAACACTGTTTTTTACAAAAAATTCAGTTAGAATAAATATTATACATTTTTTTAGAGGTACTACAAAAAAAATGTCACTAGAAATGTCAAAAAAAATATCCCCCGAGAATTAGTCTTTTGGGTTATTCGATTTAACCGAATAACCAAACAAAACATTGCAAACTTGTAGTATTGCACAGTGCACACGTCACTTAAAATAATAATAGAGTACTTCTAGGGGGACCGGGATTTTCCGATCGAGGTAGTGATCGGTTGGAAAGTTTTTTTTTTCTTTTTCTCTTGACTATAAAATAATTAATGTAATTTATTGAAACTGAAATTTTTACAAAATACAATAATTTAAATATTAAGTGTCGTTTAAATACATGAAAATTGTACAGTCTGTCAAAAGCAAAAATAAAAAAAAATTCCGGCCGGTCACTATCCCGGTCGGAAAATCCGGTCCCCCACATACTTTCTGATAATAATATGACTAATAGTCTAATACTAATGAGTAATGTGACTCAGCACTCACTACTCAGCGCATTACTAGCTGTCTAGCCCTATGCCTAGCCCCCCCCCCCCCCCCCCCCCCCCGCCCCCGAGTCTGAAGTCGAACTCTCAAGTATCTCTCAAACTCAGAAGGCCAGAATCCAGATCTCGAACTCGGAATCGGAAGTCGGAGCCTTGCTTTAGTGCTTCTTCTCTGAATCTCTTTTCTCCGGTGAGTCCTCCTCCTTTTCTTAATTTCTTCTCGTCTTCTCTTCTTTTGCTTCAACTTCTTCGTCTCTTTTCTCTCGATCTCTCATCTGGTCATCGGTTTGAAACCTTTAAAGTTTAAACTCTTTAATATAGTAGGTTAGGTTATATATAGTTTGCTGCAAATTGCAATATGTTCTAATCCGACTTCTTTGGAACAGGGTTTCATTCTTATTTTCAATTGAAATTAGACCTTTAGAGGTATTGGTTGTGCATATTCAGTATGACATTATAGGTTTGGTTTGTTTTATATGTTACTTGTGTCCTGGAAACATAAAAATGTTTGATATCTTCAATTTTCGGGTCTTGCTACTTGCTAGAGAGAACTATATGTATTAGCTTTGGAATGGTGTTGTGTTAATTGACTGTTTTATATTTTCGATTTTGCTTTTATAATGACTTCAAATCTTTTATATACTATTCCAACTTTGAAATAGTATTGGTGTTGTCGAAATCGTTTTAAAGGTTGGATTTTGAGAAATTTCAAGAAAAGGGAAAACTTTTTAGTAGAAGAGAAATGATAATTCCTTTTATTAATTCAGTTGTATTCACTGTGCTTAAGATATTTTAGTCACCCAGTTTGAGTTTTCTTCAACTGAGAAACCTTAATTTGAATGATATTATTTTTTTTAAATTTTTTTTTGATGTGCAACTCCATATCTTCAATAATTTCATTTATCCCATTTTGATTGAAGATGAGGCTCTAAAATGAGATATATTAATGTAATTTGACTCACAATTAGCCTGATTGGATCAGAGGCATTAATAAAGTGAGATAAATGAGCCAAATTGAAGTACATTATCGTTACTTGAATGAATCGTGCTATATTCTGATCCCTCGAGCCTGTTATATATAAAGGATTAATGTGCTAGCCCAATACATATATAGATAGTCTTGGGTGATTTTCCAACAAAACTTAGAAGCATACACTTGATATATGTTGTGGCCTCCTGGTAAGCTCCAGTTAATGTCCCAATACCTGCAGAGTTTCAAAATCAAAAAATAGTTGTAATTAATAATTTGTTTTGAATTTATCAAGAATTGAAAATTACCCTCTGCTTGATGCACTTGACTTTTGAGGTCAAGAAGGTTGTCCATTCCTCCATACTTTATTCCACTTAATATTCCTTGTGGTCTTAATATTGTGAGCCTTACTAGCCCATTATCCAATATAACCTGCAAAAAGTTAACAAAATTTTCAAATATTTTACACAAAGATTAGAGTTTAATTAGGTAGACTTACATTGGAGCCTTGGTTGATCAGCTTGACATTCTTTTTTGCCATAGCTTAAATTAATTTTATTCTCTGTTCTGTTCTTCTGGTACATAAATGATGAATATAATCTGAAGATGCTAGCTAGGTTCAAGAACAACTGGTCGTTGGTTATTATGAAAAAAGCAAGCTAAAGCGCTATATCCTTATTCTCTTTCTTGTTTTGTTTTTCTAATTGTATAGAATAGTAATCTCTGGAATCTGGATAGATAATCCTAGTTTGTATCAATTATATGCATTCAACTTATATTTAAGGTTCTATGCCAACAAGATAAGTTAAAAAGCAGTAGCTGTTTTGCCAGTAAGATATCCTCTTTCTTACTAATAATTCAGCACCAGAATGCTAAAATGATATTCTCAATTTCTCATGCTCCCATCTTTTGTTAATTTCTTTTTATTCATTGCAGTTTAGCAAATAATGCGAGAACTGTTTTATTCTTCCTTTAAATGAATGTATGGTTACCAAACTGAATACCTTTTTCATGGGTTGGCTGATGCTATTGGTTGAGATTACCTTTTAGTACTACAAATTTAGATAGGTAAGAGTATATGGTGGACCGTGGACATAAAAAAATTACTCGTCTTCTTGTTCCCAAAAAACACTAGTACAGAGAGAAAACCAGCACTTGGTGGGAACTTTTGCCGGGAATATTAATATTTATCTTTATATGCGGGAAACTTAATTAGAAAGTCATTCAAAACAATTGGCACCAGAACAAATGAATCCTATGCTTCCAATTTTTGCAGGTTCGGAACTCTGGCTCAAAGACCCAATAAGAATCCCGCATCAGAATTCAGAAACGCATCAATTGATTGATCTGGTGGCGTTTTTATTGTTTTAGGGCACGAGATTGTGGAACAGAGGTCAACTATGGAAAGTCTTTCTTTCAAATCTCCAATAGCAGATTGAACTCAATTCCTGAAGCTGTTCAATACCACAAAACAGAACAATACGATGATGCAATCAAAGATAAGTTCATTCTTCAAACCCTCTTCTTCTGCAGCAAAGATCCCAGATCCAATTCCCTTTTTGGACAATATATTTGATAAGGAGGAGGACACAAACATCGAAGAACCAGAAATTCTCATCAAATACAAACGCAGAGCTCCAAACCCAGATAGGTACATTATCCCTTCTCTTTCTATTTAGAATTAGGTAGGTTCAGGGGCTATATACGTATACATATAGCTATTTATTGGAACTGAGGTGTAGATTTCATTTCATACGTCTATCTATGAATTGTTTGTCTCAATTGAAACTTTTGCATATGTAACAATTTTCTCACCCCCAGAGTTACTGCAGGATCATAGATGGGAGTAGAGCTGGCAATATTTTTTATTAACCCATCAACCTGTCCATCAACCCATGATTAAATGGGTTGAATTATCCATTTATCTTAGCAGGTTTTAGATGGGTTGGGTTAAATGGATAACAAATGTTATATGGGTGAAATGGATAAAAACGTGGATAATAAATGGGTAAATTGAACGCTGTTCTTTACACACTTTATTTTATAAAGTGTTTGATTTCCCTCTGGCAACCTCCCCTCATGACAACGATAAACTGGAAGGTCCTCTCACCACCATCTCCGACTAATAAATCTGACCAAGACGAGAAAGAAACGCAAATTGTGGATCTCGGTACTCGTAATTTCTCTATCCCTCACATTTTTTTTATCTCGTCTCCTTTTATTGAGTAGCCGTCACCGATCCATCACTTTGATTGCAGTGCGCATCTGAACTACAGTTGTTAGGATTGAAGATTTGATTGATCCCTTTATGTGAATGTATATAGGGATCCACTGAGATTTTGGCCATTAGATATGATTGAATATTGATTAGATTTTATTTTTTATTTTTTGGAGTAATTCTATCCCTCTGTTTTGCTGAAAATTTAGGGGTGGATGATCTTTGAAACTTGAATTGTAAATTTTCTTCTTTCACAGTGAGAAATATAATGTGCTTTGAGAAAGAAGAGGAGAGATTAAAGAGAAGCAGATGAATTGGTTTTCCTCTATTCAGCTATTTTTATGTTGTGACATAAAAAATGACGGTATGTTATATGGGTTGATGGGGTTAACCCATATCCATTTAATTTTATCCTTCTTCCCCATTAATGACCCAATCTAGTAACTCACAACCCATTTAATTTTATCCATCTCCCAATAAATCAACTCATTTACCACCTCTAGATGGGAGGAATAATTGGCAGTATGCTAACTGAGGCTTTTCATAAACGTTAGTATTATTAATTATATGTTTGCATATAGCATCTAGATTTTGTTCCATTAAATTATGTTTATCTTTCATCAATTTTTTGAAGACTCTTTAACCTAGTTCTCAGTTTTGTTGGTGTTATTCTTTGATAAAAGCCAGTATTGAAAATATGATGACAAATTTATTTCTCTTATTTATTTATTTATTATTTACTTAGTATTATTTTGTTTTACAGTTGCTAAAGTAAAGATGATGAAATACCATATATCCATTATGTGAGATAGTGCAATCTCAATCTTAATTAGGTTTTGAGTGATTATCTTATGTTTATTCTTAATTTTTGTATGACAGTGGGAGTGACGGTGGTTCAATTGGAAAAGGGTCACAAATACCTAATCCCGGGGATTCTTTGTCCAAAACGACGACAGCTAAGTCCTCGAATGTTCTGAATAAGAAGAGAAACTATACACAGTTCCATTTGGAGTTGGGACAGTCTGATTTTTTATTGCATACATGTAGTACATGTGGGTTCAAGTATGCTACTGGCAATGAAGGGGATGAGAAGGTTCACAACTCATTTCACAAAAATTATACACATGGGATTCAATTTAAGGTACTTCCGTTGGGAACTCAATTTCATTGCTGGCTCATTTTAATGCTTTATTAGTTAAATTGCTACTTTATGGTAAAAGGGCTGGCGCAACGAAAGGGTTATCCATATGGCTTCACTGGAAGGAGGACAGATTATACTGGTGTTGGATGATGACCCTCCTGCTCAGAGAAACAAGGTACAAATCCACATTTGGATTGTAAAAGCCATTTGTATGCATCATTTACTTATGGCTAATATAAGAAGTTGGTTTGAGTGGTCTGTCTTGTTGGAGCTTATTGAGACAGTAATACATTGGCAGGTTCAGGAGGTTATAAAAATGATGGAGATGGAGCTTGGAGATGGATGGATATGCAATAAGCTTTGTAAGGTGATCATAATTTGGCTTCTATTTACTTCGAAGAATCTACATTTTCTTAATTTTCTTAATTTTTTTTAAATATTGGATTCCAAGTTATTTTTGTTAACATAGCTTTATGCTGATAGCAACCTCTCCAATCTGTATTCCGTACACAATTTTTGAACTCATCCAAAAATGTTTGCGTTACCTGAATTATTCCTCATTATTCCAGAACTATAATAATGCTTCTCTCTTTTCCTGTATCATTAGAAAAACAATGTTTTAAATTGTTTCCAAGTCACTTTCAAATTCCAAAATACTTCTATTATTAATTCATTTGTTTTATAAATCCTATTCTCTTCAAGTTTATTTGTCCAGAATTCTACATGCTGCAGGTGTATCTATTTATTTCCTCCAATAGAATTTCTGGCTGTTTAGTTGCAGAACAGATAGAAAAGGCATATAGGGTTCTCTCAAGCACAGGGGACGGGTTATCTAATGTTAATTGTACAAAAGAAGAAATTATAGGTTCAACTACACTGCAATTTGGTAATGTGAGCTTTCAGAGAGAAAGGGTAAGAAGAGCTCCATTTGCCAAAAATCCTGAGGTATTGGATGGCAGCCTCAGTGGAGCAATTTTGTGTGGAAAAGAAGCTGTGTCTGCTCTGTGTGGCATTAGAGCCATTTGGGTCACTCCTTCAAACAGAAGAAAACACATTGCCACTCATTTGTTGGATGCTGTAAGGTAATTCAAGACTGTTGCCTTTTAAGTTCTGATTTAACTATTTTGCAAACTTCCAATTGAATTTTTATGCAACTAAAAAAAGAGAATGTTAAACTGAAAGTTGGATGAAGTATGCCCTAGATAGATGCATCCAGTAGGACCAGAGAACTGAAATCTATTGCAACATATAGTAAACTAGAATCCCTTTTCTAAGCCACCATGGTAAGTGGAGATATTTATTAAAGTTGTCACTAGATTGCACATGGTTTTTGACAAAATTAGGTTGGCTTCCTTGGTATAGCGACTAATATCAAGAGTCAAGTTCTATGATAACTGAAAATAACAGAATTACGGATTATAGATTTAGCCTTAAGAATTAGGTTCTGGCAGCCAGAGATCGTGAGCTTCAATTGACTCCTATAACTATATTTATTGTTTAAATCCCTATTTTACAGCGATAGGGATCTTGTTATGTGATAATTTCAAATTCTTTGACTACAGTAACACATTCCTGATGATTCAACAGGGAGTGCAAGAGGAAAGAATTCTACTTTGATTTATAGCCAATGCTAAAATTTTTTAGGGAAACACAACGAAAACCTTGACAGGGATTGAAAACGTAAAATTATGGAAGCTCTAAGACCTCAAAATCAAAAGGCAATTATTTCGTTAATTAAAAGGTTCATTGCAAAGCTGTGGCTACTAGTTATAGAAAACAAAATACCAAAAACCCTAATAAATTTAATCCTAACTTTCTATCAACTCTTAACTCTAATTTGTGCCATACAATATAACTTAGATAATAGTAGTATTATACACTTAAAAGCCCTGGAACATAATCTTACTGCAGCATGAACACTAATCTATGCTTGTCCATCATTCCTCCTGCATCACTTGAGAATATACTGATATGCCAACAACACTGGTGTTACTGTTCCTAACTTTCACCCCTGGGATGGATGTTAATTTTATAACCTGAACTTGTTTTTCTACTCGTTACCAATGTGGTTTGTGTTTGCCGGTTCTAACTATATGGTCTTAATCCAGGAAAAGCTTCTGCACGGGTTTAATCCTAGAAAATTCCCATTTGGCATTCTCTCAGCCTACCTCAGTTGGAAAGGCACTGGCTTCCAGTTATTTTGGCACTGCCTCATTCTTGGTCTACAAAACTACTGAATGGGAGTAGTTTCCATCGTGTTATTCTAATACGATACATATTTGCTTTTAGACTATAGCATGCCATTACATTTTTTTTTGGTGATAAGAGTACTATTATGCTATTCTACTATTGGTATATTTTTAGGTAATGCTAGGGATATGTTTGGAAAACTGAATCCGTTCACGGTCTGGGACCATTCGACGGTTGGTGGCTCGCTATTCGTTAAATTCATCTTTTCACAAATGTATCTCTAATTTTGGAATGGAGAAAGTATATATAAACGTAGTTCTGTTCGCTGTAACAAATTATGTTAGTGATGTAAATACTATTGAGTGTGATATGAGCAGCAATTATACTTCCGGAGCAGAGTGTTGTGCATCGCAGAAGACATGTTTAGCTGTGAACAAAAAAGGTATGACCTTAAAAGAGCTTCTTCAGCAAACATCTCACCATAATTCAAAAGTTCGTAAAGGCATTTTGTTATTAATTTCAAATGATGTTCAGAATTTCTTTTTTAATAGGTTGGGAGTGTTGAGACTTGAGAACTTATCATCTAGAAAGACACGTTGAAACATTCCCGAAGAATAAAAGAAAAATGTTTGGGCTGCCATGCATTCGTGCATGCACGTGGACAAAATTGACATTAATTCATGCAAATAAGAACCTGAAAAAGTTATGCGAAAAAAAGATCTTGGTTGAGGTACACTTCCAGGATGTGTTCCCAGCAGGGGCGGATTTTTTTGGACTGAAGTAAAGGGTCGAAGCTTAGCGAGTTAGAGAGCGAGAGTTTGAATACATTATACACCATGCGTTTAGTTTTTTTTATAATAGTAGTATTTTAAGTTTTTTTTTGCCCCTCTAAGTTTAACTTTTTCATAAATCTACCCTCTTAAGTTTATTAAGTTTTAATTTTTGTCCCTGTCCATATACCTAAAAAAAGGTTCAGCATAGGCACTGATGGTTCACTCTAAGCACAATCAAAGTTCAGGAACTTCATTGAAGTTCGGGTTTGCACAAGCAATTCTTATTATTTTTATTGTTTGGGAAGATTTTACTTAATGTTATGAAAATCAATTTTTTTTTATTTTTGCTAGTTTGAGACGTAATTTAAACACCCACCCTGCCTTTGTCATTGCCTAGGTTTGAAACCCCACCCTCTTGGTACACAAGGGATGGGGGTAACCATTGGGGCAAGACCCTTTGATTTATGCAAATCAATTTAGTGTCATTGCCTTGTTTCTTACCAACAACTATCATAAATTTGAGTGTGACATTATTGTATGATATAATTATTATACTATCTCTGTCGTTAAAAAATACTACTTTGTTTTAGGAGAAAGAAAGTAGTTTTTTTTAGTTTTTCCTAAAAAAAATAAATAAGATGGTGAAAGTATATCCTAGTTATAAACAAATAATAAATTAGAAAAAGACGGTGAGTGTATATCCTAAAATTTTGTTAATATCTGATTCATGAACATGTGGCAAGTAGCCGTTTTCATATATTTCTATTTTATTTTGGGGATCTAATGATTGCGATATTGATTTGTGATTGTTGTGTGGAAATGCTATGTTAGTTTGAACTTCAAATTTAGAAATTATTGGTTTAAAAGAAGTAAACCTTGTTACTCATATTTTTGGTAGATAAGGGCCTGGGTGATATTTCCATTTGTGAGAAATGATTTAATTCTAATTAGGAGGCTTGTTTCTCTGTCAGGATGTGTTGATTGGTATCAAGGTTATATTCGTCAAATATCCAGCAGAGCTGAAGTTGCACAAACCCGCTGTTATTGTGAAACTGCGTGAACGTATTAGTGATGATGATAAATTGGTTCGTTAAACACTATATCAACTTCTTAAGGTAGTCATTTTCCCTGGGTGCAAAGAGGTAATTCATATTGGCCTTTAGGTTTAAATATTTTTTCATAGTGCTGCTGTTTATCTGTTCAACATCCCCTTGGGGGACAGTGAACAGATTTTCTAGTGCTAGTGCCGTTGATAGTGCTGTTTTAGCCGTGTGCTATAATTCTCAATAACTAGCTGATTGCAATTATTTTTTCTTTTCTAATGGCATCCTCTGCCTCAAATTTATTCAGATAAAGATATTATTTTTTCTTCAATAGTACAATATTTAGAGAATGTTAGAGTAATCTAGAGAATTCTAAGATTCTATGATTGATTTGATTAGGAGTGATTAGTGGTAGGATTATTTTAGAAGCATGATTAGTGGTAATCATTGATCACTAGTCACTCCTAATCAAATCAATCATAGAATCCTAGAATCCTCTATATTACTCTAGCATAGAAAATTGTATACTACCTTATATCTCAGGAAGTTACTGTCCCCATATTTTTTCTGCTTGACACGAAGAAATTTCGAAGAGTACAGCAGTTGTGATACATTTTCTGTTTTATATTAGAACTGTTTACTGCCATTTCTATTCCATTTTGCACCATATTGATAAAATCCCTATTAATAATAACTCCTCTCCTTTTTTTTTTTTGAGTTTAATTTTATATGTATTACCCCTTGATGTTGCCATGTAAATATTTATATCTTTGAACACAGGGCTAACTTTGATGGCTTTCCATTGATTAAATGTGATGCTCATTAAGTTAAGGAATATGATTTGGGTTATATTTTCCTCTGTGTGGTTATTAATATTGCTTTTCTCCAGTTATCCTTTGTAGTTAATCAGATACCTTTATTTACAGGATAATCAAGGACTTTCATATCCTTGACAATGTTTATATTTTTAGTGCCATGACACATTTGGCAATTGACGTCAGGTTGATGGATTTCAAATTTCTTTGACCTCGTTATCCAGTATTACCCAACTTCATTTTCCTTGCATGCTGAAAAGGTAATTGCAGAAGTTTCTCTTAGTAAATAATGTATTAGTATGGATTTATTATGTGATTTGTGGAAGAAATTTGGTAGTGTTACTCATGTGCACCATGCTATGTGATTATCTTGGTTGTTTTCCAAATTCCAACTTGAGCATTCAATTCAACTATAGGCATTATTTCTTTGTCAATATCCGTAGTAAGATCACATTAAAACAAATCCTTGCTTTGAGTTAGTTTCAGCTGAAACAGATGTTCAAATTTTCATTTTCTATAGATAATGTCAAATCTTTAATCTGCTGTAAGTGTTGTATTTGTGGCGGGTTAAATACACTTTTACCCACTTTACTAGGGGTCGATTTACAAATGCATCATTGAGCTGATTTTTTTTACATTCGACTCACTGAACTTCAATTGTTTTACAAACCGTTACAAATTATGTTAAATTGTTTGACTTTGGACGGAAAAATTACATCACGTGAGAGAGAGATAACCTACATGTAAGACTTTTTTTTGTGGCATGCCTAGATGGAAATTTGTATAAATTTAATGCTAAATTAATCAAAATCAAATAAATAAAATAAAATAATCTATTCAAAATAAAAGTACAATAAAAATATTTTTTTTAAATTTATTTTAATCATTAATATTTGTATGGTATGGTAAAACTTTGGTATTACATTATACAAAAAACTTCTTTTTTTTTCGGTTTGGTACAATTTTAAATAAGTTATATAAATTACACGTTAATATATAATTTTTTAAATTTAAATAACTCATTAAATTCATTAATTTAATTAACCATCTTCAGATAAAACTAAAATTATTAACCCATCTTCAGACCTACATGCCGCCTTTTGTTATTTCCCCTAATGTTCATCCTCTAATGTCCCCTGGGGATTTTGGTATCAAAACAAGAAATTCTCAAATGGATTCTCTCCTTTATTATCTCCATCTTCGTTGAAAAAATCTCCGTTTAGCTCTTCGAATTCTGGCCTTGAGATCTTGAATTCTCCACAAATAATCAGATTTGGTTTGGTTTGTTGATATTCTCTCCCTTTCGCCGGATTCCATGGTGGATTAGTTTGTTGCTTCTGATTTCAAGTGCTCTGATGACGTTAACCAAATCGGATCTGACCAGATTTGATTTAAGTAGACCAGATCTGGCGTTAGCAACAGAGGAGGAGGTGGTGTCGGAGGTAGAAAAGGGTATAGGCGCGGTGGTGGCGACGACGGTGGGTGGAACGGTGGCGGGGGAACGCGGTGGTATCACGATTATCACAGTGGTGGTGGTTGTGATCGGAGGTTTGTGGTGTAGATATTTGGGTTGTTGATGGTGGTGGTTATGGATGATGGTGGCGGTGGTTGTGATCAGAGGTTTATGGATGATGGTAATGGTTATGGATGATCAGAGGTTTATAGATGATGGTGGTGGTTATGGATGATAGTGGCGGTGGTTATGGAGGATGATGGTGGTTGTGATCGGAGATTTATGGATGATGTCTGGGTTATTAATTCTCCACTAATAATAATAATAATAATCCCCCCATTTCAAAATATTAGATAATTTATATTTTTAAAATGAACTTAAAATATTAAAAAATTAAAAAAATAATATGAATTCATTAATTTATATAAATATATTTGTAAAAATTATACATTAATGTATTTATTATTAATTAATACATTCTTAATGCTTAGTTATACATTAATGATGGTGGTTGTGATCGGAGATTTATGGATCTGATACTGTTTGCGGACATTCTTAATGCTTAGTTATACATCCAGACTTATTTGCCGTTACTCTTGTGCTTTTTACAAATTTGTGATGATATATATACAACTTGCTAAGCCTTTTTTTGGTTACTTTGTGCACAGATTCTCCCGAGCTATGCAGATATTTTACGACGGAACTAGTTCTATTTGATGGACAATGGCAAGCTTAAGAGCGCTCTTGCTGGGATAGCACGCTGCTTCTCTGTTGTCGTGTAACAAAAGAGATCACTCATCAACTGATAATGTATCTTTCTTTCTAGCTAAGAGAAGCACATAGTTTAGCATTTCATTAGTTTTGGTAATTATGTAACATGGTAATTATTATTTGAATAAACTATGAAGGGACCAGTGGGTATGCCTTCTCGAAATTGTGATGGTTGGAAAACTGTGGCAATTTTCTGTCTGCAATGTCTGCTTGGCCCATTAAATTAGAACCTCCTCAAAATCCTTGGGTTGATCTTAGCTGCTAGCATTAGTTTCACCATGTGGCCAAGGACCGTCAATGTGACCTTAGAAGATGTGTTTTCATGAGATTGTAATGGCGGGGGAAAAATATATTCTTGCCTATTTATTTTTTTGTTCTCGATGTGTTGGTAAAAATTATCTCTAGCCATTTGATTTTTTCTCATTATGGGCGGCAAAAGGTTTTTTGTTGGTATATTTCATAGCTTAATATAGATTACATTTATTGTCAAATATTTTTTCTTTTAAGTATTTTGTACAATTTTTTGTAGCGACTATTAAAATGTTGTCCTAAATTAAGATAATAAGCATATTTTGTCCTCAATTTTTTCTAAAAAAATGCATCGTTTTACTTTTTTAAATTATTATTTATTTTGTTCTTTTTGAATAATTCGTTTACATGAGATGGAGGGATTATAATTAATAATATTCATATTTTTAGTTTTTGTCATCAAACTAATAAGTGAATGCCTATGCATAAATGGGTGAAGGGGGAATGAGTTTTTGCTCAAACACATTAATGCCAATAGCAAAAAATGTTTGGTTGAAATGACTTAAAGGTATTAAAAAATTGAAATAACTTTTATTTTTTGGGAAATATAAATCTTAATTTCGGTTATTAATCGAATAATAAATTTGGTTATTGATGAGTGCATATTATTCATTTATTTTGATTCCTTTATATTTAGTTTTATTGTATGTTTCATGTGTATATGTGCTTATTAAGGTATTTAATGATTTCAGGAAGAATTGGAGAAATAAGAAAAAAGGGAAGATTGCAGGGTTTTGAATGCTAAGATGGATGCATGGTCTTAGCTTGGGACTTGGATTTTATTGTAAAGCTATTTCTTGGCTTTTCAGAACATCTTGAATCGTTCTAATCGGAGTTATATGAAAAAGTTATGATCTTTTTAGCAGACGAAAGTTGAATCTCGAAGTTTGGAAGTTAAAATTTATATAGCAGTCACTTGGAGCCCAATTTTGACCTTGATGTATTCAGAATTTGTTAATTCTCAAAGAATGAAAGTTGTAGATCTCGTCGAGAGTTTCGATTTGATAGGTAGCAGGCTCCGTAACTCCTCCCGGATCAAAAGTTGAGGTTGTTTTACGAAAGAACGTCGCAACAGGAAATATGGGAGAATTTGTGCGGGAAAATTGAAAAATTTTGAATTTTTGAAAAGTTTTTAAAAGCAGATTTTGGCAGACTTTTACATAGAAAGGGATTGATATTTCTATTAGAATTAGGTTATCTTTTAGATTGAGATTTACTTACCAAATTGGTTTCTAATTCGTTATGAAAACTAATTATGATTTGTAATTTTTTTTAGGATTTTGATTTCTAGTTCTCATAGGATTTAGAGATTGATCTAGCACTATAAATAGGGGATGGTAATCAGGGTTTTATTCATTCAATAATCTACTACATTATCTCATCTACACCATTGGAGTGCAGACGCGGAAGCATGTCAGGCCAGTTTTCTTTATTCAGTTCTGAAGGGATTTTGAACCTTATTCATAATTAATTGTTTGATCAAGTTTACTTTATTTATTCCTTCGTGCATGTAATTTACTCTGATTATCTACATAAACTTCTTGTATGCTATTCAAACTACTAATTTGGTTTCTGCAGGATTAAATTAGTGAATTGATATCATCTGCTAGATTAAGATATATATTAAGCAAAGGATGTATATCTGATCATAAGTAGCAATTAGCGATACTTGATTGTGGACAAGCTTTTGGGTATTATTAAGGTTTTTAGAAGACAAGTTAAATAATTTTTGATTGTGTAATTATTGCTTGTAATAACTTGATTCTCATTCTTCATGTTACTGTTATATTAAATCTAGATTGATAGTTCTAAGTTGTATGATAGTTAGGATTTATTCGGACGATTGTCACTTTAAATTTATAACAAAATGAGAATTGCGGATAATTAGCGATCGCGATTATCTAGGGTTATTAATCTCATTGAAGGGTAAATACTGTGAAAACTTGATTACTCCATAATTTGTGAAAATGCGATACTGAACTGAAGAACTGAAGTTTTTTTAATTATTCTTTATCATTGTTAATTTAGTTAATCAAATCCTAAACCCCCTTTCCATTTGAAATCATAGAATAAATATAAAACAATACACTCTTTGTGGGATCGATACTTGTTTGTTACTATATTAATTCTTGAGTTAGTAGAATAAGAGTAAGGTTTAATTTTGGAGTGCTAAACGACAGCTCCTAAATTTTGGTGCCACTGTCGGAGAGTTATTCATTTTTGTTTATTCTTTGTTTTTCGTTTTTCTTATTTTCTTTTTCTTTTCGTTTTATGACTCAATCCTTTCACTCTATTGACCTAAATTTTAATCAAGAGATAGAGAAAATTATAGATACAGAAGCTCTTGTTCCATCACTTGAGGAGGAAAAGATGGCGGTGCCAAACAACAACAGGACTTTAAAAGAACTAGCTACTCTCAATCTTGATCAATCATTATTGTGTATTGAATATCCTACTTTAGATGTTACTTTTGAACTTAACTCGGGACTAATTCTTCTTTTGCCTACTTTTCGTGGTCTTACATGTAAAATCCATATAAGTATCTAAAGGAATTCAATGTGGTGTGTTCCACGATGAAATAACAAGGAATGACAGAGGATCAGATCAAGCTTAGACTTTTCCATTCTCATTAGCAGATTTGGCTAAAGACTGTTTATACTATCTATCTTCCGGATCAATACGATCATGGACTGATATGCAAATGTTATTTTTGGAGAGGTATTTTCCTGCATCAAGAGTTGTCGATATAAGAAATGAGATATGTGGAATCAGGCAGTTCAATGGAGAGAATCTCTATGAGTATTGGGAAATGTTTAAGAAGTTGTGTTCTAGCTGTCTACCTCACGGAATTGATGAACATTACTTGATACAGTACTTCTATAAGGGATTGCTACCAGTGGATGGAAGCATGATTGATGCATCAAGTGGAGGAGCACTGGTAGAAAAAACTCTAGAAGTTGTAAAGAACTTAATTGCAAACACGACAACTAACTCACATCAGTATGGTACTAGGATCACTCATGCATCACAAAGGGTAAAAGAGGTGAGCACTTGTAATATTGAGCAACAAAATGCGGATTTAACTGCTCTGGTTCGACAAATGGCTACAAGAAATATGTGAGTTGCAAAGGTGTGTGTAATTTTCTCAATGTCAGGGCATACTAGTGATGCTTGTCCAATATTGCAAGAGGATGAAATTGTGCATCAAGTCAATATTGTGGGGACATTCTTACGACAACATCCACATCAATGTGATCCTTGGGCAAACACTCACAATCTCGGATGGAGATGGTATCCCAACTTGAGCTATGAAGTACCTGCTAATTCTGAAACATCTATGGATAATATATTCAAAGCATTCATGAGTCAGACACAACAGTTCATGAATCAGACACAACAGTTCCAGTAGGAGACAAGAACTTTTGTTCAAGAATTGAGGAACCAAGTGGGTTAGCTTGTAACCACGATAGGAAGGTTGGAATCTCAAGGCTTAGGGAAGTTACCTCCTCAAATTGAAGCCTGGAGACATTACAGAATTAGATGAGGATGAGGGACAAGAGGAAGAGGAGAATGATTTGATAAGTTCTGCAGATCTTTGTAAGAAAGATATGAATACATCTTCATCTGTGCAAACAACAGAAACATTACATGATACACACCGTGGAACCTTTACCATGTAATTGGATGATGCAAATATCTAGTTCAGTATATATGAGACAAAGAGGTATCTTGGCAATATTAATTTTGTTTTTGCTACTGATGTTGTTGACTCTTTAGTGTAGGAATCTCTTGAACAAATATACAAGAAGGATTTTAGGTCTGGAATGGAGCAAAATCATTATTTGAAGGATGCTCCTAATGAATTGAAACTATTACCAGTCCACTTGAAGTACACAAGTCCAATTACATAGAATGAGAAGGATGATGTCAAGCCAATGACAATAAACAAGGGCAACTGCTTTGGAGGCAACCCAAGAACTCAGATTTGATTTTTCTATCCCTTTACTTATTAGTTTTTTTAGTTGCATGTAGTTTTTTTCTTTTTTGAATGATTTTCTTACATTGGGGATTAATGTAAGGTTTGAGTGTCGGGGGAGAGATTTAGGTTTTTTTATTTAGGGATATTGATCTAATTTTGATGGGAAGTTAAAAAAATGATGCTTTTTAAAAAATTTTGAAAATTCTTGGGTTCCATAATTCTATTTAGCTAAGTGTTTAAAAGGTTAAAGTCAAAGAATGAAAATCAATGCTAAATTTCAGAATCTGTTTGATGTCTAATTAGTTAATGAATGATGAAAACTAAGCCATGATCCATAGTAATTGATTTAAATTAAAATTATTATACACGAGTACTTGTATATGAGAGACATGCTTATTTAGCTAAGTTATTTGTGGAGTTGTCTATGTGGACTGATTTCATAACTTAGAACTGTTTAACTTGCTTATATTGTTGCATAACCATATGGAGAAAGATGAAAAAATGATGAATGAAAAAAAAAAGAAACGAGAATGGAAAAAAAGAGAAAATGATGATTGGAGAATCTGCTAAAATATCCATTATGCGAATTAACTGGGTATTCAAGCCTTAGGAAGCATCGGTATTCACGCTGAAAAGTGTAATGGATAAAAGCAGTTTGACTAATAGACTTTTGTGGCCTTTATTGGTTGAATAAGTAAGCCCTAGGTGTGTCTCTACACCCAGTGCCCTAAGACCATCTGGTTTGAGAGTCGTTGGTGGAAAGTTCACTACATGAGTAACTCTGAAAAGCCTAAGAAAAGGAGACATTGCACATGTCAAGAAAAAAATTACGAGAAAAGCATTAAAATACATTCATCTGTGCTAAAAAGAAGATTCTATGAAAAATAGATTAAAAAGCAAAGAAAATTTATTCTTGGTTGTGAGTAAGTGTGCACGGTCTTTGTTCCCTGGTAACTAAGTTGAGTACGTGTGAAAATTGTAAGAAAGTTGTTTATGTGGATCCCGTTTTATTTAATGAAATTCATTGGTGAAATGGTAATGTTGTTCATTGTGATTTAACTGATGAGGCATTGATTAGATTTTTGTGAGTTTAGTGTTGAAAGTCATGATTTGTATCTTGAAATCTTTTGACATAATGGTTGAATAAAAATTTTCTGGAAATCAAACTTTTGTTTTACACGTGGACGTGTAAAGGCTAAGTGTGGGAGAATTTGATGAGTGCATATTATTCATTTATTTTGATTCTTTTATGTTTAGTTTTATTGCATATTTCATGTGTATATGAGCTTATTAAGGTGTTTAATGATTTTAGGAAGAATTGGAGCTGAAATGAGGAGAAAGGAAAGATCACAGAGTTTTAAATGCTATGATGGATGCATGGTCTTGGTTTGGGACTTAAATTTTATTGTAAAGCTATTCCTTAGCTTTTTACAATATTTTGAATCGTCCTAATCGGAGTTCATATGAAAAAGTTATGATCTTTTTACCAGATGAAAGTTGAATCTCAAAGTTTGGAAGTTGCAATTTACACAGCAGTCACTTGGAGCTCGATTTCGACATTGATTCAACTAAATTCTGTCAATTCTCAAAGAATGGAGTTGTAGATCTCATCGAGAGCTTCGATTTGATTGGTAGCAGGCCCCGTAACTCCTCTCGGATCAAAAGTTATGGTTGTTTTACCAAAGGACGTCGCAACAGGAAATATGGGAGAATTTGTAAATTTTTGGATTTTTGGAAAGTTTTTAAAAGTAGATTTTGCAAGACTTCTACCTGGAAAGGGATTGATATTTCTATTAGAATTAGGATATCTTTTAGATTGAGATTTACTTACCAAATTGGTTTCTAGTTCTTTATGAAAACTAATTATGATTTGTAATTCCTTTTAGGATTTGGATTTCTAGTTCTCATAGGATTTAGGGATTAATCTATCACTATAAATAGAGGATAATAGTCAGAGTTTTATTCATTCAATCATCTACTATATTCTCTCATCTACACCATTGGAGTGCAGACGTGGAAGCATGTCAAGCTAGTTTTCTTTATTTAGTTCTGAAGGGATGTTGAACCTTATTCATAATTAACTGTTTGATCAAGTTTACTTTATTTATTCCTTCGTGCATGTGATTTTTTCTGATTATCTATATAAACTTCTTGTATACTATTCAATCTACTAATTTAGTTTCTGTAGGATTAAATTAGTGAATTGATATCATCTGCTAGATTAAAATATATATTAAGCAAATGATGTATATCTGATCATAAGTAGCAATTAGTGACACTTGATTGTGGACAAGCTTTTGGGTATTATTAAAGTTTTTAGAAGACAAGTTAAATAATTCCTGATTGTGTAATTATTATTTGGAATAACCTGATTCGCATTCTTCATGCTACTATTATAAATCTAGACTGATAGTTCTAAGTTGTATGATAGTTAGGGTTTATTGGGAAGATTGTCACTTTAAATTTACAACAAAAAGAGAATTGTAGATAATTAACGATTGCGATTATCTAGGGTTATTAATCCCATTGAAGGGTAAATATTGTAAAAACTTGATTACTCCATAATTTGTGAAAAGGCGATACTGAACTGAAGTTTTTTTTTTAATTATTGTTTATCATTGTTAATTTAGTTACTCAAATCCAAAACCCCATTTCCATCAAAAATCATAGAATAAATATAAAACAATATGTTAAGAATAAGCATGTGAATGATATTCTTATTTATATAAGATTTGATTATGATTTTAATGAATGAATATGCAAATATGTCTGCATTGAAATAAGCTGTAAAGTCCTTGAAAGATATATGATCAAATATGTTAGGTTGATTCTACATGAACAAAACAGATTTGTAAAGTCCTTAAAAAGAATATGATGTACAAGGACTATATATATAGAAAGATCAAGCTTGTTAGGTTGATCTCATATGATGTAATAGATAAGCCTGTCTTATCGTCGAGTACTGCACAAGCCTTCGAAGGCTTCCAGGAGAAACAAAGAATTCGAAGATTATCAAGGTAGAGTCGTAGTCTGTTGAGCCAGCCGAGGGATTACAGAAGCCAAGGCAGAATTGCAGAGTATCGAGAAAATGGCTATAGATTGTAGTCTGCCTTGGAGGGCCTCACTCAGTATCGTAGAGTTGGTCCAAGTGCCTGCCAAGACAAATTAAGAATCGTAGTCTGATCTCAGAAGCGTAGAGTCTGCAAATCAAGCATGTAAAGATCATACTCTTTCAGTGTTTAAGAGAAATCATAGTGTTCTCTTTATCAATACTGAATCAAGCACGAATATGACTAGACACCACGATGATGATCGTAGTCGAAGCTAGATTAGACAAGGACAATAAATGTTGAAGCAAAAAATATAGTCTTGTGTATAATTTGCTCTCGGAGTCATAGCGTCTACAGAACCAAAGCTAGATCGTAGTCTGTAGAACAAAGTCTTCGACAAAGCTTATCAGTGCTCACAACGCCAAGGAAGAATCATAGTGTTAACACGATTCTCAACACATGAGCACTCCTAAAGCATCCAAAGAATGAAGCCTCTGGACAGAACTATAAAGATACAATCTACCTAAAGGAATCCAAAGAGCACTCACCAAATGGCTTGAAAGCAAACAAAAGATCAACGCACCAATTCAATCAGCATCCTGATTGAGATGTGAAGCTATTCTAGGGAAGTCTTCCACAAACAACAGTAAGAAGACTTAAGATAATGTGACTGATAAAAGGAAGTCAACAATACAGTAGCTGTCAAGATAAACAAAAGATAACGATCTTGGGTATAACCATGATCGTAGTGCTAGCCAGATGAGAAGCAAAAACAGATGTGGTCTATACAGAGATACTGGCCAACCTTTGAAGAATAGATAAAAAAGATTAAGCATGGGTCAGACCATTGATGATATGTGAACGGGAGATCACAAGAAGAAAGAGAGCTAAGCATGGTCAATCAGATGAGTCTTTAATCTTAGGAGGGCTAGAGCATTCAAACAAGTTTTCAGTATCTAATGTAAGTTAAGGCAAGCAGAAGTGTTGAAGCACTGCACGAGTAAAGGAAGAGAGGTTCTACATTGCAAATCCAAATAACACTCTCAGAATTGTAGAGTTCGGCCATCTGCATCAAAATCGTAGAGTTCGTTCATCTGAGTATTGAAGCCTTGGCAACGTATCAATACAAAGACTAACATTTGAACGTTGTTGATTGAAAGCATCGATATAGAAGGATAACTCCTGGTGTTCTAATTGAGAAATCAAAAAGAAGAAATAAAGGTGACTACAACCTGACATGTCAAAGTGACATCTCTGATGTGGTAGGTGAAATAGTAGACTGTAATGTCAAAAAAGTGAAGAAAAGGTTCTCACGTCACATCAACAGTCTACACAAAATAACTCGAGATCTGCGAATCAATTCAAATAGCTTCCAATGGGTATAATCCAACGGGAAGCTTATGAAAGGTTATTTAACGGCTGAAGCTTGAAAGAAGAAGTTGTTGGTTTTTGACAAGTTGTTGACTCTACGAGTTCTACAGAGCAAAACAGAATATGTCTCAATGGCAGTGAGACTACGAAAGTAGAAGTGAAGCAAGATAAGATAAGAGCTTTAATAGAAAAATGCTTCACTCAACAATGATGAGAATGACATTAAAAATATCAGCTAAGCTGAGAGCCGAGAAAGCCAAGAAGATAACATTCAAAAGATTGGCAGATCAGAAAGAAGATTCAAATAGCCACTCTATGAATCACCATGAACCATCGAAAGTTGGAGAAGAACAGATATAGAACCAAGTCTGTACACAAGCTAACCAAGGTTCAGGGAATGCTAAATGCCAGGCGGAGTCTACCAAAAGTGCAAAGATTTAGCAAACCTCAAGTGGTGAAGGTATGCAAGCTGAGATAAGATCAGCTGCACCAAAGAAGAAGAGACAAACTGCTAAGTACTCAAAGAGATCAAACTTTATGAACAACTTAGCAGTCCGTCCATTGGTTATCCAGTCTCGATGCAGAATTCAAAGAGGATCACAACAAGCTGCTAAGTATCAAGGATGAACAAGCAAAACTGAGATAACTTTCTACCGATAATTTTAAAAAATGAGTAAGTGGGGGTCCATGTAATAAGCCAAATTTATAACAAATACTTCATAAAAAAACCCTCTATTTATCTCAATTCACTTGGCTTCACTAAACACATTTTTAATAACATTTATTCATCATTAATATTATAACTTATAATATTAACAACTAGATCATTCCCAGGAAAGAGTGGGCTTTCTGGTAAGGAATTCTCCTTATTGGCGTGCAATTAGGTGACCAAACCCCTTTCCTAGACAGAACTTTCTAGACATTGTCAATAATGCAAATAATAATATGAATAACTTTGTCGTCTCAATTATTGATTTAATAATATAAAATATTGTGCAGAAGATACTGTGACAATAATTGATGTAAGACCCTAACTTTTATGAATAAAAATGAATTTTCTATAATTATTATTTTGAATATTATGGAATGAATTTGATATAATGTTATAGTTGTATAAATTTTGCAAAGTACGCAAGTTGATATATAATATTCGATTGGTCGGGGAATATTCATTTTAATAGGGAATATTCGTACGACGACGCAATCATTGGTGGACCCCACAATGGAATTATTGTCGGATTGAGAAAATGACAAAAATATTTTTTTTATTAAAAATAACGGCGGTAGTTTTACCGTTAATACTGTTGAACTACTCGGTATTAAAAGTACATGAATACGCGTGATTGCATAGTAGCACACAATATTGATTATTGATACTTACGTGAGAAGTCATTTAGTTTTGTTCAATTATTGCTTCAGTAATTGTTGCATAGTATCTCACGTTAATTGATTCAATTATTGTCAATATTTTATTTATTATTAAATCAATAATTGAGATAACAAAGTTATTAATATTATTATTTGCAATATTAACGATGTCTAAAAGTTCTGTCAAGGAGAGGTTTGGTCACCTAATTGAGCGCCAATAGGGAGAAATCCTTATTAGAAAGCCCCCTCTTTCCTGGAAATGACCTGGTCGATTAATATTGTGAATTATAATAATAATGATAAATGTTGTTAAATTTATTGAGAGGATTTTTATGAAGTATTTGATGTTATTATATGGACCCCCATTTACCAATTTTTCAAAATAATCAGTAGAAATTTATTCTTTATAATAAAGGTGGGGCCCACATGTGGGGGCCACGTGTGGAAGGAAGATGTCTTGGATGGAATTTGTAGGCACGACTGAGAAATGGGGGGGAGTGGGAGATTACTTTTCAAAAAGGGAATTAATATTATATATATATATATATATATATATATATATATATATATATATATATATATATATAGACAGGATCAAGAGTAGACTTCTTAAGTAATAGAACTCTATTAAATAATAGAACTTTATCAAAATGACGTAGTTTTGATAAGACGCGGTTGCATTTTTGTAAATACCATGCCATCGTGTATTTACAAAAATGCCACCGCGTCTTATCAAAACTACGTCATTTTGATTAAATTCTATTATTTAAGGCATTTTGCTATTTAAGAATTCTACTCTTGATCCTTTCTGTATATATATATATATATATATATATATATATATAACATGTGTTTATATATATATATGTTATTTTTTTGTTTTTTTTGTTGATTGAATGAAGTTGTCAAGCGTCCGTGCTTATTAGTAGGCAGCCTGTGAAATTTTTATGTTGTGTCCGTGATAAATTCCTAACAGTACCCCTTCAATTCTCCTATAAATAGGATGCTTAGTTAGAATTGAAATCACACCAGAAATTCAGAGAAATTCTCTTCTATAATCTTGAGTGTATTTCTTTAGAGTTTTAAGAAGCTTTGAGCGTAGTGCAAGTTTTCTTCAAGAATATCCTCGCCCTACCAGTCGAAATACTCTTCTTTATAGTAAGGGATATTATTTCTTTTGTATTCATGAAGAGAACTTCTGTTATTCCATTCATTATTATTCTGTTGGAATAACCTGTATATGCGAGCTACCATATACTTGGTGAAATTCTTCTATTATTCCATTATTTATTATTCTATTGGAATAACCTGTATACGCGGGCTACCCTATACTTTGTGAAATTATTTTGTTATTCCATTCTTTATTATTCTGTTGGAATACCCTGTTTGTGTGTTTTACGCTGGACCTGATTTCGTCTTTATTATTCTGTTGGAATATCCTATCTGTGCGTTTTACGCCGGACCTGGTTCCGTCTTTATTATTCTGTTAGAATAACCTGTCTATGCGAAGTGCCGCATGCATGGTGATTTCTTTTGTTACTCCATTCTTTATTATACTCAGTTGGTTAAAGTTTTGACTTCTATACTCCATGAAATTAGTGGAATATCTTTGATATTTGCGCTTCATCCAATATCTTTTCATGAAAATATTCTTCTGAGCATTCTTGAATTTTACTCTACAAAGAAGTATCATGTTGACAATTTGGACGTTATTAGTTCCTGAATAAATTAATTCTTGAACTTGTTTTATTGAATTCTTATATCACTGTCATCATCCTCATGTTTATATTTTTTTTAAAGTCATCTGTGGTCTGTAGTGCATAGATGGACTTGGTATAATTATGACTAGGGATTATTCGGTGTAATCATGACCGTAATGTTACAAATGATGTGGTAAAAGTTCTTATTGACCCGTAGTGCATTGATGGATAGTTGATCATGACAATTGATGAATACACGAATATCCTTGGCCCCTAGTGCATGAATAATTTGTGGTTGTGATACTAATGAATATCCTTTGCCGTAGTGCAGGGATGATGTGAATAATTTATTAACCTGAGTCCCAGCGATAAAAGTGATGAAAAACATTTTTAAATCATAAAAGATATTAGATTTTATTCTCTACTTGACTCTTTTAATGGATTACATGTTCCGCTGCAGTTAAACTTGATGTCTATTGTATTTTATCAGTTTAATATTGTTGAAGACTAATGATAATTTATTTTGCATTATATATCTTAGTCATAATATTTCTTACTAGGCTAGTTGAACTCACCTTTTCTTTCACTGTTCTCTTCAGGAAATGAGAACGTAGCCGGGACTAGTTGGGGAACAGAGTGACGGTCCAGATGATAGTATTAGTAGTCCTCACTATTCTGTTAAATAGTGTGACAATAAATGTAATGAGGACTTATTCTAAGAGTGAATATTGTCTAGAAGACAGTATTTGTATTAAAACTCTCAGCTCTCTTGTTGTATATTAAAGATTGTATTTGTATTCTGTATCATGTATTTGGCGACTCGGAATAGGTGATGTATACCTATTTTTGGGGCATCATAATTGAATCAATAATATGAGATATTATGCATCAACTATTGTTGCAATAATTGAATAAACTGAGTGACTTCTCACATAAGCATCAATAATTTAGAGATACTGTGCAATACCGTGTGCTACTATGCAACCACGCGTATTACTGTACTTTTATCACCAGGTATTTCAATAGTTAACGGTAAAAAATTTGCTGTTATTTTTATAAAAAGTTATTTATGTCGTTTTCTAACCCTGGCGATAATTCCATTGTGGGGTCCACCAATGAATGTGTCGTCGTACGGATATTCTCTGATAAAAAATATATTCCCCGACCAAACGAATATTCTATGACAACTTGTTTACTTTGTAAAATTTTCACATATCACTCTTAACTTTAACCTTTTATCAATTTAATCATTCACTAAATAGAATAATAATTATAAAAAAATTGAATACTTTCATTTCATAAAATTCGGGGTCTTACATTAGGATTGCGTAGTTTGATATGTGATTTCCTATGTGACATTATTTTGATTACTTGTGTGACATTTGACTTATCTGTGTGACAATGTATATTTCTGTTTTATTTTGAGCTCGACATGAAATAACACTCAACCTTCTGATTTAGCCTACTTTTTTGTTGTGTTAGTTTTGTTCGTTTCATTTCAATTCAATTAATTGAGTTAGTTATTTCAATTCATTATTTATGCACGCTATATCTGCACTGGTCATTTGTCTCATGTTGTATTTTTCCTTTTAGCAGGTAATCAAAGGGATCACAGACAAGTGTGATCAGAGCTCCTTTGGTGCCAATAGTTTAGATATATTTTGTTTAGGATGTGATACATATTAGTTTGTTTGGAGTTATAATAATTATCTTAGATTGTGGTTTAAACTAGTTTGAGTTTTATTACGATTTGATTTATGATATTTATTAGTTATTAGAGTTATTTATTTTGTGATATAGAACTCTCAATTTATTTTTTAAATTTTAGTATATTTTGTGAATAACCTCATTTTTTATTTTGAAATGAGGATGTCACAAGAATCCTGCCATACAATTTGTGGCTGGAAGACTATGAAATATGAATAAATGAAAAACATGTATTTAGTCGTAATTGGCCAAATACCGAACATATAAGTTACAAAAGTCAAAATACTTGTAACTTAGTCAAAATGTATTTTCAATTAAAAACTTTATAGGACCGGTCAAAAGAAAATATGATCGATTTTTTTTTATTCTGAGATTACATTGATAAATTCAACTAAATTTTGAGGGACAGTTTCATCATTTGCCTAATAAGTAATAAGACTATTAAATCCACTACAAATTTTTTATATTTTACTTAAGCAATAATTTCATAAAAATGTACTACAAGCATTAAGTCAAAATTTAATTTTAAAAATTATTATTCAAGTTACTTATTGTTGAGAAGATGACTCAGCTGCTGAAATAAAGTTGTTGGAGTAATTTTTGAATAAGTCAAAATATTTGAAAGCTTTAAAGTAGTTGTTTCTTGAACGAAAAGATAAGCTCCTGGATTCATGAGCTTATGATGCTTTTTTTTCAATCTGTTATGCATTTCTGTTATGTTTCTCATGTATATAAAACACTTTCTAGTCAATAAAATATTAAGATCATTTGGCAGCTCATTTAGGTTCCTATATGTTTTAATTTGTTATTGTTCTTGTGCAAAATAACAATATATTGGTATCAGAGCTGTTTTCTTAAGGGGCCTGTGTGAGAAATCCTGAGAGTATTATTTCACCAAAACACCAAAATACATAAATACCTAACCTTTCTAAGCATGACCTCAAATACTTTCTCTCCAATAATACCACCAGTTTTCACCGGTGAGAATTATCAAACATGTGCAGTAAGGATGACTGCTTATTTGCAAGTAGTTGATCTTTAGGAGGCAGTTGAAGCTGATTATGAAATCACTCCATTGCCTGACAATCCCATTGTCCAAGAAATCAAGGTTCACAAGGAGAGGACAACTAAAAAATTCAAAGCCAAGTCATGCCTCCATTCAACAGTTTCTGAAGTTCTTTTCACCAAGATCATGACTTTGGAGTCAGCCAAAAACATCTGGGACTATCTCAAAACTGAGTTTCAAGGCAATGAAAGATCAAGGAGCATGCAAGTGATGAACTTAAGGAGGGAATTTGAGATACAAAGGATGAAGGAATCAGATACCATAAAGGAGTACTCTGAAAGGCTGTTGAGCATAATAAATAAGGTAAGATTGCTTGGAGAAGACTTATCTGATCAAAGGGTTGTTGAAAAAAATCCTAGTAACCATACTTGAAAGGTTTGAGTCCAAAATCTCCTCTCTTGAGGAATCTAAAGACTTAAAAAGTATTTCCTTGGCAGAATTTTTGAATTCTTTACAGGCGCAGGAGCAGATAAGACTGATTAGGCGAGAAGTGTTTATGGAGGTAGCTTTGCATGCCAAACTAGAAATCCAGGATAGAAGTAAAGGCAAGAAAAATAAGGGCAATAAAGACAACTCAAACAAAGGAAATGTTGGAGCTGAAGGCAGTAACAACAAAGAAGGAACTTACCCTCAATGTCAATATTGCAAAAAGACAAATCATCCTTAATCTAGGTGTTGGTGGAGGCCTGACATCAAGTACAGAAAGTGCAACTAGTTAGGCCACATAGAGAAGGTTTGCAGAAGTAAACAACAGCAAGAGGGTGAAGCTAAAATGGTGGACCAGCAGGAGGAAGAGCACCTGTTTGTTGCCTCATCAATGTTATGCAAGCAAAAGCTCTAATGAACAATGGTTAATTGATAGTGGCTGCACAAACCATATGACCTATGACAAAGAGCTCTTTAGAGAGCTAGATAAAACTAAAATTTCCAAAGTCAAGGTTGGAAATGGTGAGTTCATTGAAGTAAGAAGCAAAGGGACAGTAGCAATTGAAAGTATTTTAGGTACAAAACTAATTATTGATGTTTTATATGTGCCTGATAAATAAATTTGTTAAGTATTGGTCAGCTACTGGAGAAAGGCTATAAACTGTTGTTTGAAGACAAAAAGTGTATGATTAGATATGTGAATGGCCACGAGGTGTGTACAATCAAAATGAGAGGCAAGTGCTTCTCTCTGAATCTAATGAAGGAGCAGACAGCATATCAATTCTCTATGAACACAACAAAAATTTCGCACAAGAGATTGGGCGATTTTCACCATGCAACACTCATATATATGTAAAAAAAAATCAGCTGGTGCAAGGATTACCTCCACTAGAAGAGCATGTACTTGGCTGCAAGGCTTGCCAATATGGAAAACAAAGTAGATTGCCATTTCTGAAAAAGGCCTGGAGGGCTTCACAAAAGCTGCAACTAATACATACTGATCTTGGAGGGCCTCAGAGAACTCCATCATTAAAGGGAAGTAATTATTAGATTACTTTTATAGATGATTTAAGAAAAATATGTTGGATTTACTTCTTAAGGTTTAAATCCAAGGTTGCAGTTGTGTTCTGGAAATTCAAAGCTTGGATGGAAAACTAGAGTGGCTGCAAGATGCAAGTTTTAAGATCAGATAATGGCAAGGAATTCACCTCAGAACAGTTCGATTTATTTTGTGAAAAAGCTGGGATCGAGCACCAGCTGACAGCTCTATACACTCCACAACAAAATGGAGTGAGTGAGAGGAAGAATAGAACACTCATGGAGATGACCAGATGTCTGCTACATGAAAAAGGGCTGCCAAAATTTTTTTGGGCAAAGGCTGTAAATACTGCTATTTTTTTACTTAACATACTTCCAACGAGGGCTTTGAAAAGAAAAACACCCTTTGAGGCTTGGTATGAATACAAACCTTTATTACATAACTAAAAAGTATTTGGTTGTCTGTGTTTTTCATATGTGCCTCAGGTGAAGAGAGACAAGCTTGATAAGAAAGCAGAATCGGGAGTCTTCATTGGTTACAACAACAACTCTAAAGCTTACATAATTTTTCAACCTCAAACAGGGAAAATTTTGAAAAGTAGAGATGTTACTTTCATGGAGAATGAGCAGTGGAGTTGGGATGATGGAGAAAAAGATCAATTTTTAGAAGATTTGCAACCTTCTGAAGATAATGTTGATGACCCACCAGTCAGGGGAACAAGACTGCTTTCTAACATTTATCAAAGATGCAATGTTGCTGTAATGGAGCCTACACGATTTGAAGAATATGTAAAAGATCAGAAATGGATGGAAGCTATGAAAGAGGAGATGAGAATGATAGAGAAAAATCACACTTGGGAGCTTAAGAAAAAACCTCAAAATAGGAAGTTTATAGGAGTTAAATGGGTGTTCAAAACCAAGTTAAATGCAGATGGATCAGTTAACAAGTATAAAACAAGGCTAGTAGTGAAGGGTTATGCTCAAATCTGTGGTGTTGATTTTTTTGAGACATTTGCACCTGTGGCAAGGTTAGATACAATCAGGTTATTGTTAGCAATTGCAGCACAAAAAGGCTGGAAGGTGTATCAGCTAGATGTTAAATCAGCTTTTTTAAATGGTTTTTTGCATGAAAAAATATATATAGAGCAGCCAGAGGGGTTTGTTATGCAGGGGCATGAGGATAAGGTGTATTTACTGAAAAAGGCATTGTATGGTCTTAAACAAGCCCCAATGGCCTGGTACAGTAGGATAGATAATCACTTATTAAGCCTAGGCTTTGTAAAAAGCCTAAGTGAATTTACTCTGTATGTGAAGGAGGCTACTGACTTAATTGTTGTATCTGTTTATGTTGATGATTTGCTTATAACAGGGAGCAATGAGGAGCATATAAAGGAATTTAAAGCAGAAATGTTTAAGGTGTTTGAGATGACAGATTTAGGCTTGATGTCCTATTTTCTGGGAATGGAAGTAAAGCAAAGGCAGCATGAAGTCTTTATCTGCCAACGAAAGTATGCAAAGGAGATCCTCAAAAAATTTCACATGGAAGACTGCAAGGCTACATCAACTCCTATGAATCAGAAAGAGAAATTCAACAAGTATGATGGAGCTGATAAGGTTGATGAAGGTTTGTACAGGAGTTTGATTGGTTGCTTAATGTATCTTATAGCAACCCGACCTAATATAGTGCATGTTGTGAGTTTACTTTCGAGGTTTATGCACTATGCAAGTGATCGAGGTGCATTTTCAAGCTGCAAAGAGGATTCTGAGATATATCAAAGGCACTGTCAATTATGGCATAAAGTTCACTCATTGTTTAGATTTTAAGTTCCATGGCTTCTCTGACTGTGATTGGGGAGGTTCTATTGATGATATGAGAAGTACAACTGGTTTTTGTTTTAGTTTTGGATCAGGAATGTTCTCCTGGTGTTCAAAGAAGCAAGAGATTGTTGCACAAAGTACTGCTGAAGCTGAATATGTGGCTGCTACAGCAGCTGTAAACCAAGCTCTATGGTTTAGGAAAGTATTAACAGATCTGCATATGGAACATGAGGAGTCCACACAGATCTTAGTTGATAACCAAGCTGCTATATCTATATCTAACAATCAAGTTTTCTGTGACGCCCCCAAAATAAGTATACATCACCCATTTTGAGTCGTCAATAACGTGGTACAGAAACAACTACAACTTTATTAATACAACATAAAAACTGTGAGTTTAAATACAAATATTGCCATCTAGACAATATTCACACCCAAATAAGTCCTCATTACAATTATTGGTACATTATTTTACAAAAATGGTGAGGACTACTAAAACAACTCTCTAGAACCATCATTCCACACCCCGACTAGAACTCGCTACATTCTAGCCTCCTAAGAAGAAAAATGGAACAAAAAGGAAAAGGGTGAGCTCAACTAGCCTAGTAAAGAATATTATGATTAAGATAATATAGAACAAATTATCGTTAGTCTTCAATAGAGAAAAATCTGATAAAATACAATAGACAACAAGTTTCATATCAATATTCGTAACGGAAATAATAATTCATAGAAGAGTTACGTAAAGAATGAAATCTACTATAATCTATGAATTTAAAAGTCCATCATCAATATTTTATCCCTGTAACATCAATCAATATATATCTTGAATCAAATATTCATCTTTGCACTACAGGCCAAAGATATTCATCAGTTGGTCATGTTCATATCAACACCTGTTCATCTTTGCACTACGGGCCAAAGATATTCATCAAAAATTCATTCATCTTTGCACTACAGGCCAAAGATATTCAGTAATATCATTATTTAAGACTGAGGATGATGAAAAATATTTTAAAGAAAATGAATCCAGTGAAACAAAAGAACAAATATTAAGAATTCGTACTTTAAACAATCCGAGTTCAAAAATACTTCATAAATAATTATAATGGAGTAAAATTCAAAAATGATCAAAATATAGATACAATCAAAGCTAGTATCCATAATAGATATTTTGGACAAAAAATAAAAATTTAATTTTTCTGTGAATAGTGCCGTATTCGTGAATAGTGTCGTATACGTGAATAGTAATCCCGACACTAAAAGACAAGAATTTCACAAAAAAAATCTTACCAATAATCCGACATAATGATATTAGAAGAAATAATATCATTTTTAAAAAATATAACATCCCTTACCTCGAAAAGAATAGTACTTCTGGCTGGAATATCAGATATAACGCTGAAGGAACTTGCACCGTATAACAACACTCAAAGTATCAAAATACTCACAAGAATACGCTCGATAATATAGAGAGAGAAAACTTCAGTTTCAGGTGTGATTTTCAATTCTAACCTAAGCACCCTATTTATAGAAAAATGCATAGAACACCAAAGCAGAAAATTTAATAAAATATCAATATATATTTATTAAATTCTTACACATATATAATCTGATTCAAAACATCAGCCACCAAGAGTGACCCACCTCACCTAAATAAAAAAACGTTTTTCTTATTAAAAATATTTAAAACTTCAAAAATCAATTATTCTCGAATTTCGAAACTTCAATAATTCATAATAAATAGCCCTTTTATCAGAAAAATTTGAACCTTATGTCCTTTCTATAGAAAATTTCATTCTCTACAACTTTGCAGAAGAAAGTTTTTCCAAATTCCAAACAAAAATGGACCGAAATCCATAAACGGACTATTTTACAAGCTATAATCAAATTCCAGTCAAGAAATGGGGTCCACAAACATGAAAAAACATGTTTTAAATATTTTTAGTAACAAAAATACTTTTTCTCCTCATATATTCATATATCTCACATTCATTGTAAAAATATCACCATTATTATATTATTAAAATATAATAATATATTTAAATGAATTATTTTATCAGAAAAAGATAAAATATTAATTTTTCAACAATTGTCATATTAAAAGTTTCTCCACCTATATCCACATAAAATGAATATTTTTCATTATCATATAAATCAATAATTAATTATTCACAAATAATATTACAGAATCACAATACTGACAACCAGGTTGTTCCCAGGAAAGAGGGGGCTTTCCAATAAGGATTTTTTCTTACTATATGGCGCGCAATTAGGTAACCAAACCTCTCCTTAGACAGAACTTTCTAGATATTGTCAATAATATTATCTAATAATATTATTTAAATAATATGAATTATTGATCCGATAATGGAAAATACTGTGTAATGATAATTATTGAAACAACAATAATATAAAATATCAACATAACAATTATTGAATCAATAAAATAAAATATTGAACAGTAATTACTATAACAATTATTGAGTAGTGCCTTCTTAAGTAAAAATCAATAATTGGTGTAATACCGTGTGCTACTGTGTTTTAACCACCGGGTATTCCAACAGTATTAACGGTAATAACTACGCCGTTATTTATAAACAACTTATATTTGTCATTTTCTTCATCCAATCGCTTTCCGTTATGGGGCCCACACAAGACTGCGCCGTCGTACGAATATTCCCCGATAGTAAGAATATTCCACGACCAAACGAATATTCCCCAATAACAATGAATATTTTATAACCACTTACTTATTAAAATATTTTTACATTTTACCCATAACTAACCACATTAATCAAATCAACCCTTACTATTTCAAAATAATAAATAGAGGAAGTTTAATTTCATTTATAATAAGTTGGGGTCTTACATTTTTCATGGGAAAACAAAGTATTTTAAGATTAAATTTTACTTTCTCAGGGAAATACAAAAAGGAGAAATATTGTTGCTCCATTGCAATACAGAAAATCAGGTTGCTGATATTCTGACAAAAGCACTTTCTAAAGCCAGGTTTGAATTCCTAAGAGAAAAATTGGGAATGAGCAACAGCTGATCTTGATCCAAGGAGTGTTGATAAGATGACTCAGGTGCTGAAATAAAGTTGTTGGAGTAATTTTTGAATAAGTCAAAATATTTGAAATCTTTAAAATAGTTGTTGCTTGAAAATAGGAAAGTAGTTGTTGCTTGAACGAAAAGATAAGCTCCTGGATTCATGAGCTTGTGATACTAATTTTTTGCAATCTGTTATGCATTTCTATTATGTTTCTTATATATATAAAGCACTTTCTAGTCAATAAAATATTAAGGTCATTTGACAGCTCATTTAGATTCCTATATATTTTAATTTGTTAGTGTTCTTGTGCAAAATAACAACAATTATAAACCAGAAGAACCTCAAATTTCTACATGACAGAAAGCCAGTTTCCTATAAAATAATGTTTAACACTTCCCTCTCATTTCCATCTCTTCCGGAACTGTCAATCTATGTGGGATATAGAAACTTTTACTCCCATCCATCAACCTCCTCAACCCTCCATTGTGATACCCCAAACTATAAAATCTCCTCAAATCACCCCTCTAAACACCTAATTTTTGCTGTGTGGTCCTCTTTTCATCACCAGCAAAAATGCCAAATTCTTTGATTCTCCTCTCCTGTTTCCTCCTCCTCTCCTCCACCGCATCCGCCTTTAACATCACCAAGCTCTTAGAACGGTACCCGAATTACGGGACATTCAATAGTCTCCTCAACCAAACAGAGCTTTCAAAACCGATTAACAGCCGCAGCACAATCACCGTCCTAGCAATTCAGGACGGCGATATCGGTGATCTTGTCGGAAAACCTTCCGACGTGCAAAAGGCCATTTTGAGTAGCCATGTTATACTGGATTATTACGACATGGCTAAGCTGTCGGGCTTAAAAAAAGGGACGACACTAACCACGTTGTTCCAGACAACTGGTGTGGCCCAAAACAAACAAGGGTTCCTGAACGTCAGCAGGTTGCCTAACGGCAATGTGGCGTTCGGATCCGCCATGAAGGGCGGTGTTGACGTGATATTAAAGGAGGCTGTGGCGGCGCAACCGTACAATATTTCTGTGCTTCGGGTTTGGACCCGTCTATGGCGACGGGTGGATCGAAGCAGCCTGTTGCGTTGCCACCTGGACCGTTACATAAGGATGCGCCGCCGCCGAAAGATGATGCCGATGCTCCTGCCAGTGATGATGAGGTGGTAGCGGATGCCCCAGATGCCGAATCACCCGCGGATTCGCCAGCTGAGTCTCCGGCAGATGCACCGACCGCTGATGCACCGGACGCCGACGCACCAACGACCGAAGATGTAGCGGATAAGGAAAATGCTGGTAAATCTTCAGCTGAGAAGACAATCGTTTCTAGTGCTGGGCTTTTGGTTGTGTTGGTTGGGTCATTCCTTGCAGCTTTTTGAAGAGGATAAAGAAAATTTGAACTTTTGTAATATAATTCAAAGAAAATTGAACTTTTGATGAAATCACCACTTCAATTCTTGCAAAAGATTATTCATTTATGCATGGTGTTAATTAATTAAAATAGCGGAAGCCCCCACCTCACTCACTGGCTCACCATCATCACCAATTCACCGCCTCATCTTAATTTAATTTCCACCTCACCTCCTGCAGAAAATTACATGCAATATAATCCATGGTGCAAAGGAGAAGCTAGATATTAAGGGATGATGATGCCAATGCCATTGACGTACACAAAAAAAATTCAATTTACTCTTGCTTAATTGTATAACAGTCTCATCCTCTCATGATCATTAGGATGATCATTAGCTAGGATCATCCTCTCATGATCAAAAGATGAACATAATTATTTGGCCAAACTCCATAAATAACCGCAAATAATTAGTGGAAGATACTGGATCAAAATATGAACATCGGGCCAAACTCTATAAATAGCTCAACATAATAGTGAGAGGAAAAAAAAAGTAATGCCAATATTTTATTATAACAATTCTCAATTCTTTACCTTTCATTGTTGAGTACTATTTTTTAGTTTCTATTCTAATTCTTACATCAGATCTAGTAATCACTCAACAATAACTTGTTGTCAATCATGATGTTTCATCTCTTCTGCGCAAGATCTAAGTATCCAAAACCCGTAATTACATTTTAAGAACACACACATATATATAAGGGAATGATCCATAGCATCTATATGCTATGAAATAAAAAATGGCATATAGCATCCCTCTGTTTTGTTAATGGATGACTGAGATTAAGTTTGGTAGTACGCCCTCCGTCCGCTAGTAATAATAGCGGTCATAGTTAGTAAAAATATTTGCCAATTTTGCCCCCATTTAGCTTGCAAGACCAGTGAAATTAACAGTATTTACATAGTCCGCTAGAATTTGGAGCGGCTCCAGTTGTTGCCGGAATTGCAAAGTCAATGGGTATTTTGATTGTTGGTATTGTCACAACACCTTTCTCCTTTGAGGGGCGAAGGAGGACTGTTCAAGCTCAAGAAGTTTTGAGAGACAATGTTGACACACTTATTGTTATTCCGAATGACAAGCTACTGACTGCTGTTTCGCAGTCCACCCCAGTAACAGAGGCGTTTAATCTAGCTGATGATATACTAAGACAAGGTGTTCGTGGTATCTCCGACATAATTATGGTACAGAATGAATGATAATTAGAACTACTAGTTCCTTCCATGGCCTCACATTCTTATCAGTTTGCTGTTTTAAAGTTTCCATCTCTGATAATTTTCAGTTTCCAGACATGCATAAATATGTATATTTTCTTTTTGTGATTGATGAAAATTACTTTCAATTATTCAAATTATTAATTGTTCTTGCAAGACCAAGTACAGTATCATAAGAGCTAACATATACCAATTACAGTGACCATGTTCCTTGAACCATACGGAAGCATTGTGGAAAATGGTCAGTAGAAATATAGAAGACATGAGTTTCCCATTTAGTGAGAGAAGGGGTGAAAAACATGAGTTCTCTCAAGAAGTTAATGCTGGCTCTCTTACATATATATTCGGTGTTCACTATCAAACATGGAATTTGTTATTGCTTAGATTTTGTATCTGTAATTGAAGAAAAAGAGAACTAAGTGATAATTTGATATAACTCTTTAGCAGAGTTGCTAACTTGTGTTATAGGGAAAAAGTAGAACTGCAGTCTAGTTAAGTTTCGTGTTACTTACTTTATCCATCCGCTAGTAGTACTAGCAGAGCCTGTTATTTTCAATTGGCAAAAGGGGCAAAAATGTTATTTTCATTAAGCACGTCCGCTAGAAATTCTAGTGGACGGTGTATCCCAACCACAGATCGCAACCCTTCATGTTTTATATATATATATATATATATATATATATATATAGAGTCCGGATCCAGTCCGGACTCCCGGATTTTGTTAAAATCCGGACTTTTTTTTTTTTTTTTTTTTTGCTTTTTTTTTTTTTGAAACAACTAAAAAAAAAAAAAAAAAAAATTATGGAATTGGAATTTTTACATTATACAGTGTTTTGGGTGTGATTTGGATGCCTATAACGAAACATGTCTGTACAGTCTGGGCAGACTGTACATACATTGGTTGGGGTAGGTATTAAAAACACACCCAAAACACTGTATTATTGAAAAATTTCAGTTCCATAAATTTTTTTTTTTTTTTTTAGTTGTTCCAAAAAAAAAAAAGCAAAAAAAAAAAAAAAAAAATTTGGACCGGATTTTGATCCAGTCCGGACTCCCGGACTGGATCAGTTCTGTATATATATATATATATATATATATATGCAAACTATTTGCAGCAATTACTTGCTGATAGGTCTCCGCTGTAGTATAAAACCTGCAGACGAAACCTTTGAGGGTTTTTCACCTAACCCTAGCCGCACTAGCTTCTCTCTTCACATTCATAACCATTTACCCGAATATATATGAAACATGAGCTTATCTTCACATTCATCATCATTGACCCATTTTTTTTCAGGCTTTTTAGATTTATTTCATTGATATAACCTAGAAAAATATCATTCGAATTCACGTATTCCCTAACTGTTTCAATTTTAATCTCAAATCCATTTCTTTTGGCACATGCATTATATAAAATTTCAACATCTTCAAGTGTAAAGAAATTATGGCCACCGTGTATGGTATGGTCTCAATTAATACTGTATTGATGTAGGTAAAAATAACCGACTAATAGCAAGTAACCACATGTTATCTACAAAACCCTATTGATAAAGGACAGTGGAGTAATTTCATAGAATGTTCTATAAGTATATATTTGTGGACAAGGAAATTGTGTCCTGCTAGGGTTAGGGTTTCGTGTTGGCTGAGAATGAGAGAAATCCACGAAGAGCGCGGAATTGATTGATGGAGGAGAAGAACATGTAAGCGATTACTCCAATGATACGTGACAGAATTTCTAGAATCCAAAAACCTTGTTAGGGTAACATGGATTCCAAAAGTCTTCTTGAGTGCTTCAGGTTGAGAGAAAAATGTCCAAGCTCCAAAAGTTCAAAGTCCCAAAAGAGTCAAAAGTCCCTTCCTAATGGAATGGAAGGGGTATTTATAGAGTTTCCTAGAAATTAATTAGTAGTCACATGCCAGAAACACGTCTTTAGGAGAATTCTAGAAATACCCTTTATGTGAGACCCTAGATTTTATGAATAAAGATTTAAATTTCTCGAAATATTTTTTTTTTAATATTATGGTGTGGATTCGATATAATGTTATAGTTGTGGGTAATATTTACAAATTTTGTAAAGTAAGCAAGTGATTATATAATATTCGCTTGGTCGGGAAATATTCGTTTTAACAGAAAATATTCGTACGACGACACAATCATTGGTGGACCCCACAACGGAAGTATTGTCGTAGTAAGAAAACGACAGAATTATCTTTTATTAAAAATAACGGCGAAAGTATTACAGTTAAAATTGTTGAACTACCCGGTAGTAAAAGTACAGTAATACGTGTGGTTGCATAGTAGCACACGGTATTGATTATTGATGCTTACGTGAGAAGTCACTCAATTATACTCAATTATTGCCACAGTAATTGCTGCATCATATCTCTCATATTATTGATTCGATTATTGTCACAGTTAGGGCTGTAAATGGTAACCGAAAAATTCGTATTCGTCCGCATCCGTATTCGAAACAAAACAGATATTATTCGCATTCAAAAAAAATGGATATATCCGTATTCGGTTTAAAGGTATCCGTAAATAAACGGATACGAATACGAATATAGACGTATTCATATTCGATTAACATCCGTCCGTAAATATATCCGGCGGATACGGATATCCGGAATCCGTATCCGAATAACTTATATATATATATATATATATATATACACACTTAATATTTACATTAATTAAGTTATTAATTAATGTAAATTATTAATTAATAATTTATCTATATAAGTTGTTAATAATTAAATATATACATATATATATATATATATATATATATATATTAATATATGTATTTATTAATAACTTACATATCATTTATATAAGTTATTAATATATACGTGTGTGTGTGTATATATATATATATATATATATATATATATATATATATATATATATATTAATAAATCATAACTTAGATTCATTAATTAATCACTTTAACTTAAATTGTGTTTAATTAATATGTATGATTTAAACTTTAATTTTTTTCGTAAATATTTTGAATGAATTTTATATTAGGTTACTGATAAAAGAATTCGGATATTCGGATATTCGAATAATTTGTCTATTTGGATAAAATAAACGGTAACAGATATTATCCGTATTCGAATATTTTTTCGAACACCGGATACGGATAATATTTTTAAAATCCGTCGGATACGGATACAGATAGCGAATTGGTTTTTCGGATACGGATACGGATATACATGTATTCGTATCCATTTAATACCGTTTACACCCCTAGTCACAGTATCATCTGCATAATATGATATATTATTAAATCAATAATTGAGACGATAAAGTTATTCGTATTATTAAATTGTAATATTTATAATGTCTAGAAGTTCTGTCAAGAAGAGGTTTGGTCATCTAATTGCGCGGCAATAAGGAGAAATCCTTATTGGAAAGCTCCCTCTTTCCTGGGAACGACCTGGTTGTTAAATATTATGAGTTATAATATTAATGATGAATAAGTTCGTGTTGATTAAAGATGGAATTGATAGTTTCATTGTGTTGGAATTATTAGTGTTAGTGGAAATCGACATTTATTTCGATATTAATTGATGTCTGGAAGTTATACTGACCAGTCGGGTAATTAATCGGATAAATGAGCAATTAATTGCTATTAATTCACATAATTATAACTATTTATTCACATGTGTGTACTATTGATTCACATTCTTGTACTATTAGGGGAGTTGGTGCAAAATTGATAATACTTGCATGACTAAGTTAAAAATAGAGGTATAGATGGAGGTACTATACTATAATTCGTATTTTCAAATGATTATAACTATTGATTCACATGATTGAACTATTAATTCACATGATTTACTATTAGGGGAAGTGGTGCAAGTTTGATAATACTTGTAGGACTAAATTAAAAATAAAGAAAAAGAGGAATGTATTATACTGGAATATTTTGAGCCCCAAAACGTGCAATTATCGAAACTATATTTTTCTATAAATAGAAGCTCATTCTTCCTTCATTTCTTACCAATTCACTAAAGCTATAGAGCAATTACTATAGAGAGAAATAAGAAGAGAAGTCTGCTACCTCACTATTCCAGTATTCAGTTTTCTTGTAAGGTAAGGGGTATTATTTCTTTCGTATTCATAAAGAGAATTATTTTCTTTCAATACTTGTAAGAGGTATTATTTCTTTCGTATTCATGAAGAGAATTATTTCCTTTTAATACTTATAAGGGGTATTATTCTTTCGTATTCATGAAGAGAGTTATTTTCTTTCAATACTCATAAGGGTTGTTATTCCATTCTTTATTATTATGTTGGAATAACCTGTTTATACGAAGTACCGCATACATGGTGAAATTCTTCTGTTATTCCATTCTTTATTATTCTGTTGGAATAACCTGTCTGTGCGGTCTATCGCAAGCTTGGTGAATTCTATTGTTATTCCATTCTTTATTATTCTGTTGGAACATCCTGTCTGTGTGGATTACGCATGACCTGGTTCCATTCTTTATTATCCTGTTGGAATATCATGTCTGTGCGGATTATGCATGACCTGGTTCCATTCTTTATTATTATGTTGGGAATAACCTGTCTGTGCGGTCTATCGCATGCCTGATGAATTCTTCTGTTATTCCATTTTTTATTATTCTGTTGGAATAACCTGTCTATGTGGATTACCACATGCGTGGTGAATGATCCTTTGTATTCATTCCTTATTAATTTGTGGAAATGATCTGTCTACGTGGATTACCGCATGGCGGACGAAAATCCATTTGCAGTTTCATATATTCAATTATACTCAGTTGATTAAAGTTTTGGCTTCTATACTCCATGAAATTAGTAGAATATCCTAGATATTTGTGCTTCATCCAGTATCTTTTCATGGAAATATTCTTCTGAGCATTCTTGAATTTTACTCCACAAAGCAGTATCATGTTGACAATTTGAACGTAATTGATTTCAGGATAAATTAACTTATAAATCTATAAAATTTATTTTTGAACTTGTTTTATTGAATTATTATGTCATTGTCATCATCCTCATGCTTATATTATGATGAAAGTCATCTTTGGCTTACGTGCATAGATGGACTTGGTATGATTATGACCAGGGATCACATTCGGTATAATCATGACCTGTAATGTTTTAAATGATGTGGTAAAAGTCCTCAGTGGCCTGTAGTGCATTGATGGACAGTTTTTGGTATGATTATGATCAGGGATTATTCGGTATAGTCATGACCATTGATGATTTAATGAATATCCTTGGCCCGTAGTGCAGGGATGATTCGATGATGTGGTTTATTTATTAAGCTGAGTCTCAACGATAAAAATTGATGAAAACATTTTAAATCATAGAAGATAGTAGATATTATGCTCTACTTGACTCTTCTAATGAATTGCTTATTCCGCTAAAGTTAAACTTGATGTATATTGTATTTTATCAGTTTAACATTGTTGAAGGCTAATGATAATTTATCCTGCATTATCTTAGTCATAATATTTCTTACTGGGCTAGTTTAGCTCACCCTTTTGCTTTCATTGTTATCTTCAGGAAATGAGAACGTAGCCGGGACTAGTCGGGGAACGGAGTGATGGTCCAAGATGGTGTTATAGTAGTCCTCACTATTCTATAAAATAGTGTGACAATAAATGCAATGAGGACTCTATTTGAGAGTGGATATTGTCTAGAAGGAAATATTCATGTTTAAACTCTCAGCTATGTTTTGTCGTATATTACACGACGTTTGTATAATTAAGTTTGTATTTATATTCTGTACCATGTATTTGGCGACTCAAGATAGGTGATGTATACCTATGTTGGGGGCGTCACACTTTAGTCATTAGAATAATGCCCATATCGTCATGTCCTCCTAGCCACCAATCCAATCGCTCAATTAATTCCCAAAACGAGCTGCCTCTACGAGCCTTCTGCTTCAGGACACGTGGAAGCTTCTCTCGGGTCTAGCACATTTATTTTCAGTTTTTCCGTCTTCATTTAATTATGTCATATGAACCCTAATTTGTACATTTAATTTAATTACGTCATGTGAACCCTAATTTGTTGGGCCCAAATTTTATCCCATGCGCGAGAGTCGCGATTCCAAAGAGACGATCGTGCAAGAATACTTCCAACTTTCAAACGATTTTTGGGGCTCCATTTCATGAGTCTTGAAAACAGTGGTCCTAAAAAAGGAACCCCTAAGGGACCAAAACCCTTAGGGTTAAACCCTAGGAAGGCAAGACCTAGAAGGGCTCTTATTTGGACATCTTGGAAAATCTTCTGAAAATCTTTCCATATCTTGCTGAATCTTTGTTTTTGGAAATTAAAGCAAGGAAGATCATCAAATATTATATAGCTATTAATCTAATTAGAAATAAATGAGTACCTTTTATTAATTAATTCCTAAACTCCTTTAAGAATTAAATAATAACTAATATAATAATAATAATAATAAGACTCCTCTTATTAATTTATATTTTACATTTTTATAATATTAAATAATAAATATTAAGCTATTTAATATTAAATTAAATACAATTAACTTATTATTATAATTATGTCATTTACTTCTTAAATAAATATTTTTCCTTTTATGGTGTGACCCTTTAAGTTCTCCACATTAAATCGGTTATGAATAAATTAATTAGAACAATTCTAATCTTATTTAAATAAATAAATTAATCTATTAATTTGTTTAAATAAATAACATTTATTCTATAATAAGGATAAGCCTCCTTAGTGATCAATGACTTTCTAGATAATATAGATTTCAACATTAATCATAAAAGAACCCTTGAGTAAATAATTATCGTACAATTCAATCTTTCCACCATACAATCTTCCAATTAAATATAAGACATGGAATTACTATCAAGTCTTATTTTATTTAATTATATTTATTCCAATTCTCAAATGCACAACTCCAAATAATATAAATTAGAAACTCCTTTCTAATTTCATCCTATCTTGGCCAAGGACTATTGGGTTGTCATTTATCGAATCACATAGGACATTCCTTTCTTTTACTAGAAGTGGTAGATTCTTCGTTGATCATTCATTATCTCCATGTACAATTTATTACACCTAAGCATACCCTTTGATATATATATATATATATATATATATATATATATATATATATATATTTATATATATCCTAAAGGTCTAAAGGGACATGTCAAAAGTATAACTCATTATACACAAGATACTATGATGATCTCGAGTTTAAGGATCACATGTATTACTATCACTACAGAAATTTCTATTGACAGACAAGTAAAAACTCCATTAGGTATTTCATAGCGAGCCAAGTTCAGTGAACTTATTCTCCAATAAATACCTACATACCTCATCCAATGAGCAAGCAACGCATATACCAATCTATCCGGATTCACTAATCCCCTTTTTAGTAATCCAATGATTGGGAACAGTTTTAGTTCGTGATCTATCAAAGAATTTAGATCTCATTAGCATAATCATCATCATGATTCTAAAAGCATTGCTCAAAACTATGAGTTTATCACATATTATAAAACAGTATCATGTAGATAAATTAAAAGCTTTTAATAAATAATTCTTTTATTAATAAATGAATAAATTGTTACAAACTATACTCTTTATCATCAAACATGATTGGATTGTGTGCATACTATTTTCAGATGATCCTTTTCTTGTAATAGTCGTTTAGTGCCTATCATCATTATTTCATTTTGAATGATTTCGCCTTTGATAGTCCTTTTGAAATATTTCGGTGAAAATGTTTTCGTTGATGCATTTTAAGGCTTTAGATAATCTGGGACCCTTGATGTTGACGTTTAAGCCCAAGTCTCAGTTGCAGTTTAACTTTCTTGTCACGTCAGTCTACTTTCTCACCAAACTCTATTAAGATGTCGTTTTCAGCAAAATAGTCAGTACACACGTTATTCAATCTTCGATGCCTATCAAGTTGAGAATGCATAGGGATCTTGATCAATACTTCTCTATCTCAGTCTTTTTGTCAAACATGACTTTAATCTATGATCAGTTGTCTTACGACCCAGTGATATTCGTGGAATTGAGCTCCGCATCTTACCCTACTATGTGCCCTACGAATAAAGTTTTTTTCTTGTAGTGATTCAGTGAGTTTTTCTTGCATTATTATCCTAATTCTTCACCAGCTTTACGATTTAGAAGACATCTCTACGACCTTGTTGTCTCTTCATAGCCTTACACTGTCAGCTGCTCCTTTACGATCTCTAGATTACTCTGTTTACTAGCTTAACCTTTATGAACGACTGTGTACCTTTACGAGTTAGTCTTTGCATAACTATTTTTGATATCCTTTACCAGAAAAATTATGCTCAACATTATTTGAGTATGTTCTATAATCAGCCTTAGCTTACTCGATCTCGAACTTGTCTCCATGACTTATGAGATAAAGCTTTACAATCATTTATACTTTCAACGATCCTTGAGTTTCTTCAGTGATTGATAGAACTGTTCTACGAGCTTTACTAAACTTTATGATTCTCTGTTCACTTTACTTTATGAAGTGATTTCTCTAATATGTTCAACTGCTCTACGATTGAAATTTACTTTACGATAACTGCAACTGCTCTTCTATCCATCTAATGTACTATAATTAATCATCTGATTACTCAGCGACCCATCTTCATACTGCGAACTGGTAGAGTAACTTTAAAACTGATAAAGTTCTAACAACTATATACTGGATTAACTCAACAAGATCAACCTAACATTATTTTATCTTTCTAATCGAAGTCCTTATACATCATGTTATTATTAAGGACTTTACAATATTTACTTGTACAAATATACATTAATCATTCTTGTTCTTTAAGCCCTTAGATTACTTTGCTTACAATTCTTAGATTATGATCATGCTGAGTAACTCTACGATAAGATCAACATTACAACCTTGATCTTTTTAATCCAAGTCCTTGTACAATACGTTCCTCAAATAAAACTTTACAGAAATTAAAAACCAATATACTTTAATGTGATTTATCATCACATTAATCAATTTACATTAACCTTCATCCAGTAATGATAAGTAGTGAATTTGCATTTATTAAATATATAAACATTCAACCACACATGAGCATATATATACACATACGTACAATCACATATGAGCACATAAACACATTGTCAATCATTACATTCATCATCAAATCACATAATCATGTAAGCATATAAACATTTACACAATCATAATAGTAGTCATAATCAAATCCATCAAACATCAACAAGTCTAAATCTAACTGATTAAGTCATTCAGACTGGTTCTTTTATAATTTTTAAACTCTTAATGCATTCTCAATGTGTCTGAATGTGTCTGAACGATTCATTAAGAAAAATGTGATAGAATTAGTAAGAAATAATGTTAAATGATATTTTTACATACCTACCCTCATAAACAATTAAAAATTATATTTAATATCCATCTTTTTTTACTATTGTAAACAAATCTTGTTGTTTACAAATTATTTTTTTTATTTTTTTCTTTAACAAATTGATCAATAATCAATTTAATGAATATTATTTTAGTCTTTTATTTTGGTTTTATAGACTAATAGAATGTTATTTAAAAATTTAGTGTTTATTCCTAAAATTATATTACTAATAATATACTCCATCAACGATTGTTCACAAGTTTTTATTTAATTTTTCTTAAATAGTATTGTTTATTTATAATTACATAATAAACTTGTTAATTCATAATAGTCTAGAAGGTTAAAAGAAGGAAATACACGTATTTAGATTTTAGACAGACAGTTATCAAATATTCCCTCTGTCTTAGGATAAAAGTCTTTATTATACTCCCTCCGTTCCTTAATGTAAGTCTTTTTAGAGTTGTGCACAAGCATTAAGGAAATGATTGTATAGTATTGAATATAATATCAATTGTCTATATTGTCCTTGTATTGGAAAATTAAAAAAGAATGTTATTTATTGAGCAAAAAATAGTGAGAGAACTAAAGTTATATTTAATACTTGGGGTAATATTAGAAACTAAGCATTTAATACTTACTTGAAATTATCAAACGACTTATAATAAGGAACAAAAACACTTCTCTAAAAGGACCAATATTAAGGAACGGAGGGAGTACTATTTTAGGTAGTCCCAAGTTAAATGTACTCTACACACCTTAAATGGTCTATTTTTTAAAAATAATTTGCCTATAATACCCTTATTATTAATTGTTATATTTTTATTCTCTATGCATATTTATGGAGCATCACTAGTAATGTGCAGAAAACTATGCAATTAAATGAGAATTTAAATATGGACAATTTTGTCATTTTATCCTCTTTCTTAATATGTGCAAAAAGCTAACCAGAACTTTTATCCTGTGACGGAAGGAGTATATCATTTCATTTTATATTAAGAACTTTTCTTCATTCAGCTCATTCAAATTCTCTTATACATTCAGAATTTTTCATTCAATTTTTTATAAAACAACACATAACTCTAATAACTTTAATATAATTGTCATCTCTTAACTCTCGTCTAAAATTCTATTAATTACAATTAATACCACCAAATGATTGTAAATGCACTCTAGTCCAAAAAATTTATAACTATGCCCTTGCCTTATAAAAATTTATGTTGTAGCCCCTTCAATTATTTTCAAAGTAAAAAAAAATTAGGAATTGAATTCCTTGATTAAAAAAATTAAAAATACTGCAATTGGAATGAAATAAATAATATAGTTAGGGTAGGAATATTTAATTAAGTTAAAAATAAATACTTAATACATTCCAAAATATAAGGTTATTATTGACTTTTTTTGAAAACCAATTTAAAATATTTCGCATTCAAAATTGATATATACTCGTTTAGAAATATAAAAATAAATTTTACATTCAAAAGTATTTTCTAGATAGTTTAGAACAAAGGGAATATATCTGTTGGAAGTTTAAATGTAAATAAGTAAATTATTCAATAAATTCCAATTGAGAAATAATTTATAAATCAACAAATTTCAAAATTAAATTGCAATTAATATGAAACTTTAAACGATAGAATAAATTAATATAAAGCCTTTTTTAATTTCACCTTATCTCATATACACAATATTTATTTATTATCAACATAAATTTGTCGTATGTAATAAGACTTTCAAATTTATCATTCATTCATCTTATAGTGTAAGTATACTTTTATGTTCAATTTGTTGTTTTGTACACTAAGTGTACACAAGCATTCAAAACAACAAAAACAAAAACAAATACAGGAGTCCATGTTTGATTGCATCTTAATATATCTTAACAGTTCATCACTTAATGCCTCTTCAAAATTATTAAAAGATCTTCTGAATAGTTAAAATATAAATACGAGTCTTAAGTATTCAAAGGACCTTTTAATTCAAAAATGTGAGCTGTTAAAATACATTAAAAAATAAATTGTTAATATGCATTAAAATGTAATCAAACACCACTTAATGTACAGTTAGTAGACAACCGTTAAGTCTACTGAGAATTATTTGTTGTGTAATTTCAACTGCTCAAGAAAATGGCAGTAGAATACATTTTAGCAATAGCAAGAAGAAAGGCATACAGGAAACGCAACAAATGATAGCTCCAGCTTCCATGCATGGCACTTCATGTTGAACAATAATAGAGCAAATAGATGCATATAACACAGCACAATATTAAATCAGTCATTTGATCCCCAATACATTGGGTAAAGATCATACCCACCACTTTTTGATGCAATTCTTAACATTAACAAGACTGATGATGTCTTGAACTACAGCACAAAGCATATAACCAACAAGAAATATACAAAAATTACTGTATGCACTATAACCCTCCCACAGATCAGCTCCACTTAAGGACTAAATTCAGTAATATTATCAATCAGACGTAGTTGACTTGTAATGAAATTCATCGATCGTAGAATATATCAAGCCTTCCTCTTCAAGAGTGTGGATAGATTCCCTAGCAAAGATAAAAATTGGACAAAATAGGTGGCTTAGCACGAGCACTAGCGTCTGGGTAAATGAGTTGTCTCGTGTGAGCATGTGTATGCAAGCGTGTAGGCACATGTTTGTGTATGTTAGAAACAGAAAATGAGGATAGAGAAAGAGGGAGAGTACATGAGTTTCTCTAAAGGAATTTTCAGCTCCTGGTGAATTACATCCCTATGTACACCCTTTTCAGATCCACTGCAAATATGAATTGATTCAGACGATCAGTTGCATGAAATCAAGAACAGGGGCAAAAATTAAATAAAACTGACAAGATTAAGCATGCATATAATAACATGAAGAGAAAAAGTAGGACCAAGTTACTTGAACAAAGTGATATCTTGAATTGGAAGAAATATTGGTTGACAAAACAGAGCCGTAATGTATAACTTACAAGCTTGAAGGTCGTTGAAGATAGTCTAGGACCATTTGGTCAAAGCCTTTGAGTCCATCAACACTAAGCTGTCAAAAGAAATACAGAACAGACAGATTTTGAGTCATAGCATACAAGCTGAGTGGGTTTATATGAAAGAAAACGAGGTACATATGTGGATCTCTTACAACATTTGGAACCGATGCCTGATACGCATTTGACCCATTGATCCCCTTCTGTGAAGGTGTGCTCAAAGCTGGATTAATCTCGGACTGAGTTGAAGTATCCCCTTGCAGCTACAACCAAATATATGACCGTCAGGACATGATATTTAAGTACCAATATACATCAATGTTCAAGCAATAGGGTGCATATGATTCACTTAAAGCTGAATTTTAGATGGAATACCTGCACACGGGAATTTTGCAAATGGAAGTGTATGCATTCGATGAAATGGTATGTGATTTCATCGAAGTTCGTCACAGGCCTAAAATATGGGCAGCAAGTGAGCAGTATCTTAAAACAACTGATGACTAATAAAGATGTGAGCCAACAGAAAGTAAGATAAACTAAATATTGACCAGTCACAAAACAGTTTCTATATAGATCATTCTGGCAGCTATACTATAGTTTGAACATGCTTCTTGATATCAAATATGAGAAAGAAGAAACTGGATCTTTCACAAATTAATTAAGTAGGATTATATAAATTTAAGATAAACCCTATTCCTAGGTTTCTTCAGAGAAAGAAAAATCTTAAAGTAAGCACAAAAGCATTAATACAACAATATTCAGAGAAATAGTTTCCATTTGTACCTAACAGAAAAGACAACTATTTGCTTTTTGCCCTGAAAGCCTTCTTAGTCGTCCATTAACGCGAACATAAATCCCATCTCTATAGCAATGAGAACAAAAAGGAAAAATCTCAAGAAATTCCCAATATTGCATTAATATAACAGTTTAAGACAAAAACATAAAAAGGTAAAAATTCTTTTCAATACAAATCTACCCCATCAACAAATCAGTGAAACAGATAAATCAATCACCCTCCCCCACTAGCAAGATATTTAAAAACTTACTGTATCACAGACATTTCCTTTGTGTCATATCCTTCGTTGACCCTTAAAGAAAGAGAAATTAAAACATAAAATCAGCACCCAACTCAATGCAGAAATATAGATTTAGGAAACCAAAATAGTTGAAATAAATTATGAAATATGTACCATCTGTTACAATCAATTCTGCCTGTTCCATCATCTAGAGTGAAACCAACATCAGTAACCCTTTCCACTTTTCTTGTAACCATTGCCACCACAGAAACCTAATCAAACAAAAATAGGTATTAATGTATTAAATTGTTTAAAACAAAGACGCTATTAAGAGGGTTTTACTTGTTTCAACATCACCTAATATCCAATTGTCAGATTGCTCTTAAAAAGTATAAATCAGGTGTTATGTTCCCACTAAAATAAGGATCAGTTGTTCCTAAAAGACCAAATTAGAACCAAAGAAAATGAGAGCGTAAGTATAAATCCTTGATCTTATATTTGCAAGTATTCACAACCCAAAAAAACGCGGTCTAATACATTATTTGAACTTAATGTTATGGACAACCAAATGCTATATTGCTATCTAGATAGCAACCGAGCCCTTTTCTGATTTACAAAGGAAAAACTTACACCACCATCCCAAAATAATAGTCCACTCTACAAAAAACATCTATATTAAAGTTGTTTTGATAAACCTCTAATTGCAACCACTATTATGAGTACAAAAGAATAATTTTTCCTCAGTTGAGTATAACTGCAATTCTGCAAGGACAAGGAAGCTTCCCATCAAGTACAATATGTTGGTGTACACTCTCAATAGAGCCAAGTAATATATGAAACCCCTTGCCTTGTTTACTAATAAAAAAATTTATCCACTATTCTTCTTCTTAGGATCTCACTAAAGCTCAAGTTGGGTATAATATAACATTGTTAATAGTCGATTAAAACTTCCAACTCAAATTAAATAACATACTGCAGATCTAAAATGTGAAACCCCAGATTTTATGAATAAAGAATTAATTTTCTCGAAATAATTTTTTTAATATTATGATGTGAATTTGAGATAATATTATAGTTGTGGGTAGTATTTATAAATTTTACAAAGTATGCAAGTTGTTATATTATATTCGATTGATCAGGGTATATTCTTTGTGTCGGAAAATATTCGTACGACGGTACAATTATTGGTGGAACCCACAACGGAATTATTGTCGGATTGAGAAAACGACAAAAATATTTTATTGAAAATAACGGCGGAAGTTTTACCGTTGATAGTGTTGAACTACTAGGTAGTAAAAGTACAGTAATACGCGTTGTTGCATAGTAGCACACGGTATTGATTATTGATATTTATGTGAGAAGTCGCTCAGTTTGATTCAATTATTGTCGATTAATAATATGAATTATTATAGCGATGATGACGTTTTGTTTTATTTGTATTATTAACGTAATAAAACAGAAACATCTTTTTATATAAAACAGAATACTTTATTAAAGTTATTCTATGAATATAATATATTATATTTTATTATGCATAGTGTTGCATAGTGTTTGCATAGTAAAATCTTTTTATATAAATAGAATATATTATATTTTATTTAAAAGATTTTTCTTTAAATATGGACCGTCAGATTAAAGTAAATCAATTTGGACCGTTCATGGATTAATTACTATGCATTCCATTTTCCTATAAATAGAAGCTCATTCCTTCATTATTTTCTTACGAATTCACTAAACTCTAGAGAGAGAAACTATAGAGAGATAGAAGAAGAGCTTTTTGCTACTTAACTTTTCTTTTACTATATCCAGTTTCTGTTACGGTAAGGGGTGTTATTCTTTCTTATTCATGAAGAGAACTGTTGTTATTCCATTTCTTATTATTCTATTGGAATAACCTGTATACGCAGTCTACCCTATACTTGGTGACATTCTTCTATTATTCTGTTGGAACATCCTGTCTGTGTGTTTTACACCGGACCTGGTTCCGTCTTTATTATTATTCCGTTCGAACATTCTGTCTGTGTGTTTTACACCGGACCTGGTTCCGTCTTTATTATTATTCCTCCTGTCTGTGTGTTTTACACCGGACCTGGTTCCGTCTTTATTATTCTGTTGAAACATTCTGTCGGTGCAAATTTCGCCTGACCTGATTCCGTTATTATTATTCTGTTGAAATAACCTGTCTATGCGAAGTACCGCATGCATGGTGATTTCTGTTGTTATTCCATTCTTTATTATATTCAGTTTAAAGTTTTGACTTCTATACTCCATGAAATTAGTAGAATATCCTTGATGTTTGCGCTTCATCCAGTATCTTTTCATTGAAATATTCTTCTGATCATTCTTGAATTTTACTCTACAAAGCAGTATCATGTAGACAATTTGGACGTTAGTAGTTCTTGGACAAATTAATTCTTGAACTTGTTTTATTGAATTCTTATATCATTGGCATCATCCTCATATTTATATTTATTGAAAGTCATCTGTGGCCTGTAATGCATAGATGGACTTGGTATGATTATGACCAGAGATTATTCGGTATAATCATGACCGTAATGTTATAAATGATGTGAAAATTAAAAGTCCTCATTGGCCCGTAGTGCATTGATGGACAGTTTTTGGTATGATTATGGCTATGGATTCTCTTCGGCCAAGGGAGCAAAGAAGAATTGTTTTATGGCATGATCATGACCGTTGATGAAAACACGATTATCTTTGGCCCGTAGTGCATGGATAATTCGTGGTCGTGATACTAAAGAATATCCTTGGCCTGTAGTGCAGGGATGATTTAATGATGTGGATTATTTATTGAGTTGAGTCTCAACGATAAAAGTGATGAAAAACTTTTTTAATCATAAAATATAGTAGATTCAATTCTCTATGACTCTCTTAATGGATTGCTTGACCCGCTGCAGTTAAACTTGATGTCTATTATATTTTATCAGTTTAATACTGTTGAAGGCTAACAATAATTTATTTTGCATTATCTTAGTCATAATATTTCTTACTGGACTAGTTGAGCTCACCCTTTCTTTCACTGTTCTCTTCAGGAAATGAGAACATAACAGGGACTAGTCGGGGAACGGAGTGACGGTCCAGAGGATAGCATTAGTAGTCCTCACTATTCTGTGAAATAGTGTATTAATAATTGTAATGAGGACTCTTTTTGAGTTTGTATAATCTCTAGTAGACAATAATTGTATTCAAACTCACAGTTATGTTTTGTCGTATTGTACACGACAGTTGTATTATTAAGTTATATTTGAATTATGTACCATGTATCTGACGACCCAAGATGGGTGATGTATACCTAATTTTGGGGCGTCACATAAAAGCTAGGTATAGCTAATCACTATTAAAGGGAAATATGAAGCATTATGTTTTTAACTTCCTCCTTTCCAAACTTAGAGATACATTGACTATTTTTTGCCAATTTGCAAAATCCTAACATTGAAAACAAATACAATTTTTTAGTACAAACTAATATATATATGCTATAGGTTACTCCCTCCTATCCAAAATTAGATATACATCTTTAAAATGACAAATTTAAGGATAATTTTACTTTTCAAAAGATATCCATAATATTTAGTAGAAATCTAATAACAGTGACAGGGTAGTACTCAATCAAGATATAAGTAATGGGAAATTAAAAACTTCATGTATCTTCATAATCCATAAAAATAAAAATAAAAATCTCTAATTTTAGAAGGGAGAGAGTAACTAAAAACCGATACTAATTGTCATATTTTTTGTTTTTAAAACTTAAAATTGATTTGTATTAATTTTAAATTTTAAAATTTGGCAAATTGACTTCAAAAAGTAAAACTATATCTACAGTTTTGGACAGATGTATTATTTCTATAAGGTGGAATCTCATTTTCAGGTACATACAAACGTGTACTATGAATTGGGAATCTACACAAAGGTGGAAGAAATTTTATGAACAGATTGTTGGAAATTTCTTACGTTGGAAACATCAACTCCGGCAACCAGAAAATTAGATTTTTCATCACCAGATTGAGAAGCTTCGATAATTTTCTTCACTGTAACCGGTATTGTTCCGGGAGCATCACGATTCTGCAAAATCAGAGAGAAAATTATGAACAAAAGTCACCTTTCATATATATATATATATATATATATAAACGTTTCGGCCGCCATAAATGGAAGAAAAAAAAAGAGAGGAAAAACCCTTACTTTTGCCGGAGAAACCCCGGAATCCGTCGCCTGAGATGACTGAGAGAAGTTGAAGTTACCATCGAATTGGCTTGATGAGAACATGATTGGAAATCTAGAGAGAGAAATCGGAGGGAGAGGGAGAGAGAATGCGAAAGCAAATTTGAAATTGAGATGATTGGATGAAGACTCGGCTTTGGGGATTTTTAGTATATCAGAATTTAGAAGTGGGTTCCCTTTTCCCGCCAATTTGTGATGTTTTTTTCCCGCTTTGCATATATGCGGTCAATTACAATAGTAACCCTATTAAATTGTACTCCGTGAAGAAAAAATAAAATCTTCTTTATAGATTTGCACTTTCTCCGTTCCTTAATATAAGTTATTTTAGAGTTGTGCACATGTATTAAAAAAAATAATTGCATAACATTAAATATAATATCAATTGTCTATATTACCCTTATATTGAAAAAAGAAATTGTTATTTATTGAGCAAAAAATAGTGAGAGAACCAAAGTTATATTTATTACTTGAGGTAATATTAAAAATTAAGCGATTAATACTTACTTGAATTTTTCAAATGACTTATATTAAGGAACAAAAATAATTCTCTAAAACGATCTATATTAAGGAACAGAGGAAGTAAGTATTATGAAATTATTTTTCTTTTTGTCCTCGTAAATTTAGTTATACAAGTTTGATAGTAAGGTTCTTAATTAAAACCAGATCGTTTATCGAACCGGAAAAGGTACAGGTTGGAAGGGTCGTTGGTTCAACCAGTGGTCGAATCGTTATTGATCTAGTTAAGGTTTCTAGGTGATTTGTAGAGCATATAATCCCAACAAGCCATAGCCTTAAGAACGAACTTATTTTGACTTTGGATGAGTAAATTATGAAGTTTTGAATTAGAAACGTTAAAATCGATTAAATCTAGAAAACATGTAACGGCTAAAAATTTGGGTCTGCCAGGAGCTAGGAGTGAGTAAAAACGGATAAAACTAAATTATCGAACCGAACTGAATTTTTTTAACCGAATTTTTTCAATTCAGATATTTTTTCTAATTCGGTTATATCCGCCCTTTTTGTCCAAAATGGCATTTCTTTCCTTTACTCATTCCGGAGAAGCATCCCACAGCGCTTATTCTATCTCTTCCTTCTGTGAAGCGTATCTATTTGTTGGTTGATTGGCTTGTGGTGCTGCTCTAACCACGCTGTGGAGTTGAACCACAGTTCTTCCTTACT